>CM038466.1:37231993-38431993 GCA_021464415.1 Lonicera japonica | reverse complement strand
AGGGTATCGAAGAGGGGACCAAAAGGAGTCGCAAGAAGCAACTCCTGGACAGGTGCCGGTGACTGTCGCCACTCTAAAGAGATGGTGTTGGGGGAACCCCAACCACGGCCAACCCACTGCGAACAAAAGGAACGAGTACAGGATTAGGAGGGTACTTTGGTGTAATTATGAGAGATATAGGGCTATAGGGGTAAATTATGTAATTTTCCAAAACCCGAGGGTACTTTGGTGTAATTATGAGAGATATAGGGCTATAGGGGTAAATTATGTAAATTTCCAAAACCTGAGGGTACTTTGGTGTAATTATGAGAGTTATAGGGTTATAGGGGTAAATTATGTAATTTTCCAAACCTGAGGGTACTTTGGTGTAATTATGAGAGTTATAGGGATATAAGGGTAAATTATGTAATTTTCCAAAACCTGAGGGTACTTTGGTGTAATTATGAGAGATATAGGGCTATAGGGGTAAATTATGTAAATTTCCAAACCTGAGGGTACTTTGGTGTAATTATGAGAGATATAGGGCTATAGGGGTAAATTATGTAATTTTCCAAAACCCGAGGGTACTTTGGTGTAATTATGAGAGCTATAGAGTTATAAGGATAAATTATGTAAATTTCCAAACCTGAGGGTATTTTGGTGTAATTATGAGAGTTATAGGGTTATAAGGGTAAATTATGTAATTTTCCAAAACCTGAGGGTACTTTGGTGTAATTATGAGAGATATAGGGATATAAGGGTAAATTATGTAATTTTCCAAACCTGAGGGTACTTTGGTGAAATTATGAGAGTTATAAGGATATAAGGGTAAATTATGTAATTTTCCAAAACCCGAGGGTACTTTGGTGTAATTATGGGAGTTATAGGGATATAAGGGTAAATTATGTAATTTTCCAAAACCTGAGGGTACTTTGGTGTAATTATGAGAGATATAGGGCTATAGGGGTAAATTATGTAATTTTCCAAAACCTGAGGGTACTTTGGTGTAATTATGAGAGTTATAGGGTTATAAGGGTAAATTATGTAATTTTCCAAACCTGAGGGTACTTTGGTGTAATTATGAGAGTTATAGGGTTATAAGGGTAATTTATGTAATTTTCCAAAACCTGAGGGTACTTTGGTGTAATTATGAGAGATATAGAGATATAAGGGTAAATTATGTAATTTTCCAAACCTGAGGGTACTTTGGTGTAATTATGAGAGTTATAGGGTTATAAGGGTAATTTATGTAATTTTCCAAAACCTGAGGGTACTTTGGTGTAATTATGAGAGTTACAGGGATATAAGGGGTAAATTATGTAATTTTCCAAACCTGAGGGTATTTTTGTGTAATTATGAGAGTTATACGGTTATGGGGGTAAATTATGTAGTTTCCCAAAATCTAGGAGGGTATCACAAGTAAAAGTAGGTGTTTACTAAATCGGATGTTATTTCTAGGCAGTCATGCATACTAACATTTGTTTAAAATACATGCAGGAAACGACAGAAATAAAGGAACAAATAAATACACGAAAGAAGACATACCAGAGATCGACGACGAATCTCGTGAGAAACGGGCTCCATCAAGAGCCAAGGAATGTCCGGAACTGGAGCAGCCCGGGTCGCATCCCGGTAGACCACCGCCCGACCACGGTCCACTCCATCCTCCCCATACCAGTCGAGGTCCTCCCAATCGTCGTGATGAGGACTACACCGAAGGACGCCCTGAGCGTCGGTAAAAGTGACCTCCTCCTGGTCACCCTCCAGTCTATCGGGATGTGCAGGATCCATCCGTGAATATGTAATATGTGAGAAGAGTCGGAAAAGTCGGAAAAGCGGTAGGGCTTCCACGCTTGCGAGAAGAGAAAAAGAGAGAGAAAGGGAGCTAGAGAGAGAAAGAGAAAGAAGAGAATGAGGTGGAATGAGCTCAGCAAAGGGGTTTATATAGTGGATAAGAATGTCGCGCGACAAAAGGTATCATTGTCGCGCGACAAAGAGCCCTCTCCCGAGGTGTCGCGCGACAATCATCCCCCTTCCCTGATTTTTTTGACCTTTGTCTCATTTTATCTCCTACAGGAGGACTTTCGAGAAGCAGTTGTCGAAAAAAACTTGCTAAAAACCGCACACCTAAGATGAGAACACGAGGAAAAATTTCCAAATCATCTCTCCGAAAAAAGCGAAAACGAAATACAAGCGGTTAAAGTAGTCTCTGATCTACCAGAAAGAACCGAGACCATCAAATAAGAAAAGCAAAATAAAGACGGGGATAGAAAAAATTGAAAATAGTAGAAAAGAGAAAAGGACCCGCATGAGCGCCCAAAGTGAGCAAGAGAAACATAAATGCAGAGTGGCAGGGAGAGCCACACCAAAAGTGATAGCTAAGCCAAAACCGGCTCAGGGCTTCATTTTGGGTGAGTAAGGCTCCTGATCACGACAAAGGGATAAAAAGACTCCTGGTCAAAAACAGAGAAGGCCAGGAAAAGTCTTTCCCAAAAGAGGGAGAAATAAGGGCATCGAAAAACAGAATACGATGTGGGCCCACCAAAAGAGAAAACTAAGAAAAGATCAGAGATCAGAAATTGAACTTTCAAAACAAATTTTCTTTTCAGCACGATATAGAAGAGATGGTTTGGAAAAAAACCTCAGACCATCGCTCTGCGGAGAGTAAGAGAAATCCAAAAACTGCCTCTGAGAGAAGCATCTTCACTCGGGGAAGACATGAGAAACAAAGTTCAGAAAGATACAAGGAAACGGACATCCAGTTTTTGACCCCGAGGAGCTCTTTTTTACCTTTGCAAAACTTATCTCTCTCACTCAAGCAGTCTAACAGAGACAATCAAAATCACTGGATTACAACACAAGCCCTCTCCGGAGGCAAACCACAACACAAAACCCTCGAAAGAGGCAAGGAGGTATCGGAAGTCCTCCCACCTGAGGCGAAGCCCTCCCAGAGAGGCACACGGTAGTCCTCCCACCTGAGGCGAGAAGATCAAAGCCCTCCCAGAGAGGCACATGGTAGTCCTCCCATCTGAGGCAAGTAGAGCAAATGAAAGCCCTCGAAAGAGGCAATGAGGTAATAAAAGACCTCTCCGGAGGCAAAACCAAACACAAGCCCTCTCAGGAGGCATTCACGAATACTTTCTGCATACACACACTCCTTTAGAGTTCATGCGGGAGCCATGGATCATGGTCTCTTCCAGTCGCCTCAATTCCTTGCAAGCAAGGAGCTTGAGTCGAGAGGGTCTGTAGACACCCCGATCCGTGACCCCCGCAAGAACCTTAAAAATGACCTACGAAAACTACTGATTTGGAGTCCGGGACCCACTCGAGCACCCGAAACTACCCCGAGGGGGTTTGTTGCGAGATAGAGCTATTTTCATGAAGGATTGTCGCACGACATATCACATTGTCGTGCGACAATCCCTGATATGTTGCGTGACAAACCTGCTATGTCGCGCGACAATCCCTCTCTGCACCCGACCAACCACTTTCTGACACATCACAGTGTCAGAACCCATCACTTCATCCGTTTGACGAGCGACATTCAGGTATGTCACGCGACAAACAGACACAGTGAATTAGGAATGTCGCACGACAAACGGATATGTCGCGCGACACTTTCCTTTTCTGGGGAAATGTCGCGCGACAATCTTCCCCGAGCAGTATAAATAGGCCAACACCCCCAAGGGTTCAGGGGCAGCAACTTGAATCTGGAAATTCTGAGTTTTAGTCTGATTTCATTATCAAGCATTCCATATTATCGTCTTATCTCTGGAGAATTATCGGATCTATTCCTGACACTCGACGTGTCCCGTCTCTGGAATCGAATTCTCGGAAATATCTAAAGAAAGGAAAGATTATTATCACCGGAAATCTCTCCGCTGGATTATATTTTCTTTCTTATTATTATTATTCTCGTGGGGAAGGTAAAGAAAGTCTCTTCTAGTATTTAAACATTAAATATCTGTGTACTTGTTTTATTTCCGATGTTTTGTCCACATTTTATTTGAATAAACTTATTGCCAAGTTACAAATAGTCTATCGTTTTCAAAATAAAAGGCCCTGATAAAACTATTTATAAAAACAGAAGAGTAAGTACATTACTATCCGGATAAAATCCTGTTTTCAAACCCGGACCGGTAAAACTTACTTAGGAAATTAAATACCCGATATATCCTATCTGTTTCATAGATTGTGATACGTCCGGTAAAACTCCCCTCAAGAGTTCCAATTCCATATCGAAATTAGTTCCATCATAAGATCCGCACTTTTACAAAACTCGAGAAAACCGTCATTATCCGAGAAATAATACAGGAAACTCCATTTCTAAAGAAAACAACTCTTGTCACTTGTATTTGCATTTCTCAAAACAAAAATATCGGATCTTGGAACACAAAGGTTTTCTATCCCTTTCCCGTTTTTCCCAGAAATTAGGGTTTTCGCTCAAAAAGTAGTAGGCTATCAGTAAAAGCATCCAAGTTTTTCAACATAGAATAAACATATAAAGACCACTAGAGACCGAAAGGGCGGAATGGGTGATTAACACCTTCCCAAACCGTAATATAGTTCCCGAACCCTATAGAATCCTGGTTTCGTAGACAAACGTGTAAAGAAAGGCTTATCTGTAGCATTTCCTCTTACACAATCATTTTGTCCGTTTTCTCGTAAAACGTACTGGAGACTCTGAACGAACCCTCTTGAATATAGAAATAGGATAGAGGGACTCCCGATATGAATTATCAACACATAGAAGCAAATGGAACAACGGAATCCTTTCCGATGTTTCAGACCCCTACCGAACGGGGACGAGAACCCGGGGGTCGCATTTGCGGATTCTCACAGTCACCGTTCATGAGGAACTCTCGGTGACCTTGTTTTTCAGTTTGTTTTCGACAGATGGAGACAATTCATTTTTCTAACTCCTCGACGCCTCTCGCCTATCTGACATTTGTTTCATTACCTTCACCCGAATTTGGTCTAGCATTGTTGTAATTGGAAGACTACGTTCATTTATAATCCAGGAGTTATATCTTTCAGCCATATTTGAAGTCATGACATCGTACTTTCTCCAGGGAAGAAGGCATTTACCCAACGTTCAACGAGTGCACTTTCTAAGAATTTATTCATTGTTTCCCCCACAAGGATGCCGAGGTCTCGATAATGCTCTATATACTCATCAACCGTACGAGCATTTGCACAACTCGAGAATAATTGCACTGCTAATTTTTTTTTCCTAAAGCTTTTTGAAAGTGCTGATATGAAGTTCTTTTTCAAGTGGAAAAGGCAATAAGCATGGAATGAATCATTGAATACTTTAGGAATACCATTTTTCAAGCCAACATGTCGGTCAAAAATAAATCTTATTTGTCTATACGTTTCAACGATAATCTTCAGATGATTTAAGAACCATTCCCAATTAGCAACATTTTTCGAGTCAACAACAGCCATCGCCAACAGGAACATACCTATATATAATACAATCAAGAAGAACATATCAATTTTTAAGTAAGAAACACCAGTGGTGCTAAACGCTTTCAGCACCATTGTGGTGAACACACATAGGGTGCTAAAATCTTTTTATAGCAGAAGGTGCTAAATACATTCAGTACCCCCTGTCAGCACGGTTTACAGCAAACCAGAAGGTGTTAAATGCATTTAGCACCCCCTGTGAGCACACATCACCCAGGAGGTGCTAACTGCATTTAGCACCCCCTGTCGGCACAGTTTACAACAAACTAGAAGGTACTAAATGCATTTAACACCCCATGTCAGCACATTTAGTATCCCCTGTCAGCACAGTTTACAGCAAACCAGAAGGGGCTAAATGCAGTTAGCATCCCCTGTCAGCACATTTGACAGCAAAGCAGTAGGTGCTAAATGTATTTAGCACCCAGTAACTATCCACCTAATATGCTTAGCACCATTGCAGTAACCACTATGTAAAAGTCACTGGGGCGCTAAAAGCGTTAGCACCTAGCTAATGTCCACATACTGGGGTGCTAAACACTTTTAGAAGTATTGTAGTGAGCACACCTAGGGTGATAATATGCGTTTAGCACCCAGTCAGTTTCCACCTACTATGGTGCTAAACACTTTTAGTACCAACTATGTTGCAATGAAACAGTTACTAGATCAACAAAAAAAGAAAAAAAAAACAATTGGTGAACTTACCTCCATCACCATTAGTTGCAGTTGCAGAGAGCATGCAACCTTTAAATTTTGCCTTAAGATGGCATCCATCCAAAGTTATTAAAGCTCAACAAAAGTTGAATCCATATATACAATCTTCATATGCTATAAAAACTCTTTGAAACTTTCTAGTCTTTTCGTCAACTTCAAGAACAACATAACTCCCCGGATTTGATTCCCTTATACTATTAGTGTAGGAGGCTAGTTGTTGATATGATGCATAATCGTCATTATGGACATCCTTAATCGTGTGGTTCTTACCAGTGTAAGCAAAGTAGTAGCTCAATGTAACACCAAACTCGCGTCTAAAGTAATCGATGATGTCGGATGGTTTTGTGAGAGGTCTGTCCCGAATCAAATCTAGAACAGTCGACTTAACAACCTGACTTTTCATTTGTGGGTTCCTTAAATCCTTGAAAGTAATTCCACATGTATGCTCGCCCACCATTTTTCTTATTTTAAAGAACTTAGCAAGTTTGAACTTTGGAGAAGCATGTATTCTCCACGTGCACCCCTTATCCTTTTGCTTACTACAAACAACCGTAATCTGATCACTATAATTTTTCTTATATTCAAACTTGAACCCCTTGTGAATGAAATATTTTTTTTAAACTTGTTCGGAACTCATCTGCACCACCGGAAAATCTCTGTCCAACACCGATAATACAATTTTTCCAAGAATTAGATTGACGTGGTTCAATATGAGATTCAGCCTCGCTTTCTAAACTCCCATAATTTGAGGAGCTAGTAGTAGAATTATTGTCTAGAACCAAGGATCTAGGAGGATCACTTCGCCTTGTAACTATATCTATGATATCTATATTTTGAACAGCTGCAAAGCAAACCATCTATTGTATCGATTCATCACTATCCAGAACATATTCCTAAGCATCACGAGAAATGACTAGCTCCAAATGCAATAGATTTATGTCAAACCACATTTGGCAGATTGAACTCTTCAATACATCTATTAATAAATTTAGAGTCACTTGGAATCCAAAACTAGAATTATTATAATACACTTTGCCCAAAATTCCTCTGTTAATATTTCTGCAAAAGTCATTTAGCACCTGTTGTAAACATAGTGACAAGTAATCTAATGGTTCTAAAAGTCAGTTAGCACTACATAACAAAAAATTTCACCAAAAACCAGAAGGTGCTAAATGTATTTAGCACCCCCTGTCACTTGACATTAAAAAAAAAGGTGCTAAAGGCATTTAGCACCCCTGTCAGAGCAATTGACAAAAAAACATAAGATGCTAAATGCATTACCACACTTGACAACAAACAAGGAGGTACTAAATGCCATTCAGCACCACCTGTTATCACATTTGACAACAAACTAGAAGGTGCTAAACGCATTTAGTACCCCTTGCAGCACATTTAATAATAAAACATAAGGTACTAAATGCCATTTAGCACCACCTGTTATGACATTTGACAACAAACTAGAAGGTGCTAAATGCATTTAGCACCCCATTTCAGCACATTTGAGAATAAAACCAGAAGGTGCTAAATGTATTTAGCACCCCCTGTGAGTTCACATAAAAAAATAAAAAAAATAGAAGGTGCTAAATGCATTTAGCACCCGCTGTCAGCACATTGGACAATAAAACCAGAAGGTTCTAAATTCCATTTAGCACCACCTTTCGCACATAAAAACTAGTTTGAATGTGCTAAATGCCATTTAGCACCACATTTCAACACAATAACATGCAATCTGGTGGTGCTAAAAGTCATTTAGCAACACTAGAAGATGTAAAAGCAATTTAGTACCAGGTTTCAACACAATAACAAGCAATTTTATATTTTTCAAAGCCATTTAGCAGCACCAGAAAGTGATACACATTGAAAAGTAATCTGACGGTGAAAAAACAAATTAGTAGCTAGTATGAATGTTTTTAATTGATTTAGATTAAAAAATATGATAAATGGAAGCAATATATATGTAGATTTCACGATGGAACAAATATATTAATGATGATTGGATGTAGTGTTTTTGAATCAATGCCTGGATAATGAATCGGAATTGATTATCGGAATGATTTCTTGCATCATGTCTATGGTTTTGATGATCGATCGTTGTGGATTTTGAATTTTTTTGATTGGAATTTGGTTGCAACTGGTTTTTGAATACGTGAGAAGTTACATATATATATATATATATATATATTAGGTTTAGCGTGTTATTAGTTAAATAAGGAAGGGGTATTAGTGTCTTTTTCATGTAGTGTCCTTAATTTGTAATGATAATTTATAATTGCCCTTTGTAATTAGGTTATTATTGGAATGTGGTCTTATACCCAATTGCCTCATATAAATTCCAATTTTTTGAATGGGTGTAATTAATAGTGTGCATATTATTACTCCTTATTTTTTCTCTTTTTTTAACAACTCTCCCAATTATAATTACTTCTATTTATAATTATTACCTTATTAGTTGCTATTATAATTATTTTTGTTTTCCCTATTTATCCCCTATGAATCCGAAAATTCCAATTTTTGAAATGGGTTATAATTAATAATTAGTATTCCTTATTTTGTTCCCCTCTTTTTAATAACTCTCCCAATTCTAATTATTTTCGTTTATAATTATTACCTAATTAGTTGCTCCTATAATTATTTCCGTTTCCTCATATTTTCTCCTCTATGAATCCGAAAATTTCAAATTTTGAAAACTCTCTCAATTCTAATTATTTTCGTTTATAATTATTACATTATTAATTGCTCCTACAATTATTTCTGTTTCCCTCTATTTTCTTCCCTACCAATCCGAAAGTTCTAATTTTTGAAATGGGGTGTAATTAATATTGTGCCTATTTTCTCTTTCTCACCATATCTCTCCTCTTAAATTCAAAATTTTGGTCGAATTAATATTGTGCTTTTTTCTCTCTACCACTAATTATTATTTTTGTTTAATTGAATAATTTTTTCTAAGAACAGTACTTGAGATGGAATAACTGTGATCTTTTCTCTATACAACTAATTGTTATTTTTGTTTAACTGCAAATTGTTTTCTAACAATAGTACTCGAGATGGAATAACAGCATGAAAATGTTGAAAATAAACCATAAGCCATCAAACTGAAAGGATGTTTCCTCTTCTCTTTTTAATGTAATCAAATCACCACTAATACCCTATTAAACTCACCATTATTATAGCTTAGTATTTAATAACATTTGTTCAAGTAACTATATAAAAATGGCTCTCGGAATCCTAATTCGTTGCATATCATTTTTTGACCAAAAGCTTCTCAAGGTAATACTTGTAATACCTCGTGTTTCATTTTCCGCGTTGACCTTCTCTTAAGTCCCGTTAAGGCTTAATCTCCATTAGAGCGTGAGCATTAGGTTATGAGCCGTTCGTACTTGACTCGGTACATCTAGTATCTCAAGTTAGACATATAATGTTTGTGGGAACAATCCTCACGTAATTCGGGTGGTCCGAATTGAAACCGAAGTGAAAATTGCGTGTTTCGACTTTTCGTGATTTGTCAATTTTTGGCCAAATTTGAGAGGCCATAACTTCTTCATCCGATGTCAAAATGACCCTTCGTTTGCGGCCACATCTTTATTTCTTTACCCTTTACAACCTTTGTGTTTGGGGTGAATTGAGATTCGTCCATTTCGTGGTCCATTTTGGGCTCAAAAAGTCATATGGTGGTTGAGTGACCTCCATGATCGATCCTCGAGATGGAATAACTGTGATCTTTTCTCTATACCACTAATTGTTATTTTTGTTTAACTGTATAATTTTTTCTAACAACAGTACTCAAGATGGAATAACAGCATGAAAATGTTCTAAATAAACCATAAGCCATCAAACTAAAAGTATGTTTTCTCTTTTCTTCTTAATGTAATTAAATCACTACTAATACCCTATTAAAATCACCATTATTATTTCTTAGTATTTAATAACATTTATTCCAGTAACCATATAAAAATGGCTGCTAAAATCCTAATTTGCTACATATCATTTTTCGATCAAAAGCTTCTCAAGGTAGTACTTTATTTCAATTTATGCTAAACTAAGGAGTCCAGCAACATCCAAAATGACTTAGCGAACATCACAAGTTATGCTAACCAAGTACAACACCAAAGCGATATAATATGCACAAGGGACTAAGTGCCAATTATATAAAATATCCATTTTTATTATATTAAAAATCAATATACTTCGTATACATTCAACTTAACAATGATTTATATGTTTTGCAAGGCTGACTAAAAGAGTCAAAAAAAGAAGAACACCAACAAAAACTTGCACTATTCACAATTACTTCACGTTATATATGTTATTATTTCTTAATAGAAGTTATCTTTATATTGCATGATATTTTACTCATTTTAACAATTATTATTCCGAACATTGTTTATGATAATTGTGTTAATTAATTCAATTCAATTCCCACATTTCGAACATTATCCTTATTACATAACATAACATAATACATACCTATCATTCAATTTTTGTTCAAGCATCTGGAATTAATAATGAAAAACAATTATTCTATATTAACAAATACCAAAAATGCAAAAATACTTACAAAATCGTCTACGCATCGTGCAAGCTGCAAATTAGTAAATAGTAAAATGCTCTAATTTGATGTGGTTCTGCCACGTGTCTCCTATTAAAAAGAGTTATAATTTCATTATAATTCCTCTTTCTCTCTTATCAAACGATCTCTTTCTCTTTCAAACTGTCATTTAATTCTCTCCATCGGTTTCTCATTTGCTAATTAATTTTCCTCCATTAGCCTCATTAGTAGTTTATGATTTCTTATTCTCATATTGAATTCTTTCTCTCATTTTATACCCGTCAAATTACTTTTAATGCATTTTACGAGGAGAATAAAACACTCCATTTTATTTTGTTTGTGTCCCTTGCTATACTTCTCTTTCATCAATACGAGTCTCTTTCTCTCTAATATTTACTTCTCAGTTCTTCCCTATGAACTGCAGCAACACACTGTTCTCTTTAAAAATCCTTTGAAATCACTTATTATACCTCCATTTCTTTTGTGTACAATGACTTCCTTAATTCTATCCATCTATAAAATACCCAATTGACTTATTGATAATTTTATTTTTTCTGATGAGTGTGACTAATTTTTTTTTTTTTACACATTGCTTCTCCAATCTAAAAATAGGTTCGTATTATTGAAGAGGGGTATTTGATCGATCGTTTTTAATTTACACTTTATTATTATTCTTTTGCTACACAAGCTAGTATGTGACTTTTGATTATAATATTGATATAGATACTCTGAAAATAAATTAACAAGCAGCTAGAAGCTTTCAATATTGTCTAAATGCAATAATTCATTATGATTGATTGTTTCGTCTATACAATCTTTGTTTTCTTGATATGGACATTTTAAATTAAGTTCGTTCAATGTAATATTGAAGAACCTTGCGTGTTTTATATAAAAATATAAAACAACTGTAAGGAAATGTGTATAAATAACTGTAAGGAACCATATAAAAATAGAGTATTTAGACTAATGCATTATTTCAACATTTGAGTACATTTTTGTTTTCAAAATTAAATAGGAACAATTCACGTCTGACTTAATAACTGTCACACCCCGATTTTTGGATCCCGAATACCCAATTAATATACATGTACTCGCCCGTCCAACTACCGGGGGTGAAAATTAAAAACAACAATTAACTTAAAACTCATTCTCAAAAACTAAAATTTAATCTTAAATCAATATCCTTTATAAATGTTTGCGGAATAAACAAAACTTTCATATCCAAACTTTATTTAAAAAGTTCAATTACATAATAAAAACGAAATAAAATTACTTTATTAAAATAGTTGGCCAGAGTATCTAAACCGGTGCCGTTCCCAAAGTCCAACAAACTCTATACACTTTACAAAATAAAGAAAATAAACTTCAAGTAAAACTCCTAGCACGATCAACGAAGCACGTGAATATATACCTGCAAAACTGGGCTACGCTCATAAAGAGAACGTACCCAAGAAGCATGGAGACAACTTGGGTCAGTATATAAATACTGGTATGAGTTGATTCTGTGTCACCCAATATGTCCATGATGCAAACACATAATTCATATGTACATATCTTATACAATTAACTCAAATATCACTACGTGGCAAGACGAATAGTTTCACATACTTTTCGAGACAAAAAGAGTAGTTTCTCGACAAAGTAGTAGCAAGTAGTTTCTTACCCCGTACACTTACCAAAACTATTAATAACATACCATTATAATACGGTAGGCCAAGACCTGCAAAAATATTAGTACGGCCTACCATCCTGCATTAGAAATGTTAAACTTAAATTACTCGAAAATAAATAAGAAAAACATAGCAACATAAATATCCATTTTGTGTTCGAACCATTAAGAATCTCGGAAAACTCAAAGAATGAAAAATATGCAGAATGTCGTTTCCAAGAAAATGTCGCGAAAAATTGCTAAATTCTACCATTCAATATTCCATAACAGTGTCTAAGATTTCAAAAGTAAATTAACATGACGATACAAACTGTCTATTGTCCAAGCGAAGCATTACATAATTTAAAGTACGTCATCCTGAAAACACTAGACTTGAAACCACTAGACACTTAAGTTAGCGTGTGCACCTTAATTACATGCCACCTCGCCATACTCTCCCATGGCCTACACATATCATCGTGCCCTGTGTCTCCCCGTATAACTAGCGGCCACTCCGAACCGAAACCCGCACGGGCATATCGTCTAAAGTTCCGACCTTCTTCGGAAGGCTAGTTATACGTTTGCGCGCCAAAACACTCGCCCTTCTGCGAGTAAAATCACAAATAATCCACTCGTCTATTCAACAATAGAACGAGTACAACAAACATCACAAGCCACAATCTGGCTTACAGTTAAGATCATAAAATTCCATTGGCTTTCACCAAAGTTTTCTTTTCACAAAAATCATGGGAAATCCACCCAAGTGTTGAATCAAAACCAATATAAAATCATAACAAGGGAGCGGTGGCGTAATTAAGGAATTTTCCTACGACTTCTCTAGTCAATTTTAATAAAACCAACTCATAGTCGATACAACTCTAATACTTAATATGTAAAGAAACTTTACTATCAACCTCAACAAGAATGTAGATTTGTCCCAAAAACAAAATCATACTCACACATTTACTAAATATCACGTCTAGAAGCTTAAGACAACTAATTCCACCAATTATGAATTGTTCATAGTATTCCAAACGTCCATCAAGTAAACAATTTCACAAACTAAATACAATCATACCACAAATCCTTTTAGAGCCTCCTAATCCCAATTTTAAAGGCTATTAATAAAATTATTTTAAAACATAAGTTACATTGCACAAAAAAAAAATAAAGCAAGAGCACAAACAATATCTTAAATCGGCACAATCATCAATTTCACAAAAATTCTAGGGATAAACGAATAATATAAAAATTTCAGAAAAATTACACAATATAGACAGCCATGTCTAGTTTCATATTCAATTGGATTCAACTAAAAATCATTTATATTCTAGGAGTTATGAATGTTTTGCTAACAGGTATACAATCTGTCCAGCATCAGATTTTGCTGCGCACTGTTTTTGTAACTTCAATAACTCTCAACATAAAAATCATCTTCGATCAATTCCAAAGCCCAGATTCTCCTAACACACGATATTAACTTGCCAAATATTTCCAGAATTTTACAGAAAAGTTTAGTATCCAAACCGAACTCAAAACTACAGATGTGTGACAGCAATCTGATCAAAATTAAGTATTTTAACACTCTGTTTTTGTAAAATTGATATCTCCCAAATTAAAAATCATATTACTCCAATTCCAAAGCCACAATACTTTTAACTCATAATATTAGTCTATGTATTTTTCTGAGATTTTAATAAAGACCTATAATTGAGGTTTGTTTTTAAGAAACTTATAATCAATTGAATAAAAATACAACAAACCACTTTCTCAAAAATTAGGTCAAAAGAAAATCAAAACAATATATACGAATAGAAATCACAAGAGAGGGTGAGAATCACTCACTATAAATAGTAAAACCTAAATTGATCAATCAAAAGAAATCTAAAAGAGCCGCCAATATAAATCGACTCAGAACAAATAGGTTATATATATATATATATATGCATGTATCGAAATCCACATAATAAATGTGAGAAACACTCACTAGATAATCGAAAGGGGAAGAACCAAAAGTATTCTGCGTTTACTCAGGCTCTCTCTTGCGTCTCTTCTTCTTCTCTATAAGCGGCCATATGACAATACGTAGTTTTCTCCTCTCCTTAAGACCTTATTTGTGTTGATAACCTACTTATATTCATACTAGGGTTTTCCTCATCTCAATTAGGCCAACTAAAATAACTCTTATAATAAATAAAAGAATACATATAAATTAACCCATTAAATTAACCTAGTGGCCCATCTAATTATAATTACTCAAGACCTCAAATAAATTTTCTTTTTCTCTAATTCCCGCAGGTCAAACTCACAGCATGGTTAAGTCAACTTTCAAAAATCATAACTAATTCATTAAAAGTCTAAATGTAGTGAAATTTGTGCTCAAACTGAAGCTCATCAAGTCTAGTTTAAAACAAAAATTGGTTTCACACAAAAATTCTCAACATAATTAAAGATATGACTTTTTAAATGAGAACATATCAAAACTTTAGGTTTCAAAACTAATCATATATATTTTAAATTATAATTTTGAACGCACTATAATAAATTGGCCACAAAATAAATGCACCACAAAACAAATAAGAGAACAAATATTAATTTACAATATATGCATATATTAATTTGGAGTAAATAAGTATTTTAGAAAATTCGGGTCGTTACAATAACTATGGGTGCACTCATATATAAAGACACATATATAAACTATCATTAATACAGAGTCTGTATTCATATTTTACTATGTATTAATATTTGTTCAATTCCTTATATTAAAAGCATAAAAGGATATTTATCTATATATGCTTGCATAATTGTTTTTTACCTTTAAACAATGTCAGTTATGCAGATTTTCTTCTATGAATTATTTGTCATTATTTACATATTCTTATAAGGGGTTTATTGACTTAACCACCTACACTAATAGTCATATTTGAGAAAATCCCCCAAAATAATTTTTATTAGACATAAACCCCTAAAATCTGACGCCGTCTCTTTTCCGTCCAAAATATTTTTTTTGCCGAAAATACCCCTCCCCTCATTTAACCCCTTCCATCTTCTTCTTCTTCTTCCGTGTCTTCTTATTCCTTCTTTCCTAATTTTCTCTCTCTACATTAACATCTAAATACAACTCTAAAATAAAATCCAATTCCAAACCTAAAACATTGACCTAGATTCCAAATACACTACACTCTCTCTCGACAATCACCTCTCAAATCATAGACCATGAATCTGGGTCAAATTAAACGTGTTAGGAAACCTAAATTGTTTCCCTCTTTGAAATCAAATTAAAATCTCTTTATTTCTTCAATTTGAGAAGTTTAAAGCTCAGAGGTCACAAATATTCCAACACATTTCCATTACTATCTCTCCTCGTAAAAATTGCAGAACAACTGTGAAAAGACGGGCAAAAAATAAGAGAGAACTTTATACAGCTCATCGATTAGTACGCTTTAGCATTTTCCTTAATGCAGAAAAAGCCAGTTGTCATAAAATTAAAAGATCAAATGAAATTCCAAAAATCCGATTGCAATATCAAGCTTACAGTTACAACTCATTGTTTAAATGAGAGTTTTAACCGAGTGCAAACTTAATTTTGTACAAAATTTTGTTTTGTGGAAAGTTATTATGTACATTTTATAAATAAATACGTTTTGAATGTATAATTTGTTAAAATTATTCCAAAGCACTGTCAATTAAATACTTTTTTATAATAATATGCTAAAAAGCATGTAGTGCAAACTTAATTTTGCATAATTCCATAAAAAATACAATTTAAAAATATACTGCAAAGTTAACTTTGCACTCCTTTTGGAGTTTCATCAAATAAAGGTCCTTAATTTACAAAAATATTATTTTCTGGTTCTTTTACAGAAAACATTTTCAAACAAGACATATTTTTCAATATCCCACTTTCCTTGTTGCAGTAGGAATATATATGTTGGAATATTTTAATAGAAATATATAATTATATTTTTAAATGAGCGAGTTTTAAAATTAAGTGTGAATTAATTCTAAATTTTATAATAAAATTTATGAGATATTAAAATTTGTAACTGATAATTTACTATTGAGCTTTATGGAGATTAATTTGAGAATTATTTAAATTTAATGATTATATGAAATAAATTGAAGAATTTTGACAATTCCCTGTCGCCGCAATGCGTGGTTCGATAGGAGTTTTTGGGCTAAGCTGGAGCTCTATGTCGAGATGGCCCATTTTCATGGAGTTTGGTTGTGGCTCGGTAGTGAGGTCGGCTACCTATCCATTTCCCCATTTGGGTTTAATCACGTTGGGATTCATCCATGACAATAATGTCCGTGAATTTCGAAGGGTTGATTTCATGGTTTTCCTGCTCTAGGTGGGAGACAAAGGTTTAGTCTTGTTGGCAAAGCATTAGGTAAGATTTGATTTTAGGTTGTGAACCTAAGCATAATGAGGGTGGGGAATTTTGGGTTGGTAAAGTTTTGATTTTCTAGCACTTACTGAGAAAAACAAATCAATCGTTTCCCACAAATGCCGCCAAATGTATGGTCAACAAATCTTAGGGCAGCAAATACTATTAACATACAAGAACTTATACCAGTAAGTGCAAGAAAGATGAAGAAGAACACACATATTTTTGGTAAGGGGGGTTCTTCCAACCAATAGATGGTAGATCTGATTTACTTCCACGTGAAGTCGTTGGTATTTTATTAATGGTGTTGATGGTTACTAAAGGAGAGAGAGAGAGAGAGAGAGAGAGAGAGAGAGAGAGAGATAATACAGTTTGATAATAGGTAGTACTTGGCTAGTTTTCTGATGATTTGAAATGCAAAGGGCTAATTTCTTTTATAGATATAAGAAACTAGTTGTTACAATGTGATAGATGCCACTCTCCATATTTGGAGGAAATTGAGATATTGGTGGGTGTTTTGTTGAGTAATGGTTGCGTGGTCGTTGGTTGCGGGGCATGCTATTCATGATTCATTCTGATGTTACCACGTGTTAAGCTTTGGCTGGCTCTAGAGAGTTTTTCACATTAAGCTCGGTCCATAGGCCAAGAGCTTAGCACTTATGTTGGTTGGACCTTGGATCAGTTATTTTTATCCCCTTCAATAACATTTATAAAAAAAAAATTGTAAGAGTTTTCGACACTTAATAAAGTAGGACCCTTGCAAAATTGGTAAGTGTTCTTAACCGTTACAATTGATTACCCAAATCTGAATTGGTGAATAGCTTTGTTTCTTTTGTTTCATTTATTTCTCCAAGTCGTCATCTCCACTTCCTCTTTGCTGTGGGGTAAAGCATTCAGTAAATTTGATGTTAATTGCATTTAGTTTCATGATTTGTTGACATCTATATCGTGTGAAATTTAAAAAATCCTTGCATTTAATTTTGTGGCTTATAAATAGAGAACCAGTGAAATCTTATGCTCTAAATGTTGATTCAGTGGTAACAATTTATAAAACATTAACAAATATAGTATAAATAGAGAACCAGTGAAATCTTATGCTTTAAATTCATCTGTTTAGATCTTAAACTAAACTCCATTGAAAAAAAATTAAATTAAAGGATTATAAAAGGAAACCAAGTCCGTAAAAAATTAAATTAAAGGATTATAAAAGGAAACCAAGTCCGTAATTCAATGGCCCGTTGATGATGGGCCCCACCAAGGCACAAGCTACGGTGGCACTGAGGTTACATCTATAAATATATATGATTTCCAAAAAAAAAAAAGAAAGATATTTATGGGTTATTTGGTGATAAATTTTTCGTATGTATGAATTTAGATTATAAGGACGGTGTATAAACTTTTTCAACTGAAATATATTTTTTGACAACTCCACATTATTACAGACAAAAATAGCTCTTTATCAATATTTCAAATTTTCCAAATTTAACATACAATACAATGAAATGCCATTCATTTTCTTCCAATAAAATGTCAAAAAAACTTACATACGAAGTGTTTTATTTTTTTCTTGTAACAGAATAAATTTTATACTTTTGCAGCAATGAGCTGCCACATCGACATTATTTTAAATAAATAAGATAGAGATAGAGTGATTTTTTTGTACAATTGTTCTCTCTCTCTCTCTCTCTCTCTCTATATATATATATATATATATATATATTTATTTGTCGATTAAAAAATTGAGAAATTCATTGCAGAGCGAGCCACTCACGGTGATCACTTGTAGATCGATCAATCAATATTATTATATTATAAAGTCTACACATATTTTCGCTGATGTATAAAGTTGTGACAAATTTTTAAATTATCTATTTATGCATGCTAACATTTTCAATTAAAAAAATAGCATGCAACATAATTTGAACCTTGACACTAGAAAAAAAATGAAAAATAAATTTGTACTTAATCTTTTAGCGATTTAAGTTCTTTGTTTTCTTTCTTTTTGTTCAAATCAGATATATATGTGTAGTACATGCATTGTATGTGTAAATTAAGTTACTATAAATTATTAATTTATTTCATTTTTTTTTGTTACATTCATTATTTTCTTTGCAGAATTTGATTGGTGTTAATATTTATTTCAAACTTGGAATTTTCTATACAGATTTTCAGTTTAATTTGAACTAATTTAGTTTCATATTTTTTCTTTTATTTTTGAATTAGATAAATTGTTGATTCTATCATAGAGAATACAATCCAGCTTCATCATTTATAACATATCAGAAGAAAGATGATTAACTTATTTTTTAACTTTTTGCAATAAATAAAATATTTTTCTATAATTTTTAAGTTTATTATAGAATCAAGCCCTATGTTCTAATTTTTGGAACAAAGTTCGAAGTTGTTCATTTAATTTACCTTTCCATTTTAGTTTATTTTTGTATTGATTTACCTTTCCATTTGCATCAATTGAATTAAATATTATAGGTGAAGAGGCAGTTGGATCATTTTCGTGAAAATATATATGGTAAAGGATATTAAAGGATGGGGTATGCCCATAGCTTGCAATTTTATTCCATTAAACATTTCGCATACTAGGTGTGTTACCTGTTTTACAACTTTACATTTAGGATGTCAGTATATCGGATATATTAGTGGAATTTTTTTTTGACGCATAGGTTTGAACCATCGGGATTCCGTTTATCTTTCTTTACTATTTGTGATTGACTAGTAGATGTATCCATGTAACACTCTTATAAAAAATAATGTTTTTACAATTTTAAGTACTTTTATATGAATATAAAAATGTGATAGAGCGAATGGATGTCTAGTTGGTAAACCATTGACCCGAATTTAGGAGATATCTTAAGTTCGAGTTTCATCCAAAATTTAGAAGAGGGAGGGAGAGATTTTCATTATTATTAAAATAAAAAAAAAATTTAAAATAGAAATTGACATATCAATATAACTATAATACGCGTCTAAGACCATCTATACGGCATAGTGTAAAAAGCCAAATATGCATATATTGATGCCCCACTGCTTAGTTTAATAGGGTAAATTTAGAGGAAAAAAGCTAAAGCGTAGTTATATTTGCAGGCCGACAATATTATATACAGTGAGACACATATGAATCGGGGCAAGAGAGGAGAGCTCCTAGGACACATGATATGTCGTCTGTAGCAGTTTCACAGTAATACGACACATGATGTGTCGTGCAAGGATTTTCGCTGCCACCTTCCGTTGCTGGGAAAGTGGAACATTGATGATGTTGGGTTGTAGCATATTATTGATGATTCTGCTATTAAAAGTGGAAAATTGACAAATGCTGCCACAACATATCATGTCTTATGAGAAGTAATTCCTGAAACAGTACATAATGTGTCGTATGATCTCTCACATCTCACACGACACTTCTTGTGTTGTGCCAAGTATTTATACCTCCTCCCCAGTGCGTTTGCTCCATTAGTGATAGGCTAAATACATATTTTTATACTATACTTTTACGCTTTACATTAGAGATGGTCTAATTGCTTAAATGGGAGGCTGTAACTTCAATTCATAGTTACGTAATAATGTTAGATAGCATTTTCCAAAAAGAGAAGAAGCCGTAACAAACATGGGCCACCTCATCTCTCGTTGGCCTTTTTAAAGATGTAACCTATATTACAATATAAATAATAGAAAATAATAATAAATAATACTATCTAACTCCTCATTATAGTAAATAATAATAATTTTCAAACATTAGTTTCAAGGACAAATTTTTAATCAAAGATAAAAAAATTATATTTTGATTAATCGTTTTTAGCTTTATTTTATGACGATGTTGTCCCTTTGTAAATGGAGGCTAAATCTGTGATAAGTAGAAGTATGTACAACAAGGTCAGATTTGGTATAATAATAGAGTTTAAAGGCCAAATAACTCTTATATATGTTAATTACTTTTATATATATATATAAACTATGCCTCTAATTTGATCACTTAAATTCGAAATTCTAAATTACCCATCATTTAGCTGCTTGTCTTTTAAAATGATAATAATGTGTATTATGTGGGAAAAAAAAATCAAACTTTCTTATTGCTCGACACAGAAAATGTAATTGATAGGTGGAATTCTTAGTGTCTTGGACTGTGCTAGCTCTATTTTATTTTTCAAACGTTGGGTTGGACTCCTCCTTGGGCCTGAATTCTTTTCAAACAGTCTTTGCTCCTTTGAAAATTTTGTGGGTCCAATTCGAATCCATTTCTTGGTATAATAGCAGCTACTCCACTATCAACTCCTCTTTATGCTTTAATCCCTCATCAATCAACCCACTAGCTAGGTCCAATTTTTGGACACTGGTAGATAAGAACGGATTTGGGGTGAGTTTCGGCCTATATATGTCTAAATTGAACTTGACCAAACAAGGATGGGTTTTCCTTTTGAAAACCAGAGCCCTTCCCGCTTATTAGTGCAATTGAACCCGAACCCGTTCCAACCCAAGTGCAATTATAAGGATTATAGGGGCATTAAAAAGAAAAAAACAGTATATTAAGATTGGAGTGGGTCAGAGAGATTTATATTACCTAACCCAAACCTAACCCAACATTGTTTGAGAGTTTCACTTTGGAAAATCTGACTCGGTTTAAAAACACGTACCCCATTTGAATCAGAGTGTGGGTTAAAATTTTATTGGGTTGGACTATTTTGCCATCTCCGTGTCTTTTTTTTGCTACCTCTAAGCCCATTTTTTTCGTTTCCACTTTTTCTAAAATTAGTTCTTTGACTCCGACAAAAATTTTAACGGGCAGTATACTTTTTCCTTGCCACCATGCTACTCTTTCTTGCCATAATGGGGCTCGGCCCACTTGAAAAAGGATATGAAGCCTCCTTTTTATCATGGGGAAATTTATTTTTTTGAGAGATATTTACCTTTGAAGCTACATTTTTTATTATGTGGATTTTTTGGATGATAACTTTGATGAAGAACTGTTTTGGCCCAAGATATTGTATGAGCCCTTTATGATGATTTTGGGCCCTATTTTTTTTTTTTTTTTTATCAACTATACTAAGAGAAATCCAATCCTATTTGAACTATAATTTGATTGAAAAAAACTCGCTCTGAACTATGTATTGACTAACCTCAAGGGGATGGTCTACTGGCTTCGGCCTGAGGTTAAAGGCTCTTAGTAGCCAGTCTCATGTTCGAATCCTGGCAGCACCAACAACTTGTATTGGCCCACAATGTGTAGAATTGATTTTCATTCTAAGATAAAAAAGTTTAAAGGAGAAAAAGAAAAAAAAAATTAAAAAGGGTGCTCGTAAAGGCATTCTTATTTTCTTGTTTTAACACCCACTTTTTAAGCACTCAAATATAATTTTTAATTTTTAAAGAGCACCCTAGTTATTTGAGCACCTTAATAAATAACAAAATAATACCCTAATTATAACTATTAGTTCCCACTCTTTTCGCTTTCTCATATTCTTCTTTTTAACTCTCTACGTAAAATTATCTTTCTCTAACACTATATAATCCTTCACTTATTTTCTCAACACATGAGTGTTATATATAAGGTTTTTTCCCTTTTTTAACTAGTGATATGGTCAAGTCACTATGATTTAATTGTGGTGGTGGGGAAAATTATATTAAATGAATTAAATAAAATAAAAATATGAAGAACACCTTCATCATTCCCTTCGCACAAGGATTTAAAAAAATATATATAATGTTCACTGCACACATCTTCCAGTTTCATTTATATCGATCTATTAATTTCAACCTTTTAATGTTTTTCTTTACTTCATATTTGTGAATTGTGAGTGCATATGAAGAAGAAATTAAAATCAACGAGAATGTTGCATTCCCAATCATCGAATACATAGTGATGGCACTTGTTTTCCTAAATTTAGAATGGTTGTAAATAGAGTAATTCTGTTTTTTATTGAGTGCTCAAACTAGGAGTGCATTTTCAAGATTAAAAAAGACTTTAAAATGTTATGGGCGTTAAAACCAAAATTTCAGGGTGCATTTACTAGCACCAATTAGAAAGGGGCTCCTAACGTTGTACTATATAGGAATTGGTTTAAAAAGCAAATGCTTAGCTTAAGGACATTCATCAATTGGTCCTTAATTAGGCTAAAATTAAGAGACTTGGCATAGAATTATATAAGTTGTATTTATGACCATTAATTAAGCTAAAATTAATATGTTTTTGATTAAAAGTGCTATCTTTTTAAGTTTGTCGTTATTACTTACCTTTTTTTTTTAACAAGTAGTTACTACTTTCCAATACATTCATTTTGATTCAAAATTTAAATTTTAGCTTGATGGTTTCAATGTGCTAACATTTTTTTTTTTTTGGGTACAAGTAGTTATTACTTTCTAATGCATTCATTTTGATTCAAATTTAAAATTTTGGCTTGATGATTTCAATGTATATGCTGCTTAGCCTGCTTATGATGATGGAAGATGCATGGTAATTTCTTAGATTGACAATTTTACCTCATGGAGAAGCAGTCAAAATAAAAATTTTGGCATGGAAAATAATTAAGACTTGAAGAAATTTTGGCATGGAAAATAATTAAGACTTGAAGCACAGATAGCCTAGCCCTAGAGAAAGCCAAGTTTGTTTCATAAATAAAGGTCCTTACTCTTTAGTTTTCCTCTTGCCTATTCCAAAAGGAGCTTCATATTAGAACTTCTATGCCATTATGCAGTAAAAACTTAAAATTCAATGCCTATTCCCAAATATTAATTTTTAGGATGCGATTCTCTTATTTTCTAAAAAGCTAGTAATTCTTCTAATATAGTATTTGTCTTTGATAAGAAGTCACATATATTTAAGTAATGTATTTATGCATTTGAGTACTCGCTAGAGATAGATAGAGTACCCAAGGGACCGCCTTTTTTTTAAAAAAAATATAGTGAATTGTGTCTTAATATTTTATTTTATTTTTTGACAGAAATCGAATCTCAAAAGCTTCAATACATAATTAAAACACTGGTGATGGTTAATGTTATTCTTGCATAACTCAGGCTAATTTTGACTGGTTTTCTTTTTTATTGAAACTTATTATAACACGTGGCCACTCCAGGAGATTATTAGGGCCGCCCTAAGGTGTGAGTGGCCCTATACGAAATTTTAATTTGGGGATTTTACACGCACATACTTTTACTAAATTACTCAATAAACTAATTGCATGTGCGATTTGTATATATTTAATTTGATAAGAATAATTAACGAGAGTGATAATTGACCTACTTGTTAAGAGCATGTTTAACTTTCAAGTAAACTTAAAAAAAAAAAACAAAATTGCAAAAGTAAATTTGAAAGTCAAAAGTACAATGGAAGAGAGGTATTTTTTATTTCGGCCGGGGTAGAAATTGGGGATACCCGGCCAACTCAAACCGGATTTGAAAACTCAATTGTGGTTCTGTTTGGTTTCAATTTTTGGATCATGTAGATCCAAACCTAAACCAAAATTTTTTGTCCAATTTTAGTTCAGAGTTATTCGATTTTCATTTTTTTTAAATAAAATTTAAGGTATTACCAAATTGCTTGGGACCTGCCCAGGTGGGGCCATGGAAATAGTGTGGGCCCCTAGGCTTAGGGCTGGTTCCATAGATTATATTACCTACTTTGCCTTTTTTTTTTGGAACAAATTATTACTTTTTATTTTTCTAATCATTGATGCGGTTAAAGTTTGTATCTTCTTCTAAAGTATATAAGTCAGATCGAGACTCTTTCTTAGAACGTAGAAAGTATGAAACATTTTTCAATCCTAAGCAATCAAATTAAAGATTTAATTTCATTGCCTTACTATGATATATATAGCTTGTTCTATTTGTCTGCAGCATAGAATAGTACGATGTAATAAATTTAACATCCCTTACTACTTCTCGGCTTCTTTCTTCAAGCTTTGACAATTTTTTATTTTTTTTTAGAATTGATCATTCAAAAATGTTTTCAGAATTTTAACTTGGAAAATGATATTTTTATTTGTTTCATTCGGTGGATAATCATACTAGGTGTATTAATGAATTATACGTTCCGAAAATGTATAACCAACCAATGCATGCATCCGGTAGATGGATTTTTTTGGAGAAAATCCACTATGCCAAAAGGCAATAGCGTTGTCTATATATTAAAAATGTGAAAAATAGAAAAAGTGTGGGTTACAAAAGCCCACCCACCAAGCTTGCTAACTGGAATATAAACAATAGGCAAACAAAAGGAAGTTCTACACCTATACAAAAAAAAATTTGTTTGTGTCTTGATCTTTAAGCCAAATAAAGATCAAAAACCAAACAAAATCGGAACAACAAAACAACAACAGGCTGCATGTGATCAACAAACAAAACAAAAACCAGTTAACTGAATCTATAGTTGGGCCTAAAGTTAAGATCATGAGTGAAGAGTTGAGCAATGTCTTGAGGAGGGGAAGGCCACCAGTGTATGTGATCAAAAGTCATGCCCATTTTCGAGAGCTTATCTGCCACTGCATTGCCTTCCCTATAAGTGTGGGAAGCAAAGAAAGACATCTGTTGCAAATAGAACCTACAGTTTGCCCACCTTGTGGCAAGCTGCCAAGGCACGAAAGAGTGGGTGTTGAGGAGGCACAATAGAGCAGCTATAGAATCCATCTCAATCCACAGTTTTTTCCATCCATTAATCCAGGCAAATTCAATGGCTTGAATAAGAGCACAAAGTTCTGCATAAAATGCATTATGATTACCAATTTTTCCTGCAAAAGCACCCTTGTAGAAACCCCTACAATTTCTGAAAATTCCTCCAATAAAGGCAGGACCAGGGCAGCCATTAGCCATACCATCAGTGTTAACTTTCAGCCAGCCTGGAGGAGGAGGAGTCCATATCACTTCAGTGATTTTGGAGCTTGGTTTAACTTTGCCAGCTAAATTGAATTTTTTAAGAATAAGAAGATCCTCCACAGTGTTTGGGGCTTGAATAAGAGCACAAAGTTCTGCATAAAATGCATTATGATTACCAATTTTTCCTGTAAAAGCACCCTTGTAGAAACCCCTACAATTTCTGAAAATTCCTCCAATAGAGGCAGGACCAGGGCAGCCATTAGCCATACCATCAGTGTTAACTTTCAGCCAGCCTGGAGGAGGAGGAGTCCATATCACTTCAGTGATTTTGGAGCTTGGTTTAACTTTGCCAGCTAAATTGAATTTTTTAAGAATAAGAAGATCCTCCACAGTGTTTGACATAAACCCAGGGATAAAATCATTAAGTTCAGAAATACAAGCAGTCAAATGATGTTTAAAAACTGTGAGGTTTAACTTTGAGTTGTTGAAAATGATATCATTTCTAGTAGCCCAGATTTTATGAAAAACAATAGAGGCACCTGCAATCCACACATTGAAGATTTGGGAACTCCATTTTTTAGAGGTAATGAAATGCCACAGATCAGTAACAGAAGATGAGGGAAAAGAGTGAATGTTGAAGATGGAGAAGAACCACTTCCAGACAGAGAAAGCAAAACCACAATGAAGCAGGACGTGGGAGGTTGTTTCAGTGGAGTGTAGGCACATACAACACCTGGAGGCAGTGGTAATGCCTTTCAGCTGAAGGGAGACTTGTGTGGGAATAGTATTATGAAGCATCCGCCAAACAAAAACAGAGGCTCTTGGGGGGGGGGGGGTTGAATGAATTCCAAATGTGCTTGAAGGTGGAATTATAGTTGTATTTATGGAAGAAAGTGTAAGCATCACTAAAAGTGAGATTGCCTTTTGAGGAGAAAGGCCAAATAATCACATCATCAGTTGGAGTAATAGGCAGGGGGATGGCTATGACTAAGTTGTTAAAAACGAGGAAAAAACTTCTCAGCCATAAAAGTTTTGTAGATGGATTTGATAACTGTAGTATTGCTCCTTTGACTTTTATGATATTTGTAACAATGAATTAAAATTCATTGAAATGTTCTCATACTTTCTTGCTTTTACTATGATTAAAATTCAATGAAAAGTGATGCAAGAAAAAACTTGAAAAAAAAGAATAACGAAAGATGGAGAACATTTAAAAAATAATCACGAGACATAGAGTATGTCATTAAATCACTCATCTCATTTCATAACTTCTCATAAAAGTAATTATTTTTCCAACCATTTCTTAACTAAGTTATCAAACGGAGCCAAATTTTTTTCTTTTTTTGGATAATACAATAATTTTCTTCGATCAAAATTTCATTTAGTATTACCATCTGTGCAACTTTCATGAGGAAATTTAAAACTTTTTTCTTGTGCCAATAAGACTTATTTCCTCATATCAGATGATTTTGGAATTTTCTTTATCTCGTCTTTTAAAATGATAATAATACCTGTATTAGTTGTATTGAAAGAAAGAATTCAAACCTTCCTCTTTTTATTTTTTTTAATAGGAAATTTTCCTAATCCTTGACCACAGAAATTGCAATTGACAAAGTGGAATTCTTAAACCGAGAGTGCTAATTAGGTTCCTCCTTGAGCCCAAATTCTATTAATAAAATTTATAATAATAACATATTATTCATCAGTCTATAAACATTCATATTTACATGCATATAAATTGATGCATTAATATATATATATGAGAGAGAGAGAGAGAGATAATTTTGTCTCTCCTTATTATTGTGCAAAATTTATTGTCCGAAAATTTTAGCCCCTTCAATAATCTTCTAGCTCCACTTTGGATCCATTTCAAGGTCATAAAGCCAGTTGGCCAATTATGGATTCTTCTTTGTGCTCTAATTTCACCAATCAACCCACTAAGTCGCCAACGATCTAGTAATCTGTTGTTCGAATAAAGACGTCTTATGCTGGCCTTACATATTCACCTGAACATGATTATTGAACTTTTTATTGGTTTATCATTATTATAGTAATTGTATATCCATCTTTACTATTGGGGTGTGGATTCATAATTTGTTAAAAAAAGGGTTATATTGTATGAATTTTTTACAAAATATTGTATTATGTAATTATTACTTTGTACGTATAAGAACAACAAAGTAAGTTCAATTTATTGGACAGTGGACCCATTTTTTTGAATCCCACTTTTTCTAAAATTAAAAGTGTGTTTGATTGGCATTATTTTCTATGAAAAAAAAGGATTTTTTTCACCCAAGTTGTCACTTTTGATGTTTTGATTGGTATAATTTTCTAGATGATCAAATTCCATTTTTATTAATATAAATGAGCTTGTTTCCACCAAAAACTAGAAAACATTTTCTTAAAGATGGGAGGTTTTATTTTTTTGGCGAAAGATGCACGGATTTTGATACAAATTAATACTTTACCCATTTATCTTTTTTTTTTTGGTTCCCCACAAAGTGTCCGGGCCAGCTTTCGCACACCTCGACTAATCCCTGCTCGCGGTTCGTGACTGCCGCTGGCCAAGCATTATTTTGACAACGCCGGGGTTCGACTTTGGGAGCTCCAAGTCAACCCAAGATTGTCCCAGTGGCAGCTTGATACCACTGGGTCAAGAAGCTTGGTTATCCATTTATCTTTGTCTTTCTTTTTCTCTCTCCGTCTTCCCCCTTCTCTTTCTCTCTCCATCTTCCTTCACTCTTTCTCTCTCTTCACTTACCCAAGAAAAAAAAACCTCTTTTGCACTAGAAAAATGACGAAGAAATGAGTGATTTGAAGCCATCCTCTTCGTTGAATCAAAGGGCCAAGCAATTTCCCTCTTTAATATAGAAAATATAAATCATTGGTAAGAAAATATATATTCTAGAACTTATTTTATTTCCATATAAGTTCTATACTTACAATCAAACGCACTCTAATTTTTTTTAAGTCAAACAAAATTTTATTGGAGAGAACTTTTTCCTTGCTCCCCATGCTACAATTTCTTGCCATAATAGGTTCGGGCCACTTTGAAAAAGAATTTGAAGCCCGGGTTTTAGGAGCCTAATAAGGCACTTATTCCTTATATTTCAAATACCACCACTAATTTTTAATACTATAAGTTTTATTTATTTATTGATGCACACCACATGTTACAAAAACTAGTGCTGATTTTTTTACGTTTTTCTAGTGTTATGTTATCAATTAGGTGTATTACTATCAGTAAGGTATAATTGATATAAAATCAAATCTCAACAATATGTCACTAGAAAGGATATATATGCAACCAACATGCCACTTAACCATGACGTACCGAACTGTATACAGATACTCGTCGACAAGTTACTAAGATAGTATATAATTTTCAGTACTATGTGATTGATATGATTTTGGAGCCATCATGTGTATTTTTGTATTCATAACGCTATTTGTTAAATGAAACTTACCCATATGCAAAATATTTTTTTTTATTCAATGTAATTTTTAGAATAAAAGTAATAAGTGGACTTAATAAACCTCCGTAAAAACTTGTTTGAGAGAGATTACTTCTAAGCTACATTGCTCGATAATGTGGATTTTCTTGATGATGACTTTGATGAAGAAATGCTTGGGCCTAGTATGTTGAAAGAGCCCACCCTTTATGATGATTTTGGGCCCCATTTCAACTATCATTTAGTTGAAAAACCCTCTCTTGGCCCTTCCTCCTTTGTGTCTCCTCTCTTTTGTCCACTAATTCTCTTCTTAATTAGTTTGGAATTTTCTTAACAATATGGAAAAATAGAATTCAAACTTTTCCTTTCACTTGACATGGAATTGAAACTGATAAAGTGGAAGAATTCTAATAGATCAAGAGTTTTTAACAATGTCTGGAGCTCTACTAACTTTATTTTATTTTTAAATAAGGACCGGACCTTAAATTTTTCATCTTATAAATGTATGAGTGTATTCTTGGGTTTTTGATAATGAAATTATGAGTGATATAATGGTCAAATCATTGAATGGATGGAAAGCATCCAATAAATGTAAATCATGCATTCAAATGGAGGCTACAATAGAAGTGAGATGAGAGTTCAATTTACGGTTTGTGGAAATATATTTCTATAAAATAATGAACTGTGTCGTTTTGTTCTAAATAAATAAAAATAATAAATTTTTATGACAATCATCAGCTGTCACAAGTAATAATATTTTGAGTGACTATCATTATCTGTCAAAAATATTAAACTTTATCACTATTTGATCTTTGTGACTGCCATTAGCTGTCACAAATTTATGACTGTCATCAGCAGTCATAAATATAGTGAGATCTATTGTCACAAAACTCAATTTTTGGTGTAGTGAGGGTAATTTTGTTTTTAACCACAATTTCTTGATATTCATTCATGTTATTAAGTTTATTAAGTTAATATGCATCATCTATTAAGTTTAATTTACTACGAGCTGTGATACACTTACGAAGAAAATTTGTGACTCATCTTTTATAAATAAGAATTTTTTAATAAATTAATTTTAGAATATCAGCAAACTAGTTAATAGGTCCATCTTATTATAAATAGGTAACTTAATTAATAATGTTAAAAAAGATAAAATGTAAAAGCTTGTGGAGTTTGAAACAACTCAAGTCTCATCCTCCTAATTTATTATCGTGAAGGGTCCCCATAATAAACTCTTCCTCCAGCACGAGTTGATCCGGCATGATACATCTCTTCGACAGCAGCCCAATTTATTATTTACATCCTCTATATTTGTCACTAATACCCCCTTGTCACAAACACCCCTCTAAAGTCAATTTTTAATCACTAACACCCCTTTCCAATTAAAACTTAATACATTAATTAAAACTAACTCTAATTAAAATTGAAAGGAGAAGAAGAAGAACACACCAAACCAGACCCCTCTATTTCTCTCACGTCTCTCACTTTCACCTTCATCGGATCTCCATGTACATCCTCTGGCTTCGGCTTCATCCTCTACGTGGAGTATTTTCCAAATTAAGCTCGCCTAATGCGAGGTGAGTGCATTCACATAGACTTGTCTCACATGGGATGAGTGTGTTGTTAAGCACTCGCCTAACATAAAACACTGGAATGCTGAATGTATTGAAGTGTTTTTCAAATGCTCGCCTAATGAGAGGTGAGTGTATTGTTAAGCACTCACCTAACATAAAGCAATGGAGTGCTGAATGTACTAGAGTGTTTTTCAAATAAGGCTCGCCTAATGAGAGGTAAATGCAGTCACACACACTCGTTCTACATGGGGTGAGTGTGTTTGTACACATTTGCCTTACTTGGAGAGAGTTGTACCCAACTTACTCGCCTTATATAAACCGAGTAAAGCCTGAACATAACCCATTTTGTACTCTATTTTAGGGATTACATGTTTGTTTTAATTTGAATGATATAGAATGATGTATGAAAGATTATATACACATTAATATACCAATAATAACAACCACAATACTTCTTTGGCTTGAGGCTTGATCTTGACTTTCTCTTGAACTTCTTTTTTCTTCACCATTTCAAGTACAATGCTTCATCTCTATCATAATCCAAACTTCAAACTACCTACCAATCATGTTATACTTCAATTTGGTCGTAATTTCTTGATTTTGGGAGCTTAAATGATAAAGAACCAAGTCGCTGCTCTCTATCTTTCTCGTTTTGCTTGATACAAAAGGTATGTAATGATGAATAGGGGAAAAATGGGAAAGATGGGTTTGATTATTTGGGTTAATGTTAGATTAGTTTATTAACAATTGGATAAATGGATAAGTTGATATTTATAATCATTGAATAAATTAGTTAAATGAGGGTTAGATTAGGGAGTGTTTGTGACACAAAATGAGGTGTTAAGATGTGTTTTTAGTTAAAAAAATAAGATGGGTGTTGGTGACAAATATAAAGGGTGTGAATAAGAACCCAAAAAAATAGAGAGTACCCATAATAACTTTTTATTTCCTTTAGGTTAATAAACGTTTTTTTGCTAAAAACCAGAAAGCACAAACCATACCGCCGCCGGCGGTTTGGAAAAATATTGATGGTTATATTATTAAAATGGTTTCGATGATAAATGTTATATATGATAGCTATCCATGATTTTTTGGTAGCTATATATATTGAGATAGTCTATACTTTCAAATTGGAGGGAAGTTTTACAAAAGCAATTCCTATCCCAACTGTTATTCATTTTTTCTTTTAAGTTTTTCGAGCACAAGTTCTTGAACTTGTAGTATTATTCTAACTTGTTTTTGGTGGAAAAACAAATTGAGACAAAGTATGAGTCTGGCTATTTTATTCCGGGGACACTGTGACGTCAAAACTTGAACCAAAAGGGCTAGTCATGAACCGTTTTAAAAACTGTCCGAAATTAAAGTTCTGTTATAATTAATTGTTGGAAACAAAATTGTATTTTCGTTTACTTTCTCAACAAAAACTACCATTAAATAAAGAATCTAGCAGTATCATTAAATGAAAAGAAAACTATCATTATTGAAGAACAAGAAGAAAGATGAATTGGACTAATAGAGTGTAAAATTGGTACTACAAGTAACTGGAATCTGAATGAATAGAACCCTTGAGTCCTAAATTCTTGCCGCTGACCCGAAACCTAGAAGTACTCCTTATTCAACCCATCAAACCTGTATAGCATAAGAAAAACAAATTTCGACATAGTTCTTTAGAAACAAAGAAGTAAGTGAACCTTCTAAATCAAAACCCAAATACCAAATTACATATAATTCTATAAAATGTATTATAACAACATAAATGACTAATAACAATCATGAGTGCCACAATGATAATAGTACATAACCGCCTATACGCTCTGGGTGCTAGGCAATATATTGTCATTTTATGTTTTTTCACATGAATTTATAACCACAGTAATAACAATGGACATATAACTATATATCACAATAAGAGTGGATCAATAAAAAGTTTGACAATCACGTCTATGTTAGTTAAATCTAAAATCTCCTTATTCAAAGAACTGATTACAAGATTGTTGGCGACTTAGTGGTTGAATGGTGGTATTAGAGCATACAGAGGAGCAAGACTTTTTACACAAATAAATAGCGGTTGGTTATTTTCCGATTTTATTCCTAAAGCCTTCTGGGCCTAGGCCAAGGTTCACCCAGTTAATAGGTTTGAAAAGCACACAAACTATAATTGAATCCCCCAAAATATAATTTGATTAGTGAGATTGTGTACATTGATTATATTACACAAAATAATGATTAATACTTTTAGATAGTCCACCAAATATTATATCATATACTGGAATAGGTTTTGCTAGGCAGAATCTGCTCAAAGACATTCTCCTAACTTCGCTTCCTTTAAAAAAAGTTTAAGAACTCAATGATTTAAAATTTTCTTTCCAAGGACTGGACGCTAAAGCTATGGTGTAGTAATGTATTATCATATACTTTTTTCTTTAACTACCGAATATTTAATCATCTTAATTACTCGTGTTATTTCTTCTAAAATTATTGTTTTCTTTAAACAACGTTAATGAGTAACATTTCCGTTCCTCCAAACTTTAACAATTAAATTAAAATTAACAACTCATTGTTTTTGGTGCTAGCATCAAAATCTTTAGATATATAGGCTCCGTTTGATTGCAAAGATGGAAAAGGAAAATAAATTTAGTTAGTTTGTGTGAAAAGATAGAAAATAAGGTGAGAAATATTACTCATTTTATGAGTATATATCCTCCATCCTTCAATACTTTTGGTGAAAAATTTTTACTCACCACCAAGCAAAGAAAATTTCTTAATGGAAAAACTTAAAACTCAAGAAGATATCACCTCTATCACTCAACTTATTTTCCATCTTTTCACCAAAACTACCCTAATTTTTTTTTTTCATTTTCTACCTTGCAATCAAACAGAGCCATAGAATTAAAAATTACACACAATAGGGGTGTTATGGTAAAACTTTTATTCATAGAATTTGGGCTCAAGGAGGAACCCAACCGGTCGTTGTTTAAAATTAAATTAAATTCTATTTTCCATATACAATTAATACACATTACTATCATTTTAAATGTCACGTGGTAAGAAAATTCCAATGTCATTTGATGAGAAAATAAATCCTGTGGGCATAGGAGGAAAAATATTTATTCTCTTCATGAAAGTTGAAGAAATATAACCATTAGAATTAGTCTAGTGGTCAAAACTCATTCTCAACTGGCGAGAGGTTTGGAGTTTGAATCCAGCATCGACATAATAAAAAAAAAGAAGTTATAATGAGTACTAGTATATTAAATATTAAAACAAAATTAATAGTAGTATATAAATATATTAAATATTAAAACAAAATTAATAGTAGTATATAAATATATTAAATATTAAAACAAAATTAATAGTAGTATATAAATATTGCAATGAAATAATATATTGACTTTGATTTAGATGTTAATTTTTTTTCCAGTATAGTGTACAAGATTTTAAAGCATATGAAAACCTAAACCATTTGGATAGGAGGAATGAAATTAACCTTTCAGATTTGGGAATGAAATATTTAGGGTGCGTTGTATAATCAACTTAATTAATTACTATAAAAAAAAGTTAATTATCAAATATTTAGGGCGGTGCATGTAGCCTTAATTTCCGACATTTCATGAAAAAACATTTGAATTACATGAAACATAAGTAAATTGGGTAGCTAAATCGAGTTTAAAAAATTAATACCATATAATATGTGCAATTAAACACGTCAAAAGACGAAGATCATGAAATCTTTAATATTTTCACATATCTGCCCAGAGTAACATAGATTGTGCTGGGCCTAACCGCTGCACAAGCCAAATCCAAGCCTGCAGGAAAGCTTGGGTTGAGTTAGTCTTGCCATGTGGCTTGGCTGTATGTAATATTTACCGTAATTATGGAATAAATAGTTGTAGAACGTCAAAACCAGAAGTGTAACACTATTACTAGAGTTGGACTTTGTTTAATAACAAGATAAAAAATGATAAAAAATGATAAAAAAAATAATTGGATTGTATTAGATTGTGCTCGGCCTAACCGCTCTACAAGCCAATAATTTGGGATTTGTTGGCTTAACCCCACATACTAATAGGCTTATTTGGAGAAAATCCTCCAAAATAAATTTTACTAAACATAACTCCCTATTTCTTGACACACTTAACATTCTGTTCAAATTGATTTTTTTTGACGATTTTACCCCTACGCTTATTCCCTTTCCATCTTCTTCCCCAATCTTCTTCTTCTTAAAAATCTATTTTCTTCTTCTGCTTTATTTACACTCAATTACAAGTTTAAACTAAAATGAAAATTTCAAATTAAAACATTGAGATTTCAAATCGAAATAATTAGTAGAAAATAAAATGCTCAAATTAAAACCGACTGCAACATTCTCTCCCATATTTCAAATACAAATCTTGATATATAAACAAAAAAATATGTGTGTACTACTAAATGGGCCCTGTGCAATTGGGCAGGCTGTAGAGCTTTAGAACCGGGCCTGGAGATAAATGGGGCCTACAAAGGCCCACCCCCTAAGCTTACGGAGAATTCCATATAAGAAGATAAAAAAAGAAAAAAGAAAAAAGAGTAACAAGTATTAAACTTAAAAAATGAACTAAGTATATACAACGAAGTTCGAAGACAATCAAAAACGCCTTATAAAATGACCCCATAGCAAAGCACATATAAAAAAAAAGTAAAAAAAATAAATAAAAATAAAACATCTATGTTGTCAGAAGTTGGCTTAAACATCCTCTTGGCTTCATCTTCTGAAATTAGATTGGCATCGAAATAAAGGAACAATCTGGTGGATGTCCTTGTGGCAAACCGTTTGTGCCAATTCCTGATACGATGCTCGGAGCCCATTTTTTTTTTTTCGGCTATTAACTTTTGTCGTAGAATTCAACTCACTAGAGGAACTTTGAAGAGAATCCGTGAATAAAAGAGAAGAGCTAGAAGGATGGGCCAAGAGAGAGTCAGTGTAAGGCTCGAGGGAAGATTGAACTAGCTAGTTTTAATTGGAGACCCAAAAAAGAGATTTTAATTAAATGACAGTTCAAATAGGGCTCAAAATCATCATAAAAGGTAGGTGTCACGGGGTGACTCTCTCGATCCCGCGCGGCGCCCGGCATCCAGACTCCCCTGGATCCGAGCCAGCCTAACAACAGCGGCAACACGCAGCGGAACGCGCACAAGACACCGAACAGGACCTTACGTACCTGCATAGATTCCCGAAACCCATTAGTACAGCAGACAAATAAGGACCGCATCGCCATGCCTCCTGGTGTTAGGCTTCTTCACGCATTGTGGTGTAACAAACCACCCCCACTCAATTCTGCAACGCCCTCGTTGCAGGTTCTGACCTTGTGGCCGCCACCAAAGTCATATTGCGTGCCCTTCACCGAAGCCCCACGATTCACCACAGTCCGGTTCTTCCCGTTCCACTAGTGTAGTCATGTCTCCGCTTATCTCTTCATAGCTTGATCCGCTGACCAACCTCTGATACCAATTGTCACGGGGTGACTCTCTCGACCCCGCGCGGCGCCCGGCATCCAGACTCCCCTGGATCCGAGCCAGCCTAACAACAGCGGCAACACGCAGCGGAACGCGCACAAGACACCGAACAGGACCTTACGTACCTGCATAGATTCCCGAAACCCATTAGTACAGCAGACAAATAAGGACCGCATCGCCATGCCTCCTGGTGTTAGGCTTCTTCACGCATTGGGGTGTAACAGTAGGCTTGTACAAGAGACAGGTCCAAGCATTTCTTCATTAAAGTCATCTACTACGAATTCAAGTCCCACCTAGAAAAAAATAGTAGATTTAGGAGTAGTTTATAAAGCTCATAGGCATTCTTCTCTTGTAAGTCGGTTTTTCGGAGCAAGTTCTACCCATAGATTAACTAGCGGTATGAAAGTGGGCACTACGTCGAGTAAGGGATCAAACGTACTGCAACTAAGCTATGGCTCGCGCATGGGACCGGACAAAGCGAATCCAAGCTATGGCTCAAACCATCCTTTGTGGAAGGAGCAGCCTATGGAAGAGTCATTGAATACTGGTTTCAGTTAAAAATCAAACCGAAACAAAATAAGCTTGGTTCAGATTTAGGTTTGGGGTGTACCTGTGTAATGTTAGACTCAAAAATATTTACTTTGCTATCTAAAATTTTATGCTCGTAAAATTTACAAGCTCGAAAATATTTACTTCGCTATCTAAAATTTTATGTTCGTAAAATTTACAAGTTCCGGTGAGAACACAACTCTTTAAACTATCCTAAATATTTGAGCTATGTTATAAATGTCAGAGTTAATATTTTTTTTGACCAAAATAAGTAGGAGCAAGTATATAGTTTTTTTTTTTTGATTAATCATTCATATCAAAGACAATTACATGGAGTTAGACCGAACCGAACCGAGAGAGCAGCTTCAGCTTCCTTCTGCGTCACCACGAACCTCACGAACCATACCATATGCATCTCTAACCACCTACATAAGAGGTGGACATATCTCCAACCACCTACATAAGAGGTTGACATATCTAACCACCCACAAAGGGTGGACAAACCACTTTATTAAGTACCACTTTATTAAGTTCGAATACTACATCCATGAGTTTCGAACCTGTGACCTCTCTAATACAAAACTAGAGAGGATGCCACTAGGCTACAAGGCCATTGGCGGAGCAAGTATATAGTTATTATCTCTCTGACTAAATTAAGTATTACATTACAATTTATTTTATTTAAAAATATATATATATGAAAACCGAAGAAAAACATAACCAAAAAATTCAGTTCCAGTCTAGATTTAAAAAATTTAAAAACCGAACTCCTAATTTTCACCCGAAACTAAAAACACCCTAGCTTCAACGAAGATTTTCTCCTATGATAAAAACCTGGCTTCAAATCCATTTTCAGAGTTGGGCGAGTGGGGTATGGCAATAAGCATGGGAGCAAGGAAAAGTCCACAATCCAATAAAATTTTGTTGGACAAAGAACTCAGATTTAGAAAAAGCGGGACTCAAGAGAAAGGACCCGTTCCGATCTGAATGGAAAAAATATGATGCATGTCTCTTTTAACTCAATTCAAATTTTTCGAAGTAGAACTCGCATCAGTTTGAAAATAGCGTTTTTGACCCGACCATCCTCGGGTATTTCAAAGCAAGGCTCGAGGGAAGATTGAGCCCACAATTACCCGAGTCTTGAAAATTAATTTCACATGTGGTGGTATTAATGGTATATAAATAATTTTGGAACCATTTGAGCTAGCTAGTTTTAATTGGAGACTCAAGAGAGAGATTTTAATTAAATCACAGTTCAAATAAGGCTCAAAATCATCATAAAAGGTAGGCTTTTATAAGATACAGGCCCAGGCATTTCTTCATCAAAGTCATCTGATATGAATTCAAGTCCCCCATAGAAAAGGGAGTAAATTTAATTGTAGTTTATAAAGCTCATAAACACCATTTTCTTGCAAGCCAATTTCTCGGAGCAAGCTCTACCCATGACTTAACAAGAAGTATTTAGGCACTATGCCGAGTATGGGATCGGATGTAGTGCGGCTAAGTTATGGCTCGATGGGACCAAACAAAGCAAAGCCAAGCTACACCTATGGAAGAGGCAACCTACAAGCTGGATTAAAATGGTTGGCATTACCAGCTAAGTAATTGAGGAAAGGGCTAATAAGTTGTTCAGATTTGGGGTGTACCAGTGTAATTTTGACTCGAAAATATTATTACTTCACTAGCCAAAATTTTACGTTCTTAAAATTTACAAGCTCTAGTGAGAATACAACTCTTTGAGCTATCTTGAATATTTGAGTTATATTATAAATTTGAGGTATATTATAAATGTAGTAGTTAATATTTTATGACCAAAATAAGAGAGCAAGTAAACAGGGATTCCCATACGAGGCTCCCAACCAGGGGCGGATCCACAGAGGAGCAAGGGTGGTCAATTGACCCCCGCAACCTCAGAAATCATCCATTAGAGCTGCCCAAGTTGACCCCCGCAAGGTGCTCGACGAAATGCCTGAATGGGGCAACTTTTGTGCTGGGGTAAAGGCGCAGCGCGCAGTGCTGGCGCGCGCGCGCGCGCATCTTTTTTTTTTAATTCGCCTAACGTAAAACGACGTCGTTTTGTCACATTAAAAAAAAAAAAAAAAAAAAAAAAAAACAGGCTTATTTTCTTTTATTATTAAGGTATATTCATTAATTAACTCTCTATTGTATTTTTCTTTTATTATTATTATTATTATTTTTAATCGAAGGCCGTCCTGGCTTATTTTTTGCTTTTACAATTATGTTTCACCCGCTATTTTTCCTTGTTCGATCATTTCGGTCTTTATATTGAAATGTTATTCTCTTTGCATTATCGCAAGACACGCTAGGCCCTGCGCTTGTATAATCATGTACTTATTTTCTGGATGAATTATGAATTATAATATTATCGTTTCATTTTAATGAGTATATTTTGCGTAATTTTTTTTCACCTTTATACGTTGACCCCCGGAAGGAAATTTTCTGGATCCGTCACTGCTCCCAACCTTGTATGGAGTATTTTTTTTTTAAAAAAAAAAGGGAAAAAAATAAATGATCCACAAGAGTGTCCCAGCCTCGTAAGGTGTTTTTTTTAAAAAAAAATTTGGTACCGATTTCTTTCACTCATATGACTAAAATTTAAGGAAATGGTAAGTTGACTCTTTCTCTACCCTACAAGCATGAGTTTTACCCATTTACTTTCTCTGCTGTGAACTCGAGGATACTAAATTTGCCCATTTACTTTCTTTGCAAAGGAGAGTGATCAAAAAAGAGAGAGTGAGCAAAAACAAGAAGAAGGTTTCTTTGTTTGATGATGAATTTATTCGTAGGTTTGAAGAGATGTTTGCCGAAGCCTATGAACAGTCTAAGAAGAGGGAAAGCCTAGAGCCAAGTCAAAGTCCGAATACATCTTTTGGGGAACCAAATCAATTGAAAGAAGAAGAGAAACGAGCCATATCTAAGCCGCCATTAGAGAATAAGCCGGAAACTAATGAGATCGAAGAAATTGAAGTGACTGCTGAAGAAGGCGAGTTATGGCTTGAATGTGTAGTTCCAAACTTGCAAGAAGAAGTAAATGAAGAAGTTCTAGTGCAAGTTGAAGAACCGCAAGTGCAAGCACTTCCAGCTATAGGTGTTGATGAGAATGAGTTCTTTGCAAAGCTAAGAGATGATGTTCGAGCTGAGTTGAAGATTGACAATGTTGAGCATATTGATTTAATTGGAGTGGATCGCTTTGATGTCCATCCAAACTTTATGTTATTAGATTTCTTCAACAAGTTGTAGAGGATCGCATTGCAGTATGGTTTGAACTTCGAGGAGTTTTGCTTTGCAAAGAGGATTAAGCGTCAAAGATATTCAAAATATCTCATGTTGAGTTCCGACGTAGGAATGGAAAGTATTCAAAATACTTGTTCTATTGGCATGGGAGATTCCAAGTTCCAAAGTTGCGTCTGAATGTCGAAGTGGTTAAAGACTGGTTGAATCGAGAGGTGGGTAAGCCAGATTCGAAGACGAATCTTCTTGAAGAAAAGGGGAATGATGTGATCCAGCCTAGCCTTCTTTAGCCAAGAAATTAGCCTTATGTTCTTGTGTGTTCTCACGATCGGCTGGCTGAAAAATTTAATTAGTTTTAATTATTTATTTTATATTTCTTAAAGCCCAAGGATTATTACTATTTAGATGTTATTTTCTTTTTCTAAATAGGAATTAGTTTTCATATTATTTTTATTATTAATTTCCTTATTGCATTAAGAATATTCTAGGAGTTATTATTTTCCTTTTCTAAGTAGGAAGTACTTTCCTTTTTAAATTAGGATTCTAAAGCTTGTTTACTCCTATTTAAAGGAGGCACATGATTGCTTTATTATCAAGAATTTATCATTAATAAAATTAGAGTATTTTCACTTTTGAGTTCATAAGAACTTATTGAATGATTACGAATTGATTTATTCGTATTATTCTTGACTTATCAATTGATCAATCACAATCAATTGTGGCATCTTCGATCATACCAAGGTTTACACTTCTTTAAGAATTGGGTTGAGGTTTCAACTTTCCATCTTTCGACGAATTCCAAGGTTCTAGTCTGTTTATAGACTACGGGTCAAGGATCCATTAGCCTGGCTAGGAAAGACGATCCGGGATCGCGTCATTGGATATGATCCGTTCTAGCTCTAGTTTCTATTCAACCATGGTGGTTCGTGGCATTCTAAATGATGATCCACATATGATGAATTACAAGGATAGAGCATGGAAATTCAAAAGGAATTTCATAGAATTTCACATGTTTGATTCAAAAAGCTTAAACAATGATCATGCATTCCATGGGGTTCCTAAAGATAGGGTATGGAAGTTCAAGAGGTTAAAACCGCAAGGAGGCCATTGGAATAATCTAGAAGATATTAATTTAAGTTGTTTTTAAATTAATAGATCTTCTTGAGTCTTATTATTCAATTAGGAATTAGATTAGTAGTTTCCTTTCTGAATAAGTTTCCATATTATTTTTATTATTAATTTTCTTATTGCATTAGGAATATTCTAGTAGTTATTTTCCTTTTCTAAGTAGGAAATAGTTTAGATTTTGTAATAGGATTCTATAGCTTTGTTTCTCCTATTTAAATGAGTTCTTTTCATTGTATTAGAGATAGTTTTTGATGATTAATAATATTGAGAGTTTTTTCTTTGTATTCTCTAAGAACATGTTGAATATGTTGAATTGATTAATTAAATTGTTCATGACTTATCAATCAATTCTCCACCAATTAATTGTGGCGTTTTCGATCATACCAAGGTTCACGCTTCTTTAAGCGTTTTCTGCATTCCATCTTTCGACGAATTCCAAGGTTCTAGTCTGTTTATAGACTACGGGATGACGCTGGCCAGGCTAATGGATCCTTGACCCGTAGTCTATATAACAGACTAGAACCTTGGAATTCGTTGAAAGATGGAAAGCGAAAACCTCAACCCAACGCTTAAAGAAGCGTGAACCTTGCTATGATCGAAGACGCCACAATCAATTGGTGGAGAATTGATTGATAAGTCAAGAACAATTGAATTAATCAATTCAATATGTTCAACATGTTCTTAGAGAACACAAAGAGAAAACTCTTAATACTATTAATCATCAAAACTATCTCTAATACAATGAAAATAACTCCTTTAAATAGGAGAAACAAAGTTATACAATCCTATTACAAAAATGAAACTATTTCCTACTTAGAAAAGGAAAATAACTCCTAGAATATTCCTAATGCAATAAGGAAATTAATAATAAAAATAATATGGAAACTTATTCAAAAAGGAAACTACTAATCTAATTCCTAATTGAATAATAAGACTCAAGAAGCCTTATTAATTTAAAAACAACTTAAATTAATATCTTCTAGATTATTCCAATAGCCTCCTTGTGATTTTAACCTCTTGAACTTCCATGCCCAATCTTTAGGAACCCCATGGAATGCATGATCATCGTTTAAGTTTCTTGAATCAAGCATGTGAAATTTTAGGAAATTCCTTTTGAATTTTCATGCTCTATCCTTGTAATTCATCATGTGTGGATCATCATTTAGAATGTCACAAACCACCATGGTTGAATAGAAACTAGAGCTAGACCAGATCATATTATACCCCTATTCTTCAAGAAGATTCGTCCTTAAATCTTGGCTATGCATTGTTTGATTCAACCCGTATTTACCGATTTGCTGCTTGGTCTTCTTTGACAAATAAAATTCATCGAACTTGAGGTGATGATTCAACTCGATCATCTTTAGTTCATTGAAGAAACTTCTCGGCTGATGAATCGGATGAAAATCGTACTTGTCCACGCCAATGAAGTCTACATGCTCCATGTCATCAACTTTCAAAATATTTTCCTTTTGTAACTTCATTTGATCTTCATGAGGTTGCTCAGGTGGCAATGGAACTAGACTAACAGTAGTTGAACTCTCTTGCTTGTCAACTCGCCCTTCAACTGGAATCAATTGGCCTTCCTCAATGCAATTCTCACCCATATCCACACATACGGCTGGAAGTGCTTGCACTTGTGGTTCTTCAACTTGCACTAGAACTTTCATCATTTTATTCTTCTTGGAAACTTGGAACTACACCTTCAACCCACAACTCACCTTTTTCAGCTGTTACTTAAATTTCCTTGATCTCATCGGTTTCTGGCCTATTCTTCAATGGCGGCTTAAATATGGTTTCTTTTTCCTCCTCTTGACAATGATTTGATTCGCAATAGAATGCATTCGGACTTAGCTCTTCGTTGCCCCTCATACGGAATTCAAGATAAGCATCCATCATCTTCCCCAATTTGTGCCATTCTTCGGAATCATTCAAATGAGTCTTTTTCTTGATACTACCCATTTTGTTATCTCGAACCCAACTTTCTCCAATCTCACCACCATGTTTTCTATTAATAACACCCAAATCCCATTCATCTTCAAATTTAACTTTACGAGGTTAACTTTTCAATTTCTCTTTAGGAGCCTTATTCAACAGCATGCGCCGTTCAATCTCTAATTGCGTTAATCGCGCACTATCGTGTTTAATCTCCTCTTGATGCCACCTTTCTCCATATTCAAAGTTTAGACAAGACATACTTGCTGCACAACAAGGATTAGTACAATAAAGATAATCCTCACAACACTCCCTTTCGTGTTTCGCTCAAAGACACGTCACTCTAATTTTACCGCTCGTGTTTGTCACTCAAAATATTGATATATTCACAATTTTCTCTTTGAAACTCCAAAATAAGTTGAATAATATGAAAATATCGTAAGTCCCCAACAACCAATCGCACACTCAACAATTAGATCGAGCACCTTCACAATGTAATACTAAGGACTCAAGAAACCAAATTCTACCAATATTAATGAGCCAAACGAATTTCTAGAATTGCTAGAATATGCAAAACGGAGTTTCAAACAAAAAAAATCAATGAATTTCAAACCCTAACAAGTATAGAAGCAATCAAATTTTTCCTAGGGTTTTCTAGATTTTCCTCAAGCAAAGGAAATTTATATGGACCAAAATCACAAGATAAAAAAACCCAACAAGAAGTAACAATGAAGAATCTAGAGTTTTTTTTTTGAAATATTTAAATCTCCACAATTGAAAATTTAATGCAAAAATATTCACAAACGAACCCTAACAATAATCAAAATTCAATTATAGGGTTCTTCCAACAAAGAAAATCTATTTTTTTCCATAAAACACTGTTCACGGTTATTGTTCATCGACAATGTTCACGGTTACTGTTCATTGGTACTGTTCATCGGTATTGTTCACGATTACTATTACCGGGTACTGTTCATGCGATTTTTTTTATATTTTTTTCAAAATTTATAAACCCGAACACAGATTTTTGAAATAAGATTCATAAGAATAAAAAGATCTAGGGTTTCAAGAATCTACTATGAATTTAAAATAACAAGAAACTAAAGATAGAAAACCTGGATAGAAAAGTTGCACTGATACCAATGACGCGATCCCGAATCGTCTTTTCTAACCAGGCTAATGGATCCTCAACCCTTGAACTAAGAACGTAGCAAGAACCTTGGAATATGTCGAAAGATGGAAGGCGAAAACCTCAACCCAGCGCTTAAAGAAGCGTGAACTTTGGTATGATCGAAGACGCCACAATCAATTGGTGGAGAAGTGATTGATAAGTCAAGAATAATTGAATTAATCAATTCAATATATTCAACATGTTCCTAGAGAACACAAAGAGAAAACTCTCAATATTATTAATCATTAAAACTATCTCTAATACAATGAAAAGAACTCCTTTAAATAGGAGAAACAAAGTTATAGAATTCTATTACAAAAATGAAACTATTTCCTACTTAAAAAAGAAAAATAACTCCTAGAATATTCCTAATGCAATAAGGAAATTAATAATAAAAATAATATGGAAACTTATTCAAAAAAGGAAACTACTAATCTAATTCCTAATTGAATAATAAAACTCAAAAAGCCTTATTAATTTAAAAACAACTTAAATTAATATTTTCTAGATTATTCCAATGGCCTCCTTGTGGTTTTAACCTCTTGAACTTCCACGCCCAATCTTTAGGAACCCCATGGAATGCATGATCATCATTTAAGCTTCTTGAATCAAGCATGTGAAATTCTATGAACTTTCTTTTGAATTTTCATGCTCTATCCTTGTAATTCATCATGTATGGATCATCATTTAGAATGCCACGAACCACCATGGTTGAATAGAAACTGGAGCTAGACCGGATCATATCGCCCGGTATATATAGATGCTCTTACAAAAACCCTCATCCCATTTGAATCATTCTCTTCTACCTTTAAAATCCCTCATCCTATTTTAATCCTTCTCATCTACCTTTTCCATCTAGCCACCACCTATTCAAATGAAGTTTAGTCCGTTCAAGATCTTCAAATTCTTAAAATAAATTTAAGTTATATTCAAAGTTTCCAACAAAAAATTAATATTATTCAAGGTTTCCAAGAAAAATTTAATATCGTATGTATTAAGCACAATTTTTTAACAAGATATCAAGCATAATTGAATTATATTGTTGTTTATTTGAGCAAATTCATTTGGAATTTCAAGTTACATAACATTAGTGGATAGAGAAAGCCACCATATGTTGTGATTTTTCACTTGCTTGTGCTTAAAATAACTACAAAAATCAAAAATAGAAAAATTAAGACATACGAGTTTTAATTAATCCAATGTATAAGTACTATGTTATTTTTAGTTGTCAGGCTATATGAGTGTTAGTATACAGTATATGTATAGCTAATTTTTATTTATGAAGGTTTTGAAAAATGTAGCATTCGGTTTGGATTGAATAGATTAGTTGTTAATTTCACTTTTGAAAAAGTGAAATTAATTTGTTTTTCTTTAATTTTATAAATTTATCCATCAAGTGGATAAGCTAAAAGATATTTTGGACCAACTTAGCTAGTAATTAAAATAATGTGGAAAAATTAACAAATCATGTAGATATATTTAATGATTTCCTTAAAAAATATTTTTCTTTAATAGGGATTCCTCCCATGTTTGTATATCTCCTTGTTGTCTAATTCATGTGAAGTTTTCTAGCTGATTTATTTATTTATTTATTTTTAAAAAAGGAAGGGCTAAATTCTTCTGTACTAAAATAACTTGAATTCAAAATCTCTCATAAATTTAAATAAGTATCTTACTACTAGATTACAAATTTATGTATATATATACATACAAATGCTACAAGGTGTGACCCCCTTTCTTATATTAATGAAAATTTATGTCCATTAATGAAAATGTGTATGAAACAAAGCTGTCATTCCCTCTGATTTTCTCATGGCCCCTTCTAATTTTTATTTCAAAATGATTTAACTTGCAAATACTTCTCTCTCTCTCTCTCCTCTTTATGTTATATATGAAAGAAGTATTGTCCCAAAAAATCATTTTAAAGTCCACGTGAAGAAGTGGTCACTAATTTTTTAATTTTTTTTATGACGAGTTATCCCCATATTTATATTGGGATGCAACTAACCTTGATTTGGAAAAAAGATCACCCCTGATCACTAGTGCTAACAAAAATCGAACTCTTGCACATAATGGTTGGCACAATGTCACATGTGCAACACCTTACAGTTGAGTGTGTTGAAAGACATGAGATACATCGCCTAGAGGCAGAGCAATTAACTCTCAGCTTTATTTTTGAGAAAATAATTCATTTTGTAGGTGGTTGGCTGAGCACAGAAAGAGGGGTATTACAATTAATTCTTTCATTAATTCTCACTTTTATTTTGAGAAAATAATTATATTTGTAGGTGGTTGGTTGAGTAGAGAGAGATGTGCTACAATTAATTCTTCCATCAACTCTCAGTTTTATTTTGAGAAAATAATTATATTTGTAGGTGGTTGGCTGAGGGGAGAGAGAGAGAGAGAGAGGGGTATTAAAATTAATTGTTCCGTCAACTTCCATTTTTATTTTGAGAAAATAATTCTATTTGTAGGTGCTTGTGAGCAGAGACAGAGAGAGAGAGAGGAGCGTTACAATTAATTCTTCCATCGCCTCTCAGTTTTATTTTGAGAAAATAATTCTATTTTTTAGGTGGTTGGCTGAGCAGAGAGAGAAAGAGATGTATTACAATTAATTCTTCCATCTACTCTCACTTTTATTTTGAGAAAATAATTATATTTGTAGAAAAGAGCGTAAGGAAAAAGTGGTTGGCTGGTTGTTCAAATTTCCTCTTTCATTAGTCATCTCCTTTTATGTTTTAACTTAGGAATAAATGTATTTTGTCGCCACAATGGACCGTGCTTTTTTATTTGTACTTTACATATATATATATAGATAACTTAAGGTCCTTAATTACGGACTTTACCTATTGGCACGCTTGCCGGTGGAATTTTTTGATGAAATTTGGTGGGGATGTTCTTCATCGTGTGTAGAACATCTCCACCAAATTTCATCAAAAAATTCAACCGGGAAGTGGGTTAACTACATGATTGAAAAATATTGGACATATATTGTGAGAATCCGCAAATGCGACCCCCGGGTCTCGTCCCCGTTTGGATGGGCGTCTGGGACGTCGGAAACTGGTTCCGTCGTCCCATTTGCTAAGAGTTGTTTTTCTTTGCTAATTCATGTCAAGTGTCCCTATGTTTCTATTTCTAGATGCAAGAGGGTTCGTTCAGAGTCGCCAGTACGTTTTACGAGAAAACGGACAAAAAGGGTTGTGTAAGAGGAAAGGCTATAGAAGACAAGCCTTTCTTTACACGTTTGTCTGGGAAACCGGGATTCTAAAGGGTTCGAAAACTATATTACGGTTTGGGAAGGTGTTAAGCACCCATTCCGCCCTTTCGGTCTCTAGTGGTCTTTTATATGTTTATTCTATGTTGAAAAACTCGGATGCTTTTACCGACAGTCTACTACTTTCTAAGTAAAAACCCTAAATTGGGAAAATGGGAAAAGGGATAAAAAAAACCTTTGTGTTCCGAGATCCGATGTTTTTATAAAAAAGATGTAAATGACAAATGACAAAACCTTTTTATTTTGAAAGAGTATTCCGTATTATTTCCTCAGATAATGACGATTTTCTCGAGTTGTGATTATTTTGGGAAAGTTCAGATCTCTATGTCGGGACTAATTCAATATGGAATTTGAACTCTTTGAGGAGAGTTTTATCAGACACGTAGCACTCTACGAAAAAAAACAGGATATGTTGATTTTAATTCCTGGATAAGTCTTATCAGTCCGGGTTTTGAAAACAGGATTTGTCCGAATGATAATGTACTTACTCTTCTGGTTTTGAAAATGGTTTTATTAGGGTCTTTTATTTTGAAAACAGTAGACTATTTGTAACTTGACAATAAGTTTATTCAAATAAAACGTGGACAGAACAACAGAAGTAAAACAAGTACACAGATATCTAATTTTAAATACTATAAGGGACTTTCTTTACCTTCCCGACGAGAATAATAATAAGAAAGAAAATATAATATGGCAGAGAGATCTCCGGCGATAATAATCTTCTCTTTCTTCAGATATTTCCGAGAATTCGATTCTAGAGACGGGACACGTCGAGTGTCGGGAAATGGATTTGAGAATTCTTCATAAATAAGATAATAGTAGAAAAATGCTTGATAATAAGATCAGATATAAAGCTCCAAATTCTCTGATTCCTATCGCCGTCCTGGAACCCTTAGGGGTGTTGGCCTATTTATAGTGCTCGGGTGAGATTGTCGCGCGACATTCCTCCAGAAAGGGCAAGTGTCGCGCGACATTTCTCTTTGTCGCGCGACAATCCCATTTCACTGTACCTGTTTGTCGCGCGACAAACGGCTGAAGTGATGTGTTCTGACACTGTGATGTGTCAGAAAGTTGATGGTCAGGTGCATAGGGGTTTGTCGCGCGACAATGTGATATGTCGTGCGACAATCTCTCTAAAAAACATGTTTGTTGGCCAACAAACCCTCCTAGGATATTTTCGGGTGCTCTGGTGGGTCCCGGACTCAAAAAAAATAGTAGTTCTCGAAGGTCGTTAGGGTTCTTGCGGGGGTCACGGATCGGGGTGTCTACATATATATATATCTATTTCTGGACCAATATTTTTCAATCTTGAAGTTAACCCACTTCCCAGTTGAATTTTTTGATGAAATTTGGTGGAGATGTTCTACACACGATGAAGAACATCCCCACCAAATTTCATCAAAAAATTCCATCGGGAAGCTTGTCAAATGGCCCGGTCCGCAAATAAGGACCTTAAGTTAAGGTCCTTACTTGAAATTTTCCATATATATATATATATATGTTGTTTGAAGTCACTAATGTACTATATGATAATGGCCACAGACTCTTTTTTCTGTGTAGAAAGATAAAGAAAATTGTAAGCAGTAGTAGAATAATAAAGCTATATATTGTGTTTTTAACCATTCTATATTTATTATTTATTCTATTTTAATATGTTGAGTACACTAATAGAGTGTGAAATAGAAAAATCGAAAACGTGTTACGGCTTTTAGGTATTTGGAGCCGCAACGACTATATTGCGAGTCCCACGGTGATTTGAATCATATTGCTTACGCTAAATAAAACTCTTTTTTAATGAAATAAAATGCCATAACGGTAAAATAGAAAAATCAAAATTTTGACACGACTTCATAACTATCAAATTGCCTTTTGACTTTATATAATAATTGATAACTCTATGTTGATTGATCACAATTATACATAATAGTAAAAGTCATAATTTTTATTCTGGTAAGATTGACTATTTCTTTTTTTTGCAAATGTATGGATTGGCTTCCACTAATAAGAGCTGCAGCAGCAAAGTAGTAGTAGTTATTAGAAGTCACAATTATCATAAGTCATAATCAGAACACCGACAATAGTTATTAAAACATCAAACACCAATGTCAACAATGGGAATATCGGCAACGAATTATACGCATCTGAATTGCAATATTTTTCTATCTTTAAAGAATATGATTTCTTCAATTTCCTATATTTACTAGATACGAGTGCACACTCAATCTGTGTGTACGTTTTATTTTCGTCTTGCATATGTATAATTTAACATAAAATTATTGAGATGCAATGTGAGTAGTCATATCCTCATTCGGCTCCGCATAATCATCTTTTTTTTTCAATATCAATAAACAGATTGTTTGATTTAGATTTAACTGAACGAACCTCAAACTTTGAATCTTATAGACATTATATCCTCATCCATATCTAGTTGAGATGCTAAGGCTTGGAGGATTTTTGCTTTAAGCTCTTTGACTGGGGTATTAGAAAATTTCTCTTTTAGAGAGGCCAAGCATGGAGCTTTAAACTCGGATTTTTCAATATTTTGCTTCTTTAAGAAGGCCTCATCATCTACAGTATGCTTATTGAACTCAATAAATTCAAGGAGATCTTTTTTAATTTGAACTATAAGTTCTGTGGTTTTAAATTTTTGCCATCATTTGCAATAATAATCACGGACCAAAAGAAATAAGCCGTTATTATGAGTAGTAGTATTAAAATTCCACTGAAAGATCCAGGGAATATGATATTTAGTAAAAAAGTGTAATAACTCAAAAATTTTAATAGGATATTGCTCCTTAATAAGAAGCCTAGGATTATTTTTGCTATAAGCAATAAAGAGCTCATATAAATTATTGGGAAGAACATCTTCCTCTGGCCCATTAAGCATGAACCATTGGAAAAACCAATAAAGGAGAGTTTTCAAATTATTGTCTAAACCTTCTCCTTTAAGGCTATCAATACGGAAGAACCAGGTATGAGTATTATACTGGTTTTGATAAAGAAATGCCTTCTTCCAGGCATTAATATAATCCCAATAATTATAAGTGTAGAGTCCTGATTTGGAGTAATAATTCCGCAAGTTTTGCTCTTTATTATGATTTAATCCCCATTCCTCAATATTCACTATCCCTTTGATAAACGCCTTACTGAAGGCAATTTCTGGATTACGGGATCCCATATTTCTGTTTTATGTGAGTAAATTGTACAGTTTCAAACAAGAATAGCCTCATAATAATCTCTATTTTTTCCATTAATAAGTGAAAAATCCATTTTATTTTTAAAATACCTTTGGGCAATAGTCCCAGGATTAAGAGCAAACCTTTTATCACTCTCTTATAAATATAATACGAAATCTTGTTGTGGCTTCTTTAAAGCCACCTGTACTTTCTTTTTAAGAGCTTCTTTAAACATCATAGGAGGTGGTGGTTTAACCTGAGAAGAATTTGGTTGGGATTTAATCCCAGTTGGACCCATAGCATTTTGAGGACTCCTGCCTCCTTGGGGCTGTCCTCTGCCTCTACTTCCACGCCCTCTATAAGAGGAGGAGGAACCCGGTGGTCTACTCATGAGACCGACCCTTGCAAGAATTCTCTAGTTAAGAAATCGAGAAGAGAATTTTATTCTCCTTTCATAAATTTTATTTTAAAATCGAATATGGATAATATAGCCTATCATCTAGCAAATATCTGTTTGGAAGCAATATTCTTCACATTTTTTTCATGCACATCTTTAGTAGCTTGACAATCAATACGTAAAAGAAATTATTGATTTAATAAATCTTCTTGGAAGTCCGAAATACATTCTACAATGGATAATATTTCTTTTTTAATAGTGGAGTAATTCTTTTGAGTATCATTTCATTTAGCAAAAGTAAATCTAGATAAGATTTCTTTATCAAAGTCTTTAAACTTATGTTTAAGGATACCACCATAGCCAATATCTGAGGCATCAGTCTCAACAATTTGAAAAGAATATGGAGAGACAAAAGCGAGACAAGGTAATTGTTTAACCTTAGATTTAATAATTCTAATAGCCTTAGTATGTTTTTCAGTCCAAGCGGGAGGATTCGTCCTCAGTCTTTCATACAAGAGAATATAATTTGTAGCGAGATTTTGATAATAATCTCGAATATAATTCAAAGAACCCAGAAACCTTTATAGTTGGGTTTTATATCTAATTTCATCAGCAAATTTATCAGCAAATTATATAGCTCTATTAATAGGGGTTAAACTTCCTTTAGTAATTTCATGACCTAAAAATCTTATTTTAGTCTGAAAAATGCTTATCTTTTTAGCCGAGACCACTAATCCTGCAGTTTTCATAATTTTAATAAAAATTTGAATATGCTTAATGTGCTGATCAATACTTTGTGAAAAAATAAGAATATCATCAATATAAACAATAGAAAAAGTACTATAATGAGTGAAAATATCATTCATAATATTCTGAAACTCAGAAGGGGCATTTTTAAGCCCAAATGGCATAACATTCCACTCATAATGTCCAATGGAACAGTAAAGGCAGTTTTATATTTATCAGATTCAGCAATTTGGATCTACCAGTATCCTGATTTTAAATCAAATTTAGAAAATATAGTGGCAGCTTACAAACGGGCTAATAAATCCTTCTTATTAGGAAGAGGATATCTAATCCATTTTAAAACTTTATTTAAAGGTTTATAATTTATAACTAACTTGGGAGATCCTCGTTCAATTTCAGAAGCTTTATTAATATAAAAAGCAGTACAGCTCCAAGGAGAATAACTTTTCCTAATAAGGTTTTTCTCTATAAAAGAAGTGATCTCAGTTTTGCAATATTCTAATAAAACTGAATTCATTTGAGCAGTTCTAGCTTTAGTAGAAATGTTCTTTTCATCAAAATTATCCTTATAAGGAAGGGGGGCTATATATTTTTTCCTCTCCCAAAAAGTTGTAGGTAAGTCACTACAAATTTCGTGAATAATTTTCTCTTGAAGGTTTTTAATAGAAAGCTTGGTTTTAGGAGCATTAATTTGAAGATTTATGTTCATAATTTTGAAATCTTCTTGTAAATAATTTAGGTCGTTTTCCTTAAAAATAAGTTTTTCTTTAATTTTGTTAACTTCTTTAACTTGAAGGGTAGTAATAAATCGAAAAATAATTTCTTTATCCTTAAGCTTAGTAATTATTCCTTCAGAAGTTTTTGAAAAAGGCTCTATAAGACTCAAAAAATGTGTGCCAAGGATAATACGTTGGGACAAGTCTTTAATCACAATAAAGGTACTTTTGATACAAATACCATCATTGTAAACATAAGCATTGGATAGTTTAAACTTAATTTTAAGCTTGTTACCTCCCGCACTTGTCATGGTTTGTGAGGTTTTGTCAAATATTTAGTAGGGGAAAGACCTTCTCTAATACAGTTCATATTAGCTCCACTATCAATTAGAGCAATGTCTTTAAGAACATAATCTTTACCAATAACAATATTAACGTACCATTTTTGATATGTGATTTTATCTATGAGATTATGAAAGCTATCACTAGTAGTGGTACTAGTAGAAATAGCCTGAGAAGAAGGTGAAACTTCAGCCTTTTTAGGAGTAGTTTCTTCAACAATAGCCAAACGAAGTTTGATTTCTTTAACTTCCTGTTTTAAACTATTAATTTCCATTTTTAAATCAGACACCGTTATATCCTTTTCAGGAGTTTTATAAAAACTTTCAAGTATATTATGCAATGAATAAGGTTTTGTACTAGGCAAAATACTCTTTTCAGTTTTGAAAGTAGTCAAATATTGTTCTATAAGTTTCCGCTTAACATTAGTGTCAGTAACTTGGTCTATAAGATCAAGAATTGACTGTTCTTCCTTAGTAAGAACATTAATACTGAGACCATTAGTCTCTAGTATAGCCTTATAATAATCATTTTGAGCCTTGCATTTACAATCATACTCAGATTCAGACCCCGAATTGCTAGTAGACGAGGTAGAGGGCGACTGGATTTCATTAATTTCTTTTTCGTTGTTTTCACCCTCTTCATCACTAGGGTTTAATAAAACCACCATTAGCTGCCTTTTAAGGCCTTCATCAGCTATTTCATTAAGCTTTTGTTTAGTCCAACACTTGTTAGCATAGTGGCTTGCTTTACCGCATTTCCTATAAATAACCTGACTCATATTATTGGGCCTTTTAAGCGGCCTAGACTTCCTATAAGGAGTCCTGGAGGTGGAAGTTGTTTGGGCTTTCTTATGGGCCTTCTTACGTTTCTTATTATGCTTCCTACTTCTATTACAACTTTCAATTGTTTTCTTGGTCCTAGAATAAGGAATGCTAAGATCATAAGCGAACTGATCGCATAACTCTCCTATTTCTCTACGATTGGTTAAGTTATGGGCTTTAAGCTGGGCTTTAAGTTTAATATCATTGCATAAAGATAATCCTTTAGCAATACACTCACTAATAAGGTACCCATAAGTATAATCCTTATAAGGAATAGACGTACCACCATGTTTCTTACTTATACGGTCCTTAACCTTTTGGGCAAATAAAGTAGGTAGTCCAGCTATAAACTTTTCTTTCCAGAAGTCTGCATTAGCATCTTCTCTGGTCATAACCTTAAATAGAAATAAATCCTTATACCACCTAAAATGGGTTAAAGTGGGACACTTAAGATTAATAAGAAGATCCTTACTTCTATCTAATATAATAGGAGTTTCTGGTACTAAAGATGATGATTTACAATTTGAGGGTATTATTAATTCCCAACAAAATATTCCACATGGTGTTTATTCTAAACCATCAAATAATGAACCTGATACTATTTCTGAATTAGGTTTTGCCATGAAGCAAATTTTGACTCTCACTAAAAGTACTTTCTTTTATAAGAGAACTGATTGCAATCATGAGTTTATGCAAGAAAAGTATTCTGATTTTAGAAAATGTTTTTTTTTTAGAATTTTCTGATGAACAAAAGGCATGGTTTAAAACTAAATTTTATGAACATATTGATGAAAATGAGGAAGCCATCCCATTTGTCACCTGGTTTTATAGTAACTATGAGGGAGACTATCATAATATATGTACTATTGACAGTTTTTACAAAACATGGAAAACTATTTCAGGAAATGCTATTCAATCCCTTCATCCTCCTACTGAAGCTTTAAAAATTGAGGTTGAAGGCAGCCAAGCCCTCGAAACTAATGCTTTCTCAACCAATATTAGGCTAACCTCATCCCATATAGGACCTGATGACCTCAACAAGGTCATTAAACAAAAGAACTATACCAACCTTCATATGCAGACCATAGCGAGTCAATTAACTCGTATTAAGGAAACCCTAAATAAGGTACAAGCTTTAGAAGAGAAAAAGCATGTTCCTATAATTGAGAAACCTAAGGTAGAAACCTCTTATATTAAACCTTCTATAGAAATCACTGAGAAGTTTAAGTCTAGTGATAAAAATAAAGAGATAGTTGAGGCCCTAACTAATAAGTTAGAAAAAACTTTGTTTATTCAATGGAAAGAATATTCTTCCTATTACCCAAACTGAAGATGTCTCTGAGTGTGAGACTGAATTTTCTGATTTTACCCAATTTAAAAATGAGTTATTAACCATGGAGGGAGATCTTAATAAGATCACGTACTTTTGGAAAAAATCATACCTTAACCTTCATAGCTCCCACTAGGACATATTATCCTCGTCCTACTCCTCAAGATATGCTGTTTGAAGAAGAAGCTGCTTTTACTCAAGTAGCTAATTTTAGTGCTAAGACAATTTATGAATGGTATATTGATGGTATGTCGGAATACCAAATATTGACTCAGTTATATAGAATGAATATGTACAGTACCGCTTGTAAGGCTAGTGGTAGTAGTGACAAGAGTGTTGCTGAATTTAAGATAGCAGGATTTTCCGGCCAATTAAGAGGCTGGTGGGATAATGTGTTGACTGAAAGTCAGAAGAGTGAGATTAAAAATTCAGTTAAAATTATTAATATTAATGTTACTACGAAAAATGAGCAAGGGCAGGATGTCACCCAAGTTCAGCCCAAAGCTGAAGCAAATGCAGCCTATTCCTTGTTAACTGCTATAGTACGCCATTTTACTCATAATTTTATATATCCATAATTCTAAATTGATTTTATTTTTTAAAGATTTGAACAATTAGAAATATATAATATTTAAAATAATATTGCTTTCAAAAAATATTAAAAATAATTTTAATTATAGTTTGCTTAAAATTACCCTATCTTTCTGTATCTCTTATAATTTAAAATTTAAAATAAAAAAACTCTTCCTAATCCTCTATCTTGCTGTTTTATCTCTCATATCACTCTTAAATTTGAAAATTTAAATCCCTAATAAATGGGGTTGCAATTTAAATCCCTATTGCATTGTAATAAGCTTTTGTAATCTTTCATATTATCCATAATTTATATATCCAACTACTAAATCTTTTTGTAATATCTAATTTCTCATATTCATAATTTTATATATCCATAATTCTAAATTCTAAATTGATTTTCTTTTTTTAAGATCTGAACAATTAGAAATATCTAATATTTAAAATAATATTGCTTTCAAAAAAATTAAAAATAATATTAATTATAGATTACTTAAAATTACATGTCCTTCTGTATCTCTTATAATTTAATATTTAAAATCAAAAAATCAAAAAACTCTTCCTATTATTACTCTCTTTCTATTTTATCAGTAATATCACTCTTAAATTCACAAATTTAAATCCCTATTAAATGGGGTTGTAATTTTGGTTTCTCTCCATTTTTTTTCCTTATTTTTTTGGCTTTATATTTGTCCACTATCTCTCATTAATTGCTCATCTTTATATTTGTTGGCTCTTCTTAAGGTAATAAATCACCACTAAAACCCTATTAAAATCCCCATTATTATTGCTTACCATTTAATAACATTTATTCCAATAACCATATAAAATTGGCTCCCCGAAAACTAATGCGCTGCATATGATTTTTCGATACAAAAGTTCTCAAGGTAATACTTTTTTTTTCAATTTATGTTAAACAATTTAGTTTTGATTTTCTTTTCAATTGTATCCTCATAACTTCTTTCCCTTCTGAATGTTTTTGAAGTGTTCAAGGTATTCATCAAGATTATTTTATTCCACTCCATCGCCCTTTTTTTGTTTCAAGGTTAGTTATATCTACTTATTTTCCTACTTTGAAAGTTTCATACTTAATATTTAAATTTCCTCTTAATATATTGATGGAGAGGTAATGTTTTAGTGAATGATGAACACTTGAACTTATATATATAATTGTTTATCACTATTAATTACATCCAAAATGGCTTAGCAGACATCACAAATTATGCTGACGAATTACAACACCAAAGCAAAAAAATATGCACAAGGGAGTAAGTGTCAATTATATAAAATAACTATTTTTATTATATTAAAAATTAATATACTTCATATACATTCAACCTAATAATGACTTATATGTTTTGCAGGGCTAACCAGAGGAGTCAAAAAAAGAAGAACTACCTACGAAAAATTAAACACTTCACAATTACTCCACGTTATATATGTTACTGTTTCTTAATAGAAGTTATCTTTATATTGCATGATATTTTACTTAACAATTTTTATTTGGAACATTGCTTATGATAATTGTGTTAGTTAATTCAATCCCCACATTTCGAACATTATCCGTACTACATAACATAACACATACCTATCATTCAATTTTTGTACATGCATCTTTATAAAATTAATAGTGATAAACAATTATTATATATTACCAAATACCAAAAATATGTATATACGTAGAAAATTGTCTGCATATCGCGTAGGCTGCAAACTAGTATGGAGTGTATAAATAACTGCATCTGAATAAATCTATCACCATCGCCATAATCTTCTTAATCTTATAATACCTAACTAATTCTTTTGTATCTTTGCCGCTCTGCAAAATGCTGATGATAGTTGGAAATTTCTCTTCTCCGATCTCCAATGCCGAAATCACTTCCACTCCTCAGAAGCGAAGATTAAGATTTAATTCCTCTCAGAAAAATGCTCCGATCTGTTCAACGCCACCACCGCCTTCAAAGACGTGCTCGCCCGTGAATTGGAAATCGCCTCTCCGATGCATCAATGACAGCCTTAGCAGTCCCTCACAGGTGAGTTTAGTACTTCGACTCAATCCTCAATTGTCGATTTTTAATCATTTTCTATATTAATCGCCATTTAGGGTACTAATTATGTCGATCAGCATATGATTTCACTTTTAAGAATGGGTCAATTGTCACACACATAAACAAACCAATATCACCTGTAAATCACAATCGAAATTCAAAACAAAGAAATCTAGAGATATAAAGAAGCGAAAGGGGGAAAGTAGAACCCTAGAACGAAAAACCTTAATTGATTGAAATTGTTGTTTCTACTCCTTTCATTCTTCACAAAATCACTTGAACGAAGGTGAGGATTAAGGTGTGGAATCCCAGACTCAAACAAAATAACATTCATCTTTACATGATCTTCAATTTCTTTATTTTTTATCTAGGGTTTAGTTTCGCAATGTTGTTCTTGGAATCTTAGGAATTTGCACAGCGATATTAGTTTACTTGCGTGGATTACTTGCCTATGGAATGATTGATTGTTTAACAATCGAATTTGGTTCACTGACGTAATCTTCTTTATGAATGGGTTTCATTTCCATGTAAATTTTGGTATAATTCCATACTAGGTATATGAATTTTCGAAAATTTTGGGAATTAGGGTTATTGAAATTTGTGTTTGTGCATTTGGGGTTTTTTAGATGGAGATGGGTTTGAGAAAACCTTTGATTTTATTTGGGTTTTACTTGATCATAATTTTAAAAGATGGGGTGTTGCTTGTGGTATTGGCATGTGATGCAAAATAGAGTTTAGGAACTAAAAAGTTTTGAATTGCAGGTTAGGTTGGAAGAATGTGTGTAGGTAAGTAGTGCAAAGTTGGAAATGGAGCATTGCATGTGGGCGGTAGGTTTTTGTTATGCAAAACAGAGTATAGCAACTAAAAGGTTTTGATTTTTTTAATAGCTTTCGACTTTTTTAAATTGCAATGAGGTTTGAGTAGTGTAGGGGTAAGGTAAGTTCTGGATTGGACTGTAAGTGAGGAGGGTATTTCAAGTGGGCAGCATCGACGGTCATATGGTATGATGTTAAATAAGGGTATTTTGGTTACAAAAAGCATAAGTTAACAGTTAAACATGTTTGAGTCACAGAATAGTGTAAAATGGTACCCGAAGTTAAATTATCGAAATCTTTGGTAACCAAAGCCCAATTATGCTAAATTAATGGTATCTAAAACCCAAATGACTCTTTAATAATTGCATCGATTCATATAATATTTTACTAATTTCTTACGGATATTACCATTGCTTATATTAATTGCATCAATCTACATATGATTTACACAATATCTATCTATATTGCCAGTGATCATACTAATTGCATCAATCTACACTTGAGTTTACTCATTTTATACTGTCGCCATTGACCATATTAATTGCATCGATTGGTATATAATTTTAGGGTATTGCGAAGAATTCTGGAGACAAATTTATGAAATTACACAAATCGCCGGTGAAACGATTGTCGAATAGTTTTATGGATAAACCAATAAGGAATCCTAGAGGTGAGTTTAATTATATCTTATTATAGTTTTTAAATTTCATTGATTTGTGTTTATTGAATGTAGATTAACAATTAATTTATTTATTTGGGTTTTTTTTATCCGTGGAATTAATTGTTCCTCTTTCTCTCTCCTGTCCAATTAATTTTGAAAATTGGATTGTAATAAGCTTTTGTAATCTTTCATATTATCCATAATTTATATATCTAACTACTAAATTATTTTGTAATATCTAATTTCTCATATTCATAATTTTATATATCCATAACTCTAAATTCTAAATTGATTTTATTTTTTAAAGATCTAAACAATTAGAAATATCTAATATTTAAAATAATATTGCTTTCAAAAAATATTAATTATAATTTACTTAAAATTACCCTATCTTTCCGTACCCCTTATAATTTAATATTTAAAATCAAAAAATCAAAAAACTCTTCCTATTCCAACTCTCTTGCTGTTTTATCTCTCATATCACTTTTAAATTCCAAAATTTAAATCCCTATTAAATGGGGTAGAAATTTAAATCCCTATTGAATTGTAATAAGCTTTTGTAATCTTTCATATTATCCATAATTTATATATCTAACTCCTAAATAATTTTGTAATATCAGATTTCTCATATTCATAATTTTATATATCCATAATTCTAAATTCTAAATTGATTTTATTTTTTAAAGAGCTGAACAATTAGAAATATCTAATATTTCAAATAATATTGCTTTTAAAAAATATTAAAAATAATATTAATTCTAGTTTACTTACAATTACCCTATCTTTTTGTATCTCTTATAATTTAATATTTAAAATCAAAAAATCAAAAAACTCTTCCTATTCCTACTCTCTTGCTGTTTTATCTCTCATATCACTCTTAAATTTGAAAATTTAAATCCCTATTAAATGAGGTTGCAATTTAAATTGCTATAGAATTGTAATAAGCTTTTGTAATCTTTCATATTATCCAAAATTTATATATCTAAATACTAAATCATTTTGTAATAACTAATTTATCATATTCATAATTTTATATATCCATAATTATAAAGTCTAAATTGATTTAAAATTTTTAGGATCTGAACAAATAGAAAAATCTAATTTTTAAAATAATATTGCTTTCAAAAAAGTTAAAAATAATAATAATTATAGATTATTTAAAATTACCCTATCTTTTTGTATCTCTTATAATTTAATATTTAAAATCAAAAAATAAAAAAACTCTTCTTATTCTTACTCTCTTGCTATTTTATCTCTCACATCACTCTTAAATTCACAAATTTAAATCCCTATTAAATGGGGTTGTAATTTCGGTTTCTCTACATTTTTTTTTCTTATTTGTTTGGCTTTATATTTGTCCACTATCTCTCATTAATTGCTCATCTTTATATTTGTTGCCTCTTCTTAAGGTAATTAATCACAACTAAAACCATAATAAAATCACCATTATTATTGCTTACTATTTCATAACATTTATTCCAGTAACCATATAAAATTGGCTCCCCGGAATACTAATTTGCTGCATATGATTTTTCGATCCAAAACTTCTCAAGGTAATACTTTTTTTTTCCAATTTATGTTAAACAATTTAGTTTTGATTTTCCTTCCAATTGTATCCTCATAACTTCTTTCCCTTCTAAATATTTTTGAAGTGTTCAAGGTATTCATCAAAGATTATTTTATTCCACTCCATTGCCCTTTTTTTGTCTCAAGGATAGTTATATCTACTAATTTTCCTACTGTGAAAGTTTCATACTTATTATTGAAATTTCCTCTTAATATATTGATGGGGAGGTTATATGTTTTAGTGAATAATGAAGACTTGAACTTATATATAATTGTTTATAACTATTAATTACATCCAAAATGACTTAGCAGACATCACAAATTATGCTGACCAATTACAACACCAAAGCAAAAGAATATGCACAAGGGAGTAAGTGCCAATTATATAAAATAACTATTTCTATTATATTAAAAAATAATATACTTCATATACATTCAACCTAATAATGACTTATATGTTTTGCAGGGCTAACCAGAGGAGTCAAAAAAACAAGAACAACCTACGAAAACTTACACTATTCACAATTACTCCACGTTATATATGTTGTTGTTTCTTAATAGAAGTTATCTTTATACTGCATGATATTTTACTTAACAATTTTTATTTCGAACATTGTTTATGATAATTGTGTTAGTTAATTCAATCCCCACATTTCGAACATTATCCTTATTACATAACATAACACACACCTATCATTCAATTTTTGTACATGCATCTTTATAAAATTAATAGTGATAAACAATTATTCTATATTACCAAATACCAAAAATATGTATATACGTAGAAAATTGTCTGCATATCGCGGAGGCTGCAAACTAGTATGGAATGTATAAATAACCGCATTTGAATAAATCTATCACCATCGCCATAATCTTCTTAATCTTATAATACCTAACTAATTCTTCTGTATCTTTGCCGCTCTGCAAAATGCCGATGATAGTTGAAAATTTCTCTTCTCCGATCTCCAATGCCGAAATCACTTTCACTCCTCAGAAGCGAAGATTAAGATTTAATTCATCTCAGAAAAATGCTCCGATCTGTTCAACGCCACCATCGCCTTCAAAGACGTGCTCGCCCCTGAAGTGGAAATTGCCTCTCCGACGCATCAATGACAGCCTTAGCAGTCCCTCAAATGTGAGTTTAGTACTTCGACTCAATCCTCAATTGTCGATTTTTAACCGTTTTCTATATTAATCGCCATTTAGGGTACTAATTATGTCGATCGGCATATGTTTTCACTTTTAATAATGGGTCAATTGCCACACACATAAACAAATCAATATCACCAGTAAATCACAATCAAAATTCAAAACCAGGAAATTTAAAGAGATAAAGAAGAGAAAGGGGGAAAGTAGATCCCTAGAACGAAAAACCTTAATTGATTGAAATTGTTGTTCCTACTCCTTTCATTCTGCACAAAATCACTTGAACGAATGTGAGGATTAAGGTGTGGAATCCCAGACTCAAACAAAATCACGTTCATCTTTACATGATTTTCAATTTCTTTCTTTTTTATCTAGAGTTTAGTTTCGCGACGTTGTTCTTAGAATCTTCGAAATTTGCACAGTGATCTTAGTTTACTTGCGTGGGTTACTTGCCTATGGAATGATTGATTGTTTAACAATCTAATTGGGTTCACTGACGTAATCGTCTTTATGAAGGGGTTTCATTTCCATGTAAATTTTGGTATAATTCCATACTAGGTATGTGAATTTTGGAAAATTTTGGGAATTAGGGTTATTGAAATTTGTGTTTGTGCATGTGGGGTTTTTGAGATGGAGATGGGTTTGAGAAAACCTTTGATTTTATTTGGGTTTTACTTGATCATAATTTTAAAAGATGGGGTGTTGCATGTGGTATTGGCATGTGATGCAAAATAAAGTTTAGGAACTAAAAAGTTTTGAATTCTTTTTTTAATTGGGTTTTGACTTTTTTGAATTGCTGGTTAGGTTGGAGGAATGTGTGTAGGTAAGTAGTGGAAAGTTGGAAATGGAGTATTGCATGTGGGCGGTTGGTTTTTGTTATGCAAAACAAAGTTTAGTAACTAAAAAGTTTTGATTTTTTTAATGGCTTTCTATTTTTTTAAATTGCAATGAGGTTTGAGTAGTGTGTGGGTAAGTTAAGTTATGGATAGGACTGTAAGTGAGGAGGGGATTTCAAGTGGGCAGCATCGACGGTCATATCATATGATGTTAAATAAGAGTTTTTTGGTTACAAAAAACATAAGTTAATAATCAAACATGTTTGACTCTCGGAATAGTGTAAAATTGTTGTGATTATTAACAATAAATCACGCCACGGATCTTAATTCAGATAGTGGATATTAATAACTAGAGATACTATGGATGAGAAAGCAAGAAGATAGATAATGGAACACACAATATTTGACAAACGAAGATTTCACTAATTCTTTGAAAACGATTACAAAATCTATCACAAGATTTATTGCACTCAAAGCTTTCACAGAAGAAGAAAATCAACAGCCTTTTAACCTCTCTCTCACAACAAGATGAACTCTTCCAATAATTCCCACAGAAAGAAGAATTTCTCTTATACCTTAATTTATTGAATGATTATATCTATATATAACAATATAATATAGTCCATCCAATCTAGAATAAGGTATTAACAAAAATCCTATGTAAATAAGGAAACTATTAACAAGGTAATAGAGACCAAAATAAACAAGGAAACCAAGTTTGATAAGGAAACATATTTCTCGTCCCGCTGCAAAATGACTTTTGTACTTTTCCCGCGTAACTGCAAAAGTGCTTTTGCACCTTTCCAGAACCGCAAATCCTCTTTTGCACCATTCAATCGAACAATCCGATTTCCAACAAAACTCATCTTTTTCTTGGGTTTGGAACTGAGCAAAAAAGACAACAGTCACCACCTTTTGAGAAGGTAACAAAACCAACCGCTATCTTCTTCTTCTTCGCCTTGATGACACATGAAATCTTCTTTTGTCTCATCCTTTACAAGGTCCACTCAACCATCTATGTCAATGATCGAGCCACATCCGATTATCTATATTGATGATCAGACCATGTTTGTATTAAACACCATCACTGGCACGTAACTCTGAGTTGTCAACGGTCTAGAGCCACCTCCTAAGCCATAACTAATCATTGCTGCGTTTGCACCACTCGAACATATGCTTCTTGGTTCCCTAACACCATTATGTTCAACTCTCTCATGTAATCTATACAATCCCCTGCAATGACTTGCCTTCAAGACCACATCGTTGCCATGATACACGCTCATTACTCCACCTCGAGTAGAGTACCACATCCCTAGTGATTATAATATAGAGAGACTAATTAGATTCCACTTTATCTCCGGCACATGTCTGACATTTATGATTGTTTGAATTGAGCCATCAAAAAATTCCAGGCGGACTTCACCAGCTCCACGAACTAGCAATCTGGAACCATTCCCCATGTAGACAAACCCGCTACAATCTTCATATGTGCTATACAATGAATGATTGTTGCAAACATGTACAGCAGGACCGTAATCCAAAAACCATCCTCCCCGACCAGTAAGGCTTGCAGGCATCAGTAGGACATCTATAAGATAGGCTTCTTTGTCATAAGAAATCATCGCAACGGTTGCGGCTCTATCAGGGTTAATAGTTAGTTTTTCCCTGATGTCATCCTTCTTCCTTAGGCAGTCCCTAGCACAATGGCCCGGTTGACCACATTTAAAGCAATCTCCTTTAAAGATAGTCTTTTGTCCTTTGCTAGATGCTAGAACATTTCTTTCCATTCGCTACAAACGCGCCTTCTTGAACGGTATTGACTCGATCCCTCTTTCGCATCATTTCTTCCGCAGACTGAGCTTGACACACCTTCGAGGTTGTGAAAGATGATCTACTTATAAAGTTCTGAATTAGTGTCTTGTACGAATCTGGCAGAGTCCAAATTAGTTACAAGGCTTTATCCTGATCTTTCAATTCTTCACCTATAGCTTCGAGTCTTGAGCATAATGAATCAAAAGCGAAAATATGATCCATAACCGGAGTATTCTCTTCCATCCTCATGTTGTGTATAATACCCTTAATATAGATCTTATTCGTCATCGTCTTAGCCAAGAACAAATCTTGAAGAAACTCCCAGAGCTATTTTGCTGATGTAGCCTCTTTGATTGAAGCATGACCTTGAACCTTCGTCGTGAGATGGAGACGAATCTCTGACAAGCACTTCTTGTCCATCTTTTTCCACTTATCATCAATAACCTCATCCAGTTCCATATTATCCGAATCCTTCTTCTTTTATTCCACCTTTGGTGGACCTTCTAGGGCATCATCCAAGTCCAGCACTACAAGATAGTCTTTCATACTCATCTGCCATGGGCTGAAATCCATGATTCCATCGAATTTCTCCATCCTATAAGATTTCTCCATTATAACACACACCTCCTTGAATACCACCCTCTGATATCACTTGTAGTGATTATTAACAATAAATCACGCCACGGATCTCAATTCAAATAGTGGATATTAATAACTAGAAATAATATATATGAGAAAAAGCAAGAAGATAGATAATGGAACACACAATATTTGACAAACGAAGATTTCACTAATTCTTTAAAAACGATTACAAAATCTATCACAAGAATTATTGCACTCAAAGCTCTCACAGAAGAAGAAAATCAGCAGCCCTTTAACCTCTCTCTCACAATAAGATGAACTCTCCCAATAATTTCCACAGAAAAAAGAATTTCTCTTATACCTTAATCTATTGAATGATTCTATCTATATATAACAATATAATAGAGTCCATCCAATCTAGAATAAGGTAACAAAAATCCTAGGTAATAGAGACCAAAATAAACAAGGAAACCAAGTTTGATAAGGAAACATATTTCTCACCCAGCTGCAAAACGACTTTTGCATTTTTCCTGCGTAACTGCAAAAGTGCTTTTGCACCTTTCCAGAATGGAATTTTCTAGGGGCAAAAGTGCTTTTGCACCTTTCCATAACTGCAAATCCTCTTTTGCACCATTCAAGCGAACAATACGATTTCCAACAAAACTCATCTTTTTCTTGGGTTTGGAACTGAGCAAAAAACACAACAAAAATGGTACCCAAAGTTCAATTATCGAAAACTTTGATAACCAAAGCCCAATTATGCTAAATTAATGGTATCTAAAACCCAAATGACCCTTTAATAATTGCATCAATTGATATAATATTTTATTAATTTCTTACGGACGTCACCATTGCTCATACTTATTGCATTAATCTACATATTATTTACACATTATCTATCTATAATGCCAGTGATCATACAAATTGCATCGATCTACACATAAGTTTACTCATTTTATACTGGTGTCGCCATTGACCATACTAATTGCATCGATTGGTATATAATTTTAGGGTATTGCGAAGGATTCTAGTGACAAATTTATGAAATTACGCAAATTGTTGGTGAAACGATTGTCGGATGGTTTTATGGATAAACCAATATGGAATCCTAGAGGTGAGTTTAATTATATCTTATTATAGTTTTTAAGTTTCATTGATTTGTGTTTATTGAATGTAGATTAATTGTTAATTTATTTATTTCGGTTATTTTTTATCGGTGGACTTAATTGTTCCTCTTTCTTTCTCCGGTCCATTTAATTTTGAAAATTGGATTGTAATAAGCTTTTGTAATCTTTCATATTATCCATAATTTATATCTAACTACTAAATTATTTTGTAATATCTAATTTCTCATATTAATAATTTTATATATCAATAACTCAAAATTCAAAATTGATTTTATTTTTTAAAGATCTAAACAATTAGAAATATCTAATATTTAAAAAAATATTGCTTTCAAAAAATATTAAAAATAATATTAATTATAGTTTACTTAAAATTACCCTATCTTTTCGTATCTCTTATAATTTAATATTTAAAATAAAAAAACTCTTCCTATTCCTACTATCTTGCTGTTTTATATCTCATATCACTCCTAAATTCAAAAATTTAAATCGCTATTAAATGGGATTGCAATTTAAATCCCTTTTGAATTGTAATAAGCTTTTGAAAACTTTCATATTATCCATAAGTTATATATCTAAATACTAAATCATTTGGTAATATCTAATTTCTCATATTCATAATTTTATATATCCATAATTATAAATTCTAAATTGATTTTATTTTTGTAAGATCTGAACAATTAGGAATATCTAATTTTTAAAATAATATTGCTTTCAAAAAAGTTAAAAATAATATTAATTATTGATTACTTAAAATTACCCTATCCTTCTGTATCTCTTATAATTTAATATTTAAAATAAAAAAATGAAAAAGCTCTTCCTATTCTAACTCTCTTGTTATTTTATTTCTCATATGACTCTTAAATTCACAAATTTAAATCCGTATGAAATGGGGATGTAGTTTCGGTTTCTCTCCATTTTTTTCCTTATTTTTTTGGCTTTATATTTGTCCACTATCTATCATTAATTGCTCATCTTTATATTTGTTGGCTCTTCTTAAGGTAATTAATCACCACTAAAATCCAATTAAATCACCTTTATTATTGCTTACTATTTAATAACATTTATTCCAGCAACCATATAAAATTGGCTCCCTGGAATACTAATTCGCGGTATATGATTTTTCGATCCAAAACTTCTCAAGGTAATACTTTTTTTTTTTCAATTTTTGTTAAACAATTTAGTTTTGATTTTCCTTCCAATTGTATCCTCATAACTTCTTTCCCTTCTGAATGTTTTTGAAGTGTTCAAGGTATTCATCAAAGATTATTTTATTCCACTCCATCATCATTTTTTTGTTTCAAGGTTAGTTATATCTACTAATTTTCCTACTTTGGAAGTTTCATACTTAATATTGAAATTTCCTCTTAATATAATGATGGAGAGGTAATGTTTTAGTGAATGATGAAGACTTGAACTTATATATATAATTGTTTATCACTATTAATTACATCCAAAATGACTTAGCAGACATCACAAATTATACTGATCAATTACAACACCAAAGCAAAAGAATATGCACAAGGTTGTAAGTGCCAATTGTATAAAATAACTATTTCTATTATATTAAAAATTAATATACTTCATATACATTCAACCTAATAATGACTTATATGTCTTGCAGGGCTAACCAGAGGAGTCAAAAAAATAAGAACAACCTACGAAAACTTAAACTATTCACAATTACTCCACGTTATATATGTTACTGTTTCTTAATAGAAGTTATCTTTATATTGCATGATATTTTACTTAACAATTTTTATTTGGAACATTGTTTATGATAATTGTGTTAGTTAATTCAATCCCCACATTTCGAACATTATCCTTACTACATAACATAACACATACCTATCATTCAATTTTTGTACATGCATCTTTATAAAATTAATAGTGATAAAAAATTATTCTATATTACCAAATACCAAAAATATGTATATGCGTAGAAAATTTTATGCGTATCACGCAGGCTGCAAACTAGTATGGAATGTATAAATAACCGCATCTGAATAAATCTATCACCTTCGCCATAATCTTCTTCATCTTATAAGACCTAACTAATTCTTCTGTATCTTTGCCGCTCTACAAAATGCCGACGATCGTTGGAAATTTCTCATCTCCGATCTCTGATGCCGAAATCACTTCCACTCCTCAGAAGCGAAGATTAAGATCTAATTCCTCTCAGAAAAATGCTCTGATCTGTTCAACACCACCACCGCCTTCAAAGATGTGCTCGCTCGTGAATTGGAAATCGCCTCTCTGACGCATCAATGACAGCCTTAGCAGTCCCTCAAATGTGAGTTTAGTACTTCGACTCAATCCTCAGTTGTCGATTTTTAACCGTTTTCTATATTAATCGCCATTTAGGGTACTAATTATGTCGATCGGCATATGATTTCACTTTTAATTATGGATCATTTGTCACACACATAAACAAACCAATATCACCAGTAAATCACAATCAAAATTCAAAACAAAGAAATCTAGAGAGATAAAGAAGAGAAAGGGGGAAAGTAGAACCCTAAAACGAAAAACGTTAATTGATTGAAATTGCTGTTGTTACTCCTTTCATTCTGCACAAAATCACTTGAACGAAGGTGAGGATTAAGGTGTGGAATCCCAGACTCAAACAAAATCACGTTCATCTTTACAGGATTTTCAATTTCTTTCTTTTTTATCTAAGGTTTTGTTTCGCTACGTTGTTCTTGGAATCTTCAGAATTTGCACAGTGATCTTATCTAAAATTTTAGTGTAAACAAACCATCAAACTTTAAATACATTACAAAACTTTATAAATGAACAACTTTCAAACTTCTATAAGGTTTCTAAACATTGTATATATACTTTGTTCTTCAATTAGTTGAATGTGCTTGTAATTGAAAATGCAATTTTCTTTTTTTAAAATAAAAATCAATAAACACCTCTAACTCGAATGTGTTAGGAAGAGTGCTCCCATAAATAAGAAAAAAAGACAGATGGGACCAACAAAGACCCGCCCCTGGGCTTACAAAGAAGTCCCTCTTTAAAGACAAGAAAAAGGGAAAAAAAACTATTAAGCTTGAAAAAATGGACTAAACTTATACAACAAAGTTCACTACAGAAATATAAAAACGTCTTATAAAATGACCCCATAATAAAGAATGTCCAAAAGAAGCACTTGAAAAATCAATTGTTCAAATGTTAACCTAAGCGCCCTCTCATCTTCTGAAATTACATTGGCATCAAAATAAAAGAACACTTGATGAATGTTTTTACAGCAAGCTGTCACTTTTTTGTACCAAATCATGATACGAAATTCGGAGCCCAATTTCTTTCTTCTTCTTCTTCTTCTTCTTCTTCTTTTAACTTTTTTGTTTTAATATTCAACTCAATAGACAAATTAGGAAGAGAACTGGGCGGACGGGCCAAGAGAGAGTTCAAGGTAAGGCTCAGGAGTAGATTGAGCCCATAGCGAATAGGAGGTTGAGTCTTGAAAATTAATTCTGAGCCCATAGTGAAGAGGAGCCTGAGTCTTGAAAAATAATTTTGAGCCCATAGTGAAAGGACCTTGAGTCTTGAAAATTAATTTTGTACGTAGTGGGTTTTAATAGTATTATTCGCTGATCAAAGAGATGAATAAGTAAGTTTTACTAAAACCAGAGAAAGTGTTACAAGGCTATAAGGCCATTGGCAATTTTGGGACTATTTAAGCTAACTTTAACTGGTTACTCAAGAGAGAGATTTTTAATTAAATGATAGTTCAAATTGGCCCCAAAATCATCAGAAAATGTGATTTGAATCCTTTTTCAAAGTAGGACTTAGTAGTTTTAAATCCGTCTTGATTAGCCTGTGTTTTTAATCAATCTAATTTGAATGGGAGGTACGACTTTTTTTAACCAAGTCCAATTTTTTATTTAAGTTTAAATAAAAGAAACATGTTTGACCTAAGTTACTTTGGATATAGTTGTTTTTTTCCTTTAATAGCCTTATAAAACCTTATAATTACACTGGGGCAGAGAGGATTCGGGTCCGAGTTCAAGTGTACTAATGAATATGACCGATACGAGTTTTTCAATTATAAATGACTTTAGAATTGAATCGCGTTCGGATTGAATTTATTTTTAAGCATGTCATCTTCTTCTTATTAATGCCTAATAAATAGGACTTTGTGGGTTGATTGATTGGTCGGATTAGAGAGAAAAAGAGAAAAGAAGGAGTTCATAATGGGCTAGTTACTATTATGATGCATAAATAAATGGATCCGAATTGTACCTAGAAAATTTGTAAAGGAGCAATTTTTTATTTATTTGGGCCCTATGAGGAGCCCAACCCATTGTTTGAATTTGGTTTCTCCATACAATTAATACACGGACTTTTTAACCGCTCTTTTTCTCTTTTTAAAATTTTTTAACTTGCAATTCATTTTTTTTTTAAAGCTTGCTGTCTATGTTAATTTTTCAGGTTATCAAATTATCTCCGGTGAGAAATCATCCCTGAATATTGCAATTGAGTAACATGAGAAATATCAGTTATTGTAGTTGAGTAACATGAGAAACACAAATTACTGTAGTTGGGTAACCAAATAAATACAAGTTATCGTAGTTGAATAATAGGAAAAATATTGGTTACCACAGTTGGGTAACTGATTATTGTATTTAAATAATCGGTTACCGTAGTCACAAACACCATAAGCTATAAACCATGGACCGCAACTTATTACAAAAAAGGAAAAATAATAAAATGTGAACTATAAGTTAAAAAATTTATAAAAAGAGGATTGGTACTAATTTTTCCTTAATACACAGTATAATCATTATGAAAGATTGTTATGAGAAAATTCCAAGACCATCTCACTGAATATATTAGGAAGAGAGTTCATGGACAAAAGGGAGGAACTAGAAGCTAACTAGCCAAGAGAGCGACAATGTACGGCTTGTAGCTAAAGGGAGGGGTTTTTTTTTTCTCTTTCTTTTTTTTCTTTTTGTTCAAATGAGCCCCAAAATTATGATAAAGGGTAAGCTCCTACAGGATATTGATCCCAAGCATTTCTGCATCAAATTCGTCATCCAGAACATTTAAAGAATTAAATATTGTCGCTTTAGAAATATTTCTCAGTTAAAAGAAAAAAAAAATTCAATGATAAATACTAGTTTGTGTAAAAAAAATTGACAAAAATATACATTATTCTAACAACTTATTGTCAAGTATGTTAGTATATTTTGGTATGTCATGACTGAGTGGGTTGTTGATATGACATGTTATCAAGATTGTATATTTATTTCGGTCACACCTTGCTAATAATAATACACTTGATTATTAACATATTACCGAGAAAAAGCAAATCAGTTAGCCCTTCTTTTAATAGTCTGTAGTGTGCATAAGTAAAACAAATAGATTTTTTGGTGTTGAAGGAGTATTGGTATTTGAAATAAAAAACATGGGTGTCCTTATCAGAGTGGCCGAGCCCATAATGGCTAGAAACAGTAACATGGAAGCGAGAAAAAAGTCCACTATCTAATAAAATTTTGTTGTACTTGAAAGAACTTTATTTTAGAAAAAGTGGGACTCTAAAATATGGGCTTAGAGCTAGCAAAGAGCCCACTATCCAGTAAATTAGATTTAACGTGTGTGCTTTTTTAATAACAACAACATAATAAAAACTTATTTGGGATTATAATCTTTTTCATGCAATGTGATTTTTTTTTTCCATACATAATATGAATCCACAACCACAATAATAACGTTGGATATACAATTATCGAAATAAGAGCTAGCATACCAACAAAAAATTTGATAATCACATACATATGGGTAGAACTCATAAGCTCCTTATTCAAACAACGGATTACAAGTTGTTAAGTTCTTAATTGGCTAGCTGCTGTATAACCCAGTAATGGATTCAATTTGGAGGTAGAAATTTTTTCATATGCAATTAATGCATATTACTGTTGTTTTAAATGACATGTGATAAAAAAAAATTCTAAATCATCCAATGAGAAATAAAGGCATACGAGAAAAAAATTATTTTCTTTATAAAGGGTCAACAAATCGTAAAGCTAAATGAAGAAAATAAAAAATTATCCAAAATAACTTCAATCTCTTAGGCTCTGTATTTAACAATGAAGTTCAAAAGTGATTTTTTTTATTTTTTTTATTTTTAACTTCTATGAGAAGTTAGAAGATGAGATGGGTAATTTAATGATACGCGCTCCAAGGGAGCCTAAAAATAAATAAACATGATTTGGGTTGGTATAGCTTAAAAGGCCCAAGAACTCAACCAGCCCACCCTAGTGGGCCAAAGTAAAGTCTAGGACAAGAAGATGGATTGGGTAGTTGGCTGAATAAACAGAAAACACTAATGGTCTCCAAGCTGAGATGGTCCTGTTGATGTAATAACAATGCCGTGATGGTTGTGCTGACGAAATACTTAGTCAAGATGGTCGAGTTAATATGGATTGCCAATAAGTATAATGTCACATGTTAAGTACTTGTGTAGTACCCAAGTTAGATGGAAAAAAAAACCTTCAACAGCAATGAAGTCTATAGTATTTTTAATTGTTAAGAAGAAAGGGAGTTTGAAAAGTTAAAAGAATATTGAAAATTGAGAGAAAAAGAATGAATGGAGAAGAAGAGAATTAGGGTTATATATCCTTTTTCTTTTCTCAAATGGAGGTTTCCTTCTTCAGAGTTGTCGCCTCATCATTACGTTGCATTTATTGTGGTGTGACAATTGTTGTCCTACTTAAATTCAGAGATAGCACACTGACAAAGAAAAGTGATGATACATGGCATACTCTTAGCCATGAAATAAAGCTTTGTTGAGAAGCCAAAGGATTCAATCATATCATATAACCTAGGATTTCACTAAGTGTGGAAATTTCAATTAAGGTGATACCCCATTTTTGAAACATCCAAGCATCCAAGCTCATCTTATTGGTCAAGCTCCCATAATTAGGGGCAATTGAGATAGCCTAAAAATAACAAACACAATTTGGACTAGTATAGCTTGAAAGCCCTAAGAACTCAATTAACCAGCTCACCCTAGTAGGCCAAACTCAAGTCCAAGACATAAGAAGATGGATTAGACCGTTGGCTAAACAGACAAAAGAATGCCAATGTGACCACTCCTAGCCAAAATGGTCTTGCTGACGTAATAACATTCCTGTGATGGTCGCGCTGACAAAATATTTAACTGAGATGGTTGTGTTAATGTATATTACGGATAAATATAATAGTGAAAGTTCATTATAAGTATCCTAAATTTTAGATAAGTAATTCTAGAATGCTAGTAGCTTACTTGTATTGTTCTCTAAGTTACTGCATTTAAGAAATATATATATACAAACACACACAAATGAGGATGTATTATCAGAATAGTATAGGCGCTAACAAGAACTTACCTACAACCAAATTCTTAGTCTCATTTAGTAATTATCTCTCTTGTCATTATTGAATTGTTTTAGTCTAAATAACCACCGGGGAGACCCAATTTTTTTTGCACTCACACCCTCCATCTTGTATTTCTTTTTATGCGTAGATGTTATTTTTTTTTCCTTCATCACCATCCAAAGAATTTATTTCATTCAGAGAACTAAAAAAAACTAAGAGAAAATCTCAAATCACTCTACTCATTTTTCAACTCGTATAAAACAAAGCCTTAATATCACAGTTCAGAGATATCATGGTTACAAAGTAAAAGTTATCATAAAAGTTAAAATACTAAAATCGTTTTTGAATATCAATTCAGCATTTAAATCAATTATTGGAGAAAAATAAAAGACAGGGCAAAGCGTGAAGAAAGAAGTTAAAAAGATAGTGAGGGATTCTAAATTTGATGAGCATATTATTATTCTCTCAGCGCATGCACATTAAGAACTCCATGATTTAAAACTTTCATTCCAGGGACCTGATGCTAAAATTCTAGTAATTTAATGTGTCAACATAAGTTTTTTTAAAAAAATTACTTGATGTTTAATCATTTTAATTAATTGTATTATTTGTTCTGAAATTATTGTTTCCCTTAAGCAATGTTAATTAGTCATATTTCCATTTTCCCAAACTTTTGGGCTAATGTATGACATCCATTATCTTTAGAAACTAAAAGCAAAAGTATAAATCCTTTTTCTATTAGATATTCAAAATTCCAGTTTTGGGTGCAAACATTTAAAAAAAAATAACACTCACTTATCAAAAAAAAATTATGCATAAAATTTAAATATTGTACACATTTCGACATATGCATGGGCATAATTGGGCCTGGCCGGGCCCAAAGAGCTTCAGCCCAGTGCAAGAGAAGAAAATTTCCATTAGATATTTTGTTTTAGGTTTCTCCATTAGATATTTAATCATCCGTCTTTTATTTGTAATTCTGTTTTAGTTAATTTATATATTTAAATAGATATCTAATTTAGGTTAGCTGTTTTCTTTTCTTTTAAAAGTAAGATTGTGTGATAGTCTAATCTTTGTGCTCCATTTTTTTCAGGAATTTTGTTGATAATAATTTATTATATTGTATTTGTGATTAGTGAGATTTATTAAAAGATAATTGTAAATATAGATGCTTTTTTCAACCCTTTATATTTGTAAAGCATAAAATATTATTGTCTTTTTACCTACACAAAAATTAGTTGTATGCTGTAGTCAAACTAATCCGTAACTCTAGATTAAAAAAAAAGGAGAAGGAAATTTAAAAGGCCATTTAGACGAAGTGTTTGAATTTTTGTCACCATACCTATATGCATAAAGGAGTGCCCCTGCATTCAAATAATCGGGTTCAACTAGAAACTCTTCAGGTCAAATCCCGACAGATACAAAATCTCTGGTGGCCAATGGTTGGCACCTTTTAAGAAGAGAACTAGTCGAGATGCGCGAAAATTGCCCCGAACACTCCTGAAATAGAAAAAAAAAAAGAAAAAGAAAAAAAGAAGGTATGTAATTTGATTGTGATTGTAATTGAATACACTTTAGTTGTTTTTTCTTATTATTATTTTTTAAAAATATTTTGGCTTTATAACCACTTACATATTATCTTTGATTTACTACCTAATTGCACATAATATCAAAAATACTCGTGATTATATGCAAAATTGTCACTACTACTGAGGCAAGCTTTATATTAGTGATTTATTATGGTTCTGAAATTTTTATCTTAAATACTATTTTTGTTCTAATAAATTTAGATGTAGTTCTACCGAGTGTCCAGGTTAGAATTTTGAAAGAGTGGGGTTAGAGTTAGCTCTATAGCATATCTTTTATCTTGAAGTAGTTCAAACAAGATGAAAAAATTAAATTAATAATAGGGCAAATATTTTAACGCAAGCATAATATTATAAATCTTATACCATCAAATGAAAACATTGATTACATTTACATATTATAATAATATTATTTTCATTTTTTGAAATATTGCAAGACGTTTTCATTCTTAATCTCATTGAAATGTCTTGTTCAATGTATGTCACCAAACATTCATTCATAAATTCATCTCTCATTCTATCACGTAGTGCATTCTTGATGATTTCATCGTTGAAAATACTCTTTTGATACTTGACGTTATGACAGGTAAGAGTAAAGTCAATTTCATGAAATGACAAAAGGGGAAAATAGAATAACACATGATCAACCCAAATTAGCACACATTGTCAGTATATTTTTCTCCATTGTCTAGTCTGATATAAAGTTTTGAACAACCGAAAGTTACGTTTAGTCTTGAGTTTAAAAAAGCTAAAATCCAGACCGGATTGGACTGCATCATTTTACATTCTTAAAGTTTCTTTTAAATATATTTTATTTCTTTCATTCCTATTCCAATCTTAGCTTACTTTTCTAGCAACAACGACCACGCAACTTTATTTATACTATGTATATTGAATAAAAATGAGAGGGATCAATTTACCCCTTTGTCTTGAGGTCAAGGGTTCGACTCATGGGGTGGGAGGGGATGGTTTTTCTTTATTTGTAGGATTAAAGGAGAGACTAAGACCTTCCTTAATTTTTTATTTTTTTTAAAAATTTACCTCTTTGTCCTTGGCTCTACCTAAATCACCTGCAACATTCTATGAGTAATTGGTACCCTGTTATAAGTCACTATGTAGCGCGTGTGCAAGTGAGTTTTGGACATCAAGCTTGCATTAAACGGGAGTGGAAGTTCAACTTTCTTTTCTATAAATAAACATTTTTAACTCAGATGCCTCGGGAAGAGTGCACCATAAATAAGAAAAAAAGACAAATGGGGCCAATAAAGATCCGCCCCAAGGCTTGCAAAGAAGTCCCTCTAATTAAGAAGACAGTAAATGAAGAAAAAATGATTAAGCTTGAAAAAATAGATTAAGCTTATACAACAAAATTCACTAAAAATATCTAAGAATGTCTTATAAATCGTTCCTATGACAAAGAACATCCAAAAGAAGCACCTAAAAAATCAACTGTTAAAAAGTTGGCGTATGCATCATCTTAGCTTCATCTTTTCAAATTATGTGGCGTCGAAATGAAGGAACACTTGATGAATGGTCCTTGCGGCAAACCGTCACTTTTTTGTACCAATTCTTGATACAAAATTCGGAGTCTGATTTCTTTCTTCTTCTCCTCCTTTTAACTTTTGTCATAGAATTCAACCCAATAGAATAAAATAGATGAGCTAGAAGGTCGGGCTAGTAGAGAGTTCAAGGTAAGGCTCAGGAGTAGATTGAGCCCATAGTGAAGTGAAGCCCAAGTCTTGAAAATTAATTCTGCACGTAGTGGGTTTTAATAGTATTAATAATAATAATTTTGGGACTATTTTTTGATTGGGTTTTAACAGTATTAGGCTGAAGGGTGGACAAATTATTTTATTAAGTTTAAATACCATGATTAGAGAAAATGACACTATGTTATGAGACCATTGGCAATTTTGAGACTATTTAAACTAACTTTAATCGGTTACACAAGTGAGAGATTTTTAATTAAATGGCAGTTCAAATAGGACCCAAAATCATCATAAAAGGTGACTCAAATCCTTTTTCAAAGCGGACTATAGTAGGCTTTAATCGGTCCTGATTAGCCCATGTTTTTAATCCATCCTAATTTGAATGGGAGGCAGGACTTTTTTAACCGGGACTAATTTTTTGTTCAGGTTTAAATAAAAAAAATAAAATGTTTGACTTAACTTACTTTGAATATAGTTATTTTTTTATTTAATACCCTTATAAAACCTCATAATTACATTGGGGCAAGGAGGATTTCGGTTCGAATTCAAGTATACTAATTAATATGACTTATTCTAGTTTTTCAATGAAAAACGACTTCATGATATAATCGCGTTCGGATCAAATTTATTTTTAAGTGGGTTATATTCGTCTTACTACTCTCTAATAAATAGGACTTTGTGGGTTGGTTGATTGGTGGGATTAGACAAAAAAAGGGAAAATAAGGAGTTCATAATGGGCCAGCTACTATTATAATACATAAATGGATCCGAAGTGTAGCTAGTAAATTTGTAAAGGAGTAATTTTTTGTTTATTTTTAATTGAATTTGGGCCCTGTGAGGAGCTCAACCCATTTTTTTAAAGTTTGTTTCTCCGTACAAATACACGGCCTTCTTAAACGCTATTTCATGTTTTTAAAATATTTGAACTTGTGGTCCACAAGATAATGATCCCGAATATTTCTGCATCAAAGTCGACATTCAAAACATCCACGTAATTAAATATTGTCGTTTGAAATATCACTCAGTTAAAAGAAGATTTTTTCAAGGACAAAACCTAGTTTGAAACTTGGCTTATTAAGCGTACCTACTATTTTTATCTTAAACAACACGCGTAGTAGCCTTCCATTATATAGTATCAAAAAATATACATTGTTTCTAACAATTTATTGCTAAGTATGTTAGTCCATTTTGGTACATCGTGATTGAGTCGGTTGTTGCTGAATATCTTATTCAGTTTTTGGTGTCCTTATCATGATCCTAAAATCCCGGCTTCAAATCCATTTTCAAAGGGGGCGAGCCCATAATGGCTAGAAACAGTAGCATGGAAGCGAGGAAAAAGTCTACTATCCAATAAAATTTTGTTGGACTTCAAGAAATTTATTTTAGAAAAAGTGGGACTCTAAAACATGGGATTAGAGCTAGCAAAGAGCCCAATATCCAATAAATTGGACTTACTCTGTGTGTGTTTTTTAATAACAATAACATCGTGCAATATCTTTTACAATATAATCTTTTTTCATGGAATATGATTTTTTTTCATAAAATGCTTAATTTTATGCAAGTAATTCTAGAATGCTGGTAGCTTACTTGTTTTGTTCTTTAACTTAATGTATTTAAGCAACATATACACAACCAAAATCTCAGTCTCATTTGTTCACTATTTCTCTTGTTCTTAATTAATTGTGTTAGCCTAAATCACCGGTAGGGAGATCAAATTTTTTTTGGAACCCACACCCTGCATCTTGTACTTATTTAAGCAACATATGCAAGTGATGTTTGGTTAATGTTTTGAGTTGAGTTTTTAAAATATGGTATTTGGTAGAATTTGGAAGTATGTTGAAAAGTGAATTTGGTTTTTTTTTTGAGTTTTTTTCAACCAACTAAAAAATCTCATAAAAAAATTTCAAAAAATAGTCACAATGGATCTTATTTTATAGATCTCAACGAGTAGGTTTCAATTATATATTTTTTAATCTAATTTTGATTTTTGAATTTAAGGTTATGGTGTTTTAAAAAAAAATTAGAGAGAGAAAATAAATTGAAATAAATTTTGGGAAGCGTAAAAGTAAAGTTAATTTTAAGTTGAGTCTTTAAAATTTTGAGAAATAAACACCTATCAAATAGGGCCTTAATGTCACGTTCAGAGATATCATGGTTACAAAGCAGAAGTTATCATAAAAGTTAAAATAATAAAACCCTTTTAAATATCAATTCAACATTAAAATGAATTGTTGAAGAAAAATATAAGACACGCCAAGCCGTGAAGAAAGAAGTTGAGAAGGTAGTAAGGTATTCTAAATTTAATGCATATTATTATTCTCTCAGCACATGCACATAAAAAACAAGCAATACATATTATAAAGTATCTGGCAATAAACAAAAATTTTCTTTTTTCTTTTTTCTTTGTTGTTACTTTTTACTCTTTAGAATAAAAAAAAATGTCTCTTGCTCTCTACTCTAGAAAAAAGTCTGACTTTGACTTTTACATGGGGCTGAAATTGGAATTTTTGTATTGGGTTGGCTGGATTGTAACCAAAATTTAAACTAAGTAATGCTAAATTTATTCCGTTTTTGTAAAAATTTTAGTATAATTTTCACACTAAGATAAACAGCTTGACAAAATATAATGAATAGTATCTCTCTCTCTCTTAAAAAAATTGTGCTCACAAAAATATTTATCCTTGATTACTTTAGTAAATATTGTTTATTACTGTGGGTGGCGGAAAATTTATGATCCAACCCACTGTGATAAACAAAGTCGAGAAACGAGTTAGCAGATATGGAAACAGCGAGTGGAGTGTTACAGGAGAATGTTTTGGGTACGGTAGGTTCCCCCGGTAGTGCTAATGCTTATCGGTCGTACGTCCTCCATTTGTGTGTGTGTGGTTGTTGTGTCTTCTTCCTCTACATTTCTGGAGGTAGATTTTGTCATATACTTTCTCAAAAGCTCATGTAAGATTTGCTTCTCCAATCTCAATGCGGCAGCATCATTGATGGCATGCCCGCCAGTAATGTCAGGATCATCATAGTTGCTGTCCACCGGCCTCCGATTCTTGGGGGTTGGCAGATTTTGGGGATCATTATGTTGTTACTGGAGAGGTGGCAATCCGCCATCTCCTCCGGTGGGCTGCACCTGCGAAATCCGCGACGTCGTTGCTCTTGTTTGTGGCATGGTGATGACTGCGAAATCCGCGACGTCGTTGCTCTTGTTTGTGGCATGGTGATGACTGCTACCTTTTTCGGTGTTGGTTAAGATCACACTCACTGTTCTTTCTTTTTTTTATAATGAAAAAAACTGTCTCTCTCGTTTCCCACATACGGCACCAAATTGTGGGTGGCAAAAAATTTATGATCTGACCCACTGTGATAAACAAAGTCAAGAAACGAGTCAGAGGGTATGGAAAAAGCGGGTGGAGTGTGACAAGAGAATTTTTTTGGTACGGTAGGTTCCCCCAACAGCGCTAATACTGATCCGGTCGTATGTCCTCTGTTTTTGTGTGTGTGGTTGCTGTATTGAGCTCTTAAAGCAGTATCAATTGTGTTACAAGCTTTCTCTCTCTAAAACAGATTAAGTAAAACTAGTAACTCACTCTCTCTCTGCCCAAAATACTTAGCAACCAACCCTTTCTCCCGAGCCTCCCTCTTTCTATTTATACGAATAGAATTAAAGTTACATTTGCTCATTAGGGTTTATCGTAAAATGACTAAAGAGGGTAAGCCTTAGATAATACTCCAGCTTTCATTCTTTTATCCACTACTAACAACTTCTGAATTCGTACGTTTGTGGTGGAGTAGTGTAGATCTACACGATTCTACATAGATGCATATGATTTGGTATGATCCTTTGCACGTACCTCCCACGTGTTCCATGGGTGATGTGACACGTGCTCCTCTTCCTGGGAGTCTTGGTACGAGCCTCCTATCTAGGCATGCTGGGATCTCGGCATGCTTTGGTGCCTCTTCTTCGGCATACTCTTTTGTTATTTCTTTCCATTTGGACACAGCCCGTCCTCTGGGCCTAAAGAGTGGGCCTCCGCATAAACTGGACTAGCCCGATTTACCTTAACCAAATTTTATACTCCCTCAATTACGACTAAAATGCTAAGAGAAAAATTATATAATTTTAAAACAAAATAATGAATATAATTCACCAAAGATATAAGTTTTTGCTTAAAAACAAATTAATCATACATCTAAAAATTAAAACTAAAACGAATCATAAAATTTAGCCTATTTTGTGGCAATATATGAAATGAAATTCAAAACTTAGAGGTTTCTCACCATAAGAAGCGCTATAGACGTGTCAACCCCTTAAATGACGAAAATACATAAAATTAGGGTTTTATTATCGAAAGAAACCCTAACATATGTAACATCGATCGCCATTCATTGATGAAAAACTGAAGATAAATGAGATATTAGGCTTTTTCAAATAAATCCTAATTTAATTCACGCACTAGTCAATGCTAGAGATATTACATCTTCCATGGGATTTAATTTTCATATTATTAGGTTTAATTTGTTGTTAAAATAATTAAAGTAACGAAAAATTTATAGATGCAATGGTGAAAATTGTCCAAGCATTGTGATGTGCATGACCCGTTGGCAACCTAAAAATCAGACCATCAAAAATTGTTGGTTTTGGGGTTCTAATCTATATTTAAGAAAAAATCTACAAATTTAACATAAGTAGAGATTGTATATTTCTTCGGGCTTTTGTTTGTCTTAAATTAACGGTATACTTTAATTTATTCATATTTTAAAGATTGTAGTAATTTCAAATTAGTGGATAATTGAGAACACAATATTTGAGTATTATAAAATTGGGTAAAAATGGTTGTGTATTAAAAAGACTAGTTAACATTTAGTTCAAAATTATATTTTTTCTTTCAATAGAGATATAGGTAGACAAAATGAGAAAAAAGAGATGAAAGAACTTTCAAAACCTAATTTTGTTTTTTTCCCAAAAGAGAATTATTGTCAGTTACTTTATCTTTTAATTTGTAATATTTTAATTTTGGACCCAAAAATAAAATAAAATTAATTTAAGTGAATTGTATACAACTTTGGATAGGTTGAGGCTGGGTCAGAGGTGAGTTAAGCCTTCTAAATTGTTTTCATTTGAACACAACTAGCTGTTGGTTGGTTTCTCATTTTTCCCTAAAGCCCTCTGGGCTAAGGCCCAGGTTTGCCCAATTATTCATTTTAAAAGCACACGAACTACAATCGAGTCCATGGGTCACAATATAATTTATTTTTTAGTGAGATTCTATATATTAATTATATTATATACAATAAAGGTTCTCATATACTTGGAGACATTTCGCAAAAATTGTAACCGGTGTCGGGATAGATACTATTAGGCAAAATATGCCCAAAAACATTTGTCCAACACCGCTTCCTTTAAAGAAAAGTAAAGAATTGCATGATTTAAAACTTTCATTCCAGGGACTAGATGCTAAAACTCTAGCATATAGTAATATATCAACATAAGTTTTTGTAAAATTACTTGATGTTTAATCATCTTAATTTATTGTATTATTTGTTCTTAAATTATTGTTTTCCTTAAACAACATTAATGATTCACATTTCCGTTTTTCCAAACTTTTGGGCCAAAGTATAACTTCCATTATCTTTAAAAATTAGAAGTAAAAGTATAAATCCTTTTTCTTTTAGATATTAAAAATTCCAGTTTTAGGTGCAAACATAAAAAAAAAAAAATACTCACTTATCACAAAAGATTGATGGATAAAATTTAAATATTGTACATAATGGAGAGTCGTGCAACTGCTCGAACCAAAAGTCATTAAAAAATGTAGAAATAAAAAAATAAAAAGGATACCTTGTTATTGTGCCTCACATAAGACGATATCATTCGTTCAATCTGATCTATAAGAAATCTTCAATCATGTCAAACAAGGGCATGTAAATGTGTGAAAACATAGAATGATAACTTAGTTTTTTAATAAAAGTATACATTCCGAATATCTCGTATTAACCTCGTATCACATTAATTATGATTTTTAAATTGGAGGGATCAAACACGTAAAGGACAAGGCAATTGCAAAACACATGGTTGTAGATTTTTGTTATTTTTTTTTTACAATACCACAACACAATTAAAATTATAAAAAGGGGTTGAATACTGAAATAATAATAATAATAATAATAATAATAATAATAATAATAATAATAATAATAATAATAATAATAATAATAATAATAATAATAATAAAAAAGAATGGTAAACGTGGAAAGCCCAATATTAGACAGATAAAATAAGCACACATATGCATAAGTCAGGCCCAATTGGCGATGAGCCACTATAACAAAGACGGGCTTGTATAATATACCTATACAAACCCATAATGACATTTATATTAGTCTACATCAGAAACTTCAAAAAATGAAATACAAAGGCTTTCGTTTGATAATAATATAAAAAATAATTAATTTAAGTGAAAAATTAAAAATTAAAATTAAAAATATAGAGAGATACTATTCATTTCATAATTATTTTTATGCTCATTTTTTTTGATTATATGTTCTCCATCATCTTTTATGTTTCGTAGGAAAAATTTCTCCACCACCACTCAAAGAAATTTTTTTCATAGAAGATAAGCCAAGAAGTAAGAATTAATCTCATCACATTCCCCAAATTATTTTTCAACTTTTCATAAAAATACATTATTATTTTTTTACTATTTTTCATCTTATTATCAACGAAGCTTAAGTGATCTATATATGAAGCTTAAGTGATCTACGTGTATATATATATATATAAAGCGAAATCTGCTGAATTTGGTTATGACACTAATTTTTAGTGATTTTCATATTTTTCCTTTACTATTGTTAATATAGAAAAAAAAATGTGAAAATCGAGATTTGAACCCACAACGTTTTTTATTATAACAAATGATTCTAACTATGAAGTTCAAAATACAAAATGTTTTTCATGCTCACTGAATCATAAATTACCAAAATGTCTCTGCCATATACATTTAAATTTTAAAAAATGTCTGATATTTTTGAATATCAAAATATACAAGAATACAAAATGTCTTCCATGTGCACTCAACTATAAATTACCAAAATGTAATGTGTTATTTACACCCCTCTTGTCACAAACACCCTTTAAGGTAAAATTTTAATCACTAACACTCCCCTAAAACTTACTTAATGAGAGATGAGTGCAGTCACACACACTCGCTCCACTTGGAGAGAATTTATTTGTAAGAACTCGCTTAACATCAGTCAATGAATTACCGGAGTGTTTTTTAATAATGAGATGTGAATGCACTTACATAAACTCGGCTCACATGAGGAGAGTGTTGCTAAGTACTCACCTAATATTAGAAAATGGAAGGGGTAATTGTGACAAATAAGGATGTGCTGAAATATGTTTTTAGTTAAATTTTGGAGGAAGTGTTCATGACAGATTTGAAAGGTATAAATAATACCATCCATTATCAAAATGTCTTTGCCATATACATTTAATTTTTTTTAAAAAATACCTGATATATTTGAATATCGAAATATACAAGAATACAAATTGTCTTCCATATGCACTCAACTATGACTTACCAAAATGTCTCTCATTTTCATATACATTTAATTTTTTAAAAACGCCTAATATATTTTAATATCAAAATATACAAGAATACAAATTGTCTTCCATATGCACTCAACTATGACTTACCAAAATGTCTCTCATTTTCATATACATTTAATTTTTTAAAAACGCCTAATATATTTTAATATCAAAATATACAAGAATACAAATTGTCTTCCATATGCACTCAACTATGACTTACCAAAATGTCTCTCATTTTCATATACATTTATTTTTTTTAAAAATGTCTCATATATATTTAAATATCAAAGTATGCAAGTAAGATCATACAAAATGTCTTCCCTGCGAGCGTAACTATAAATTTAAAATGTCTGGTAAGCCGATACGAAAAAAAAAATGTGTCTAGAATAATTAGAAAACATAAAATAAAAATAGGCAAATTTTATGTGGATTAATTTTGCGTTCATAGTTGGCATGTTGGATTAATTTTTATATTAATCTTACTTTGGTCCACACATGTATATTATTAATGTGTGTCATCATTTACAAGCCTAAAATTAAGTGATCTAATTTAATGTTTTAAGTAGGCTTGAGGTTATTTGTCATGGAAATAATGTGTAGATGCCATTATGTGAATTCTATTTCTATGAGGGGCGGAAATAGAATTATCGGAAAGTTCAAGGTGAACTTATGTAATTGCGGCATTGGTCCCCAACCCATCCATCCTTATATAAGTTGTCTTCTATCAATGGAGACATACAACAGAGCTATTCTCTACATCCTCTTAAGGAGAATATTAAGGGATATAAAAGGGGAAAGGGTTGGAAGATCAATTGCCATACGAAAATTGACGCTAAAGTCCGCTGCATCGATCAATCAATTTCAATGGAGACAGGTACACACACTTCTCTTTTGTAATCTCTTGGCACTAGATATGATGCACGATCCTAGAATTGATGTTGTCTAGGACACTCAATTATTCCTAACAAGTGGTATCAGAGCCGGTTTTAGTGTCGTATCTATTGTTAGAGATTTTATATGTACAGAATTCATGATTATAATTTTCTATAAATCGTTGAAAATAATATTTTTCATGAATTGGAGAACACGATAAAATTCTAAGAATTTTAATTTGGTGGTATTGTCTTCGTCTTTATGGATATATATATATATATGCATGTGTGTGTATATATAATTTCGGATATGTTTACAATTATATGCATAAATAAGGAATCCCGTATACATGGCCGATTGAATTTATGGCAATTGGTATCACCCTTAAGTAATTAATTTTATTTTTTTTTTTGGATTATGACAACTCTTGGAATATTATGAAATTGTATAATTAGTGTTATATATATATATATATATGTCTACGGATGTGTGATTGTGCTTTCATTCATAATGGGATTAGGTGAGATCTATATATATATATAAAGAATATGTTATAATATTTTTTCTTTACATGTATATATTAATTTAAAGAAAAAGTAAGATCTATATATATATATAAAGTATATATATGCCACCATGATGTTTTCTTTTTATATATGTAAATGTTAATTTAAGTAAAAGTTAGATGAATGTGCCATTATCATGATGTTTTCTTTCTTTTACATTATTTATATATATATATTAGTTTAAGTTGGTGATAAGATATATATTGTATATATATATAAAGAAAGTGCCATTATAATGCTTTTCTCTTTTATATTATTTATGTATAAATATTAATTTAAGTAAAAGTGATATATGTATTTTATATACATAAAGATTGTACCAACATAATAATTTTTTTTATTATTATTATTAAATAAAGAATGTCTTATATATATGTTGGTTTCATTTATTACATGATGGTAAAAGTTTTATGGTATATATATATAGACAAATTTTAGAAACATCTGTGAAAATGAAAATATTTATTTATTTATTTTTCGCCAGAATTGTCACTGTTTATAACAGTGACCAGTTTATCCAGAATTGTCACTGTTTTTGACAGTGACGAACTTCAGGTTGTCACTGCTGAAAGCAGTGACAACACAATTTTTGGGGTTATAATAAATTCGATTAATTACATGTGACATCTATTATTTATATTGTCTGTCTAAACATTCTATTAAGGAATATTTACACAAGATGTTACCAAAGTGACCTCTCTTTTGTAGATAAAGAATGATTAGATATTTGTGTTTGATTAATTCATGCGAATATTAACCAATCTAAAGAGGGGTTTGTATTTGGCCGAATTTCATACACACTTGTGATGGTAAATATGTGACAATTATAAAGGTAACCTAATGTAAATAATAAATCAATCCAAAGATAGATTTGTTATTTGACATAATTTATTGTCAATATTTGATCATTACAACAAGAGTACCACTTACAATTAATATCATTGTCCAAAGACTTGGTATTAATGTTGTGCTAGGTATCTTGAGATGTTGCGATAAAATTAATCAATTTAAAGACTATTTTTTTGGGTTATATGATGTGAGCATTATTGTTAATGTACTTTATTTTTGTTCTCTGTTCAGCTTTAATGTCTACTACTTCTGTATCTGCCAATATGAACAATGTTCCAATTTTAAATGGAACAAACTTTAAGGACTGGAAAGAGAATATATTAATTATTCTTGGTTGCATGGACATAGACTTGGCATTAAGAATGCCAAAACCGAATGATCTCACTGATCGAAGTACTCCTGAGGAAATTGCGTACTTTGAGAAGTGGGATCGTTCAAACAGGCTAAGTCTTATGATCATGAAACGTGGGATTCCAGAAGCTTTTCGAGGTGCTACTTCGGATGACAAAACTCTTGCAAGTAAATTTCTTGAGGAAATACAAAAACGTTTTATTAAAAACGATAAAGCTGAAACAAGCACGCTTTTAGCGAACTTGATTTCAATGAAGTATAAAGGCAAGGGTAATGTCAGGGAGTACATTATGGAGATGTCTCATCTTGCTTCAAAACTTAAGGCATTAAAGCTCGACTTATCGGATGATTTGCTCGTGCATTTAATATTGATCTCTCTCCCTGCACAATTCAGCCAGTTTAAGATTTCTTATAACTGTCAGAAGGAGAAATGGACTCTTAATGAGCTCATTTCATTTTGTGTGCAAGAGGAAGAGAGATTAAAGCAAGAAAAGACTGAAAGTGCTCATTATGTTAGCACCTCTAAAGGCAAGGGCAAACGTAAGGATAAGGGAAATGAAGTTGCTATTCCTAAGGGTCCGGATGAAAAGAAACAGAAAACCGAGGCCGGTTGTTTCTTCTGTGGTAAACCCGGACACAAAAAGGCGAATTGTACCAAATATGCCGCTTGGCGGAATAAGAAAGGTACAAATTCAATTTTGGTCTGTTCCGAGATCAATTTAACTTCAGTACCAAGTAACACTTGGTGGGTAGATTCTGGTGCTACTACTCACATATGTGTTTTTATGCAGGGTTGCCTGCACTCCCGCAAGCCAATTGATGTTGAAAGACACATCTATGTGGGCGATGGAAAGTGTGTGGAGGTGGAAGCAATTGGGCATTTTAGATTATTGTTAAGTACTGGTTTTTATTTGGATTTAAAAGACACTTTTGTTGTACCGTCGTTTAGACGAAATTTGATTTCTATTTCCGTATTGGACAAATTTGGTTTTTATTGTTCATTTGGAAATAAGAACTTCACTTTGTCTTTAAATTCAAATGTTGTTGGTACCGGTATTCTTAATACTTTTGATAATCTATATTTGCTTGAAACAGTTGCATCTTATAATGAAACATTAAATGTTGAATGCCGTGGTACTAAGCGAAAATTGAATAATGAAAATTCAGGCTCATTATGGCACAAACGCCTAGGTCACATCTCTAAAAATAGAGTTGAGCGACTTGTGTCTGATGGAATTTTATGATCCCTTGACTTTTCAGACTTTGGTGTCTGTGTTCAGTGTGTCAAGGGAAAGCAGACTAAAACAAAGAAATTAAGTGCAAATCGAACTACGGATGTCTTAGAACTTATACATACGGATATTTGTGGGCCATTCCCTACGGCTTCTTGGAATGGTCAACGGTACTTTATAACGTTCATAGACGATTACTCTCGATATGGCTACCTATTTCTTATTCATGAAAAGTCACAGTCTTTGGACGTGTTCAAATCTTTTAAGGCCGAAGTTGAGTTACAACTCAACAAACGGATAAAGTGCGTTAGATCTGACCGTGGTGGTGAATACTACGGCAGGTATGACGGATCAGGTGAACAACGTCCAGGACCATTTGCTAAATACCTAGAGGAATGTGGAATCGTCCCACAGTATACCATGCCGGGTTCGCCTAGCATGAATGGTGTATCTGAGAGACGAAACAGGACTCTTAAGGATATGGTTAGAAGTATGATCAGTCATTCTTCTTTACCCGAGTCCCTCTGGGGTGAAGCTCTAAAGACAGCAACTTACATTCTCAATAGAGTGCCAACTAAGGCGGCTGCTAAAACACCTTATGAGCTTTGGACTGGGCGAAAGCCTAGTCTAAAGCATTTTCATGTTTGGGGATGTCCTGCTGAGGCGAGGCCTTATCGGCCTCATGAGGAAAAATTGGACTCCAAGACAGTTAGCAGTTACTTTATTGGCTATTCGGAACGATCGCGGGGCTATAAATTTTATGATCCCACTACTAAATCTATTTTTGAAATGGGAAATGCTGTGTTCTTTGAGGAAGTTGATTTTGGGGGGAGAAATCGAGTTAGGGACATTGTGTTTGAGGAGGAAATGGGAGCAATCCCAATTCCTACTATTACTTTTGACGATGTACAGGTTTTTACACCTGTCGTTAATCAAAGAGTAACTTTGGAACCTCAAATAAACAATGAGGAACAAACTCAACAACCTCAAGAACATGTGCCATTAAGGCGATCCATTAGAGAAAGAAGAAATGCAATTTCAGATGATTATGTTGTATATCTTCAGGAACATGAGGTAGAAATTGGAATGTCGGAAGATGATCCTATCAATTTTCGACAAGTCATGAATGGTTCCAACTCTAAAAAAAAATGGATTAAAGCCATGAATGAGGAGTATAAGTCAATGCAAGACAATAAAGTTTGGGAACTTGTCCCATTACCGGTTGGTGCGAAACCCGTTGGTTGTAAATGGATATTTAAGACCAAACGGGATTCGAATGGTAATGTGGAAAGGTATAAGGCACGTCTTGTGGCTAAGGGCTTTACTCAAAAGGAAGGAATTGACTTTAAAGAGACATTCTCTCCAGTTTCTTCGAAGGATTCTTTTAGGACAATCATGGCACTTGTGGCACATTTTGACCTTGAGTTGCATCAAATGGATGTCAAAACTGCGTTTCTTAATGGTGACATTGAAGAAACGATTTATATGGTGCAACCAGAAAATTTTGTGTTGGGAGACCCACAGAATATGGTTTGCAAATTGACAAAATCAATTTATGGACTCAAACAGGCTTCTCGTCAGTGGTACTTTAAGTTTCATCAAGTTATCATTTCGTACGGTTTTGAAATGAATTTGGTTGATGATTGTGTGTATCACAAATTTAGTGGGAGTAAACATATATTCCTGGTTTTGTATGTCGATGACATTTTGCTAGCAATAAATGACATAAACATCTTGCATGACACCAAGAGATTTTTATCAAAGAATTTTGAAATGAAAGATCTTGGTGAAGCATCCTTTGTATTAGGAATCGAGATACACCGAGACCGATCTCGGGGTACTTTGGGATTATCACAAAGGAGTTATATTGAGAAAATTCTCAATAGATTTGGCATGCAATGTTGTAAACCAGGTGAGACCCCGGTCGCTAAAGGAGACAAGTTCAGTCTCAATCAATGCCCGAAGAACAGTTTAGAAATTAAAGAGATGCAAAAGATTCCTTATGCCTCGGCTGTAGGGAGTCTAATGTACGCTCAAGTATGTACGCGTCCGGATATTGCGTTCATAGTTGGCATGTTGGGCAGATACTTAAGTAACCCCGGAATGGATCATTGGAAAGCAGCCAAACGGGTTATGAGGTATTTACAGAGAACAAAAGAATATATGCTCACATATAGGAGATCGGATAAGTTAGAGATCATTGGATATTCCGACTCCGATTTTGCTGGATGCCAAGACAGCAGGAGATCCACTTCAGGCTATGTTTATCTGTTAGCTGGTGGAGCGATTTCGTGGAGGTCTGCCAAGCAGACGCTCGTTGCTTCGTCCACCATGGCTGCAGAATTTGTAGCATGTTATGAGGCATCCAATCATGGAATATGGCTGCGAAATTTTGTCACTGGGCTGCAAATTTTAGAGGGTGTTGAAAGACCACTCAAATTATACTGTGACAATAAATCAGCTGTTCTATATTCAAACAACAATAGAAGCTCGACTAAGTCAAAGCATATTGACATCAAGTTTCTAGTTGTAAAGGAAAGAGTACAGAGTGGTCAGATTATGATAGAGCATATTGGGACAAACTCCATGGTTGCGGATCCGCTTACAAAGGGATTAACACCTACGGTCTTTCATGAGCATACTGCTCATATGGGTGTTGTCTCATTTGAGGACACTTTGGTTTAGTGGGAGTTTGTATTTAAGTTTGTGTTGTTGCTCTATGTATGCTTTGGATTACATTTATATGTATTTGGTTTAGTTTCTGCAGAAACAAAGTATTCGGTTTATTACACTCTGTTTAAGTATTTTGAGGTTTTGATCTCAATAAAGAGGACCAGTTGGAAATAGGCATGTTTGGATCACATTACATGTAATTTCCATGCTGCACACCATGATTGATCTATGTCATTTGATTGTGTTGGTATACGTGATCATTGATGGGTCGAGTTACGATTAATGTAACAAAGGCCGCTTTGGTTCTATATTGGCATAATTGATGGACGAGATTGTTTGATAACCTAAGGTTATGATGACAAGTTCTGAGCTCACTAAGGTTAAACACATTTGGCAGGATACATATGTGGCCCAGTGGGAGATTGTTGGATTAATTTTTATATTAATCTTACTTTGGTCCACACATGTATATTATTAATGTGTGTCATCATTTACAAGCCTAAAATTAAGTGATCTAATTTAATGTTTTAAGTAGGCTTGAGGTTATTTGTCATGGAAATAATGTGTAGATGCCATTATGTGAATTCTATTTCTATGAGGGGCGGAAATAGAATTATCGGAAAGTTCAAGGTGAACTTATGTAATTACGGCATTGGTCCCCAACCCATCCATCCTTATATAAGTTGTCTTCTATCAATGGAGACATACAGCAGAGCTATTCTCTACATCCTCTTAAGGAGAATACTAAGGGATATAGAAGGGGAAAGGGTTGGAAGATCAATTGCCATACGGAAATTGACGCTAAAGTCCGCTGCATCGATCAATCAATTCCAATGGAGACAGGTACACACACTTCTCTTTTGTAATCTCTTTGCACTAGATATGATGCACGATCCTAGAATTGATGTTGTTTAGGACACTCAATTATTCCTAACAAATTTATCTAAAAGTGAATTTAAAAACTTTAAATAGAATCCACATAAACTACAGCTGCCAGCACGAGGCATATAAGTACCATTTTGTATACAATTCTAAATTGAATTCAGAAAATTAAATAGAAGTCACATAAATACTAACCACTGAGAACATCTTTAATGGTAGTGTATATTTTTTGGATAAAATCTTATGTGTAAGGGAGTTTTACACATATCTATTTTTTGCTCCAATGGTTTTGTAAAATTTAAATAGACCAATGAAAATCATACAAATGGAATGTATGATTATCTATAATGTTCAATTGTTTTGTATAAAAGTATTTTTATACATAATTTCATAATCACAATGGATCTTATTTTGTAAATCTTGATGAGTAGATTTCAAATATATAAACTATATTAAAAATTAATTTTTAGGTTTTTATTTAAATCATTTTAAAGTTTTTATATAAAATTAAGGAGAGAGAAAGATGATGTCGATGTGTAAATTATGTTTATATTTTACACAACCATTTTACACAAATCTTAAATGACAAAGTTTCTTAAAAACTGTTAGAGACCATTCTCTTTTTTTTTTTACAAAACGAGTAAATTTTACGGGAAATAACTGTTTTCCTTACAATCAATATCCCAAAATCCTATGCTATGAAGAAGGGGTGCAAAATCGGTTACATGAAGGGCATAATAGATAATATACTTACAAAAAATAAAATTAATATATTTTAAATCCCAAGATAATACAACAGAATTTACACAAAATAATGTCCTTTATCAAAAAGAAAGGAGTTAGAACAATAGCTCGAAAATAATTATCCTTTAGACAATCGTGTCAAGGCATATGGGGCCGGAAATTAATTTTCTAAATAACAAACGATGAATTTATTTTGACTCTTGTTAGGTAATAAACTAAGGGGGCTTTGGGTTTTAAGTACCAAAGTTATATTCTCTATTTACTAATAAAGAAAACAACTTTTAGAGCAATTGTTTGAAGACTAAACTTTTAAATAATGAGTGAATTTGACATAAGGACAATAATTAAATTTACAATAAATAAGTCAGTAATTTTTATAAGAATTTGGGAAGTTCTGAAACTACCTTTGACATAATTGAATTCTAATAATTAATTAAATTCTGAAAATCTAAATAATATTTATAATCTAACCTACCGTCAAATTCAAAACAACTTAATTTTTTAAAAATAAATTAAATTCTGGAATTAAATAAAAATCCTAAAATCTAGATAACATCTATAACCTAACCTAAGACAAATTTAAAACTTTAAATTCAAATTAATTCCAAAAAAGTCAAAAAGTCAAAAATATAAAACGAAATTATTAGATATACCAAACTTAATCTCTAAAATTAAGTGTTTACTATAAACGAGATTTCCAGACATATAATTAGTTTGAATATAGACATAATATGGCATGAAAAATATATGAGGTATATTAAGTTTCATGTTAAGAAAGACTAGTTCAACAAACATTTCAGATATATAACGTTGTATGTGAAAGTAGTGAACAATTAACATTCAGAAAATAATGATCTTAGACACAAAAATGTTAACAAAATTCAACTTAAATATTATATTAAATTTAATAGACGTACATATATGAGACATATCAAATTAGATAGACATATTAAGTTGCACAAACGCATATACATATACATGGAAGTTTGAAACTTGTATTTCAAAGAAAATTTTAGGCATATTCAGTTTTGCATCCTCTGAAATTCGAAACGAAAAAGACATTGTATAGAAGTACGTTTTCCTCTCATCTCTTCGATCATTATGTTCGTTAATTGACTCTTTTATGATTAATAGTTTGTTCTTTTAATGATTGGACATCATCAAATTCATCTCTTCCCCCTCTTTCAAACAATCCAAGCATTACCACAAAAAGTGGTAGTTTGGCCACCATATATTTGTTTCACTGTGCATCAATGACGCTGCGACGCTAGCACTTTGAATAAAAAAAACTTGAAAATGATTGTAATTTTGCAGCCGAGGCCAATAAAGAAAGATCTCTTGATTTAGTCATGGTATGGGCGCATCTCATTGTGGAATTCAAAAGAAAAATATATTGATGTTGGATGACGATTTGAGCAGAAATCAGTTCATTATTTGTGCAGAAAATATTTTTGGAAGAACATAGATTTCGGTTGGGATTTAGAGTGGGTAATGGTTTTGAAGATAGCTATAGTATTATGTAGATGACAAATGCAATTAAAGATAATGGTCAATATGAGTTTCACAATTTATTGACTTGAGGATGACTTTTCTCAAATACTCTTTTATGATGTAAGTGCTAGAATATGAGTAACGATCTCATATATTTGTTTTTCTACTATGAAGAGTATATTAGTTATTATACTTACATTAAAATAAAATAATTTATTTTAAAAAACAAAATAATATTTAGACTTCATGTAAAATTGTGTCATATTTTAAAATTTCGGAGTTAAAAGAAAGTCTCCAAATATTGTGTCCTTTAAACAATTATATCAAGACATATGAAATCTCAAACTAATTTTCTATAAACTAAATGGGGTATATGTTATTAGCCTTAAAGGCCAAAAAGTAAGAAAAAAAAAATTATGTTTTGGAGTTAGAAGTTAGTTTAATTTGATTTTCAATTTTGGGCCGAAATGAAAAACCCAAAATCAAATTGGTAATCTAGTGGCGGAGCCAGGAAAAAAATTTAGGTGGGGCCAAAAATCTTTTTAAGCCAAATCAAATTCAATAATTATGTTTCTAGGCTAAATTTTTACTAAAATACTTTTCCATTTTATTTTGATATTTTGGAAAAGTTAAAAATGATATACTAAAATTAATTATATATTTTGAAATATTTTTATCAACTCAATATTTAACCTACCATAACCAACAAACACATATATTAATCTAAATATTAATTTATCAAATAACAATCTAATAAGCAAATTAACCTCAATAATCAAATTTAATACTCATAACATATAACCTAATCTATATTACACATGTGCACCCTAAACTTATACAATTACTCGCACAACCCAAAATCAAATTGGTAGTATTATTACCAAACCATAAGGGGTAAATTAATGTATAAAAAGAAGGGGTAAATTAAACCATACATTTTTTATCGGTGATTTATGTTTTTCCGCGGTTAGTCGGTCAAACTCGGTGGCTAAGAGTATTTTTAATGATATAATTAAAATAATAAGAATAATTAATTTTAATAACATTGTTTAAAAATACACTTTAATGATATAATTAAATTTTAATTACCAATTAACCAATAATCAAATTTAGCTATTCAATAATCAAAATTAAAAATATTTTTCAATAATCAAAATAGTAACCCACTAACTCTATTTGTCAAAAGAAAATATAAAGATAAAACATTTGAAATTTAGTTAATCTTTCACTCTCAATTTTCTATAAATTACAATATGATTAATTTTTAGCCAATTAAAATAGTGAGCCTCCACAATTTTGTATACTGAAAAAAAATAATCACTGTGAACTATATCTTTATTAACACTATCAACATACTAAATGAATAATTAAATTCTCATTTGATTATTTATATATATTTAAATATTTCATTAAAGATACTCTAATATTTATTTATTTGTTTTTAACGTATCGATGGATACACTTCGTATTTAATGGAGAGGGAGAACTAGGGAATCAAAACCTCACCTAACTCGGGGAGTTTTTATTAATTAACTACGCTGCAGGCCAAAGTATGCTATTAATAAAGTATTTGTTGTACATCCAAAGCACTTTGTGATGATAAGGAATAGGCCTTTCGACAAACACGATGTTATGTTAAAAACTTTTAACATGAGAATAACAAAAATATTAGTTTTTATATTAATATTATTTTCATTTAATGACATGTTTTTGTATTGTTTTTAAAATTGACACCCTCACTACTTACTCACTTCTTACGCATCTCAAAAAGTGGTCCACTCTTTTCTTTATTCACCACGTGACCCCCCTTCCCCTTATTAAAAAAAAAAGCCAACAATTTATGTTTTTGTCCCCTCTTTGGTTTCTTTTGAGCCAAAACCAAATTAATTTTGCAGAAAAAGTTTGAAAGAGGCGCAAAAGAAGAAATTTTATAAAGAGGAACCCTTTCACAGCTCATCATCTTAGGCATTTTCCTAAATGCGGAAAAAAGATGTATTCAATTGCTTATAACACTTCAAAATTTATTTAATGCATCAAAAGTGTTTTAAAATGTACATATAGAATGTCGTTTATTTAACAGTGCTTAAATACTTATTTAAAGAACTCTTGAGTTTTAGTCAAGTAACAAGTGTGAGTTAATTGTAGTAACTTGATAAGTGCCTCATGAAACACAGATTATGAGTCACGAAATGCAAATCGTTAAACCACAAGCAATGCTCTAGGGCAAAAAATAAAAATAAAAGATAAAAAGTCCCAGCTTCCCTAAATACTCTACGCCCACTGTTTGAAGGTTCGTGGCCCTTTCTTTGGCGATTAACCTCCCTAAATGCTCAAGGCCCATTGTTTGAAGGGTCCATGGTCTTCTGTTTGGCGTCCAAAAAAAAAAAAAAAAACTCTTTATGGGATTTAATTTAATTAGTTCCTCTTTTGTGGTTTGTTTATGTGAAAGTCTATAAGTAGAGAGTCAAATTGGATATATATATATATATATTCCAATAAATTGTGTATGCTATTGGAAACGTAATATGACAAAGTAATCATTGTCATTATGAGACTCTTTACATGTATAGAGTTTCATATGCAATATTGAATACAATATATTTCATACATTGTTTTCATCTAGCATTACCATCCATTCAATTTTCATGAAAGAAAATACAACCATGGAAAATTATGGAATTTTAAATCGATAAGTACTATCAAGTTTACACAAGATTTTTGGCAAAAGCACTCTCTTTGGGATTGAGAGAAGTGTTGAATGAAAGAATGTACTAATGCCAAGGAGCATTCATAAGCGTCTTTTGCATAGCCCAAAAAATAATAGGACCATTCATAAACAAGAAAATATTGGATCACGTGTTGGTGGCAAATGAGGTGGTTGATGACATGGAACAAACAAGGCAAACACTGGGCCGGCCCAAGGCATAGGCCAGTGAGGCGATTGCCTTGTTTTAGTGGGCCCAAATTTTTGTACACTTGTATGTCTATCAATATTAAGAAGGAGGGTGTTTGTTTTTACCTCTTAATGCCGAATGCATAGCTCTTCAGTTGTTAAGAGGTAAAATTGATATTTGTTTTCTCACCTATTAATGCTAAACATGATTAAAATATAACATTCATTATTAAGAGTTAAGAGTCAAGCTCACTGCTGAATGTTTAAAAACTTTAATGGAATTTTATACCAACATTGCTTTGTCTTTTTATTCAGGTTATTAATGCATGTTATAACTATAATAATGACTTTGACAAACACAATTATTCAGAGGTTCGTTCAACTAGAAAACAAACACAATTATCAGTTGGTTTATTTAGCATTAAGCATTCAGTGTTCAACATTTGAAGGCTAAGAAAACAAACGCCAACTAAAATTATAGGGCTTCAGCACCCTGATCAATTGATTTTGGGTTGTATCTCTAACCCTAATACATTTTGTATACAAATGTGGTAGTAATAGTTGATCATATTTGGATTTCAGACCTCTATATTAGGTCAATTAACAAGAGAGTTTGATTTAGACTTCGTATTTTCCAAATCTTTTGAGTAATGAAGGAGAATACAGAGGAAAATCAACAAAGACAATTGAATATGCATTGAATTTCATATTACAGCAAAGCAATTATTGCGGAATATATATAGTTTATAACACATCAGTTAAAATTACAAAATGGCAATGAAAAAAAATGTTTTAAAATGAAGGCATAAGTAGAAAGCAAATAAGCATAATAAAAACACTTGTTTTCTTAATTGGCAGACACACGGGTAGAACACCACAGCCGCCATTAATAGACTAGTAGTAATGGAGCAAAGAAACATATATTTGCAGCAAGAAAACTACTAAAAGGCTTTTAGAAAGGAAAATATTTGAACAGTGAATAATGCGCGAGAGCTGGTTGAGTCAGTAAGATTCGAATACCTGGATCTAACAATTCCTATTAGTTGGTGATTTTTAAGAACCACTATAAACGTTCCTCAAGCTGAATAGGGGCTCTCATTCAAAGCGAGCGCAAGTCTTATTACGAGCACTTGTATATCTAAGTTGGATTAAGAATAATTAAGTGTAAATAGTATTTGCTTAATGGTTAGAAATTATATTATATGCTTTTAGGTAGGTTGTGAGTTTAAATTGAATTAACTATATATTTTCCTTAAAATAATAATAATATGGGTAAATTTTTTTATCGTATCAATTACCAGCTGTATCGTAAAAATTAAAGCAAATACATAATAATATGGTAATTCTATTGAATAGATGGTGTCATATGGTACCGTGCTAGTACTAAATTTTGTTACTATTGGTATATTGTACCATATTTGTAATATATATATATATAAAGTAATATTATAAATATTTAAATTATCAAAAATATTCCATTTATTATCAAAATAGCTCATTGATAAAATTCTCTCAAAGTTTAGATGCAGTTTTCATTTGGTTTGTAATTTTCTACTTTTATTTGGTTTTTGCAATTTGCATTTGGTATATAATTGATTTGTACCTTTAACTTCTATTTGGTATTTGCTTCGCAATTTTGAGTCTAATTTGGTTGCTAAGTTAGTATATATACTAAACTAAGTAATAAACGAATATTCAAAAAATAAAAAAGAAGAAAATAATAAACGATGGGACTTTTGGTTTTAAGGTCATCTCCGTTGGTAATTTCTATTTTTCCATTTCTATCCTATATGTCAATATTATTTTATAATATTTCTATATCTAATTGCCAATATATTCACATAGGTAGAAAATGATAGAAAAGATGAACTCCAATGGTAATTTTTATTTTTGCATTTCTTCCTTACTTGTCACTTATTTAAGAAGAGAGATAATTAGTGGGTTTTAAAATACCCAATGAGAATGTGCCATGTCATATAGGGAATTTCTATCACCATTTCTACATGTAGAAATGGTGATACCAAAAGTGGCAGAAGATATCCGTAATTAAGGATTACGCAATACCTTAACGAAATTAATCGCAAACTAACATGAACAAAAACAAAGTCTAGTATCTAGATCCCAACATAAACAAAGATGACAGACTAAACAAATAAAAACTAAATAAAGAACGGCGACAATAGAGAGAAAAATTATCAAACCCAAGGAGAATTTCATTCATAGAAAATATTACACACCAAGCTTAAGGCTCTTTAGAGAAAGAAATACACAACTGAAAACCAAAACCCGAATGATCAACAACATATTAGCTAGCTCCTTTTATAGAGAGAAAGGGCTAAGCACAAAGCAATCTAAGCCACACAACGCAAAAGCAAAAGCAAAAGCAACGGCTTACAGCAAAAGAGAATAAAGCAACTGACAAACGTACAAATAATACACTTCTTTACATAAAGAAAAAGTAGACAAAAGCATCTACTTTAGAAAAGTTGATTCCAAGTTCTAGGTGAGCCAACTTGGTAGGATTTTTGTGACCGACACTAAGTCAATCAGTACTTGCACCTGAGTCATCAGTAAAGGGGTTGAAATTGGTATTGTGAAAGATAGGTGTATCTGGTTCAGGGTAATCACCATCATCACTATTCCAATCCAAGGCATTATTGAATTGATCATGAACAAGATTTACCATGGCTGGGGCATCATTTTGAGCTGGTTCATCAATTTCCATTCCAACAAAGTCTGTGGTATCTGAGCTTTGTGATCCAGTATTCCCAAAGTGATCTTCGGAGTAGATGAATAAAGCTGCTACAAGTTTTGAACAGCTGATGGATTCTTGAGCATTCAACCAAGGATCAATTCCATACTTGTCATCTTCAGGGATACTGGTAACATCAATGTTGTTGAGATAACACATATAGTTCAACCAATAAACATAATCGAGATTGTAAGGTTCTCGAGTAGTTTTGGCTAAATGGTAGTGATACCATTAATGTATGACGGAATTTGTTCCTTCTGGATCTGGATTTCTAAGAGGCTTGTTAAAAGTGATCAAAACATAGCGGTGGAGATGTATGGACAAAGCATTTCTCCATTGATCAACAAATTTGAACCATTTGAGAAATGTTAAAAGATTGAGAGAACCAGGATGGGCGATGTCATAGAGATTAAAAATCTCTAAATCATCAGTTTGATGGTTAAGATACTGGAGAAGAACAGGGGCATCAAACAAGAAGGTGATGGTATATACTCTGGTTAAATACCAAAGCATAACAAGACCTTGTTTTGGGAGACGGGCAAGGTTATGGATGTGAAAGAGAGAGACATAAAGATAATCTAGGTGAAGACAAAGTCCTCGGAATACTAGACCATACTTAGTAATGAGAATCTCAAGATATTTTTGTATCATGAGTTTATCTCTACCTTTAAGGGTTTTCTCATAGACAATATTGGTAATCTCATGGGGCAAAATGGTTACAGCTTCAAGAATTGGGGAATTCTTAGTTGACTGAGGGTTTGAGGAAGGGGGCTTAGAGGGATCCATGGGAAATATTTCAATGATTGGAAAAACACATGGATAGCAAGGGACTGAAGGCTGGATTTTAAATGGTTTACAGAAAGGCTGTTGGGTTATTTGGGCAATGTGGGACGAACTGCTTAGCCTTGAGAAAAAGTCTGTTATGACATTGTCCTTTCATTTGAGGTGCTTAACTTCAAAATCCCATTGAGAGAACCATTCAGACTAATGTAAAAGCTGGGAGTTCGGGATTTGTTTTTACTTGAATTGAATCATTGCTGGAAACGATGTTATATCCATCTCAATTTTGAAATGGTGGCCAATTAAAATGAAACTGGAACTTCTCTATTCCACGACGTACTGCAAGGATTTCTTTGAACGTAGAATGGTAGTGCATTTCACCATTCTTAAACTTACCTGATTTGTAACCACATGGGTGGCGTTCACCATTGATTTTTTCAAACAGGATAGCAACCCAATATTCATTACTAGTATCAGTTTGGAGACTTCTGGTTCCTGTGGATAGAATCTTGAGATGAGGTAATTTGGTAGTAAGTGCTTTAAGATCTTTGACAGCTTGAGTGTGAACATTCGACCAAGGAGGTGGAGATTTCTTCAATATTGAGGTGAGGGGGGCTGTGTATTTTGCAACTTTGGGGATGAACTGAGACATGTAATTCAACAATCCTAAGAATTACTGAATTTGCATCTTTGAAGTAAGAACATCTGGAAATTGCAAAAGATCTTTTGAAATGTGCTGCTGCAACTGGAATTTTCCATTCTTGATTTTCATTCCCAAAAATTCAATTTCAGTGACACCAATAACCATCTTCTTTTCCGAAAGCATGATTCCATGATCAAGGGCGATTTTATGGAATTGATGAAGAAGGTGTGTAAGAGAGGCTTCATCAAGTTTATACAACAAAATATCATCAATGTACACCAAAGCATTGGGAAAAATAGGCTGGAAAATTGTCATCATGGTCTTCTGGAAAATGGATGGGGCGATCTTTAAACCAAATGGCATTACAGTCCATTGGTAATGATGACCAGGAATACAAAATGTTGTTTTTGGTCTTTCTTCTGGAGTGATTCCAAGTTGCCAAAATTCGGCTTTGAGATCAAACTTGGAAAATACTTGAGCATTTGAGAGATGACCAAACATTGAGTGCTTTTGAGGGAACGAGAACTTATCACTTGCGAGGAAATGATTCAACGACTGGTAATTGATTACAAGGCACATTTTTCCTCTGACTTGTTCTGACCTTTTGTTGACATAAAAGGCTTTACATGCCCATGGAGAAGTAGTATCTTCAATAAACTTCTGTTCTTTGAGAGACTGGATTTCTTTCAAAGCGAGAGCACCGTGTTCTGGATTCATAACAAAGTGAGTTGCACGTGTCGGATCAATGCCTTCATTCATTTTGAAAGGAAGAGTAAAGAAGAACTTGGAGTTTTTGCAGAAAAGATTCTAACACTTTGCAAGGAAATCAATGTGGGATTCTGCACATGAGAGCTGGATGATACTGCTTTTTAGATAGTCAAGTGTGACATTATAGGGAAGAGGATAATCCTACTGGAGTGCTTGATAGATCAATGAATTACTATGAGGAGTGACCCAGGGTAAGAAGTATTTCTTGAAACGAATGCCATCTGGACCAAATTTCATATCCATCTTTTTTATAATATCAAAACCTATCAGCAAATCTTTCTGAGGAGATGGAGTTCCATAAAATTTATGCCTGATTTTTACACCAGGGAAAATCTGTATTTGGATCGTCTTGCTTATTTTCTTAACTATGAGAATATCACCATTAGCTACACAGAAGGTAGCTGAGCAAGGACACCAAAAGGATTTAGGCAGTAATGAAGGATTCATCATCGAGCGTGCTGCGCCAGTATCAAAAAAGGCTACGACGTTTTGGGGTTTTACATACGCTTCTCTTATCAACTGCACTTTTCCAAGGGGAACAACTATGGATGAGAGACAATCTTCATCATTATAAGTGAGCTGTTACAAAGATGAGATTGCTGGCAAAGAACTGTCATCATTAGTGACTTCAGAATCTGCTTCTGATTCAGAGAGTTCTGCTTCTGATTCATCATTGAAATAGGCAGTAGACATGAGACTATCTTAGGAAGGCTCATCATCAACGGAGAAAATTTATTCAACATTTGATTCTGCTATTTTAGGGGCAAGCTTGTGAAACAAAGTCATAAACTGGTTACGCTTAGCTTGGTTTGGGCAAATTTTTGCAAAATGTCCTGATTTGTGACAAATAAAGCATTTATCAGACTTCTTTCCTCTGGTATTGTATTTCTTAACGAACTTTCATTGTTTCTTCTTGCCTTTGAATGACTTATTCTTGGATTTATTCTTTCACTGTTTTGCAAAAGAATCATCATGAGACTTCTTTTTTCGATGGTGCTTTTTGGAAGAATGCATGTGCTTAGAACGGCAATCACAAGGCTTATCTGGGGCTTTACACTTTATCTTCCATGAATCTTTGTTGCAAGCTGAGGAGAGCATTTTACTGGTTTTCTCCATAGCTTCAAACATGGATTTTTTATTGCAAATTCTTTCAACTGAGTCAATTAAATGCTCATAAATCTTGCCAAGAGTAAGATCTTTAAGAATAAGTTTCTGAATTTTGAACAATTTTTCTGCTTCAGTAACCAATGCTTCTGGAAATGAATGGAGAAAAACTTGCTTCAAATTCAGATAATCTATTCCACCAAGAATGTAAAATCGTTTAAAAATATGGTCATAATGTAGTTCTAGATCTTCTATTTTGAGGGAGCAACACTTCATACCCATAAATTCTGCACGAGCAATGTCAACATGCTTCATGGGTTCACTGACAAACTCACTATAGATTGTGCCCAAAAAGATATCAATAGAAGTGGCTTGCTGGATTTAGAGTTGGCGGTATGGGCCAAAGGATTCATACCAATCTCGTAAACGTCCTACTAAACTGGCAATAAAACGTTTATAGACTGATTTGAGATCATAGGTTTCATTATCAGCTGTCATCCATGCATTGAAGTTAAAAAATCTATCATGCCATTGGTTTGGTTTGATATCATCTAATTGAAACCGAACATGATTATCATGTGAAGATGATTGAGCTGGTGGAGCGGGTGCAACTGGGGTGACTTCTGGAGGGTCTTCTACCATTGGTTCTTTCTGTGGGGTAGAAGCTTTAGGAGGTAGGGTAGGTTGGGCTGAATAAATTTTTTCAAATGATTTAAAAAGATCATCGGATGAGGCTTTTAGCTGGGGTCTGTCAGGAAGAGTAAGGGCTTTAAGGAATAAGGAAATGTGGTTGGTAGGCTGATTTTCATGAATTTGGATGGGGAACATATCCATAGGCTTGGTTGAGGCACCTTGGATAATATCTGTAACTTTAGAAGATTGGGAATAGGTTTCAGGTTTAGTGGCTGGAGAGGTTTTTGCTGTTGTTTCTCTAACTGCTTTGGCAGTTGGAGGGGAAGTTATAATAGGTACTTTTTCGTGTTTTTCAAGGTATTTCGTTGCTTCAGAACCAGGGTAAAGGAAATCTGTTTGTGGAGACGGACCATGAAAACGAGGGTAATTTGATCTTTAGGGTCGATATGTTGGTTTGGGTGGTTGAGGTTTAGGAGTTTTATCTGCCCAAGGAGGTAAACGTCTACGGGGAGGTTCTTCCCATAGATCTATACTGTTTTGGTTTAAAAATCCTATGGCTGAGGCTTGGACACATGAGAGTTGGTGTTCGTCAGGGTAGAACATAGCTAGGAGTGGTTTTTCATGAGACAACGCATACTGAGAGTACTGTGACTTCTCAATATCTTGAAGTTGAGCTTGAAGGGCCTTTTTCTCTCTTTCTTTATCTGCAAAGAAGGAGGCTGTCATGGCAAAGTCATGGACTATTGTTGCAACATAACGCATCTGATCATTAAGGACCTTAATCCTCATTTTCAAGTCTTCAATAGCTACTTCCATATTGGGGAAGGCTGACACTTTTTATTCAATTCGCTTTGTGGACTGAGCGATCTGAGAGAGGACTGCATTTTGAGAAATGGCATTTTCTGCTTGCCAATTTAATGCTGCTTTAGCGGCTGTAACTTTCTTCCTTTGTCCTTCAGAATTTACTGAAGTCGGATTTGGAATCTTCCAACTATGGGTCGTTTGCTGAGTGAGATTGTCAAAATCTTCAGCTAGGGGAAAAGGGTTTTCTTCTTCAGACATTAGATAACATGGAATAGGCTCAGGTTGAGGCGTGTATGTTTGAAACATAAAAGGCTGTTGATAAGGGAGGTTTAAAGCTTTCAAGGCTTTAACAGTATATGGGGTAAGTTTTTGAGGAGGTGTGGGTGGAGGTGCTTTAGGGGGTAAAAGAGGCGGTGGTTGACAAAAACTTTCCTCCAAATTTGGTATCAGAGGTAGATAGTATGCCTCGTGAGTAGTCGGTTAGTTAGCCTTCTGAGCCAAGGTTCAGAAGAAAAGCTAAGCTAAGCTTTTACAACGGTATTTTTATCTATGTTGCTCAGTTCTGAAAGATTTTGCTAAACATATATTTATACCTGATTAGTATGAAATCTCTAAACTATGATAAGTATGCTCTATGTCTACCACTTATCAAATTCAGACTGTGATTAGTATGCTCTGTGACTGTCACTATTGTGGATCTCCCACATCAGAAAACTCAGAATGATTTGTGTGGATCTCTCATATCAGAAAATGTATGTTCTTGATTTCAGAACACGAGTATAAATCCTACATATATGTGGTAGAGAAAAATCATACGTAGACAGGGGTTTGAGCTCAGAGCTTTATTAAGCATGGTGCCGTTTGTTTGCTCGATAAATGTTCGCAAAAGTGGTTCGGTATGATTTTACAAAACTATGGTTATATGTATGGTCGTCGATTTTTATAACAGTTTGACAATCGAACTCAACAATCTAGCTCAAAAATCAAGTTTTAAAGGTTTAGTTCATCTTCTGTTATCCTTTGGTGAAGAAGTCTATTTTTCAATCATAGAATGTTTTCAAAAATATTTTCCAAATCTAAATCTATGTCAGTGTCTTCGTCCAAGTTAGCTATCACTCCTACAGAGTTCCCTTTTAATTCTTCTCGTCTTGATGTAAGTAAGATTTGAGTCTTTGTTTGAAATTACACATCTTCCTGTTGAAAACCAAATCCAACAAACAAATCTCCCACTTACAAATCCTTATCATGTTTTCTCTAAACCATCAACTCCTACTTTCACTTGCCGAATCAGACAGTTAGTCTCAAACAAATCCTCAACTTTGCTAGTCAAAGAATTTGTTCATGCAACAAAGTTTGATGCCCTTATTGTCCCCTCAGGATCAGCAGAACATTTCTTTAATGTCCCTTTTCCGAAGGACTTTCCACGTATGGCCTTAGCTCAAGGTTATACTCACCTCCATTTTGGAGCAATCATATTTGCAGTTACATTCCATGGTAGAAAAGGACTTTATGCAGTTGCCAGAATAGCTCTGGTTGATTCACGCTTAACAGATTACCAACAAGCCAGTCTTGGTAATGTTCAGGCCACTTTAAATGCTAGAACAATCTTTTTCACTTTATATCCGAACTTTAACATCCCGTTATCAGATCGGTATATTTGTGAAGCATTGAAGATACAGGTTCAGATCACAGGAGTCTCAATGACTCCAAGAACATCAGCAGCAACAATCCATCAGCAAATGGTCTATCGAGTCCAAAATCACTTGTATGATCTTGCAATCCCAGGTTCGTCCACAGCAGATGCATTACTTCTGAAAATTGACTCAAGTGAAGCACCAACACCGATGTATGTGCCACGTCAGCTTACCCATCCAGAACTTTTTAAGCTATTACCTGAATCTTGGATAACTTCTTATAAAGCCCTATATGATCAAGCCAATACAGAGCCAATTCAGAATGCAGAACTTACTTACATTTGCCGTCCAAGAAAGCAGATAGAAATGCGCTTCGATAAGCAAGTTTCTCCTTAGAGAAATCCCTTTCAGACAGAGCTGAATATGATGGAACCTATTGTTAGGTTACCCACTAATCTATTGCTGAAAAATGAGCCAATGGCTATCCTCTATTTCAATATGGAAGGAAAACCAATCTACCAGGCAAAAGATGAAAACAGTCACATATGGTATGATGTATGCTATTGTGGTGCTTGTGAAGAAAAAGCTTATGAAGATCAGCACGACCCAGCTAAACTTAAGCGATATAGAAAGAAGAAAGCAGGAAAGCCCTTAAACTCTCAAGAGTTTCTCCAAGAACGATGGGAAGCAGGTGACCCCACAGTTGGCCTTCTTGGTGAACTATTAGGAAAATTTGATTATTTTGTCACTTATGGTGATCCCCCTCTTCCAACACCTCCTCCAGAAGAAAGTTCTTGTCAACCATCGCCTCCTTTACCCCTAAAGCACCTCCACCCACACCATCTCAAAAACTTACCCCATATGTTGTTAAAGCCTTGAAAGCTTTAAACCTCCCTAATCTCGTTCCATGTTATCTAATGTCTGAAGAAGAAATGTGATGCCCTGAATCTCGTTCTGAGATTTTTACCTCTAGGATCTGGTTAATTAATCACGGATGCCGTGTGCCATAGCGGGTTAAAATATTAAAATCACAACCTTTTTAAAATCTTTTTCTTGGATAAACCTTGATCTATTTGAAAAACCCGTTTTATAAAATTTCGGCATGAGGAGTTCGTTTGAACAACAATCCGCCCTGTAACATTTGAAACCATATTCATACAAATAAAATTTTCAATCACAATTCCTCCAATGAGGTCCCAATTCAAGTTAAAATATTGTACACCATTTTCAATAATAATACATATAATCAACTTGAATTTTGAATTATACAAACGATCGTTAAAAGTAATAAACGATAAGCCGTTTACATACGACTATAAATGTCTAAGGTAATCAGAGGTCCTAGACTTCACAATTGTGCCATCCCCTGAGATGTACCTGCAAAACTGGGTTGGAAAATGGGAGTGAGCCAAACACGGGCTCAGTGAAAACTATATAGGTTGTATATATAAAAATATACGTTGCGGAAAGAATGCATGTGAGGTGTAGTCATGAAAGTAATTTCATTTGTAATAAAAATCATATTATGACATGCCTGCCAATGCTTTCCCATCCTCGAAATACCATAAGACATACACTCAATCAAAAATACAATTGAAAGCTAGCTACAAACATAAAATAGCTATAAGCCACACACATAGGTGAAAGAAATATCGTTCAGATACAAATAGCCTTTAGTAAGAAATATATATATGTATATAAGAAGCCAACCCGTTGGCTAGTTTATACAACGTGGCATCTTAATTGTATCATCTAAAAACCTCTCGCTCTCTCTCGGCGATCATCTCAACAACTCGCAACTATCCAACCGTCTGCCAGGTCTGCATTTTGTGGCCTTTCACCCACGTGGCAGCAGGGCCTTTCGTTTGTTTCTGTGCACGATTTTGGGTCTTTCACCTAGGGGCACTCAGTCCCAACTTACGGCCCTAACCTTTAGAGACCAACCTGGGACCTACCATGGACTAGCGCAATAATACATATATCTATATATGCAACTGTGTATCAGCTCAACTGATGAACCACTGTGTCAAATAACTAATATAAAGGTTCACATCGAACCCATCAACTAGCCAACCAGAATAAAAGTGATGAAAAACTATCTTTATTTCAAACATATACTTAATACACCCAAACTTGTATAAAGATTCCAATTATCGCTTACGAAAGCATGGAATATCATAAATCTATATGTTTGGCTCAAAGATACGTTCAATATATATATATATATTTCTAAAATACAGGTATATACACATATATATACATCCAATCGTGTCCCTCCAGGATGATTCATAAATCACGTAGCCACTAAGGATATATGCAACAAGGAAATCACCAAATGGTATGTTATGGTGCCCAAATCCATGTATATATATATATATATTAAACCTTAAACAACGCATAAGAAATCTCATTCATATATAAATAATAGAACCTTATCAAACTTACATAAACCATGAATATATATATATATATATATGTTCCAACATATACGGTCATGTCTCATATGTATATATATCTAGTGAGTATATACATATATATATATATACCGCAGATCAAAAGGTTGTATATGTGTTGTACTTAAACTCACTTCACCCAGTCTATTAACTATTAACTTAATAAAGAATACCATTCGTATGGGGAGTTTCATACATTTACATCAGATAGGCTCCAAGCCAAGTATAACATATATGTATATATATATATATATATATATAAGCTCTAAGTTCGATTCAAACTTCTCATATGATTAATGTACTTAGTTTACTCAAAATAAACTTAGAAATCTGCCCAGCGTAGTTACGGACTGGCGAGTAGTTAACAAATCTCATAAATAAGAGGATAATAGTCAAAGTTCAACAATAACATCGCAAACACAAGTAATTATACCCACATCATACTTTTAATTATATATATATATATATATGACCTCATATATATATATACCAAAGTTAATACTCGCTATCGTACTCGTATAAGTGGGTTGTATGCAAACCATGCTTAAAACTCATGTATAATTGGGGCTTTAGGTATAAAAGTTATAATTATGTTATATGTGATGCAAATCAACCAAATAATCGAAACAAAATAGCCCAACGCCCATGAATGTGTGATTTTAGAAATTAAGTACAAAACCCCAAATTTTGGTTTGATTCAAAGTAAGTTATGCGTAATATCTTGAAAAGAAGCTTGTATACTAGTGTTCCCACCTATTAAGGGTTAATCCCTCGAAGAATCACGACGAAATCAAGTCGAGCCAAGCAAACCGCGAGTTTCCCTCATTCACAGCCATGGAAGAAGGTGGAGAAGGTGAAGGTGACGATGAATAGTGCGCGGAGATGGTGGATGATGATAGAGCTCGGTCATATTCTCGAATCATCCGCAAAACCCGCTAAAATGGCCAGCCCTATCTCTCTTTAGAAGCTCTCTGAATTTTTTTTTATGAAATGAAGATATACGTATATATATAAATTGCCTTCAATTTTTTTGGGTACTATTCACGCGAGGGACTTGCAGCGCTGTACTTTGGACGACCGTAACTTCTCGCTCGGATGTTCGATTGAGGTAATCTTTATGTCCACGGAAAGCTTATTTAGAGCTCTACAACTTCCTAGAAGGAAGTGTTTCCAAATTCTGGACAGATAATTTCCAGAAATTCAACGAATTCGGTGCGTTAATGTTACCGAATGAAAAAACTGATAGCGATTGACCTATTTCGCGCTCAGTTTCGACCTAGTAGAAGTCCGAATTTGCCTTTGGATGAAACACAAAAGTTGTAGATAGCTTAAAAATATAAGGTAAGTTGCCAACGAAAACTCAATCTGACGAGGAACGAAGGAATTACGCTTCCTCCAAGTTAACCAAAAATTATGAAGTCAGGTAAATAGAAAACTTGCAATCTACATCCCGATTTCGACTTGAACCACCCGAAATGACTTACGGATATTCTAACATGCTTAAATATATTAATGTACCTCGTCGGAAGTCTTCGAACCATTCTGATCCTTTCGGAGCAAAATATGGCTATCCGAAGTCCACGTTTACCTTACACGCGAGTTGTATTACGATTTTCGATAAATAGAGACACGGGGTGTTATAAGAAAACCCTTTTCCCCAGCTGAAGATTTTGACAATCTCACTCAGCAAACGACCCATAGTTGGAAGATTCCAAATCCGACTTCAGTAAATTCTAAAGGATAAAGGAAGAAAGTTACAGCCGCTGAAGCAGCATTAAATTGGCAAGCAGAAAATGTCATCTCTCTCAGATTGCTCAGTCCACAAAGCAAATTGAACAAAAAGTGTCAGCCTTCCCCAATATGGAAGCAACTATTGAAGACTTGGAAATGAAGATTAAGGTCCTTAATGATCAGATGTGTTAGGTTGCAACAATAGTCTATGACTTTGCCGCGACAGTCTCCTTTTTTGCAGATAAAGAAAGAGAGAAAAAGGCCCTTCAAGCTCAACTTTAAGATATTAAGAAGTCGCAGTACTCTCAGTATACGTTGTCTCATAAAAAACCACTCCCAGCTATATTCTACCCTGACATACACCAACTCTCAGGTGTCCAAGACTCAGCCACATGATTTTTAAACCCAAACAGTATAGATCTATGGGAAGAACCTCCCCATAGACGTTTACCTCCTTGGGTAGATAAAACTCCTATACCTTAACCACCCAAACCAACATATCAACCCCAAAGATCAAATTGCCCTCGTTTTCGTGGTCTATCTCCACAAACAGATTTTCTTTACCTTGGTTCTGAAGCAACCAAATACCTTGAACAACACGGAAAAGTACCTATTATAACTCCCCCTCCAACTACCAAAGCAGTCAGAAAAGCAACAGCAAAAACCTCTCCAGCCACTAAACTTGAAGCCTATTCCCAATCTTCTAAAGTTACAGATATTATCCATGGTGCCTCAACCAAGCCTATAGATATGTTCCCCATCCAAATTCATGAAAATCAGCCTACCAACCACATTTCCTCATTCCTTAAAGCCCTTACTCTTCCTGGAAGACCCCAGCTAAAATCCTCATCCAATGATCTCTTCGAATCATTTGAAGAAATTTATTCAGCCCAACCGACCCACCTCCTAAAGCTTCTACCCAACAGCAAGAACCAATGGTAGAAGAGCTCCAGAAGTCACCCCAGTTGCACCCGCTCCACCAGCTCAATCATCTTCACATGATAATCATGTTCGGTTTCAATTAGATGATATCAAACCAAACCAATGGCGTGATAGATTCTTTAACTTCAATGCATGGATAATAGCTGATAATGAAACCTATGATCTCAAATCAGTCTATAAACGTTTTATTGCCAGATTAGTATGACGTTTACGAGATTGGTATGAATCCTTTGGCCCATATCACCAACTCCAAATCCAGCAAGCCACTTCTATTGATATCATTCTGGGCACAATCTATAGTGAGTTTGTCGGTGAACCCATGAAGCATGTTGACATTGCTCGTGCAGAATTTATTGGTATGAAGTGTTGCTCCCTCAAAATAAAAGATCTAGAACAACATTACGACAGTATGTCAAAACGGTTTTACATTCTTGGTCGAATAGATTATTTGAATTTGAAGCAAGTTTTTCTCCATTCATTTCCAGAAGCATTAGTTACTGAAGCAGAAAAATTGTTCAAAATTCATAAACTTGTTCTTAAAGATCTTACTTTTGGCAAGATTTATGAGCATTTAATTGACTCAGTTGAAAGAATTTGCAATCAAAAATCCCTGTTTGAAGCTATGGAGAAACCAGCAAAATGCTCTCCTCAGCTTGCAACAACGATTCATGGAAGATAAAGTGTAAAGCCCCAGATAAGCCTTGTGATTTCCGTTCTAAGCACATGCATTCCCTCAAAAAGCACCATCAAAAAAAGAAGTCTCATGATGATTCTTTTGCAAAACAGTGGAAGAATAAATCCAAGAATAAGTCATTCAAAGGCGAGAAGAAACAATGGAAGTTCGTTAAGAATCGCAATACCAGAGGAAAAAAGTCTGATAAATGCTTTATTTGTCACAAATCAGGACATTTTGCAAAAAATTGCCCGAACCAAGCTAAGCGCAACCAGTTTTTGACTTTGCTTCACAAGCTTGCCCCTGAAATAGCAGAATCAGATGTTGAATCAATTTTCTCTGTTGATGATGAACCTTCCAAAGATAGTCTCATGTCTATTGCCTATTCCGATGATGAATCAGAAGCAGAACCCTCTAAATCAGAAGTAGATTCTGAAGTCACTGATGATGACAGTTCTTTGCCAGCAATCTCATCCTTGCAACAGCTCACTTATAATGATGAAGATTGTCTCTCATCCACAGTTGTTCCCCTTGGAAGAGTGTAGTTAATAAGAGAAGCGTATACAAAACCCCAAAACGTCATAGCCTTTTTTTATACTGGCGCAGCACGCTCGATGATGAATCGTTCATTACTGCCTGAATCCTTTTGGCGTCCTTGCTCAGTTGCCTTCCGTGTAGCTAATGGTGATATTCTTATAGTCAAGAAAATAAGCAAGACGATCCAAATACAGATTTTCCCTAGTGTAAAAATCAGGCGTAAATTTTATGGAACTCTATCTCCTTAAAAAGATTTGCTGATAGGTTTTGATATTATCAAAAATATGGATATGAAGTTTGATCCAAATGGCCTTCGTTTTAAGAAATACTTCTTACCCTGGGTCACTCCTAATAGTAATTTATTGATCTATCAAGCATTCCAGCCAGAGTATCCTCTTCCCTCCAATGTCACACTTGACTCTCTTAAAAGCAGTATTATCCAGCTCTCATGTGCAAAATCCCACATTGATTTCCTTGCAAAGTGTCAGAATCCTTTATGGAAAAACTCTAAGTTCTTCATTACTTTTCCTTTCAAAATGAATGAAGACATTAATCCGATACGTGTTTTTTTTTCCAAATAATACACTTCTTTACTTGTAGAAATGGTGATAGAAATTACCAATGTGAGTCACCTTCCATATCACATAGAAATGGTGATAGAAAATACCATTGGAGAATATTTTTTCTATTTGGCTTTTTATCATAGAAATTTGGTTGGATAAAAATCACCATTAGAGTTGGCCTAAAGACAAAAGTTACCTTCCCTATCTACTAAATGACACAACTTTATATTTTGACTCATGTAAGGTAATAAATTAAGAGGCTCTTGGTTTCAAAGTAAAAGTTACTTTCTCTATCTACTAAATGACACAACTTTGATGCAATTATTTAAAAATAAACCTTTTTATAGAATGAGTGAATTTTGACACAAGGACAGTAATTAAATTTACGATAAATCAGTCAATTTTTTTTATAAGAATTAAGGATGATCTAATGACATCACTAAATCCATATCTTCCCTATCTTTTAGAGCATCTCTAATAGGCATGCGTGAACCATGCTACATAGGATTTGTTTAAAACTTACACATTGTGTATAATTTTTGGTACTCCAATGGTGTTGTGTAAAATATGCCACATCATCTTTTGTGTAAAATGGGTGTGTATTTTACACATCCACCTCATCATTTTCTCTCTCCAACTTTTTACAAAAAATTTCAAAATAGTATAATTAAAAATTAAAAATATATTTTGTAATAAAACTTGCATATTTGAATTCTATTCATCAAGATCTTTAAATCAATACCCACTTTGACTATTTAATTATAAATAAAAAATATTTATAAAAAATGTCGAATATTATATATTCCATATGTTTTCATGTAATTGGTGCATCATAGTTTTACACAAGATTATAAGTATGAACCATTTGAGCAAAAATGAGAATGTGTATGATTTATGTGTAAAACATTTTTTTATCAATTAAATGTCAATTATTTATTAATTCACATGTTTTTACACATTAATTTTACACATTGCTATATAAGAGATGCTCTTAAACAATCCAAGCATCACCACAAAAAGTGGTAATTCATCCACTATCTATTTGCGGCGCTGTTCACCAATGATGCTACGACGTTGCCACGTTGAGTAGAAAAACTTGAAAATTATTGGGTTTTTTTTTTGCGGCCGAGGCCAATAGAGAAAGTTCTCTTGATTTGGTAATTGTATGGGCGTACTATTGCAGAATTCAGAAGAAAAATATATTGATTTTGGATGACGATTTGAGCAAAAATCAATGTATTATTTGTGCAGAAAATATTTTTGGAAGAACATTGTAGACACCCCGATCCGTGACCCCCACAAGAACCCTAACGACTATCGAGAAGTACAGTTTTTGGAGTCCGAGACCTACCCGAGCACCCGGAACTGCCCCGAAAGAGTTTGTCGGCCAAACAAACCTGTTTTAAAGGAGAATTATCGCGCGACATATCAGTATGTCGTGCGACAATCTCCCTTGTGTCGCACGACAAACCCCTCTGAGCCAGACCATCCACTCTCTGACACATCAGTCTGTCAGAGACATCACTTCAGCCATTTGTCGCGCGACATTGTTCAGCATGCCGCGCGACAATCTCCCCCGAGCACTATAAATAGGCCAACACCCCCAAGGGTTTGAGGAGGGAAATTTGGGAGAAAAGAATCCTAAGTTGATTTCTGATTTTCTGGTCTTTTTATCAAGTATTTTCTACGACCGCCTTATTTCTAAAGAATTATCGAATCTATTCTCGACACTCGACGTGTCCCGCTTTTGGAATCGAACTCTCGGAAATATCTGAAGAAGAAAAAGATTATTATCGCCGGAGATCTCTCTGCCATATTATATTTTCTTTCTTATTATTATTCTCGTCGAAAAGTTAAAGAAAGTCTCGTCTAGTATTTAAAATTAGATATCTGTGTACTTGTTTTACTTCTGTTGTTCTGTCAACGTTTTATTTGGATAAACTTATTGCCAAGTTATGAAATAGTCTGCTGTTTTCAAAGCAATGACCCTGATAAAACCATTTGTAAAATCAAAAAAGTAAGTACATTATTATCTAGATAAAATTCTGTTTTAAAAACCCGGACTGATAAAACTTACTTAGGAATTAAAATCTGACATATCCCGTCTTTCCAATAGAATGCGACGTGCCTGATATAACTCTTCTCAAGAGTTCTAATTTCATATTAAATTAGTCCCGGTACAAGATCCGAAATTTTCCTAAATAATCAAACACGAGGAAACCGTCATTATCTGAAGAGAAATAATACGGGAAACTCTCTCTGAAATAAAAGGCTTTTTGTCACTTGTATTTACATCTCTCAAAAAACAAAACAACCGGATCTCGGAACACAAAGGTTTTCATCCCTTTTCCCGTTTTCCCCAAAATAAGGGTTTTTTCAGAAAGTAGTAGACTGTCAGTAAAAGCTTCCAAGTTTTTCAACATAAAATAAACATATAAAAGACCACTAGAGACCGAAAGGGCGGAACGGGTGCTTAACACCTTTCCAATCCGTAACATAGTTTTCGAACCCTATAGAATCCTGGTTTCGCAGACAAATGTGTAAAGAAATGCTTGTCTATAGCCTTTCCTCTTACACGACCCTTTTTGTCCGTTTTCTCGTAAAATGTACTGGCAACTCTGAACGAACCCTCATATATCTAGAAATAGGATAAAAAGACACACGATATGTATTACTAACACCCAGAAGCAAATGGAACAAACATAATCCCTTCCGATATTTCAAACGCCCAAACACGGGACTGAGACCCGGGGGTCGTATTTGCGGATTCTCACAGTGGTGACTCTGCTGGGGACCCTAGAAAACTAGGCTCTTATATGTGGATTTTTGTTTATTTATTGAATATCTGTTTTTACTGCTTTTCCTACTTTTTTTTTTATGTTAATTGATTGCGAAGAAACGTTTTTTCTAAAAAATAGAAATTTTCCAAAATACGTAATAAAAAATAATGATATTTGTAAACCCAACCTTTCGAACTTTGCACACACTTCACAAATCATACATTGGTTCTACGAGTGTGAATTGACCCCGAACCCTCGGAAGTATTATAAGTGAGTAGGGAGTTGGCTTGCTTGGGCCAACATAAATCGAAAGCATTTACTTCCACTCTCCTTGGCCAAGTACGCCCCCGAGGTATATCGAATGACAAGAACACTCACGTACCCGGGAAGTATATCAAAAGATTCTTGCACGTACCCGCCCTTGGGTTATATCGCAAGATCTTGCCAAATAGGAGGGAGCCTAAAGCCTTAACCGTTCGTACACCTGCGCTGCATATAAGATCGAGTCAATTAAAAACACTTGTCAAACAGCCGTAGGGGATGTACCACCTTGCGGCTTCCTTTACACCACCTTTTAAAACCCGAGTCTTTTCTCTGTGATATTATTTTTAGTGGTTTTTTGGGCAAAAATCGAGTCGTACTATAGTCTTCCTTCATCTTCGTCACACGATTTCGTCTACAACTATAAACAATGACAGTCTGGAAGGTTGGGCCGGTTGAGATCATACCGAAAGATTAGTAAGACCAAGCATATCCACAATGGCCGATGAACGTGAGAATCAACAAATAGATTATGGCCTAACCGAGGCATCAGCAGTCCAGCCAACTCTAGTCGAGATGCATCGTTTACTAATGACCATCAGCAAAAATCTAGTAAGCCTCACGACCGAGCAACAGGGTACCCGAATTCGAATAGAAGAATTGTCAGCCAAACGAACTGCACCACCGGGATTTGAACGACTACCACCGAATCGAGATCCGAATCAAGGGCAGTCATCACAAGTACTCCTCCCAGTCCAAGGAACCAACCTACAATAAACGGGTCCCATTCCAGCCGGTCCCGTTCAAACCGATCCTAACAATCCGAATCAGTGGGCCCCGAATTCAGGCCCTACCTATCAGCAATAAGAACCCTCCATCGTTTGGCCACAAACATAAGTCCAACTAGGTTTTGATCCTCAGTACCAGCCATGGCTTCAAGTTCCAACAAGACCTGCCCCGCCACCAGCCCTGGTAGCCCTTCCCAATGAATACCCAGATATCAACCGACTCCGGGCAGTATATGCAGAGTCAGTTATAGCTCGGGAACAGCCTGATAAAGTGTCAAGAGAGAGCGAAGAAATGAAGAAACTGAAGGAACAGATGAGGATCCTACAGAAGGGAGTTTCCCTAATAAAAGGAGCAGATGAGATCACAGACATGAATGCCTTATCCCTTTACTCAGAAGCAAGATTACCCCAGGGATTCAAGCTCCCCTCCATCACCAAATTTACCGGGACCACACCCCTAAAGACTCACCTCCAATCATACATCAGATCCATGCAAGTGTCTGGTTGCGGAGAGCCCGAGCTAGCTCAAGCCTTTCATATGACTCTCACGGGGGTAGCCCTGAGATGGTTTTTCGATCTAGAGAGGCATCACACGCAAACTTGGGGAGACATCGTCAAGGAGTTTATGACTAATTACGGGTCCAACGAAGATTTAAAGATTACCCGTAAGCACCTAGAGATAGCCAAGCAAGGCGAGAAAGAGAGCTTCAGCGACTTTGTCACACACTGGAGAGAAATGGCCTCCCAAATGTCCAAACGGCCCGATGAAGAAGAACAGTTGGAGATCATACAGAAGAATTTCACTCCGGCTGTATTGAGTTGCATGGGAAAGCATGTCTTCTCACACTTTAGGGCTTTGTTAAGCATGGGATCGCAAGTAGAGGAAAAACTGGCCAAGAAGGCAGAGATTGATACCAAGAAAGCTTCATATGCAGGGAAAAAGACAGCCACTCCAGTAGTGAACCAACTAAGATCATACCCCTATCAACAAAACCCATTTCAGCGGCCACAATAAACACCTCCGATGAGTTGGCCTACATAAGGAGACTCTTCGAACACCGAGGTCAAAAAGAGAAGGAATTTTTGCACCCTTCCCACCACCTTGGTCAAAAGTCTGGAATTACTCCAAAATACCGAACTAATCACTCCATTCAACCCACGCCCCCCACAAACCCCATACCCAGCACCTGGAGAATAAATAAGAATTATGCATATCATTAAGCTCCCGGCCATGACACGGAGAGTTGTTTAGCACTTCGCCACCGTATTCAAGACCTAATCGAGGTTAGAACCATCCCCGCACCAGGTGGGCCCAATGTTACCAATAACCCCCTTCCCAACCATGCTCCGTCTGCAGGAATTAATGCCGTAACTGTTGATAAAGAGGGTTTTGACCCCATAGGACTCATTCTAGATGACCCAGCTTGCAAAGAGGAGAAATCACCTGCTATGCCGCTTAAGAAAATTCAAGTCACCCTAGGTGTCAATCCGATAATTTGATCAATGGATGGCTAAGATGAACTTCCTACTCGGGCAAGAGTTAGGAAAAGCAAACCAAGGGATCTCCCACCCACTTACAATCAAAACTAATCCCGAAAAATTTGGGATAGGATGGACCCAGGACAAGAAGAAACAACCATATAGGCCCCGAGGCCCTCCCAATGAGACAATCTGTATGACAGGGACCTCCCCCAAGACTTTCAGTTGGTCAGCAGAACCAGACCCACAGGGAGCCGCAGAAGAATCAGACCCAGCGTCCCTATGGATATAACAGATCACCCGTTCGGGAAGGGTATATCAGCCACCATAAATGAATGTCGAGAAACAGCTTCCCCCTATGGAAGTAGGGGAGGACTGAGTACTGGAATAGTTGAAGAAGACCCAGGCACACATCACCATTTGGGGCCTTTTGGTTGCCTCCAAACCTCACAGGACTACCTTTATCAAACTCTTGGATGAAGCCGTCATATCACCAGATTCTACGTCAGAACAACTGCCAAGCATGATTAGGTCGCTTACAGTCCAAAGAAGTATGTCATTCTCAGATGAAGACCTATTTTCGTTAGAAAAGAAACACAGTTTGGCACTCCATATTACCGTCCGGACCCGAAGAAAGATACAGCCGCAGGTTTTCATCGACAACGGGTTGACTATAAATGTTTGCCCTCTGAAAACCGCTAGATGTCTGGGTATTATGGATGAAGAGCTCTCTCCATCAACTATAACCGTTAGCCTATGATAACACCAGAAGGGCGGTGCTGGGCTCTTTAAAGCATGATCTCATGGTCGGTCCCATAAACTTTCCAGCCGATTTCCAAATCATAGACATCCCCTCCAGTTTTAACCTTCTGTTGGGCAGAGCATGGCTACACGACATAGGAGCACTCCCCTCCTCCCTACACCAGAAGATCAAGATACATTTCGAAGGGAAGATAATCACCATCCAAGGAGATCCTGAAACGACCTTGGCAGATCTAGAACTACCTGTCTTAGGCATCGGAAGCTAGAGCAAACAGTTGGGAGGCTTTTCTTACGAGCCTCAGGTGCAAGCTCTTACCACCCAGAGGATCGAATATTTACCCCCGAATAATATCCCCGGTCTAAGTGCCAAGATTACTAATATACTGAGAATGATGAAATACTTACCCGGAGCCAGTTTGGGAATGGGGCAGCAAGGATTACTTCAGGCTTTGGAACCAGTGACAAGATTCAAAAGAGAAGGTTTGGGGTATCAACACACCGACGAAGACAACCAAGAGAAAAAGGGTCGACGGCATCAGTATCCGAGTTTCAGCTCACTAAATGAGTTTTTTGTCAAGGAAGGAGAGAACTTCCCCTTTTACGGCTTTCAGGAGCCCTAGAGAAATAGAGAGGGAGATAGTTTCCCAGGATGGAAAATTTTCTATGAAGAAGACATGTACCTCAAAGAGAATGTCATACACACCTTCTCCACCAAATTGACGATTGGGCTGAGAAAAGAAAGTGAAGACGAGGAAGATGAAGAGGAAGAGATGATCAGAGATCTCTTTGACGTCATGGCCCTGGAGAATAATGAACCAAGAGATGACCTTGTTCACTTACTTCAAGCCGATCCAGAATATCAGGTAGAGGGGGGAAATAGTGAAATTGTAAGGGTAAGAGAAAAGAAAGAAATTGAGGGTAGGACTAGGGAGGAGTCACTTCTAGATTTACTTTTTGAACTTGTACATGTAAACACTATTATCAATTAAATAGATTCCATTTTGCAGTATCCTGTTAGTTTTGATTCTGTAATTGCCTCTATGGATCTAGAAAGACTAAATGATCACCCCGAGCAGGAAGAACAACGCATACAAAGTGAAGATGGATACACTCTTGTGGTTAACCTCAGGACAAAAGACGAGAAGAAAGAGGTGCGGATTGAGGCAAGTTTAAACGAAACTGAGAGAAAAAAATTCACATAAACTCTGAATGAGTACGTGGATGTCTTTGCCTGGTCTTATGCGGATATACCGGGTTTGAACAACCAGATAGTCATGCACGAAATACACACCAAGCCGGAGTCCAGGCCCGTCAAACAAAAATTGAGAAAGCTTACGCCGGAATGATCCCTGAAAGTAAAGGAAGAAGTGATGAAACAGTTAAGTGTGAGATTTTTGCGAGTAATAGAGTACCCTTCATGGTTAGCCAACATTGTGCCTATTCCAAAGGCAAATGGAAAAGTCCGCATGTGCGTGGACTACCGAGATCTTAACAAGGCTTGCCCGAAAGATGATTTTTTACTACCCAACATTGATTTGATAGTAGATAATACTGCCAACCATGCTTTGAAATCATTTGTGGACGATTTTTTCGGGTATAATCAGATCAAGATGCACCCAGACCACCAAGAGAAAACAGCATTCATCACACCATGGGGAACATATTGCTATACCGTCATGCCATTTGGGCTGAAGAATGCCGGGGCGACATATCAGAGGGCAGCTACAGCTATCTTCCACAACATGATCCACAAAGAAGTATAAGTATATGTGGACGATATGATTATCAAGTCAAAAGAGAGAGAAGGCCATGTCCCAGCCTTACGGGCCTTCTTTGACTGACTCCGCCAGTATCATAGGAGACTTAATCCGCATAAATGTCCGTTTGGGATAACCAAAGGGAAACTCCTAGGCTATATCGTCAGTAAAAAAGGAATTGAGGTAGACCCCGCCAAGGTTAAAGCTATTCGGGATATGCCCGAGCCTGGTACCGAGAGAGAAGTCCAAAGATTTTTGGATAATTTACAGTACATCAGCAGATTCATCTCTCAACTCACTCAAACGTGCGAACCCATCTTCAAGCTCCTAAGGAAATCCTCACCAGGAGAGTGGGACGATCAATGCCAGGAGGCTTTCGATAAAATCAAAGACTACCTCTCCAAACCCCCAATATTGGCCCCACCCCAGGCTGGGCTGCCGTTAATCCTATACCTAACAGTCATCGATACAGCTGCGGGAGCTATGCTAGCCCAACATTTGACCAATACGTGAAAGGAACAGGCCATTTACTATGTTAGCAAAAAATTATCCTCGTTCGAGGTAAACTACACGCCATTAGAAAAGTCATGCACTGCCCTCGTCTGGGTAACACAGAAATTACGGCATTACATGCTAATCTTTTTGGTCATCCTGGCATTGCGAATCGACCCGCTAAAATACCTCTTCGAGAAACCGGCTCTCTCAAACCATATGGCCAAGTGGTTATTTTTACTCTCCGAGTTCGACATCACCTACATGACCCAGAAGGTAGTAAAAGGCAAGATCATAGCTGACTAACTGGCCCACAATCTAATATTGGGGGACGTACTAGAAGAATCTGAGTTCCTAGATGAAGCTATCATGAATCTTGAGACCAATGAAAACTAGAAATTGTACTTTGATGAGGCCGCCAACCGAAATGGAAACGGGATAAGCATCCTTTTAGTCTTCCCAGATCAGACTCATTCATCGGTATCCTATCGTCTGGACTTCTTCTGCACCAACAACGTGGCTGAGTATGAAACCTGCATAGTTAAATTAGAGATCGCGCTTCAAAGGGGTATAAAGAGAATATAAGTGTACGGAGATTCGGCATTAGTAGTCCACCAAATTCTAAAAGAATAAAAGATTAGAGATGAGAAGTTAGTCCCATACCTCGCCCGACTGGAGGACGTCGCAGGGAGATTCGAACACTTAGAGTTTTACTATGTTCCCCGATCACAAAACAGTTTTGCTGATGCACTGGCAACTTTGGCATCCATGATCGATATCCCGGAGCGGATGGAAGAAATCACTCTTACAGTACAAAGAAAATCAGGTCCGGCTCACTGCATGGCCCTTGAGATAGAAGAAGAAGAGAGCGGGGACTCATCCACATGGTTTTATGACATCTGGAACTTATTGAAGAACCATCAGTATCCTGAGCAAACAAACAAGAAAGCACGGGTTACGCTCAGAAGATTAGCGTCAAGATTCATACTTTGCGCGGAAAGGCTGTATAAGAGAAATTACGACAGGACTCATCTCTAATGCCTCACCGAAGAAGAATCTGTCAAAATGATGAATCAGATACATTGATGGGATTGTAGACCCCATATGAGCGGCCATACGCTGGCCCGCAAAATCATCAGACAAGGGTACTACTGGTCTACCCTTTAGAACGACTGTGTTAATCACGTGCGCCGTTGTCATAAATGCTAGGTATATGCCAAGTCTCAGAAGCTCCCCTCGAAAAAGTTATACAATATGACTGCCTCCTGGCCTTTCGCAACTTGGGGAATCGACATCCTTGGGAATATCTCTCCCAAGGCAAGCAACGGCCACGAATTATACTAGTAGCCATCGATTACTTCACCAAGTGGGTAGAGGCTGAGTCCTTCCAGACCCTCGATGCCAGGAAAGTTGCCCAATTCATTAGACAGAATATCATCTGTCAGTATGGGGTCCCACACGAGATCATTTCGGACAACGGCACCCACTTCGAAGGAGAGGCTAACGTAGTCATGGAAGAATACGACATCACTAGACACAGATCTTCGCCATATAGACCACAAACCAATGAGGCAGTTGAGGCTGCCAACAAAAATCTGAAGAATATTATGAGTAAGATGACCGACACCTGCCGGGACTGGCCAGAAAAATTACCATATGCATTGTGGGAGTACCACACCACCGAGAGAGTTTCTACCGGGGCAACCCTGTTTTTCCTTACATACGGGATGGAAACAGTCATCCCTGTTAAGTTAGAAGTCCCCTCCCTCAGAGTAATGCTCGAGAACCAAGTTAATAAGTTAGAATAGGTCCAGGCACGTTATAACGAGCTAGCCCTACTAGATGAAAAAAGATTAAAAGCCGCGTATCACCATCAAGGGTATCAGAAGAGAATCGCTCGAGCCTTTAACCAGAAAGTAAAAACCCGGGGTATCAATGAAAACGACATCGTATTGAAAAAGATTCAAGAACCAGCCAGGAATCCAAGAAGAAAGTTCGGGCAGAAGTGGACAGGGCCGTATATCGTCAAAGAGATTGATACAGGGGGTGCCGCCATACTCACAGACTTGAACAGACAGTTACTGCATTCACCAGTCAACATGAATCGTTTGAAGAAATATTACCAATATATGTATCATGTATAGATAAGAACTACGTAAACCTGAGCCCCAACTCAACTTTTATTTTTGAAAATCAGACGGGAAACGTAGGCAACCTGAGAAGTGACTTCAGGCCCGGTTTAAACATTATAAAAAAGACTATTTTTCAAACAGTTCCTCGTATATTATTAAGGTGGTTCAGAACACCAAAGATTACAAGGAAGACTATTAAAAGACAAGCATACAGGAAAACCTAAGCCCTAGGGGTTGGCCAAACAGGGTCCTCAGTGGCCAAATCAATTCGAGCCTCATACAAGATCTGGTACGCTAAGACAATGTTATCCTCAATAACCCCAATATCCATGAATCGAAACCACTCCATTTGAAAGGAATCATCAATCAGCTCCCCTTCTAGAGACTGCCAGCAAGAGCAGATGATGTCAGCCCAGAGGGGCCGGGTAATACCAAAACGAGCATAGTTGAACTGTCGAGTCATTCGAGCACGCCACATTCTCTCCACTGATAGGAAAACATGCGGAGTTACAAATTTAGACTCAGAAGAGAAGTTGTTCAAACCAAGGGGGATGTTCTGAGGTACGTTGAATTGCCGAAAAAGACGTCCTGGGAGATAAAAAGAGGTAAATTAGAGTCCTCGGAGCCAAACGTAGTTCTGACCCCCTGTACTAAGCACTATCGCCCTAAGCTTCCACTAAGGAATATTCCACCGAATAGCACAAAAATTCTCCGAGAACCACACCGTCTAATTAGAGGAGGACATGGTCAAAGTACTAAGAGGGGACGATGGAAGAAGTGTGTCGAATTGTCTAGCCGAACCCTGTTGAAACCCACCGATCAGAAACGCTCCAACAACCACATGTATAGCAAATGCAGACTCCCCCTGAAGAAAGGTGAAGCCCCCTTTGGAGATCATCCAGACCATTCAGAGTTTCTACAAGAACGATAAGCACTATGGACTTTCCATTTCTGGCCTGATATATTAGACTCAGAATAGTCGGATCAACACAGGAAGAGCCCATCACCAGTAGCATATCAGAAACAAGGCAGATTAGGGCCGCCGCAGTACGCCCCATGCTATAAGAGGCCCTATCTTCGTAATGATGAACGAACCTCACCATTTTGTGAAGGTCGAGAAGCTCGTTGATAATAAAACCGTTACAGGCCGCTTGGGGAATGGCTAACAAAGCAATCAACATATCTCGAGGGCCGAGTTCCTCTATGGGAACAGCCATCGGGAGATGGGTGTCAGAGCGCAGCAGCCAGGAAAACTCTTCATAAGTCGGACAAAGCTCGTCTAATCCGAAACGAAAAAGATGATCTGCAGAACTCCGGAAATATGAAGCTCCTAATAAAAAGGAGAAATCTGCAGGACGATGACGCCATGCCGCTAAAGGGCTGAATGCGCCGAAATTCAAACCATTCTGATAAGCACCCAAAACTGTTATTTATAATTCCCCAAATGCCTAAATTTAAGTGTCAAAAATTGCATTATGTTATCTAATGTTGACATTTAGTTGTTTTGCAGGTTCTTATCTCAATTGATGTAATTAAATGCTTAACTTTGTTGAATATGTGAGACAGGACACCTAAAGTGGCTTGGATAGTTTTTAAAGCATAATTTTTTTCTCGGAACTCTAAATCATGTGTTTCTTGAGCCTAAAATCAAGAGAATTTCGAGAGCTACAACTTTTCAGTTCAACACTTTTCCAAATTAGGCCATATTCAGATCCTAAATTGCATTACAAAATTACGGCAGCAAAAGAAAAAAGAGAGAAAAATATCCCAAAAGTGTGTGTGCCCACTCTCATATTTTTAATCAGTCAACCCATATCCCAACACTCCACTACCTAGACAATGTCCACATTATTCTCTTACACACACCGCTCTCTAGACAAAGTCTCTTATTTTCTTACAACCCCACCCCATTGTCTACTTTCATGATTATGTTCCTCTCCCATTTTCTCACATATATTAATTCATATTTGGAAAAGAGAGGGAGCACCATATGAGAGTTTTGAAGAAAAGAGGAGAGCTTGGAGAAAGAGAGCTTGTTGTAGAGAGAGAAAATATTTGAGTGCTACATATTTTTCTTCTTCTTGTATTATTGTTTCATTTGTTGAAGAAGACAATATTGTAGAGTGTTGAGAGAAATTCTTTTACTCACATATTTGGAGATATTTAAGGAGCTATTTTATTATTTGTTTTGTTCTTCTAGCTTTATGAAAGGCTAATCTCCCTTTCAAGGGGAGAGATGAAGCCTCATTTTTATTTGTGATTTAGAATTTTATAATATTGCATAAATATACTCATTTGTGATTTTTCTTAAATAAGATCTTTGGATTACTCTACACACCATAAGTGATCCCATTTTAGTTTTTATACTTGACTTAAGAGATGAGCTACATACCATAGGATTTTCTTAAGTTCATTTTATTTTTCAAATTTATCTTCTAGTTCTTGAGTGTTAATGTGAGTGAGTGACAACCTTATATTATTATTATTTCTAAAAGAAGAAAATATAGATCTTGAAAGGAAAATCTCTTATAAACAAATAAATTGTCAAATACTATTTGGTTAGCTTTTGGGTTCACTCTACATATCATAGGTGATTCCATTTAATCAAACTAGTATAGAATTTATTTTGGGTATATATGTGCAATAATATATTATTCTAGATCCATTGATAATTTGGTGGTGAATTCTTAACTCTTGAAATCCCTACACTTTATTTCTCCAAAACAACTTTCTCCACTTTTATTACATTTTATTAGTATTAAAATTATTCTTAAGAAAAATAAGCATTTCTAAAAGATAAAAAAATGGTCTTTATTCTAAATCTATTATTTTCTCAATTATTTTTTATTGATTCCTAAACAACTCCCGTGGATTTGACCCCTTACTACTACTATTTATGTTACTAATATATTTTGTAGGTACATAAGGGTTTTTGATTAAGCTATTTTTAGCGACAAAGATAGCTCCCTATCACATTCTCAGAAGATACCAAGGCATCTCGAGCTTCGATAAAAGAAAAATCATAATTTGAGCGGTAAGAAAACATTAGGAATAGGTGTGGGGATGAAAGAAGGAAGATGGGTGTATTTATGGAAAAAAGAGGGAACCTATACCTATTTGTCGCGCGACAAAACCTATATCCAGGAAGGATTCTCGCGTGACAAACCTATTTTCTGTCCCCTATTTTTTACCTTTTTATACACGTAAAGTCATTCTTGCCAAAAGAACCATTTTTGTATGCATTGTGCTCACTCTGTTCTTTTACAGGTACCCTAAGTACTGCCGTATCATACGGTATGATTTCTAAACCTTACCAATTCATACATATATATATATATATAATATGTCAAAATCTTTTGTCACAAACACATAAAGAGAGAAAAAATGTATATATACCATCATTACAAATAAGAGTTTCATAATCCAACAAAAACAGTTTTCAAAACTAAGAAATACTAACATTCTTTGTTTATAAAAACTACATATATGTCCAAACTAACAAAACAATGCCGGAAAGGAAAAATAAATTTAATCTAGCGCGCTTTAACACGCTCCCGCTGTCACCCTAGCCCTCCTCGGGAATAAGATCGACCACCAGGACGTCCTAAGAAGGAAGAACTGCAGCATGAGAAGGCCCTGTCGACTGAACAGGAGCCGTGGGATGAATCACCGAGGACCAGGAGCGCCTAAAAGTCCGACTACTGCCCCTCCGGGACTCCGTTCGGGCGCGAGAGGAAGTCAGGGGGTCGTCCGCCCGTAGAGAGACATTGATCGCCCTCTGATAATCACGCATATACGCCGTGGGGTCTCGACCGACGAACTGGAGAAGGTTCCAGTTGTAGAGGTACTGGGCATGGAGGGCTCTCAGGTCCGTTGCACGAATACTCACCCGCTGTAAAAGACATAAGAGAAAGAATTAGCACATTTTAAGATAAACAGATATGGAAGAGCAGCAGGAAATATGATAAAGAAAGTACCTCATCACCGGTGCGACCACCTAAGTAATCAAAAGTATTCTCAGGAAGAGGATGCTCGGGCACTGTATAACGTCAAAGACCAGCACCGACGTAAGTGATGTCCCGGTGAAGTGGCGGTATATCAACCAAAGGAGCTGACTAACCTGCTGGAACAGCTGCAGAAGTAGACCCGCCCTCCTAGCGGATCGGGAACAAGGGAGGTCGGGAAGAGGAGCCACCAAGACCTGGAGATCGGGCGGGAGGGCCCATGACCGTCGACGGAAGAGGGGTCAAGGTGGCATACGTACGAACACCTGGATGATCCGTAATAGCTGTCGCCCTCAAAGGCGGGACCCCACTAGAAGGAGTAGCCACCGCAGCAGGAGGGATCCGCCCGAACTGCTCGTAATCGGCCCCAAAGTCCTTTGGCTCCCAGGATCTCTCAGAAAAGCCCGTTCCTCCTCTCTCAGCAGTCTCAGCATCGTCGAATATAACCCCCGAAGATACCGAAGGACCAGTGGAAAACTCAAAACCCTCGGCATCAGCACGTGCTCCTCCATGGGTGTCGTCTGAAGTGACTACTCTGAAATCGCCGTCGTCCCACCTCCCTCACCTCCCTCAGGTCTATCTACACCACCACCCTCGGCAGCAGCAGGAACACCCCTCTCTCCCTCGGGGTCCTCATAGTCAGAATCTGAAATGTTGTCCCTCTGATCAGGGACGGGGGGCAAGTGTCCCGGGACAGTCCTAGCCAAATGGGTCTGCCCTAGCCAAATGGGTCTGCCCTCATATATAGTTGGGGTCACCGCCCAACGCCTGATACCGCTCGTAGAAAACCCGTCCCTGAGTCCCCTTTCGCTCCCTCATCAAGTAACGAGCGACGAAAGCAGCATAGTCCCCCTCCTCTACAAATGTCTGAAACCTGAGACCGTCCACTAGAGTCTGCACCGTCACCGGGTCGATCTCACCCGTCCGCCTCATCAGAACTGGTGGAAATAGCGAAACCCGAGGCCACTGGGCCAGTGTGTGCTGGCGGATAACCTTCTCGCCCAAATACAAGTGGAGGCCGTACTCGTCCCTAATCAGCCGCTTGGTCCTTAAGGCGGTCAAAGCAAGGTCATACCCAAAGTGGAGACCCAGATCACCCCAGGGGGCCCACTCAATCTGAAAAGAAAATAAATTTCATTTAGTTATTTCTATTTTATTATTATTATTCTCTTTATTTAAAACTTTAAAAAGTACTTACATGCTCCTCTAACAGGTCATGGACCGCAGCAGCTCCAGTCTCCCGGGTCAGATATACATAAGGAGCTCTGTAGTTTCCCGCTATGAATCGACGGAGAAGGGGAAACTGATCCTTGTTCTCAACGAGGAGATCCACCTAGGCACGACCTAGGCGAGTGTAGGCCACGAACCAACTCTGAAAGAAGAAGAAAACACAGAAGATATGAGCAACAATTAGCGGATAATATATAAAGACTAAAGCAAGGATAAGAAGCAGAAATATATACCTTCCCCAGCAAAGAAAAGCCCTTGAGATTCAGGGCTAAATGATGAGAGACCTAGTCCATAGCATTATAGAGGACAGCCAGAATGAAGCCGCCCCAATCGTAATCAAATATGATGTTGAAGTCTCGAAGATAGGGCAACCACCAGAGATGGGACGTGTCCCCCCCACGGGTCTCGAAAAAGTCATGGAGTGTCAGCAAGAGAAGAACGCGGGCATACTAGCGCGCCTCCTGTTGGGTCATCCGTGCTCCTGAAGCGACTAGTCGAGCTCTCTCTGTCGCTAGGCGTGTAATCAAGACCGCCCGGGGTATCATATCACCGGAACTCCGTCACTCTGGGAACCATCCTAGTGCGCCAACGATACCCTCTGCCGTGAGACGCAAGGGGACGTCAATCTGGATAAGGACCCCCTGAAGGAATCCTAGTCAAAACAAACAAATCTAGGGGGTCATCGTCATCTCTCCCCAGCTCCAGTGGAAGGTATGGGTGGTGTCCCACCAATGAGAGGCCAGCGCCGACACCAAGACTGCTGCCCTAGATACCCGCTCCGGTAGGGTATCAAAATGGGAACCAAAAAGAGTCGCAAGGAGCAACTCCTGGACAGGGGCCGGTGCCTGTCGCCACTCTAGAGAAATGGTGTTAGAAGAACCCCAACCTCGGCCAACCCACTGCAGACAACAAATAGATATTGTAGACACCCCGATCTGTGACCCCCGCAAGAACCCTAACGACCTTCAAGAACTACTGTTTTTGGGCCCGGGACCCACCCGAGCACCCGAAACTACCCTAAAAGGGTTTGTTGGCCAACAAACCTATTTGCAAGAGAGATTGTCGCACGACATATCACATTGTCACGCGACAATCACTGATATGTCGCGCGACAATCCCACTATGTCGCGCGACAATCCCCCTCTGCACCAGACCATCCACTCTCTGACACATCAGTCTGTCAGAAACATCACTTCAGCCGTTTGTCGCGCGACATTGGATACATTGTCGCGCGACATATGCCCTTTTTGGGGAAGTGTCGCGCGACATATTCTCCCGAGTAGTATAAATAGGCCAACACCCCCAAGGGTTCAGGGGCAGCAACTTGGGATTGAAGAATTCTAAGCTTTAAATCTGATTTTCTAGTGTTTTATCGAGCATTCTCTATTATCGTCTTATTTCTGAAGAATTCTCAAATCCATTCCCGACACTCGACGTGTCCCGTCTCTGGAATCGAATTCTCAGAAATATTTGAAGAAGGAAAAGATCATTATCGCCGGAAATCTCTCCACCGGATTATATTTTCTTTCTTATTATTATTCTCGTCGGGAAGGTAAGGAAAGTCTCTTTTAGTATTTAACATTAAATATCTGTGTACGTGTTTCATTTCTGTTGTTTTGTCCACGTTTTATTTGAATAAACTTATTGCCAAGTTACAAATAGTCTATCGTTTTCAAAACAAAAGACCCTGATAAAACCATTTGCAAAACCAGAAGAGTAAGTACATTACCATCTGGATAAATTCCTGTTTTCAAAACCCGGACTGGTAAAACCTACTTAGGAATAAAAAACCCGGTATATCCTATCTGTTTCATAGATTGTGATACGTCCGGTAGAACTCCCCTCAAGAGTTCCAATTCCATATTGAATTAGTTCCACTATAAGATCCAAACTTTTTCCAAGACAAGGCAAAACTCGAGGAAACCGGCATTATTTGAGAAATAATACGGGAAACTCCATCTCTAAAGAAAATAACTTTTGTCACTTGTATTTGCATTTCTCAAAACTCAACATCGGATCTTGGAACATAAAGGTTCTTCATCCCTTTTTCCCGTTTTCCCAAATTAGGGTCTCCATTTAGAAAGTAGTAGACTATCAGTAAAAGCATTCAAATTTTTCAACATAGAATAAACATATAAAGACCACTAAAGACCAAAAGGGCGGAATGGGTGCTTAACACCTTCCCAAACCGTAATATAGTTTCCGAACCCTATAGAATCCTGGTTTCGTAGACAAACGTGTAAAGGAAAGCTTAACTGTAGCCTTTTTCCCTTACACAACCCTTTTTGTCCGTTTTCTCGTAAAACGTACTAGCAACTCTGAATGAACCCTCTTACACCTAGAAACAGGATAGAGGGACACCCGATATGAATTATCAACCAACTCCAAGCAAATGGAACGACGGAATCCCTTCTGACGTTTCAGACGCCCAAGAACGGGGACGAGACCCGGGGGTCGCATTTGCGGATTCTCACAGTAGCGACTCTGCTGGGGATAACGTTAGAAAACTAGACTCTTATATGTGGACTTTTGTTTATCTGTTGAATAATTGCTTTTACTGCTTTCCCTACTTTTGTTAATTGATTGAGAAGAAATATTTTTCTAAAAATCGGAGTTTTTCAAAATACGTAATCAAGATAAATGATATTAGTAAAACCCAAAACTTTCAAAACTTTACACGCACTATCACAAATCATGCATTGGTTCTACGAGTGTGAATCTACCCCAAACCCTCGGAAGTATTATAAGTGAGTAAGTAGTTGGCTTGCTTGGGCCAACATAAACCAAAAGCATTTATTTCCACTCTCCTTGGCCAAGTACGCCCCCGAGGTATATCGAGTGACGAGAACACTCACGTACCCAGGAAGTATATCAAAAGGCTCTTGCACGTACCCGCCCTTGGGGTATATCGCAAGGTCTTGCCAAATAGGAGGGAGCCTGAAGCCTTAACCGTTCTTACACCTGCGCTGCATATAAGATCGAGTCAAGTTAAAACACTTGTCAAACAGCCGTAGGGGATGTACCACCTTATGGCTTACTTTCCAACACCTTTTTAAAATCCAAGGCTCTTCTCGACAATTTTTATTGGTTCTTTTGACAAAAATCGAGTTGCATCGCAGTCTTCCTTCATCTTTGCCACGTGGTTTCATCTACAGTCGTGAAGCGATGACAGACTGGAAGGTTGGGTCGGTCGAGATCACACTGGGAGACTAGTAAGACCAAGCACACCTGAAATGGCCGATGAACGCGAAAACCGAGAGACAGATCAGAGCCTAGCCGAGGCGCCTACACCACAGCCTACTTTAGCCGAGATGCACCGTCTGTTAACGACCGTCAGCATGAACCTAGCAAGCCTCACAAGCGAGCAACAGAATACCCGAGTCCGAGTAGAGGAATTATCATTCGTACGGACCGCACCACCAGGGTTTGAACGACTACCACCGAATCGAGATCAAGGGCAGTCATCGCAAGTGCTCCCCTTGGTTCCAGGAGCCAATCCCCCCCAAACGGGCCCCGTCATGGCCGGTCCCATTCAAACCGATCCTAATAACCAGAACCAATGGGCCCCGGATTCAGGCCCCACTTACCAACAACAAGAGCCACCCATCATCTGGCCACAGCCTCAGCAAGGGCTCGATCCCCAATACCAACCGTGGCCACAAGTCCCCGCAAGACCTATTCCCCTACCGGCCCCAGTAGCCCCTCCCAATGAATACCCAGACATCAACCGACTCCGAGCAGTGTATGCGGAATCAGTTATAGCTCGGGAACAGCCCGACGAGGTGTCAAGAGAGAGCGAAGAGATGAAGAAACTGAAAGAACAGATGAAGGTCCTGCAAAGAGGGATTTCTCTGATAAAAGGGGCAGACGAGATCACAGATATGAACGCCTTCTCCCTCTACCCAGAAGCCAGACTGCCTCAAGGATTCAAGCTCCCTTCTATCACCAAATTCACAGGGACCACACCCCCAAAAACCCATCTCCAATCCTACATCAGATCCATGCAAGTGTCCGGCTGTGGAGAGCCAGAGCTGGCTCAAGCCTTTCACATGACTCTCTCGGGGGCCGCCCTGAGATGGTTTTTTGATCTAGAGAGACACCACACAAAAACTTGGGGGGATATCGTCAAGGAGTTCATGACCAAGTACGGGTCCAACGAGAATCTGGAAATTACCTGTAAACACCTGGAAATGGCCAAGCAAGGCGAGAAAGAGAGCTTCAGCGACTTTGTCACCCGCTAGAGAGAAATGGCCTCCCAAATGTCCAAGCGGCCCGATGAAGAAGAGCAGTTGGAGATCATACAGAAAAATTTTACTCCAGCTGTATTAAACTGCATGGGAAAGCATGTTTTCCCACACTTCAGAGCCCTGTTAAGTATGGGGTCACAAGTAGAGGAAAAATTGGCCAAAAAGGCAGAAACGGATACCAAAAAAGCCTCTTACACCAAGAGAAAGGCGGCCACTCCAGCCGTAAACCAACTAAGCTCATACCCGTATCAACAAAGCCCATTTCAACAGTCACAACAAATTCCTCCAATGAGTTGGCCTGCACAAGGAGACTCTTCGAGCACCGAGGCCAAGAAAAGGAGAAATTTTTGCACCCTTCCCACTACCCTGGTCAAAAGCCTGGAACTACTCCGAAAGGCCGGACTGATCACTCCACTCAACCCGCGCCCCCCACCAAACCCTATTCCCAGCACCTGGAGAATGAATGAGAACTGTGCATACCATCAAGCAGCGGGCCATGACACCGAACGCTGCTTGGCTCTTCGTCATCATATCCAGGACCTTATTGAAGCCGGAACCATCCCCGCACCCGACGGGCCCAATATTACCAACAACCCCCTTCCCAATCATGCTCCACCCGCGAGAATTAATGCCTTGACCACTGATGAAGAAGGCTTTGACCCCGTAGGACTCATTCGGGATGACCCAGCCTATAAGGCGCCCGTTATGCTACCAGCAAAGGCTCAAGTTGCCCCAGGCCTCAATCCGATAATCGACCAATGGATGGCCAAGATGAACTTCCTACCCGAGCAGGGTTTAGGAAAGACAAATCAGGGGATCTCGCAACCACTCATAATCAAAACCAATCCCAGAAAAGCTGGGATAGGATGGACCCAAGACAAGAAGAAACAGCCATGGAAACCCCGACCCCCCCATAAGGAGACAATCTGTATGACAGAAACCTCCCCCGGGACTTTCAGTTGGTCGAAAGAACCAAAGACATCAAAAATCTCAGAGGGATCAGACCCAACATCCCTTTGGATACAACAGATTACCCGTTCAGGAAGGGTATACCAGCCACCACCGATGGATGCCAAGAAATCACCACCTCCTAAGGAAGTAGGAGAAGATCGAGTATTGGAACAGTTGAAGAAAATCCAGGCCCACATCACCATTTGGGGCCTCCTGGTTGCCTCTAAACCTCACAGGACCGCTTTCATTAAACTCCTAGATGAGGCTGTCATATCGCCAGACTCTACGCCCGAACAACTGCCAAACATGATCGGGTCACTTACGGTCCAAAGAAGTCTGTCATTTTCAGATGAAGACTTATCTCCATTGGGAAGGAAACACAGCCTGGCCCTCCATATCACTGTCAAGACCCGAGGAAAAATCTTGCCACAAGTTCTCATCGACAATAGGTCGACTATAAATGTTTGCCCCCTGAAGACTGCCAGATGCTTGGGTATCTCGAATTCAGAGCTTTCTCCATCCGCCGTAATCGTCAGGGCCTATGACAACACCAGGAGAGCCGTTTTGGGTTCTCTGAAGCTCGATCTCATGGTCGGTCTCGGAAACTTTCTGGCCGATTTTCAAATCATAGACATTCCCTCCAGTTTTAACCTACTATTGGGAAGGGCATGGCTACACGACATAGGAGCACTCCCCTCCTCCCTACACCAAAAGATCAAGATACCGTTCGAAGGAAACATAATCACCATCCAAGGAGATCCTGAAAGGACCTTGGCAGATCTGGAATTACCTGTTTTAGGCATCGGGAGCCAGAGCATACAGTTGGGAGGCTTTTCTTACGAGCCTCAAGTACAAACTCTCAGCACCCATAGAATCGAGTATCTTCCCCCTAACAATATCCCCGGTCTCAGCACCAAGATCACAAATATGCTGAGAATGATGAAATACTTACCTGGAGCCGGTCTGGGAATAGGACAGCCAGGTCTACTTCAAGCCTTGGAACCAGTAACGAGGTACGAAAGGGAAGGTTTGGGTTACCAACACACTGAAGAAGACGATCAACAAAAAAGGGGTCGAGGGCATCAGTATCCGAGTTTCAGCTCTCTGAACGGGTTTTTTGTCAAAGAAGGAGAGGACTTCCCCTTTTGCAGCTTTCAGGAGCCTTGGAGAAACAGTGACAGAGAGAACCTTCCAGGATGGGAAATTTTCTATGAAGAGGACCTATATGTCAAGAAAAACATCGTACACAGTTTCTCTACCAAATTGACAATCGGGTCGAAGGAAGAAAATGAAGACAAAAAGGATGAGGAGGAAGAAATGATCGGAGATCTCTTCGACATCATGGTTCTGGGGATAACGAGACAAGAGACGACCCTGTACACTTGATATACGCTGATCCAGACTACCAAAGAGAAAGGGAAAAGAGTGAAATTGTAAGGGTGAGAGGTGAGAGTGAGGGTAAGGCTAGGGAAGAGCCACTCCTAGATTTACTTTTTAAACTTGTACCTATAAATACTATTATCAATGAAGAAAACTCTGTTTTGCGTTATCCTGTTATTTTTAATTCTGTAATTGCTTATATGGAGTTGGAAAGACTGAACGAGCACCCTGAACGGGAGGAGCAGCGTATACAAAGCGAGGAAGGAGACACTCTTGTAATTAACCTCGGGATAGAAGAGGAAAGAAAGGAGGTCCGCATTGGGGCAAGCCTGAGTGAAACAGAAAGAGAGGAATTCACACAAACTCTGAAAGAGTACGTGGATGTCTTCGCCTGGTCTTATGCGGATATGCCAGGATTGAACAGTCAGATAGTCATGCATGAGATACACACCAAGCCGGAGTTCAGACCTGTCAAGAAAAAGTTGAGAAAACTTACGCCAGAATGGTCCCTGAAAGTAAAAGAAGAAGTGATGAAACAACTGAGTGTAGGGTTTTTGCGGGTGATCGATTACCCTTCATGGTTAGCCAACATTGTGCCCGTTCCAAAGGCAAATGGAAAGGTCCGCATGTGTGTAGATTATCGAGATCTCAATAAAGCTTGTCCAAAAGACGATTTTCCATTGCCCAACATCGATTTGATAGTAGATAATACTGCCAACCATGCCCTGAAGTCATTTGTGGATGGTTTTGCCGGGTATAACCAGATCAAGATGCACCTGGATCACCAAGAGAAAACAGCATTCATCACACCATGGGGAATATACTGCTACACCGTTATGCCATTTGGGCTGAAGAACGCCGGGGCAACGTATCAGAGGGCAGTCACCGCTATTTTTCACGATATGATCCACAAAGAAGTAGAGGTGTATGTGGACGACATGATAATCAAATCAAAGGAAAGGGAAGGTCACGTACCAGCTCTGCGAGCCTTCTTTGATCGGCTCCGCCAGTATCAGATAAGACTCAACCCGCATAAATGTGTGTTCGGGGTAACCAAAGGAAAGCTCCTGGGCTACGTCGTTAGTAAAAAGGGAATCGAGATAGACCTTGCCAAAGTTCGAGCTATCCAAGACATGCCCGAGCCTCATACCGAGAAAGAAGTCCGGGGATTTTTGGGTAATTTGCAGTACATCAGCAGGTTCATCTCTCAGCTTACTCAAATTTGCGAACCCATCTTCAAACTCCTGAGGAAGTCTTCACCAGGAGAATGGGACGATCAGTGCCAAGAAGCTTTTGATAAAATAAAGGACTACCTCTCCAACCCCCCAGTATTAGCCTCACCACAAACCGGACTACCACTAATCTTGTACCTAACCGTCACTAATTCAGCCGCGGGAGCAATGCTAGCCCAACATCTGACTGATACCCGGAAAGAGCAGGCCATTACCTCAACAAGAAGCTGTCCCCATTTGAGATAAACTACACACCATTGGAGAAATCATGCACCGCTCTCGTTTGGGTAACACAGAAACTACGGCACTACATGCTAGTTTTCTCAGTCATCCTGGCATCACGGATTGATCTGTTGAAATACCTCTTCGAGAAACCAGTTCTCTCGAACTGAATGGAAAAATGGTTATTTCTACTCTCCGAATTTGACATCACCTACATGACCCAGAAGGAAGTCAAAGGCAAGATCATAGCTGATTACTTGGCCCACAATCCAATATTGGGAGACATGCTAGAAGAAGCCGAGTTCCCAGACGAAACCATCATGAACGTTGAGATCGATGAAGACTGGAAGTTGTACTTTGATGGGGCCGCCAATCGAAACGGAAACGGGATAGGCATCCTGTTAGTCTCTCCTGACCAAACTCACTCCCCAGTATCATATCGTCTGGATTTTTTCTGCACCAACAACATGGCTGAATATGAAGCCTGCATACTCGGGTTAGAGATCGCTCTTCAAAAGGGTATAAAGAGAATACAGGTATACGGAGATTCAGCACTAGTGGTCCACCAAGTTCTGAAGGAATGAAAGATCAGAGATGAGAAATTAGTCCCTTACCTCGCCCGACTGGAGGATGTCGCGGGAAAGTTCGAGCATGCGGAGTTTTACTATGTCCCCAGGTCTCAGAACAGTTTTGCTGACGAACTGGCAACCCTGGCATCTATGATCGATATCCCGGAGGGGATGGAAGAAATAACTCTTATGGTACAAAAGAAGTCAGAACCAGCACACTGCATGGCCTTGGAGGTAGAAAATGAAGGGGAAGGGGATTCAACCACTTGGTTTTACGACATCTGGAACCTACTAAAGAACCATCAGTATCCCGAGAAAACAGACAAGAAAACGCGGGTCACACTCAAAAGATTAGCATCAGGATTCATACTCTGTGCCGGAAGATTATATAAGAGGAACTACGACGGGACTCATCTCCAATGTCTCACCGAAGAAGAATTAGTCAGAATGATGGATCAGATACATGGGGGCGATTGCGGACCTCATATGAGCGGACATACACTTGCCCGCAAAATCATCAGACAAGGTTATTTCTGGTCTACCTTGCAAACTGACTGCGCTAACCACGTACGCCATTGTCATAAGTGCCAAATTTATGCTAAATCCCAGAAGCTTCCTCCAAAAGATTTGTACAACATGACTGCTCCCTGGCCTTTAGCCCCGAAAAGGAGCCACGTCGTATATTTAGCCACCAGTGCAACTCGAGCTTCATTCATGCTTCAGAGGGCTCTAAGCCCATGAACTGAAACCATTGCATTTAATAAGGGACGACAACCAGATCTTCCTCCACCAATCGCCAGATTGAACGAATGATGACAGCCCGGAGGGGCTAAGAAAAGCCAAACCTTGCATAGTTGAAATAACAAGTTAGCCATGCCACATACACTCCACAGATAGAGAGGTATGGGGAGTGATAAACTTGAGTCCCGAGGGTACCAGGGCATCTCGAGCTTTGATAGAAGAAAAGTCAACATTTGTACAGTAGAGAGGACTACAGAGATAAAAGAGTAAGTGTGGGGATGAAGGAAGGAAGAGAGGTGTATTTGTCGGAGAAATCATACACATGTACTCATCGTTTGTCATGAAACAAACCTTGTTACAAATACATTTCTCCAACAGACAGGGTTCATTGCTGCCAAAGAAACCACTTTTTCGCTTCTCACTTAGTTCCTTTCACTTTTGCAGGGGCCTGGTGGTCATTTTTATTATGTCATTATAGGCCTGTTTTACACCAGCATGTTTTTCTTTATATTGCACCCGATGGTACTTTTATGTAAATTTCTGTGAAATAATAAAACCCGAGGGTACTTTTATGTAAATATGTGTAAGAAACCTGAGGGTACTTTGGTGTAATTACAAGAGATATAGGGTTATAAGGGTAAAATTATGTAATTTTCCAAACCTGAGGATACTTTGGTGTAATTACGAGAGATATAGGGTTATAAGGGTAAAATTATGTAATTTTCCAAACCTGAGGGTACTTTGGTGTAATTACGAGAGATATAGGGTTATAAGGGTAAAATTATGTAATTTTCCAAACCCGAGGGTACTTTTATGTAAATATGTGTAAGAAACCTGAGGGTACTTTGGTGTAATTACGAGAGATATAGGGTTATAAGGGTAAAATTATGTAATTTTCCAAACTTGAGGGTACTTTGGTGTAATTACGAGAGATATAGGGTTATAAGGGTAAAATTATGTAATTTTCCAAACCTGAGGGTACTTTGGTGTAATTACGAGAGATATAGGGTTATAAGGGTAAAATTATGTAATTTTCCAAACTTGAGGGTACTTTTGTGTAATTATGAGAGATATAGGATTATAAGGGTAAATTATGTAATTTTCCAAACCTGAGGGTACTTTGGTGTAATTACGAGAGATATAGGGTTATAAGAGTAAAATTATGTAATTTTCCAAACCTGAGGGTACTTTGGTGTAATTACGAGAGATATAGGGTTATAAGGGTAAAATTATGTAATTTTCTAAACCCGAGGGTACTTTTATGTAAATATGTGTAAGAAACCTGAGGGTACTTTGGTGTAATTACGAGAGATATAGGGTTATAAGGGTAAAATTATGTAATTTTCCAAACTTGAGGGTACTTTGGTGTAATTACGAGAGATATAGGGTTATAAGGGTAAAATTATGTTATTTTCCAAACCTGAGGGTACTTTGGTGTAATTACGAGAGATATAGGGTTATAAGGGTAAAATTATGTAATTTTCCAAACTTGAGGGTACTTTTGTGTAATTATGAGAGATATAGGGTTATAAGGGTAAATTATGTAATTTTCCAAACCTGAGGGTACTTTGGTGTAATTATGAGAGATATAGGGTTATAAGGGTAAATTATGTAATTTTCCAAACCTGAGGGTACTTTGGTGTAATTACGAGAGATATAGGGTTATAAGGGTAAAATTATGTAATTTTCCAAACCTGAGGGTACTCTGGGGTAATTACGAGAGTTGTGGGCCTATAGGGAAAAATTATGTAGTTTTCAAAACCTGAGGGTACTTTGGGTAGTTATGAGAGTTATATGATTTTTAGAGTAAATTATGAGAGTCCTTAAGGTTTGAAAGGTAAAAGTATGTAAGTTCCAAAAATCGGATGTTACTATTGAGATAATTATGTGAATTAGTTAATGTTTGTTTAAACATGCAGGAAACTGCGAATCAGGATCAACAAAACAGCATGGAAAGTATCTACAGCCTGCAAGCATTACTTTTACATATCAAGTTACCAAACATGTTCAAACACCAGTTCACTAGTACATGCATAACATACATTATCTTTCAATAGATCACCAAACACAAGCATGCACATTTTTAGCGCACCCTACATCCTAGTAGATCACACCGCGGTCATGATCTACCCAATCATCCCTTGTCATATAGCATGGGAACTGCATCAAAGAACACCCTGAGCATCCAGATACGGGAAAACTCGAGAAATGAGAAGCTAGAGAGAGAATAAGAGAATGAGAAGAAAAGAGCCCGCTTGTGGGACAAAACCTACTCCACTGAACTGTCGCATGGCCAATCATATCTCAAACTTGGCATTTTCGGTAGGGGAATTTCAAGGTGGTTTTTCTTGACTTTTGTGCAGAAAAAACACACACTCGCACGATAATATCGAAGTTGTTCCTTTAAAATCGCGAGAGCAAACAGCCTACAAAGAAATCTCTGATCTCTGGAAAACTGAAATCTAGCAATGAGAATGAGAAAATATCAGATAAAACGGGAACAGAAAAAATTGAAAGAGTAGAAAAGAGAAAAATCCCGCATGAGCGCCCAGAGCGAGCGAGAGAAACAGAATTGTATAGAGTGGCAGGGAGAGCCACACCAAGAGTGACAGCTACGCCAAACCAGCTCAGGGCTTCGTCTTGGGTGAGTAAGGCTCCTGATCACGCCAAAACGGGAAAAAAAGCTCTTGGCCAAAAACAGAAAAGGCAGGAAAAGCTTCCCCGAATGAGGGAGAAATAAGGACATCGAAAAACAAAAAACGATGTGGGCCTGCGAAAATGCCTCAAAGATGGCCAATGAATATCAAAGAGATCAGAGACTCCTTCAAAACAGATTTCATTCTAAGCTTGATAAAATTAGAAACGACTTAAAAACAAGTAAACGGTTGAATCATTGCTACGCCAAACCAGCTCATGAAAACTCCTCTTTCAGAATAAAATAACTTACAAAACAAGTTTTCAGATTTTCCCAGAGAAAGCAAAACTTTTAGAATGGGTATTTAAACTCCCAAATGAGCTCTTTTTTCCTCAGAGAACTCTCTCTTTAGCTTCTCATCAATTGCTACTACAGAGAACGAAACTCACAAGTCCTTTCTACAGGCACAAGCCCTTTCCGAAGGCAATCCATTCACATAAGCCCTATGCGGAGGCAATCCAATCACTAAGCCTTTTTTAGGCGAAAATCCTTTCCGGAGGCAATCCATTCACATAAGCCCTTTCTACAGGCAAAACATCACTCACAAGTCCTTTCTACAGGCACAAGCCCTTTTCGGAGGCAATCCATTCACATAAGCCCTCTGCGGAGGCAATCCAATCACTAAGCCCTTTTTAGGAGAAAGTCCTTTCCGGAGGCAATCCATTCACATAAGCCCTTTCTACAGGCAAAACATCACTCACAAGTCCTTTCTACAGGCACAAGCCCTTTCCGAAGGCAATCCATTCACATAAGCCCTCTGCGGAGGCAATCCAATCACTAAGCCCTTTTTAGGCGAAAGTCCTTTTCGGAGGCAATCCATTCACATAAGCCCTTTCTACAGGCAAAACATCACTCACAAGTCCTTTCTATAGGCACAAGCCCTTTCCGAAGGCAATCCATTCACATAAGCCCTCTGCGGAGGCAATCCAATCACTAAGCCCTTTTTAGGCGAAAGTCCTTTCTGGAGGCAATCCATTCACATAAGCCCTTTCTACAGGCAAAACATCACTCACAAGTCCTTTCTACATGCACAAGCCCTCTCCGGAGGCAATCCATTCACATAAGCCCTCTGCGGAGGCAAACCAATCACAAATCCCTTTTTAGGTGAAAGTCCTTTCCGGAGGCAATCCATTCACATAAGCTCTTTCTACAGGCAAAAACATCACTCACATGTCCTTTCTACAGGGACAAGCCTTCTCTGGAGGCAATACATTCACAGAAGCCCTTTATACAGGCAAAACATCACCCATTCACAAAGCCCTCCCCAAAGGCAGCTTTTGTTCTTTCTTTTTTACATATCAAGTCCTATCATAAAGGCAAAGTGGAGAAATGGTAGTCCTCCCACCTGAGGTGAGAAGATTAAAAAGCCCTCCCAGAGAAGCACAGTGTAGCAATGGCAGTCCTCCCACCTGAGGCGAAAAGATCAAAAGCCCTCCCATCTGAGGCAAGTGGAGCAATGGTAGTCCTCCCATCTGAGGCAAGTGGAGCAAATGGAAGTCCTCGAAAGAGGCAATGAGGTACCAAAAGGCCTCTCCGGAGGCAAAGCCAAACACAAAGCCCTCTCCGGAGGTACTCACGAGCACTTTCTGCGTCCACACACTCCTTTAGAGTTCATGCGGGAGCCATGGATCATGGTCTCTTCCAGTCGCCTCAATTCCTTGCAAGCAAGGAGCTTGAGTCGAGAGGGTCTGTAGACACCCCGATCCGTGACCCCCGCAAGAACCCTAACGACCTACGAGAACTACTGTTTTTGGGCCTGGGACCCACCTGAGCACCCGAAACTACCCCGAAAGGGTTTGTTGACCTACAAACATGTTTTTATAAGAGATTGTCGCATGACATATCATATTGTCGCGTGACAATCCCTGATATGTCGCGCGACAATCATTCCTTTGTCGCACGACAGACCCCTCTGCACCCGACCAACCACTTTCTGACACATCACAATGTCAGAACCCATCACTTCAGCCTTTTGTCGCGCGACAAATAGATATGTCGCGCGACACTTGCCCTTTCTGGAGAAATGTCGCGCGACAATCCTCCCCGACCAGTAAAAATAGGCCAACACCCCCAAGGGTTCTGGACGGCAACTTCTCGCCACAATTTCTATACTAAAATTCCTTATTCTCTTTGATATTTTCTAATCTTTAAGCCTTCTCCGGAAGCATCTGCGATAACATTTATTTCTGCAAGAGTCTCGGATCTAATCTTGGCACCCGGAGTGCCACCTTCTAGAGTCAGACCGCCGAAAATATTTCTAAGAGGAAAGCTGATATCCGTCAGAGGTCTTCTCTGTAGTATTATATTTTCTCTCTCTTATTCTTATATATATCGCCAGGAAGGTAACTAAAGTCTCTTCTAGTAATTAAATAAGATAATTGTATATTAGTTTTAATGTAGACTTGTTTAAAACTCGATTTTTCTAACAGGGCGCTGCCTCGCACCCCGCGACCTGACCGGGCAGGTCGATCCCTGTCCTAGTAAGCAAAGTGGCGACAAGGTTGTGGTAGATTCCTAACGCGCTCAAAAATCAGGTTTTTATTAGTTATTTCCAGAAAGCAGTAGAATATCAGTAAAAGCATCCAAGTTTTCCAACATAGAATAAACATATAAGACCACTAGAGACCGAAAGGGAGGAATGGGTGCTTAACACCTTCCCAAACCGTAATATAGTTCCTGAACCCTATAGAATCCTGGTTTCGTAGACAAACGTGTAAAGAAAGGCTTATATGTAGCCTTTTCTCTTAAACAACTATTTTGTTCATTTTCTCGTAAAACGTACTGGCGACTCTGAACAAACCCTCTTGCATCTAAAAATAGGATAAAGGGACACCCGATATGAATTATCAACACATAGAAGCAAATGGAACAACGGAATCCTTTCCGATGTTTCAGACTCCCAAACCAGGGATTGAGACCCGGGGGTCGCATTTGCGGATTCTCACAGTCGCGCGACATATTCTCCCGAGTAGTATAAATAGGCCAACACCCCCAAGGGTTCAGGGGCAGCAACTTGGGATTGAAGAATTCTAAGCTTTAAATTTGATTTTCTAGTGTTTTATCGAGCATTCTCTATTATCGTCTTATTTCTGAAGAATTCTCAAATCCATTCCCGACACTCGACGTGTCCCGTCTCTGGAATCGAATTCTCGGAAATATCTGAAGAAGGAAAAGATCATTATCGCCGAAAATCTCTCTGCTGGATTATATTTTCTTTCTTATTATTATTCTCGTCGGGAAGGTAAGGAAAGTCTCTTCTAGTATTTAACATTAAATATATGTGTACTTGTTTCATTTCTGTTGTTTTGTCCATGTTTTATTTGAATAAACTTATTGCCAAGTTACAAATAGTCTATCGTTTTCAAAACAAAAGACCCTGATAAAACCATTTGCAAAACCAGAAGAGTAAGTACATTACCATCCGGATAAATTCCTGTTTTCAAAACCCGGACCGGTAAAACCTACTTAGGAATAAAAAACCCGGTATATCCTATCTGTTTCATAGATTGTGATACGTCCGGTAGAACTCCCCTCAAGAGTTTCAATTCCATATTGAATTAGTTCCACTATAAGATCCAAACTTTTTCCAAGACAAGGCAAAACTCGAGGAAACCGGCATTATCTGAGAAATAATACGGGAAACTCCATCTCTAAAGAAAACAACTTTTGTCACTTGTATTTGCATTTCTCAAAACTCAACATCGAATCTTGGAACATAAAGGTTCTTCATCCCTTTTTCCCGTTTTCCCAAATTAGGGTCTCCATTTAGAAAGTAGTAGACTATCAGTAAAAGCATCCAAGTTTTTCAACATAGAATAAACATATAAAGACCACTAGAGACCAAAAGGGCGGAATGGGTGCTTAACACCTTCCCAAACCGTAATATAATTTTCGAACCCTATAGAATCCTGGTTTCGTAGACAAACGTGTAATGGAAGGCTTAACTGTAGCCTTTTTCCTTTACACAACCCTTTTTGTCCGTTTTCTCGTAAAACGTACTGCGACTCTGAATGAACCATTTTACACCTAAAAACAGGATAGAGGGACACCCGATATGAATTATCAACCAACTCCAAGAAAATAGAACGACGGAATCCCTTTCGACGTTTCAGACGTCCACGAACGGGGACGAGACCCGGGGGTCGCATTTGCGAATTCTCTCAGATATATATATATATATATATGAAACCTGAGGGTATTTTGGTGTGATTATGAGAGTTATAGGGTTATAGGGATGAATTATGTAATTTTTTAAAATCTGAGGGTATTTTAGGGTGATTATCAGAGTTATAGGGTTATAAGGGTAAATTATATAATTTTTCAAACCTGAGGGTATTTTGGTGTGATTATGAGAGTTATAGGGTTATAGGGGTGAATTATAAAAATTTTTAAACCTGAGGGTATTTTGGTGTAATTATGAAAGTTATAGGGTTATAGGAGTAAATTATGTAATTCTCCAAACCTGAGGGTATTTTGGTGTGATTATGAGAGTTATAGGGTTATGAGGGTAAATTATGTAATTTTCCAAACCTGAGGGTATTTTGGTGTGATTATGAGAGTTAAAGGTTATAGGGGTAAATTATGTAATTTTTCAAACATGAGGGTATTTTGGTGTAATTATGAGAGTTATAGGCTTATAGGGTTAAATTATGAGTTTTTCCAAACCTGAGGGTATTTTGGGGTGATTATGAGAGTTATAAGGTTATAAGGGTAAATTATGTAATTTTTCAAACTTGAGGATATTTTGGTGTGATTATGAGAGTTAGAGGGTTATAGGGGTGAATTATGTAATTTTCCAAAATCTGAGAGTATTTTGGTGTAATTATGAGAGTTATAGGGTTATAGGAGTAAATTATGTAATTTTCAAAACCTGATGGTATTTTGGTGTAATTATGAGAGTTATAGGGTTATAAGGGTAAATTATGTAATTTTCCAAACCTGATGGTATTTTGGTGTGATTATGAGAGTTATGGGGTTATAAAGGTAAATTATCTAATTTTTCAAACCTGAGGGTATTTTGGTATGATTATGAGAGTTATTGGGTTATAAGGGTAAATTATGCAATTTTCCAAATTTGAGGCTATTTTTGTGTGATTATGAGAGTTATAGGGTTACAGGGGTGAATTATGTATTTTTCTAAAACCTGAGAGTATTTTGGTGTAATTCTGAGAGTTATAGGGTTATAGGAGTAAATTATGTAATTTTCCAAACCTGAGGGTATTTTGGTGTGATTATGAGAGTTATAGGGTTATGAGGGTAAATTATGTAATTTTCCAAACTTGAGGGTATTTTGGTGTGATTATGAGAGTAATACGGTTATAGGGGTAAATTATGTAATTTTCCAAACCTGAGGGTATTTTGGTATGATTATGTGAGTTATAGGGTTATAGAGGTAAATGATGTAATTTTTCAAACTTGAGGGTATTTTGGTGTGATTATGAGAGTTATAAGGTTATAAGGGTAAATTATGTAATTTTCCGTACCTGAGGGTATTTTGGTTTAATTATGAGAGTTATAGGGTTATAGGGGTAAATTATGTAATTTTTCAAACTTGAGGGTATTTGGTGTAATTATGAGAGTTATAAGGTTATAGGGGTAAATTATGTAGTTTTCCAAACCTGAGGGTATTTTGGTATAATTATGAAGAGTTATAGGGTTATAGGGGTAAATTATGTAATTTCCCAAAACCTGAGGGTATTTTGGTATGATTATTAGAGTTATAGGGGTAAATTTAGTAAAAATCCTAAAGGTATCACAAGTAAAGTATGTGTTCTCTAAATCGGATACTATTTTCAGACAGGCATGTATATTAACAACAGAATTGTTTAAAACACGCAGGAAACAACAAAAATAATAAATAAAACAAACAATATAAATACACAAAAGAATACCAGAGACCGTCGGCAAATCTCATGTGAGACAGGCTCCATCAGGAGCCAAGGAACGTCCGGGACTGGAGCAGCCCGTGTAACATCTTGGTAGACTACAGCACGACCCCGGTCCACCCCGTCCTCGCCATAACAGTCGAGGTCCGCCCAATCATCATGGTGAGGGTTGTTGCGAAGAAGTCCCTGAGCGTCAGTAAAAGTGACCTCCTCCTGGTCACCCTCAAGTCGATCTGGCCGTGCGGGATCCATCAATATATGGGTAAGGTAGTGAAAAAGTTAGAAAAATAGGGAAAGCGGCAGAGCTTCCGCGCAAGAAAGAAGAGAGAAAGAGGGCTAGAGAGAGAAAGAGAAAGGAGAGAATGAGGTGGAATGAGCTCAGCATGGGGGTTATATACTTGTTGAGTTTGTCGCGCGACAAATCCATCCCCACCGAGGTGTCGCGCGACAGTATGTCATTTCCCCTGATTTTTTGACCTTTATCTCATTTTTCTCCTACATGAATACTTTAGAGAAACAATTTTCAAAAGCCTTTCTCTAATACCGCACACTCGTGATGAATATCTCCAGGAAAAGGCTTCCAAGTCATCTCTCCAAAAAATCGCGAGAACAAAATACATCGGTTAAAGGAATCTCTGATCTCCCAAAAGGACCGAGACTCTCAATAAGAACAGGCAAAATATCAGAATGAGATGGGAATAGAAAAAATTAAAAAGAGTAAAAAAGAGAAAATCCCGCGTAAGCGCCCAGAGAGAGCGAGAGAAACAGAAATGTAGAGTGACAGGGAGAGCCACATCAAAAGTGACAGCTAGGCCAAAACTAGCTCAGGGCTTCATTTTGGGTGAGTAAGGCTCATGACAAAGGGATAAAAAGACTCTTGGTCAAAAATAGAGAAGGCCAGGAAAAATCTTTCCCAATAGAGGGAGAAACAAGGACATCGAAAAACAGAAAACGATGTGGGCCCACTAAGTGAAAAGATGAGGACTAAAGAGATCAAAGATTAGGGATCAGGGATCAGAGATCAGAGATTGCCCTTTCAAACAAATTTTCTTTTTAGCACGATACAGAAGAGATGACTTGGAAGTAAATCTTCGAATCATCATTCTGCGAAGAATAGAAGAAATCCGAAAACTGCTTTTTAAAAAAAGTGTTCTCACTTGGGAAAACAAATAAAAGTAAAAGATTCAGAAAGATACGGGGAAATAAAGGACATTTGGATAAAAGTTTAAACTCCTTATGAGTTACTTTCACTCACAAAATTTCTTTCTCTCACTCTAGAAGTCTAAGACAGACAACCAAAATTCGCCAAAGCGCAAACCGCAAACACAAGCCCTCTTCAAGGCAAATCACGAGCACAAGCCCTCGCCAGAGGAAAAAGCACTCACAAAAGCCCTCCCAGAGGCAATTTTCATTCTTTTACAGATCAAAAGCACTCCCAGAGAGGCAAAGTGGAGCAATGGTAGTCCTCCCACATGAGGCGAGAAGAGCAAAGACCTCCCAGAGAGGCAAAGTATAGCAATGGTAGTCCTCCCACATGAGGCGAGAAGAGCAAAGACCTCCCACACGAGGCAAAGTGGAGCAATGGTAGTCCTCCCACATGAGGCGAAAAGAGCAAAGCCCTCCCAGAGAAGCAAAGTGGAGCAATGGTAGTCCTCCCACATGAGGCGAGAAGAGCAAAGCCCTCCCAGAGAGGCAAAGTGGAGCAATGGTAGTCCTTCCACATGAGGCGAGAAGAGCAAAGACCTCCCAGAGAGGCAAAGTGGAGCAATAGTAGTCCTCCCACATGAGGCGAGAAGAGCAAAGACCTCCCAGAGAGGCAAAGTGGAGCAATGGTAGTCCTCTTACATGAGGCGAGAAGAACAAAGACCTCCCAGAGAGGCAAAGTGGAGCAATGGTAGTCCTCTCACATGAGGCGAGAAGAGCAAATACCTCCCAAAGAGGCAAAGTGGAATAATGGTAGTCTTCCCACATGAGGCGAAAAGATCAGAAGCCCTCCCAGGGAGATAAAATGGAGCAATGGTAGTCCTCCCACATGAGGCGAAAAGATCAAAAGCCCTCCTAGAGAGGCAAAGTGGAGCAATGGTAGTCCTCCCATCTGAGGCAAGTGGAGCAAATAAAAGCCCTCGAAAGAGGCAGTGAGGTAACAAAAGCCTTCTCCGGAGGCAAAACCAAACACAAGCCCTCTTCGGAGGCATTCACAAACACTTTTTGCATACTCGCACTTCTTTAGAGTTCTTGCGGGAGCCATGGACCACGGTCTCTTCTAGTCGCCTCAATTCCTTACAAGCAAGGAGGGTCTGTAGACACTCCGATCCGTGACCCCCGCAAGAACCCTAACGACTATCGAGAAGTATAGTTTTTGGAGTCCGAGACCTAGCCGAGAACCCGGAACTGCCCCGAAAGAGTTTGTCGGGCAAACAAACCTGTTTTAAAGGGGAATTATCGCGTGACATATTAGTATGTCGTGCGACAATCTCCCTTGTGTCGCACGGAAAACCCTTCTGACCCAGACCATCCACTCTCTGACACATCAGTTTGTCAGAGACATCACTTCAGCCGTTTGTCGCGCGAAATTGCTTAGCCTGTCGCGCGACACTTGCCCTTTCTGGGAAAATGTCGGGCAACAATCTCCCCCGAGCACTATAAATAGGCCAACACCCCTAAGGGTTTGAGGAGGGCAATTTAGGAGAAAAGAATCCTAAGTTGATTTCTGATTTTCTGGTCTTTTTATCAAGTATTTTCTACGACCGCCTTATTTCTGAAGAATTATCGAATTTATTCTCGACACTCGACGTTTCCCGCTTCTGGAATTGAACTCTCAAAAATATCTGAAGAATAAAAAGATTATTATCGCCGGAGATCTCTCTGCCATATTATATTTTCTTTGTTATTATTATTCTTGTCGGAAAGGTAAAGAAAGTCTCTTCTAATATTTAAAATTAGATATATGTGTACTTGTTTTACTTCTGTTGTTCTGTCCACGTTTTATTTGGATAAACTTATTACCAAGTTATGAAATAGTCTGTTGTTTTCAAAGCAATGACCCTGATAAAACCATTTGTAAAATTAGAAAAGTAAGTACATTATCATCCGGATAAAATTATGTTTTCAAAACCCGAACTGATAAAACTTACTTAGGAATTAAAATCTGACATATCCCGTCTTTCCAATAGACTGCGACGTGCCTGATACAACTCTTCTCAAGAGTTCTAATTTCATATTAAATTGGTCCAAGTACAAGATCCGAAATTTTCCCAAATATTCAAAATATGAGGAAACCGTCATTATCTGAAAAGAAATAATATGGGAAACTCTCCCTGAAATAAAAGGCTTTTTGTCACTTGTATTTACATCTCTCAAAAAACCAAACAACCGGATCTCGGAACACAATAGTTTTCATCTCTTTCCCCATTTTCCCCAAAATAACGGTTTTTTCAGAAAGTAGTAGACTGTTAGTAAAAGCTTCCAAGTTTTTTAACATAAAATAAACATATAAAAGACCACTAAAGACTGAAAGGGCGGAACGGGTACTTAACACCTTCTCAATCCGTAATATAGTTTCCGAACCCTATAGAATCCTGGTTTCTCAGACAAATGTGTAAAGAAAGGCTTGTCTATAACCTTTCCTCTTACACGACCCTTTTTGTTCGTTTTCTCGTAAAACGTACTGGTGACTCTGAACGAACCCTCCTGTATCTAGATATAGGATAAAAAGACACACGATATGTATTACTGTAGACACCCCGATCCGTGACCCCCGCAAGAACCCTAACGACCTTCGAGAAGTACACATCGAGTCTAGAACTCATACACACACTAGGACATGCTTTAGGCGTTTGTAGCACTACAAATGGGGCATTTTTAGCGCGAAAAGACATTTGTCGCGCTACAAACGGACTATTGTCGTGCGAAAAAGCATTTGTCGCGCTACAAACGGACGATTGTCGCGCGACAAACGGCTACTTTTGTCATTTGTCGCGCGACAAACCCCTCCAAACACCGACCAACCACTTTCTGACACATCAGTCTGTCAGAACCATCACTTCAGCCGTTTGTCGCATGACATATGCATATGTCGCGCGACAATCGTCCCACTGTTGCAGTATGTCGCGCGACAAACCCTCCCGAGCATTATAAATAAGGCACCACCCCCATGGGTTCTGGACGGCAACTTCTCGCCAGGGTTTCCACACCAAAACGCCTCATTCTCTCTGATATTTTATAATCTTTAAAGCCTTCTTCAGAAGCATCTGTGAAACCCGGAGTGCCACCTTCTAGAATCAGACTGCTGGAAATCTTTCAAAGAGGAAAGTTGATATCCGCCGGAGGTCTTCTCTGCTGTATTATATTTTCTCTCTTATTCTTATTATTATCGACGGGAAGGTAACTAAAGTCTCTTCTAGTAATTAAATAAAATATTTATATATTAGTTTTATTGTAGACTTGTTTAAAACTCGATTTTTCTAACGGGACGCTGCCCCGCACCCCGCGACCTGACCGGGCAGGTCGATCCCCGTCCTAGTAAGCGAAGTGGCGACAAGGTTGTAGTAGATTCCTAACGCGCTCGAAAATCAGGTTTTTATTAGTTATTTCCAGAAAGTAGTAGAATATCAGTAAAAGCATCCAAGTTTTCCAACATAGAATAAACATATAAGACCACTAGAGACCGAAAGGGCGGAATGGGTGCTTAACACCTTCCCAAACCGTAATATAGTTCCCGAACCTTATAGAATCCTGGTTTCGTAGACAAACGTGTAAAGAAAGGCTTATCTGTAGCATTTCCTCTTACACAACTATTTTGTCCGTTTTCTCGTAAAACGTACTGGCGACTCTGAACAAATCCTCTTGCATCTAGAAATAGGATAGAGGGACACCCGATATGAATTATCAACACATAGAAGTAAATGGAACAACATAATTCTTTCCGATGTTTCAGACTCCCAAACCAGGGATTGAGACCCGGGGGTCGCATTTGCGGATTCTCACAATTACCAACACTCAGAAGCAAATGGAACAAACGAAATCCCTTCCGATGTTTCAGACGCCCAAACATGGGACCGAGACCCGGGGGTCGCATTTGCGGATTCTCACAAACATAGATTTCAGTTGGGATTTAGACTTTAGAGTGAGTAATGGTTTTGAAGATAGCTATAGTCTTAGGTAGATAAGAGTATCTCCAATGCAAAAATGGGTTGAAGAGTTTCAAGTTATGAACATGTAAGCATATCTTTTCTATGTGGCACAAATTTTTTATTGATGAATAGGTCTGAAGAAAAAAAAATTCTCCAATGCAATTGTTCGAAAGATTGTCGATTAGGAAATTGATGAAAATAAAATAATAATTTTATATGAATATGGATCTTATTTAGTATATCTTGATTCATACTTTTCAAAAATATAATTTTTATAAAAAAATATTTTATGAAATTTAAATTAAAATATTTAAAAACTTGTAAAATAAAAGTAGGTAGACATAAATAATGATGTGACATTAAGAAATTGTCTTAGAGATCCTGTAAAAGTAGAGAGTCACATTCACAATGTCTATTCTTATTTTTGTCACATAAGCTTAATGGTCATTCTTGATAGTTGCATTGGAGAGCCTTCTTTTAGATTTTTTTTCTATCCATTCTATGTGGCATCTCAATTTGTCCCAATTGATTGTTGCATTGGAGATTCTCTAAGGACAAATGCAATTAAAGATAATGGTCGATATGAGTTTCAAAATTTGTTTGACTTAAGGATGACTTTTCTCAAATACTCTTTTGTGATGGAAGTGCTAGAAATATGAGAAACGATCTCATATCAACTTTTATTATTTTTCTACTATGAAAGGTATATTAGTTATTATATTTACATTAAAATAAAATAATTTATTTTTAAAAACAGAATAATATTTATACTTTATATAAAATTGTGTTATATTTTAAAAAAATTGGAGTTAAAACAAAGTCTCCAAATATTGTATCCTTTAAACAATTATATCAAGACATATGGGACCTCAAACTAATTTTCTATTAACTAAATAGGGTATATGCTATTTGCCTTAAAGGCTAAAAAATTAAATTAATAATATGTTTTGGAGTTAAAAATTAATTTAATTTGATTTTCAATTTTGGGCCGAAATGAAATACCCGATTTAGTATCACTACCAAACCATAAAAGGGGTAAATTAATGTGTAAAAAAAAGTGTAAATTAAACCATACATTTTTTACCGGTGATTTATGTTTTCCCACGGTTAGTCGGTCAAACTTGGTGGGTAAGAGTATTTATAATGACAATCAAAATAATAAGAATAGTTAATTTTAACAACGTTGTTTTAAAAATACACTGTAATAGCATAATTAAATTTTAGCCACCAATTAGCTAATAATTAAATCCAACTATTCAATAATTAAAATTAAAAATCCTTTTCAATAATTAAAACGGTGACCCACTAACTCTATTGGTCAGAAGTAAAAATAAAGATAAACAATTCAAAATTTAAATTTTGATAATATTTGACTACCAATTTTCTATAAATTACAATATGATTAATTTCTAGCCAATTAAAATAGTGGCCACCGCAATTTTGATTATTGAAAAAAATTAACCACTATAAAGTATATTTTATTTTTATTATTATTATTATTATTATTATTATTATTATTATTTAACATATCGATGTATCACTTGGAATTTAATGGAGAAGGGGAACTAGGGAATCAAAACGTCTAACCTAACTTGGGGAGTTTTTTTATCAACTACGCTACAGGCCAATTGTATTATTAATAAAGAATTTGCTGTAGTACATACAAAACACTTTGGGATGATTTCATTCCAAAATTTATACACAAATAACGATGTTACGTTAAAAACACTTAGAATATTTTTAATAGAAATATGTAAAATTAATGTGTAAAAATATGTAGACTAATAAATTATACACATTCTCATTTTTTCTCTAATGGTTCATACTTATAATCTTGTGTAAAATTATGATGCACCAATTATATGGAAACATACGGAATATATAATATTCAACATTTTTTATAAATATTTTTATTTATAATTAAATAGTCAAATTGGGTATTGATTTAAAGATCTTGATGAGTAGAATTCAAATATGCAAGTCTTATTACAAAATATATTTTTAATTTTTAATTATACTATTTTGAATTTTTTGTAAAAAGTTAAAGAAAGAAAATGATGAAGTGAATTGTAAAATACACACCCATTTTACACAAAAAATGATATGGCATATTTTACACAACACTATTCGAGCACCAAAAATTATACGCAATATATAAATTTTACACAAATCTTCTGTGGCATGATTTACACATGCCCATTGAAAATGCTCTCACGAGAATGACACAAATACAAATTTTCATATTAATATCATTTCATTTAATAACGTGTTTTCGTATAGTTTTAAAAATTGACACACTTAAGGGGTTGTTTAGTGGATGTTTTGAGTTGAGTTTTTAAGTTGAGTTTTTAAAATATGGTGTTTGGTAGAATGTAGAAGTATGTTGAAAAGTGAATTTGATTTTTGTTTGAGTTTTTTTCAACCAACTAAAAAATCTCATAAAAAAATTTCAAAAAATAGTCAAAATGGACGAGTATGTTTTAAATATATATTTTTTATTTAATTTTGATTTTTGAATTTAAAGTAATAGTATTTTAAAAAAAAATTAAAGAGAGAAAATAAAGTGAAATAAATTATGAGTTGAGTTTTTAAAATTTGAAAAAATAAAACAAAAATAAACGGATACCAAAACAAGGCTTACTACTTACCCACTTTTTTACGAATCTCAAAAAATGGTCCACCATTTTCTTTATGCACCATGTGACCCCTCCTTCCCCTTATACAAAAAAAGTCAACAATTTATGATTTGGTCCCCTCTTTAGTTTCTTTTGAGCCAAACCCAATTAATTTTACAAAAGAAATTTGAAAAGAGCCATAAAAGAAGAAATTTTATAAAGAGGAACATTTTCGCAGCTCATCATCTTAGGCATTTTCCTAAATGCGGAAAAAAGATGTCATACAAATTAAAGTTCAAAAAAAAATTCCAAAAACCCAATTGCAGTTCCAAGCTCACAGTTTTGGGACCTTTTCTTGTTGCAATAAGAATATGTATTATTGTCATGCAAAGTTTGAATGAAATTTTACTCAAAATTAGAGGGTATATAATTGCTTATAATAGTTAAAAATATATTTAATGCATCAAAAGTGTTTTAAAACGTATATATAGAATGTCGCTTATTTAACGGTACTAAAATACTTATTTGAAGAACTCTTGAGGTTTGGTCAAATAACAAGCGTGAATCACGGTAACTTGATAAGTGCTTTATGAAAGATTATGAGATCAAAAAATGCAAATGGCCAGAGCACCAAGCAATGCTCTAGGGCAAACAAATAAAAAGCCCCAAACCTCCCTAAATGCTCTAGGCCTGCTGTTTGAAGGGGTCGTGGCCCTTTGTTTGGCGATTAACCTCCCTAAATGCTCTAGGGCCACTGTTTGAAGGGGTCGTGGCCCTCTGTTTGGCGATTAACCTCCCTAAATGCTCTAGGCCCACTGTACGAAGGGTCCATGATCCTCTGTTTGGCGTTTAATTAAAAAAACAAAAAAACACAAAAAAACACAAAACAAAACCCTCGTTAAGGGATTTAATTTAATTAGTTCCTCTTTTGTGTTTTGTTTAATTATGAGAAGGTCTATAAATAGATAGTCAAATTAGAAATATATATATATTCCAATAAATTGTGAATGTTGTTGAAAACATAATATGACAAAGTAATCATTGTCATATATTATATGAGACTCTTTACATGTATCATATATAATATTGAATACAATATATTTTCATGCATTATTTTAATTTAGCATTATCATCCGTTTAATTTTCATGGTAGAAATAAATATTTTTCTTTTGTACCAATAGGAATTCTTTCATCATCAAATCGTTTTTTGTATTTTCTTATTACGCGTCTTTTAAAATATATCTATTGTATATATTAAACGTAGGGAAGGTTTAGTGTTTACATTAAATTATTAAAATACACTTCGATCATGTTTTAAAATATAAAATGCAAACTTGATCGAAGAATTCAAACCCATAATCTTAGGTAAGTGTAGATACAAACATTTTTAACTTGACCAAACACTGTTACATGTTTTTAAAAAGTTTTAGAAGCCTATGTAGTAATGGTATCAAGAATTACTAGGAATGTATCTATATGTCCATATTGACATAGAAAGTCAGGAGGCCTTAATTTTAAGGACAGTTTGTGCACCAAATTAATTTATTTGCAATTTTATCCATACAATGATTATTTTTGTTAAAATGGAAGGAGCATGGTTTGAACTCAGAATCTTTGGATTGAAAATCAAGGCTTTAGCCATCGAGCAAACACTATTTATATATATATATATATTTTTAAATTACATTATGCACGTACAAACAAAGGTGCATACACGCCCAAAATGGACTTTTAGTCGGGCCCAACCTAAACAATCCATATTGTTTCTGGCCTATAGCCCAAAGTCCTTAGTTGCTTCTCAAATTTTGTACAAGGCAAAAGTTTTAGAGAGGTTAACCGACCAGGATATATTTCTGACACATGGTTTGCAATTGATAAATTGGTATTGGTAGTCTCCTATTCCTTGACACAAGAATTACAATTGACTAAGTGGAATTCTTAGAGCAAAGAGTGGTAACATTGTCTTGGACTATGCTAGCTCTATTTTATTTTTAAACAGTGGGTTGGGCTTTTCATTGTGCCCAATAAAATATCTTCAACTTACGCATGGTGTCATCAGTCTTGAACATCTCTTTCACAAAATTATAAGTAATCAAGACACAAAACCAACCCAATATACACTGAAAATCTCTCTCTCTAACGGGTACTAATAGCATTATTCGATATAAATACTGCCAATACTTGTATATATGCATTAATGCAATTGCGTATCCAGCAATTTCATTCGGAAGGTGCTAAAATAAGAGCGCTTTTTTTTTGGCAAATGAACAAATTGTCACAATTAAAATATACGTTTTTTATTTTGGGAAAATTTAAAAAATATATTAAAGAACCCAATTTAGTCAGAACAAACAAAACAAGACAACACAGCAAACGCACACAGCTAGACTACACAACACCACTAACCCAGCACAACATCATCTCTAATTAATACCCCACTCGGCCACTCGTTACACAAAATCCAGTTAGCATAACATGTTTTTGCTCTCCAATTCCATGTAGCTTCAATCACTGCACTTCCAATCTTCTTCAAAACAATCTCCTAATCACAAACTTCTTGCCTGAAAATACGATTATTCCTCTCTCCATATCATATAAATGGATACAGCAAGACTCATCGTCCTCAGTGGCATAGAATCCGGTCGCATTGCTTCATCCATGCTTCTACTTTGCTCTTCTTCCCATGTACTTGCATGCCTATTTATACTATTTAATTTCTACGAAGGACCGCATCCCAAATAGAGCAACATCAAATCCACATTCGTGCATGCCTATTTATACCCTTTCTACAAAGAACCACATCCCAAATAGCAGCAGCAATCCACATTCGTGCATGTCTTATACCATTTCTATGAAGAACCACATCCCAAATAGCAGCAAAAAATCCACATTTGAAGAACAGATTATTAATATCTTCACTAGCTACATTACACAAAACACAATTGATATATACATTTGTTGTTGTAAAGGTAAAAAACATTTGTTAGTGGAGGTGTTATCACTCCAAGAGACGAGAAAAATGTAGTTGAGAAAAATGCGTTTTAGTTAGGGATGGCAACAGGTCGGGTTTACAATTTCCATCCCTATCCCTGTTACCAAAACTCATTCCCATTCCCAATTCGGGGTATCGGGTTATCTCCATCCTCATCCCTGTAAGGTAACGGGTCCTCGCAAGTATTCTCCGAAGTTTTATTATTGTTTTTAAAAAAGGTAAAAAAAAAAAAAAAGAGTGAAGTTAGAAATATATAATATAATATATATACATATATGGATGAAATTATATATTTACACAATCTAATTTTATATGCATATATATATATATATATATTATATGTATATACACACACATATATAAGAAGAATAAAAGAAAATTAAAAAATTAAGTATAGGGGATAGGTACGGGATGGAGACACTCATACCCGAACCCAACAAAGTTTAAAAATACCTAACCCGAATTCGTCCCCGATTATTTATCTTCATACTCACTCCCAACGGGTCTGGAATCCGCAAATATTTTTACCATTCCTAGTTTTAGCGTTATAATATATTCGTGATTTAGGGCAAAGGGGAGCAACATCTTTTATAAATGACAAGTCTGTCTAATACTCTTTAAAAATAATTAAAAGGGACAAAACAGGTTCTACAAATTTTAAAATGGCAATTTAGGTGCTAATATTAATTTTTTTCTAACTAACTTAACGCCTATACTACAATTGTTTCCAAAGTTAATTATAAGAATGAAATTGGTACTGCATCTTCCCAAAGTCAAATTCCTAAAGGAAAGGGGAAAGCTTTTCAAAAGGGGAGTAAATGTTATCTCCCGCTGATACCAAAGACAATTTTTTTCAGATGTTCTTAAATATATTCACATAATCCGTCTTTTCATTTCTGTAAAAGTCAATATTACGTTATTCTTAACTTAAAAAATAGTGTAAGATTCTTTCTTTTCACCCCAATTTCTGTACTTAAAAAAATTGCTACTAATTTATCTTCTTGTCCATTTAAATTTTTTAAAATTAAAAGGTTCATTCTTTCCACCAAATAATTTTACAACTCTAGTTCCAAAATATTTTAATAAATGATTTATTTTTATAAAACCTATTTTATTTTTTCAATTCATTAGATACAGCCGTATATGAGACAATAATATTACGGAGATTAAAGTTTTATTATTAGCTAGTGGAAACACTTGGAATAACTATCTTGTGTTAACTAATTAATTTTTACTTTGATCAGGTATTTCATTTTAAACAGTTGGTCGCCTAAAAATCTAAAACTATTGTTGTTTCTATTTTTATTTTTTAAATTTACACTTTACTATCTTTGAAATTGTCACTTATAGGGCATGACTACATCTCTAATTAGAAATTTTGTGAGGTCAATAATGAATTTTGTAGATGTGCAATAAAAAAATATTTATTATTTGACTTATAAAAAAGATGTGGTATGTCGTTGGCATGTATAAAAAAAAGGGCGTAGGTTGAATGTTTTCGATAATTTTTTTTTTATGGATTTATATAAGATTTTCATGTTTTAGTTTTAGCAACGACGAAATTAACGTCCCAATAATGCATTCAATAAACTCATCCCACCATTGGGTGAATTGAAAGTTTTTTATTAAAAATAAGTGAGGTGAGAAGACAGATTATGTGAATTTATTTAAGAACTCCATTTTTTTTTAAAGATAACACAATTGTCAAAAAGTGAACAGTGACTGCCCGACTGCAATCATATCTAACACATGCATGCACTGACATCACCATTTACTTTTCGAACACAAAAAAAAAAAAAAAAAAAAAAAAAAAAAAAAAAAAACCTTCTAGTTTACTTTTTATACCAATTGTTCTAGATGGAAAAAGAATAAACATTTCTACAATATATTATCTAAAAGGTGTTCAAACATAAATATGAAGAAACGGGGTGATGTAGAATTTTAAAGACAGTCAAACTGTTGGTTTTCGGTATTTTTTTGGTAGAGATAAAAGGGGAAGTTGGCTATTCAATTTATTAAAAAAATTGAGAAATATTATTATAGTTGAGCGCACAAGTATCTACGTATTCTTTCTTCCAACACAATTTTTTTTTTTTTTTTAGTAAACAGTGAAAACTCCACATCAGCAAAATGGAATTCAACAAAAATACCAAAGGTGACTCTTCAATTTGAAGAATATTTATGTCTCTCTTTTAAGTTTGAAAAATGATTATTCAGTTTTCATTTGTTTCTTTTCATTATTTTATTCAATGTAATGTCGTATTAAACAGAAGAATTTGGTATTCATTCCGGGGATTCAGTAGGTGCGGTTGGTTGTTGGGTCTGGGAGCTGTATGAATTGGACCTGTCTCTCTCTTCTTTTATCTATAATCATGGGCCAAAGCCATCTTCGCAATTGCCTCTTATAGGCCCAGCAAATTGGCTTGCCTCCTTGTACTAGTTGTATAAAAATAAATTCAGCTAGATATAAAAGTTGAAGATTAACTTTTGACTCCCAAAAGTGACAAATTATTTTTTTAAACATATTTTTTTGTCAAATAAATGAGAAGGTGTAAGTATCTTTCTTTTATTATAAAATCGAATAAAGAAAATTTTCCACCCCACTTAACTGTAACTCAAACTCGGAATGTTCCGGATCCAATTATCAGTTTTACCATTAGGTTAACTCACACGCACATTTTCAAATATTTTGTTTGATTTAATGTTGGTTAAGGTAAAAGAACAAAGTAAATTAAAACTGCTGAGCAAGTGACATAATCTTTTTTATATTTAAAAAAAAACAATACCTCTAGTCAAAGATTAGAACATAACTTTTATTAATAAACCATAATAGGTTACACAAATAGGGGTGACTTTCCTCAATCAAATTGTTTTTGTGGACAAAAACTAAAATTATGATTGTGTTGTATTGCATTGTATCATATCCCGACTTTTAATCCAGGATTAAACTAAACATAAAGTTTATTTAATACGCTAGGTAAAAATAAGTGGTAAGATTTGTAGGTAAAACAATGTATTTTCCTTTTTGAAATTGAGAGGGGAAGGGGAAAAAGAGGCGTAATTAATATAAGGAGATAGAAAGCTACCTTTCTTTGAAATTTAAAACAAGAGAGAATTTGAGAAGTTGAAAACATAAACAAAAGGGTAGAGAAAAATAATTATTTTTTAAAGATAACTTTTGTTAAAAAATTAAAACAAGATAGAGAAAGAAGTTGGAAATATAAAATGAAAAAAGGGATGAAGTGGAAAAGGTAAGGGAAGAGAAAAATAATATTTAAAAAAAAAAACTTCTAAAAAAAGAGAGATAACAAAGTTAGAAATATAGAACAGAAAAAATCGATGAAGTGGAGAGGGTTCGAACTTGGCTTGATGTAGAATAAAAATAATAAATTTTCCTACTCATCTAGACCATAATTGCATATGTCAAGCCCCTTCATTATTAAAGATTACTACAAACTTTGAATATAATACATCTAGGTTCTATTTTAATATTGGGCACTATGCGATTGCCCAACCAACACACTCTTAGGGCTGGCCCTGCTTGTGGAGATAGCTTGTGAGGAAGAAAAACAAAAAAAAGAACAGTAGCATAACTGAAGGAAATCATCTTCCCAAGAACCCATTATAATTAAGGTGATTTGTACTTATTTACCCAAAATTTTATTATAATTGGACCTTGATACCCCGTTTTTCACATATTAATATCTTAATACCCATTATCAATTTTATGGGTACTTTGGTACCCATTTTCTACTATTCTGTCACTTAAGCGCTAAATGCTTACTTTTGTAACTAGAATGCCCTTGTGCTATTCTAATCTAGTTATTTTTCCAACACAAACTCCATCTCGCAACAATTATTTGTCGCTCATAACAACACTCCTTATGCATCTCATCTCATTATGTCGCTCAACTTATTTTTTAATTTCTCACATAATTCAATTTTTTTTCCTATCAATTTTCATCTTCAGCTGTGCGGACAAAATTTAAAAAATCACTGTATAATTAATTTATGTCATTGCCAATGAATAGTAAATTACTATTCAAAAACTTTATAAATAGTAATTTTAGAAAAAGTTGTTGCTTGTTGTCAAAATGTTGTTGAAAATTGTTATATGTAACAATTGTCTAGAATTAGCCTTCTCCATTATAAAAGGAGAAGCCAGTAGATATATTGGATCATCGAACGATTTTTTGTATAATTTTCTCTCCTCTTAAAAACTATGTAATCAATAGTGTTGATGATCTACAATAATGTTATTCCATCACCACAGTTAAATATTATATATAATGTGATGGATTTATGAGCCAAACCGTATGGTAAGACAGACTAACTCAACCCAAACTTTCCTACGGGCTTGGATTTGGCTTGTGGTGCAGTTAGGCTGAGCCTAATCTACGTTACCCTGGGCAGGTACGTGAAAATGCAAAAAATTTCATGATTTTCATCTTTAGATGTGTTTAATTGCATATATTATACGGCATCAATTTTACAACTCGGTTTGGCTACCCAATTTACTTATGTTTCATCTAATTCAAATAATTTTTCATGGAGAGTTTGAAATTAAGTCAAATTTGGAATTCTTATAAGATTTCCAATTTGACTTAATTCAGTGTGGCTTTTTTTTTTTTTATTATTATTATCATTATTGAATAAGTTTTGATTGTAGCACAGGGAATATAATCTAACTTTGTCATTTACAACATACGAAAATTATGTGTATATATATTAATTTAAAAAAGAGTTCATCAGTGACCCATAGAGGAATATAATTTACTCCAAAAGAAGTTAATTTCAAAAATCCTCACGTTAAGAAATTCAAATTGAATTTATGTTGTATCTGTATTTATTGCATTGCTATTGTCGCGTCTATAAGGAAAAAAGAAAGGGGGGCTACACAAATATGTATATAGATTAGTTGGTTAATGCATGCATGAGACATGATCGACAGAGTTTGCCACTCTTAGAACAGAACATAACAAAATCTTTATTATTGGCAGGGGTATCTACTGGGCTTAGCTAAAAATATGAAAAGTAGACATATTAATAATAAATGAAGAAATTTGGGGTGGGGTCCGCGTTACTCCTTGGTGTGTGAAATTTTAAAATAAACTTTTTTTTTAATAAGGTTAAATATTTTAACACTTAAGGCCTTGTTTGATTATATTTTTAAAATATTAGTAAAATGCTATATTTTATTCTAGCAAAAGGACTATTTAGAAGAAATATATCATTTCAAGAAATAAGTATTTTTTCAAAACTCTTCTTCTTAAATTAGGGTAATTTTATTTTTTCTCTCACTCATCATTCGATTTTTGAACATTGATTAAAGGCTTATTATTCAGTTCTTGAGAGTCGAATATAAGTTTGAACATGTTTTACTCAGTCATCAATAATCGAATAAAATGCCCTTACTAAATGTTCAAAGATCGAATGAGAGGTGAAAAATAAAACCAAGTATTATTAAAAATAAAAATGGAACCACCCTAAATTAATACACCAAAGAGATTGTTCAGGAAATACTTTTTTTTTTAAATATGCTGCTAGAATCAATTATGATTAACAACTATTATTTTCCATTCACATCCTTGGAAAACTTTAATTAAGACCCAACCTGCCCACCCCTTTCAACCCCACAGTTAGATTCCCACCCCATGTCCCCAACCGCCTGACCCGGCCAGTGCATATATTTTCTTTTTAAATTTTGTATATTAAAAAAGGTTTGGTGTATATATATATTTGTATATATACATATAGTACTTTTGTCTGGAAAAAAAAAATTTGAATCATCGTCAAAGGTTGATACCAAGTGAGAGATATATATTGTTAGCATATCGATATCGAGCGAAAATAGTGCCAGCCTTAGTTATAGACAGTCCAAACAGTCGTCTACGGCTCCTAATATAGCAGGATCCCATTTTCGTGGCCCATTTAATTTGTTGTGGGTCCTCTTAGGTACATATAAAATTTTGGATAAATATTTTAAGTGAATCTACTTTTAAAGCTAAGTAAAAACTTACGAACTCCAACTTACTTAAATAATAAAAATCTAGCCCTATTTATTCTAATAAGTACTAATCTTGTTTTTATCACTTTATTATTATTTTTTCAATATTTATCATTTTTTATATTTTTTAAGTTATTGAGAGTGTTAATTTTAAAGTAATAAGACTCTGTTTGATAATAAAATGTAAAATAGTAAAAAAAAGAAAAAAAGAAAAAAAAGGCAATGTATTTTTATAAGAAATTGGGAAATAAGTTAGGAATGTGGTAAAATTAACTCTTACTTTTTGGGTTTTTTTCATGAAAATTTTTTCTTTCGGTGATGGTAAAGAATTTTTTTTCCACAAAATATAAAGAAAGATTGGGGATATATACTCACAAAAATGAAAATAAGATGGAGATCGAGTGTCTCACTACATCCTTAAACTTATTTTCTATTTTCTCATCGAAATTAATTTTATTTTATTTTTATCATTTTTCATATTGTTATTAAACAAAGTCTAATAGTCATACTTTTTTGCGAAAATATAGAATTATAGAAAGATACATGAAATAATTTAGAATTATTTGTGCATTTGTAGATACGAAATAATTTAGTGCTATTTGTAGAAACATAATAAATCATGTGGAATTATAGAAAGAGAGAAAAATAATTTTCAACATTTGTATAAAAAAACAATTTAGTACTATTTGTAAATAATTTAATACTACTTGTAGAAAAATAATAAATTTGATGGAGACAGGTTCATAGTGGTTGAGTTGTGAGTGTAGGTGGAGGATGAACTCTCCCAAATAGAGAGCACTTTAACACGGAGATACGTGTTATTACAAAAGCAATAATTTTAGAGAGTTTTGGTACAGCCCCTAAGAATCGAGTATATATACATGCACATACTCGATTCTCAGGAGTTGAGCCAATGTAATTTATTTATTTTTTATTCAAATATGGCTCGGTTCTTGAGCACCGACCCTAAGAATTGAGTATATATGTATGTACATACTCGATTCTCAGGAGTCGAGCTAATGTAATTTATTTATTTTTTATCCAAATATGATTTGGTTCCTGAGCACCGAGTATGTGCACATATACTCGAATCTTAGGAGCCGAGTAAATAGAACGGAATATTATAGAGTGTTTTGGTGTGCGTCAATAACACCCATCTAGTTTTATGCCATAACAATTTTATATTATTTTTAAAAGTATTAAAGATAAAGTGATTTTATTTAATTAAAACCAGAAGGTGACTATTGTTTTCGGGGTGGGGGTGGAGGTGGGGTCGAGATACGGGATCTAATTAATAATAAAAAAAACAAAAAAAAAGATAAGAAAAACTCTCCCAAATACTTTATCATTTTGTGTGTAATATATTTCTAATAATTCTTATTAGAATTAGAAATTAAGTGCACAAAATTTTGTGTACCCATTTTCGGTCAATCTTGTTCTCTTCATTTCTAATTATTTTAAACATTTTGTGTACTTTATTTGTTCGAGTGCCCCGACTAAAAGAAATTTTTGGTTTTGCCCCGGGTAGAAGTTGGTAGCACACAAGTTGTTTGATGTTATGCCCAGTAGCACTAAATTGTGGAATTTTGGTAAGAAAATGCAAGGAATTGATTTCCTCCTTTCCGCATCTTACTTAAACATGATTTTGATTTTGAAAGGTTTTACATAAAGCTTAATGAACTAAAGCCTAAGAATAGGATCACTCAAGAATTCAAGATCGTAAGAGAAAAAAAAAAGGAGAATGTATTATAACTTGTTGGCTCAAAACAACCATAAACCCTAGGATCGTTTATATCGTATCACCAAAAATCAATAAATTAATAAGCGGAAGCGTACCTGAATTCATAGCGTGTGTTTGTAGTCGAGTGGTTGGCCTTCCAGATCTACACGTATTTTTTTAGAGAATCCTTTATACCTTCTCTATGCTCTCTATGATAATGGGGGTTCACAATGGACAGAATACGTACGTGTGATTTGGGAACCATAACCACAATATATATAGATAGTAAACCCTACTATTTATTTAGTATTTCTATGTTAGCCCATCATAAAAATAGAACTACTCTTAAGTATCTACACATTAAAAGCCCATACTTTATTAGATATATTTAATCCCAAATAATTTAAACCTTATTTGATCACTTTTAAAGTGGGCATAACCATTCGACAGTTCACAACACATAATTGTTTTACATAAAAGCCCAATGTTGGATTAAGGATCCAACAGAATGATCTAAATCTTGTGCTTATGCTTTCCCTCCATTGATATGATCTTGCAGTTTTAATCGCCGGATGGGAATGATCTCCGTACTCGGGATTTCGATGTCACCTTCTTCAGAGGCAAATTTGGCATCGAGTTCTGACTTCAATGATTTCGCTAATACCTTCATTTTCTTCCTAATTTGTTGCGCTTCCTGAGGTGTTACTATCACGGCGGACCTTATAGATGGGTCACTCCCATAGGGCAAGTAACTTGAACCATGATAAATCGATATATATATATACATACACATATATAAATATGTACATATAGAATGAATTAGGTATGGCCCATGTATCCACACCCCTCTCATATTTGATTTGAAAAAGTTCAAGTTATCCCTCAACATGTATAGCTGCATAAAGATTAATCAAATGAAAAAAAGCTATGGAAGAGAAGGAAATGAAATGACTCTTTTTCTAATTCTGATTTCCCTCTATCCAAATGAATCGTAGAGAATTAGGAAATAACATGAATAATAGTGTTTATATTAAGACATGTTTACAATCTTCACGTACGTAGAAATGTTAAGGCAAACATTTCCTTCCAAGTAAATATTAGGATGATATATAAACTTGCAGCATATATCAACATTATCAATTACCAAGAATATCATTGAAATGGTAGTTCAGAACAATAAACATAACTAACCAAAGAATTGGTTTTCCAAGTAGTTATATCAAAGATGACAGATATTATGCAAGACGAAAATAAGGATGATTACTTGCGTGTAGATAATTATATCCTTAGTTCATTGGGCCGAATGTAGACTTCAAATTAAGTTCATTAGGTTGGTCTTGCCATCGCAGAATGCTATGCTACATGTTTAGTTCGATCACTGATATTTTCAATCATATTGACATTATTTGATTGTGCTAAGATGTCAAATATGTTAACCATCAGCTATGGAAACATTACACTTTATTGGCAAAGAAACTAAGGTTTAGCCCGAACAGAATACTACAATGAAAGATTGCACTATACGCATCTACAGTTATCCATCGCCTCCGCAAGAGTAGTATTTGCCTTGACAATAAAACTATCTATACAAACTCTACTAACCATAAAATGTCTTGTAGATATATGCTTAATCATATCTAAGACTAAACAGACAAAACTGGCATTTAATTACCAAATTGCTAATGAATCCAATAAAATAATAAAGTAACAACCAGCATTTACTAAAAATATCATTGAAGTAGTAAGCTCAGAACAATAAAGTAAACCAACCAAATCTTGCATTTGACCTTCGATGCCTTGCGAGGATAGGCAAGAGCAATTTGGAACAAAATATCTTACTTCCAAAAGCAGACATCCAGTAAATATATATATGCATGCATGCATGATAAGAATAGCAATAAACTAACAATGGAAGTAGCTATATCAGAGACGATGTTATGCAAGCCAAATGAAAATGAAGTAATGAACAGACTTTAGTTCAAAAGGTTAGAGAGGATTATTACTCACAGGTAATTATATCATTAGGTCATTCTTGCCATTGAGGAATGCGATGCTACATGTCTTCAGAAGGTTGGTTCAATTCAATGATATCTACAAAACCAAAAATGATATAATTATAGTACCAAGAAGTACAACAATAATAATAAAGAAAATGCTGGCCAAGAAATAAGTTGCAGTGAGTGGAAAAAGATGACAAGTCTTTCTACGAACACATGCATAATTTTCTTGCACTTTGTTTCTTGATGAGAGGTTTCCAGTATATAATTTTCAATTTTCACCAAGTTGCCTCTGTTTGTCTCCTTTAGTTCAAATAATCAAATCATTACTCTTGGGGAAAAAAGGAGCTTACAATAAATTTAAATTAGAATAGAAAACTTCATTGTCATCCATGATCTATCTGAAATGGATTATAAGAAAAAATGTGCTTGTAACATAGCCCAACCTAGCTCTCCAAGAAACTCGAAACAAAAAGGAAAGAAGAAAAAAGACACTATACTATTTCACTATCAAAGGTTTTTGTTAGAGAATATTGTGTATAATATTGTGTATAGAATATTGTGTATAATTGTTGACTTTTGTTTCCTTTTCTCATATTTCCTCCAGCCCTATATATAAAGGGTTTCTATGTATTATGCACATTCATCAAATAACATATATCTTTCTCTCATCTCTCTCATCAAGTTAACATGGTATCAGAGGGATCAAAATCAACTGCCCTTCTCATCTAAACCAATCAACTGCTTCCATTCATCAATCCATACCCACGCATCCAAATCAAAATCCAGTCAACAATCCATCAATATATTCTACCACATCTACTTTTGTGAGAACCCGCGTTCTCGACGCCCGGGGGTCCTCGTGGGCGGCGATTCCGTCGTTGATTTGGAAATCGATTTTGAAAAGAATAAGAGTCGCCAGTTTGTTTTACTAAACAAACAAAAAAGGTTTGTGTAAAAGAGACGTATTTATGGATTAAATATCCTCTTATACACAATATATGCGAAACCAGTTGATTCGAAGGTTCGGGGATTAAGTTACGAATCGGGAAGGTGTTAGGCACCCAATTCGCCCTTTCGGTCTCTTGAGTAGGATATGCGTGTGTTATAATTCAGTTCTTGCATGCTATTGCTATTACTTTACAGCTTTTTGTGCTTGCCTTAGAAATCGGGATTTTGGGGTTGGGATGAAAACGATGTGTTTCCTAGTTCGCCCATGATTTTGAAAATAAGTGTGTGTGTGTGTGTGATTTGAAAAAGAGAGTTTAATAATAATAGATGCAATGAAACAAGTAATTTTATAAAGTATTGGGCTTTTCGGAAACTGATTCAATGTGGAATCTTATATTCAATATTATATGAGGCGAGTTGACCGATCGTATACCAAAGTCTATTGATTAAACCGGTATAGATGGCACTAGTGCTCTCATAATCGAGTATTTATCACATATACACTGCAATCTATGAGTTAGATTGGATATATAACGACTATCGATTCCTTCGTATAACAATACCGCCAATCCGAGCTTTTGGAAAAGTAAGAAAGTAATAATACTATTTTGGAATTGGATTAGGGTTTATTATACGCCTTTAGTTTTGAAAAACAATTTAAAAAAGGGTTTTGAAAAGCTATCAAGTAATAGAAATTATGCAGACAAAAATATAAATTATAAAACTGACGAATAAATAAAAGAAGAGAGAGAAAATTATACCTGAGCCTTCTTGAAAGGAGAGAATAAGGATCCCTTGGTGTGTACCACGAAATCCCCTTGATTGTTGATGAAAATAATGAATGGAGAGGGGGTCTATTTATAGTTGAAGAAAATACTTGGAGAGTAAGAAAAGATATTGCAACTAGGACTCTTGGAAATTATCGCGAAATCTTCCCACCGTTGGATCATACTGATTTTTGGATATGTGTTGGGAATAGAACTCTTATATATTGTGTAAAAATTTAAGGTCGATCAGATTTCGTGAAGGTTCCCTTTCGTTCTGATTGGTACGAAGAGTTTGTGTCCGCGTAGGAAAGGTACTTGTTGTAGATAAGGTCCCTTGTTTGCACGACAAGTCAAGTTCTAACCGTTGGATCATGCTGAATTTTGGATATGTATTGCCCATATAAGTATTCTAGACTCTGTAAAAAATTGGAGACGATCGGAGTTCGGGAAGGACTCGGTCTCCTTGGCTTGGTACAAAGAGTTTGTTCCCGCGTAGGAAACGTACTTGCGTACAACAATCTCGATAATTAAACTTCCAACCGTTGGATTATGCTGATTTTTTGAAATATTTTCCCTCCAAATATTTTATAGCTCGTGTCCAAATTTGAGGCCGATCAGAATTCGGGAAGGCCACTATTTATTTTAATTTGCTACGAAGGACATTTCGACTATAATTGCACGATAGACAAATTGATTCTTGAGGATCCCATGTCCAACAAAGATGAATTTAGAATATGTTCTTCCCCAAAATAAGGCCTATCCACTTACCAAACTTCCAACCATTTTAACTTCGAGAAGACCTCCATTTGACCAACCGAATCAAACTCATGATTTTCTGAATTTTCAGAGATCCGACTGTCGAATTGAGCTAATTTTCGAGTATGCTACTCCTTATGGTAATGTCTAACAACTCTCAAAGTTTGAGGATGATCCAAATGCGTAACTCTCCTTTTATAAGTTTTTAGGAGTTTCGACGGTTTTCGATTCCGACAATTTTCGATAATTCTATAACTCCTCATCCGGGCTCCTTTCGGCTTTCTTCTTTGACCTGTATCACATAATACTCATGCATGCATGTGTGTTCATTTCTTTGAAAATTAGGATTCTTGCGGGGTCGCAAAATGAGATGTTCACAGACCCTCTCGGCCTGAGTTCTTTGTGAAGCAAAGAAACCAGGACGATAACAAGAACGCATCATTTTGCGGCACTCGCATGAATCACAAATGATATTTTAAAAACAATGAAATGCAAATGATGCCATGCTATGCTGCTTATCTCTTTTCTTGGGATGGATGGGCTGTTTGGGACATGTCCTGCTCTTTACTCTGCTTTTGATTTGGCTAATGAGCATCCGTATTCTCACTGGTAAAGATGGCTCTTGTTAATAAGTCTCTCTTGAACTGACATATATCTATGGGCAGGGAAGGTTTTGTACTTCCACAGGCAGGGATGATTTTGAATTCCCACAGGCAGGGAATATTTTGTACTCCCACAGGCAGGGACGTACTCCCATAGGCAGGGATGATTTTGAATTCCCACAGGCAGGGAATGTTTTGTACTCCCACAGGCAGGGACGTACTCCCACAGGCAGGGATGATTTTGAATTCCCACAGGTAGGGAAGGTTTTGTACTCCCACAGGCAGGGATGATTTTGAATTCCCACAGGCAGGGACGTACTCCTACAGGCAGGGATGATTTTGAATTCCCACAGGCAGGGAATGTTTTGTACTCCCACAGGCAGGGAAGGTTTTGTACTCCCACAGGCAGGGATGATTTTGAATTCCCACAGGCAGGGAATGTTTTGTACTCCCACAGGCAGGGACGTACTCCCACAGGCAGGGATGATTTTGAATTCCCACAGGTAGGGAAGATTTTGTACTCCCACAGGCAGGGACGTACTCCCACAGGCAGGGATGACTTTGTACTCCCACGGGCAGGGAAGGTTTTGTACTCCCACGGGCAGGGACGTACTCCCACAGGCAGGGATGATTTTGGATTCCCACGGGCAGGGAAGGTTTTGTACTCCCACAGGCAGCGATAATTTTGAATTCCCACAGGCAGGGAAGGTTTTGTACTCCCACAGGCAGGGATGATTTTGAATTCCCACAGGCAGGGAATGTTTTGTACTCCCACAGGCAGGGACGTACTCCCACAGGCAGGGATGATTTTGAATTCCCACAGGCAGGGAAGATTTTGTACTCCCACAGGCAGGGACGTACTCCCACAGGCAGGGATGACTTTGTACTCCCACGGGCAGGGAAGGTTTTGTACTCCCACGGGCAGGGACGTACTCCCACAGGCAGGGATGATTTTGGATTCCCACGGGCAGGGAAGGTTTTGTACTCCCACAGGCAGCGATAATTTTGAATTCCCACAGGCAGGGAAGGTTTTGTACTCCCACAGGCAGGGATGATTTTGAATTCCCACAGGCAGGGAATGTTTTGTACTCCCACAGGCAGGGACGTACTCCCACAGGCAGGGATGATTTTGAATTCCCACAGGCAGGGAAGATTTTGTACTCCCACAGGCAGGGACGTACTCCCACAGGCAGGGATGACTTTGTACTCCCACGGGCAGGGAAGGTTTTGTACTCCCACGGGCAGGGACGTACTCCCACAGGCAGGGATGATTTTGGATTCCCACGGGCAGGGAAGGTTTTGTACTCCCACAGGCAGCGATAATTTTGAATTCCCACAGGCAGGGAAGGTTTTGTACTCCCACAGGCAGGGATGATTTTGAATTCCCACAGGCAGGGATGATTTTGTTAACTGACTCGGTTAGCTTTAACAGGGTTGGGCTGGTGGTCTGGTGGGAAAATGATGGTTGATGGTTTACCAAAAACATTGCTTTGGTTACAACATATGGTCTGCCAGGGATATGATGATTCATGGTCTGCTAGAAAAGGTTGGTGATCTACTGAGGATATGATGGTTGATGGTCTGCTGAAGAAATGAGAATTCTTACTGGCTAGGATAAAGGTTGCAGGTTGGCGAGCTATTGGGGAGGTAACTCCTACTGGCTTGGATAAGGGCTGATGCGAGAGTTGCTGATCTGCCGAGGAGGTAAGAGTCTCTGAGAAGACATAGAGAGATAAAGAGATAAAGTTTTGGCGTAATCTTTTTTTTTTTTAAGTAAGAATTTTTGGCTGACTTCTTTCTTCTTGACAAGGGATCGAGTCACGTTCTCTCAATCCTCGAACCTCATGCATGGATTTTGGACTTTGCCTCTTGCTTTGCTTCCGTGGCATTTTTTTCTCTTGTCACTAGCGTGCGATTCTGCTTATTGTTTTCTGACTTCGTGAGAGGAGATTTTTTGTGTGCCTGCATCGTTTTCTGTTTTTCGATGCCTTTATTCCTCCTTGATTGATTAAAAGCTTTTTGATGCAGCTTTTTTTTTCAACTTACTTTTTTTTCTTTTGCATGGTCAGCAGCCTTCCTCACCCAAGACGTAGCCCTGGGCCTTTTGGCCTAGCTGTCACTCTTGGTGTGGCTCTCGCTGCCATCTTTTTTCCTTTTCTGTTTTTTTCAATATTCTTTTCTTTTGGCACTGTGGGATTTATCCTCTTTTCTACTCTTTCAATTTTTTCTTATACCCACTTTGTTCCTTCTCACTTTGTCAGGTTTTCGTGGGCATCATCGTCCTTGCGATTCGAGAATGTTTACTTTGGAAGTTCGCATTTGACATCGTCGTGCTGTGTTTGTGATTTTCAGTTCGAGAACTTTTGGGAGCGTATCTTGAATACTTCTTATGCGAGAAGAAGCTAGGCTAAAAATCCTTTTTGTGGGGGCTTGTTCCTTGCGTCTTGCAAAATTATTTTCGTTCCATTCTTTCTCTCTATCTTTCTCTGATATCCTCTTAAAGAGGGCTTTTTGGTTTTGGAGAGAGCTTGAGTTTGCCTGTAGGAAGGGCTTTAGTATGTACCTATGGAAAGGGCTTGGGTTGGTGCCTGTGGAAGGGGCTTGGGTTGGTGCCTGTGGAAGGGGCTTTGGATCGGTGCCTGTAGAAGGGGCTTTGGATCATGCTTGTAGGAAGGGCTTTGGATCGTGCCTGTAAAAAAGGCTTGGGATTTGATTGGCGCCTGTAGAAAGGGCTTGGAATTTGATTTGCCTGTACAAAGGGCTTGTGAAGTGATTTGACTCTCTAGGAGACTTTGTGATTGTGTTTTTCCTCTCTAGGAGGACATGTGGAGTGATTTGCCTTTCTGGGAGACTTACGAAGTGACTTGCCTCTCTGGGAAGGCATGTGATCTTATCTTGACGATCTGGTTGGTGATGGTGGTGTGACTAATCATTGAGGTATATACCAGGATGCGGTGGTGAAGCCTGTCTAGTAGGCCATGAAGCTTAGTGCCTATGTATTCTTGGACTGCTACGCGGTACACTTATGCAAGTGTTCATGTGTGTGCACTATGCAAATGCTTATGCCATGCTTCCCTAAATTTCAAGTATTTGCATACTTCTTAAATCATCACACCATCATTTTAAAAAACTTGGTTTTGAAAAGATTTTGAATCTTGAGTTGCCTGATTTATGAAGTATGTTACGCTACTTGAAATTATCTAAGTGCAGATGCATGCATGCAAGACTGACAATTTTTCGAGAACATAGCAACAGTGAAAAGACAAATATTGATTTTTGGTCAATCAGTGAGTGAGTGTAAGGTGATAAGAGAAATGGAGTGCTGCCGACTTAGAATTCTGCTGATCTTGCGTCATGCTTCTGTCTTCTCTGCTTCTTGAGTCTTGGGCCTGTTAAGATTCATTCGCGTTGCTGCTTTTGCTCATACCCACAGTCTCGGGAGGATTACTGATGTTCTGCATTTTCATGAGTGGGTGTGGACAGACTTGATTCTTGAGAGAGGTAGGGGCTTTCAGTTGCTAAACCAATTGATTGACTTGATTCTACTTTCAGGATTTCTGCTGATAAGACAACAACAGGGTCGTGGTGATGTGGGTAGGACATTCTCAGTGCGAATGATGAATAGAGAGGCTAGTCTTTAAAGAGCTGTTCGGGTCTTCTTGTCGAAACTCTCAGTGCATATACCCTCTGTACCCTCAGTGTATACGAACGATGATGGTGAGGCTAGTCTTCGGGGAGCTGTTCTGGTCTTCTTGTCGAAACCCTCAGTGCATATACCCTCTGTACCCTCAGTGTATACGAACGATGATGGTGAGGCTAGTCTTCGGGGATCTGTTATGATCTGCATCAAGGAAGGCTTGAGGATTATGGTTTTGAAGGGGTTGGTTATGTTTAGGGTTCAACCAGGCGGTTTTGGGATCTTGCACCGGTGGTACAACGCTGTTGGCAATGGTACATGAAGTGGGTGGTTGATGTTGGAAGGAATTGAGAGAATGTGTTAGAGAATGTTAAGTGGAGCTACTGGGTCTCGGGTTTGGTTACCTTAGGCTAGGTATGGATTTGGATTGAATTGGTTTGGTTCAGTATGTATTCTGACAGTGATTAGGGCTCAAGATGGGCTTGGGTGGCCACTTAGTGATCCTTCATGATGGCTACGAACTGGGTCAGATCATGAATTAGATGATAGATGTGTTCAAGGGTTAAGGTGCCACCCTCGGTTTGTGGGAGAACGGGACCAGGCGGCGGACCCGCTGCATGAGAAGCTTCACCGTAATTACCCTCAGTTTTCTCGACCCCGATTTGATGAAGTAGTAGCTCGGTGTTACAATGATGAGGCATGATCGGTAGTGAATCTGATCTCGTGAGTCGTCTAGTTTGCTAGCAGTAGATAATCGGAGTGTGGTGAAGAATGGGGAGAAAGAAATCGGGGATTTGACCGAAAAATCAATATTTTGCCATGGGTTGTATAATTCTCGGAAAACTGTGACTCGACAAAAAAATAAAATCGAAAACCACTTTTTGGTGATTAGCGAAAACAGACCGACGGCAACAACTTGAGAGCCCCGTGGATAGGTTTAGGGTAGGAATATGAATTCCCGGGGTGCCCTTATAACCTTCCGATTTTAAAAATTAATTTTTGAAAAAATCATTTTTAAAAATGACTCGGTTTTTTAGAAAATATTTTGAAAAACATTTTTGAAAAATCGGGAAGTTCTCTCCTCTTATAGTTGCTTTTCATGGAAATAGTAAAAGGGAAATTCTCACTAACTGGTTTTAGTGAGGGATTTCTACGGACGGGGTTGGACAGCCTCCGGCCGTACTTGCCAAACCAAGAGTTGGTATGTATGACAAGTCCTTTTGTTCACTAATCTCACGACCGACGGTCAAGAAAACATGCAGAAATTCGTGTGTACTAGGATGACGCATCCTATATGCAAGCGTGGTTGAAAGGGGTAAGGTTTAAGGCTCCCTCCTATTTGGCTAGGTCTTGCTATATACCCCAAGAGCGAGTACGTGCAAGGACCTTTTGATATACATTCTGGGTACGTGAGTGTTCTCGTCACTCGATATACCTTAGTTTGGTACTTGGCCATGGAGAGTGGTCCCACGCGCTTTTGGCTAGTGTAGACCCGCAAGTCCACGGCCTAGTCACGACTTTGATCCCGAGGTTGATAGGGTAAATTCACACTCGCGATAATGCATGATGATAGTGAGTGCGTGCAAAATAACAATTATGGAGGTACATTATGATGAACGCTTTAGGGTTTGTTCGAGTACTTTCAAATTTTATTTATGAAAAGATTTTCCTCAAACAATTATTACAAACAAAAAGGGAATCAAGGTATCCACCTAAATCGCATCTATGTTATCCTAAGACTAAGGCCAAAAAAGAAAGCATGCAAACATAAATAATTATCCACGCATATTCTACTCTTGTTTAGAATCTAATCCTCTCATCATATCCCCAGCAGAGTCGCCACTGTGAGAACCCGCGTTCTCGACGCCCGGGGGTCCTCGTGGGCGGCGATTCCGTCGTTGATTTGGAAATCGGTTTTGAAAAGAATAAGAGTCGCCAGTTTGTTTTACTAAACAAACAAAAAAGGTTTGTGTAAAAGAGACGTATTTATGGATTAAATATCCTCTTATACACAATATATGCGAAACCAGTTGATTCGAAGGTTCGGGGATTAAGTTACGAATCGGGAAGGTGTTAGACACCCAATTCGCCCTTTCGGTCTCTTGAGTAGGATATGCGTGTGTTATAATTCAGTTCTTGCATGCTATTGGTATTACTTTACAGCTTTTTGTGCTTGCCTTAGAAATCGGGATTTTGGGGTTGGGATGAAAACGATGTGTTTCCTAGTTCGCCCATGATTTTGAAAATAAGTGTGTGTGTGTGTGTGTGATTTGAAAAAGAGAGTTTAATAATAATAGATGCAATGAAACAAGTGATTTTATAAAGCATTGGGCTTTTCGAAAACTGATTCAATGTGGACTCTTATATTCAATATTATATGAGGCGAGTTGACCGATCGTATACCAAAGTCTATTGATTAAACCGGTATAAATGGCACTAGTGCTCTCATAATCGAGTATTTATCACATATATACCGCAATCTATGAGTTAGATTGGATATATAACGACTATCGATTCCTTCGTATAACAATACCGCCAATCCGAGCTTTTGGAAAAGTAAGAAAGTAATAATACTATTTTGGAATTGGATTAGGGTTTATTATATGCCTTTAGTTTTGAAAAACAATTTAAAAAAGGGTTTTGAAAAGCTATCAAGTAATAGAAATTATGCAGACAAAAATATAAATTATAAAACTGACGAATAAATAAAAGAAGAGAGAGAAAATTATACCTGAGCCTTCTTGGAAGGAGAGAATAAGGATCCCTTGGTGTGTACCACGAAATCCCCTTGATTGTTGATGAAAATAATGAATGGAGAGGGGGTCTATTTATAGTTGAAGAAAATACTTGGAGAGCAAGAAAAGAGATTGCAACTAGGACTCTTGGAAATTATCGCGAAATCTTCCCACCGTTGGATCATCCTGATTTTTGGATATGTGTTGGTAATAGAACTCTTCTAGATTGTGTAAAAATTTCAGGTCGATCAGATTTCGTTAAGGTTCCCTTTCGTTCTGATTGGTACGAAGAGTTTGTGTCCGCGTAGGAAAGGTACTTGTTGTAGACAAGGTCCCTTGTTTGCACGACAAGTCAAGTTCTAACCGTTGGATCATTCTGAATTTTGGATATGTATTGACCATATAAGTATTCTAGACTCTGTAAAAAATTGGAGACGATCGGAGTTCGGGAAGGACTCGGTCTCCTTGGCTTGGTACAAAGAGTTTGTTCCCGCGTAGGAAACGTACTTGCGTACAACAATCTCGATAATTAAACTTCCAACCGTTGGATTATGTTGATTTTTTGAAATATTTTCCCTCCAAATATTTTATAGCTCGTGTCCAAATTTGAGGCCGATCAGAATTCGGGAAGGCCACTATTTATTTTAATTTGCTACGAAGGACATTTCGACTATAATTGCACGATAGACAAATTGATTCTTGAGGATCCCATGTCCAACAAAGATGAATTTAGAATATGTTCTTCCCCAAAATAAGGCCTATCCACTTACCAAACTTCCAACCATTTTAACTTCGAGAAGACCTCCATTTGACCAACCGAATCAAACTCATGATTTTCTGAATTTTCGGAGATCCGACTGTCGAATTGAGCTGATTTTCGAGTATGCTACTCCTTATGGTAATGTCTAACAACTCTGAAAGTTTGAGGATGATCCGAAATGCGTAACTCTCCTTTTATAAGTTTTCAGGAGTTTCGACGGTTTTCGATTCCGACAATTTTCAATAATTCTGTAACTCCGCATCCGGGCTCCTTTCGGCTTTCTTCTTTGACCTGTATCACATAATACTCATGCATGCATGTGTGTTCATTTCTTTGAAAATTAGGATTCTTGCGGGTTCGCAAAATGAGGTGTTCACAACTGTGTCAGATCCAAATCTGCTACCAACAGATCCACCAAAGATCTACTCGCCGATAACCTCAATCTCACCGCCGATCTCATTATCAGCCTCAACCGTCTAGTTGAAACGCGCCGGCAAGTACCTTTAGCTACTTCTCATCACCGTTATTTTGCCGTCGAGCTTCCACACTTCCGTCGAGCTCCCACCGAAAGTCAAAACCTCACAGGAGAAACTCAAATCAACGATCGGCGCACTTGCGAAGTACTGTCGAGAAAGAAGAGAGACATAAAGAAATATTTTCTTTTATTTTCTCTTTAATGTTTGGTTCATTGTATGGAAGAGGCTGTACTTTTCCTTGATTGATCGCAGCTTTACTTTGATTAATTATAGTTGTCAAAAGTTTTACTTTTGAAAAAAAAATAAAAAAAAATTACACCGTTCCTTATTCCTTACCTAATATTCCAGTACACCATCTCTTTCTCTTTTTCTATTCAACCATCATCCAAAAGGTGGCTCCCACATCCACTACTTCTTCTCACTTGATTGCTGTGAAATTCACCTTAAGGACTTGATCCACTGCTTCTTCTCACTGTCAATCTCATCATTAGCCTCCACCATCCAGCTCCATCTTCTGCTATTCATTCTTGCCTTGATTGGCGTGTTTGAAATTTCTTTTCGCCGTTCACTTTTGAAATTTCTGCCGCCCATCTCTTTTGACCTTTCAGCCATTCACTTTTGCCTTAAATTTTTTTTAAAAAAAAAAAAAATTGCCACGTGGAAGCCACGTCATCATTGATCAACCACGTCAGCATTGACTGACACCTGTCAGCCACGTCAGCACCAACAAGTCAGCTCCATTCCACGTCAGCATTGACTTGACACATCAGCTGCCACGTCATCCCTAGCCCAACTTAGCTATTATTTTCATTTTGACCCCATATCTTTCTGCAAATTTTAATTTGACCCCAGAATCTTTTGGGGATTACATTTTAACCCCACACCTTCCAAATTTTCACATATTGACCCCCAAATCCTCCGTTTTATTTCCATATTTACCAAAACTCTCCAATTCCTTCAATATTTACAAAAAAAAAAAAAAAAAAAAAAAAAAAAACTTCCGGTTGCTACCAAATTCACCTCAAATCATCCGGTTACTTCCAGAGAATCAACCTTCAGCTAACCATACCCCATGGATCTTACCAAAATCCGTTCACCTATTTCTATCACTGCCGCTGCCATCCACCCATCACAAAATTCAACTCCATCTGTTCCTAATAATGCTCTCGCAGAATTACTAAAACAGGTTTTATCTGGCCCTTCTCATGCAATGTCTGCTACTCCAGGTAACTCTTGGTATTTTGATTCTGCCTGCTGCAATCACATGACCCCCGATCCTACAATCTTTCTTTCTAAACACTCTACTTCTCATATTTCTCCCATTAAAACCGCTGATGGGTCCCAATTACATGTCACCAACACTGGATCAGTCTATACAGATAATTTATCTCTTTCATCTACCTTTCACATTCCTCAGTTAACTATTAATCTCATATCTGTTGGTCAACTTTGTGATCTTGGCTTAACTGTTGTCTTTTCCTCTTCTGGTTGTCATGTACAGGATCCACGGACGAAGCAAATTATTGGGATAGGCCGTAAAGTCGGTCGTATGTTTGAGCTTGTCCACCTTCGTACACCATCAGATATCATCAACTCTACCCTCTCAGCTACTCCCGCTTTCTCCACCTCCTCTCTCGAACTTTGATACTCTCGGTTAGGCCATGTCTCTATTGATCGCCTTAAATCTCTTATTCATACTGGTAGATTAGGTACAGTTACGCCAGGAGATATTTCGTGTTTGTCATGTCAACTTGGAAAACAACCTGCACTATCTTTTAATAAAAGTGATTATATTTCCTCTGCACCTTTTGACCTTATTCATTCTGATGTTTGGGAACCTTCTCCTCATAACACCATGGGAGGATCCAAGTATTTTGTTATTTTTCTAGATGATTACACTCATTTTACCTGGATATATCTCATGAAAAATCGTTCCGAATTTCCACAAATATATTACAACTTTGCTCAAATGATTCAAACTCAATTTTCTCGACCCATCAAAATATTCCGTGCTGATAATGCTATGGAATACAAAGAATCCAATTTTCTCAAATACTTGCGTCAGCAAGGAACCATTTCTCAATACTCATGTCCTGGTACATCTCAGCAAAATGGTCGTGCTGAACGTAAACATCGTCATATTCTAGACACTGTTCGCACCCTTCTCATATCAAGCGGGTGCCCCGAACGATTTTGGGGCGAAGCAGCCTTTACTGCAGTGTACACCATTAATCGTCATCCTCTTCCTGCCTTCAAAAACCAATCACCCTATGAAAGACTCTACGGCAGTCCACCCAACTATAATCTTCTTAAAGTTTTTGGATCTGCCTGTTTTGTTCTGTTCCAACCTCATGAACATTCTAAACTTGAACCTCGCTCCCGACTTTGTTGCTTCTTGGGATATGGGATAGAACATAAAGGTTACCGGTGTTGGGATCCTATTTCAAAACGACTTCGTGTGTCGCATCATGTCATTTTTTGGGAACACAAAATGTTTTCGGCAATTTCAAAATTTCATATCACCACCGATAACCCTCTTCCATTCTTTACTAGTTCCACTGTCGATCTCTATCCTCCTGCATTGTCTATCACACCTCCCGAGACCACTTCTAATCCATCTCTCACATCTTCCACAGATTCTAGTTCATCTACCCCCACCACTGCTCAACCAGATGATCCAACAACGGAACATCCTGATAATGCTGCTTTGTCTGACGATCATGACAATCACTCACCCCATCCTCGTCAGTCTACCCGGGTAAGACAACTACCTCATTATCTTCGTGATTACCATTGCTATTCCACTATCATATCGCTTCAGGAACCATCTAGTTATAAAGAGGCTAGTTCTAACCCATTGTGGCAGCAAGCTATGTCTGAAGAATTGCAGGCTTTAGAGAAAGCCAAAACTTAGGAATTGGTCTCCCTCCCACCAGGAAAGACAGCAGTTGGCTGTAAATGGGTGTATAAAATTAAAACCAAATCCGATGGGTCTATTGATAGATACAAAGCCCGACTTGTAGCAAAAGGTTTTAATCAAGAATACGGAATCGATTACGAGAAAACCTTTGCTCCTGTTGCTCGCTTAACCTCCGTTCGAAGTCTTATTGCTGTTACAGCTGTCAAAAAATGGGAGCTATTTCAGATGGATGTGAAAAATGCATTTCTCAATGGTGATATTTCTGAGGAAGTTTACATGAAACCTCCCCCAGGGCTTCCTCATTCCACAACTCACGTCTGCAAGCTTCGTCGTGCCTTATATGGTCTCAAGCAAGCTCCTCGTGCCTGGTTTGAGAAATTCAGTTCCACAGTTCACAAATTGGGCTTTACCTCTAGTCCTCATGATTATGGGCTATTTGTCAGAAAAACACATATCGGTATCACGCTTCTTATACTTTATGTGGATGACATGATCATTACTGGGGATGATGCTTCCGGAATTACTGAACTTAAACAATCTCTAAGTCGTCATTTTGAGATGAAGGACCTTGGTCGCCTAAATTACTTTTTGGGGCTTGAAATTTTATCTGATTCAGCTGGTTATTATCTTTCCCAAGCTAAGTATGCTTATGATATTCTTACTCGTGCCGGTCTCACCGACTCTAAAATTGCTCCTACACCGTTAGAAATGAATCTCTGGCTTACTCCTCTCGATGGTTCTCCCCTCAGTGATGTTACATTATATCGTCAGATAGTTGGTAGTTTGGTATATCTCACAGTCACTCGTCCAGATGTTGCTCACGATGTCCATATCGTCAATCAGTTCATGTCTGCTCCACGTTCTACTCATTATGCAGCTGTCCTTCGCATTCTCCGTTACATCAAAGGCACCTTATTCCACGGCCTTCATTTTTCATCCACATCTTCTTTGGAATTACGTGCCTACTCTAATTCTGACTGGGCAGGAGATCCAACTGATAGGCGTTCAACTACAGGATACTGTATTTTCTTGGGAGACTCTCTTATATCTTGGCGTAGCAAGAAGCAATCCTTAGTCTCTCGCTCTAGTACAGAAGCAGAATATCGTGCACTCGCTGACACCACTCAAGAACTTATCTGGCTTCGTTGGCTACTCTCAGACATGGGAGTCTCTCAACAACTTCCAACTACACTTGGTTGTGATAACAGAAGCGCTATTCATATTGCTCATAATGATGTTTTTCATGAACGAACAAAGCATATTGAGATTGATTGCCATTTTGTTCGTCAGCATGTCACCAGCAATGCAGTTCGCCTCCTATCTATTGCCTCTGCAGATCAGCCTGCAGATCTCTTCACCAAAATTCATTCGCCTGGCCACTTCCATGATCTTGTTTCCAAACTTAAGTTGGTTTCTCATTTACCACCTTAAGTTTGAGGGGGGGTGTTAGAGAATATTGTGTATAATATTGTGTATAATTGTTGACTTTTGTTTCCTTTTCTCATATTTCCTCCAGCTCTATATATAAAGGGTTTCTATGTACTATGTACATTCATCAAATAACATATATCTTTCTCTCATCTCTCTCATCAAGTTAACAGTTTTCATAACGACAATTATGATATATGTAATTACTAATAATATCTTAAGCAGAGGCAACTTCATCATTCAAGTAACTCTTCTAAAACCGATGTGACCTTCACACCTTTTCCACCACCTTCTCGTTGGATGTCCCTATTATCTCGGTTACAAAACCATAGATGAAGAACTAGTTAACGATGGATATACACGGGAAGAAGACAAAGGTGTTATCACCCAGTTTGCATATTAAGAAAAGTGATAAAATATGCATCACCAAAGCCATGAATGAAGTCAAGGTGGAGCTCAGATATAATTAAACCCACTACTTTGATCTCCGGAGGAAATGGCTCAGTGATCTTCCCATGGGTTCAGTATATGCATGTGTTCCCACGATATACACCATCAACATCGCTATCTCAAAAAAATGAGCCGGACATCTTTAGATGAAAGTTTACATTTACATCGAAATGAGAGACTGCCCATAACATTAGTGACCCATCCATTGGGTCATGAATAAACAATGTTTACATGTTCTTTGTTATGGTAGCCTTTCATATCGATGTAAATGTAAACTTCCATCCAATGATGTCCAACTCCATTTTTGCAATAGCGGTGGTGATGGTGTATATCGTGGGGAACGCATGCCTATACGGACCCCATGGGGGGGGGATCACCGAGCCATTTCCTCCGGAGGCCAAAGTAATGGGTTTGATTTAATTTTGAGCTTTGCCTTTGTTCATGGCTCTAGTGATGCAGATGTCATTACTTTAATTTCTTGATATGAAATTTGGGAGATAACACTTTTGTGTTTTTCGCGTATATATCCATCATCGCTTGGTTCTTCATCTACGTTTTAATTTTTACCCGAGACAACGGGGATATCCAGCGAGAAGATTGTCGAAAAGGTGTGGAGGCTACATTGGTTGACTTAAATGAATAATGAAGTTGTCCGTACTTAAGGTATTATTAGTAATTATATATATATATATATATTATAGTTTAGAGTCGTTATAAAAATCTTTGACGATGAAATAATTTATTGCCTTTTTTCTTTCGAGTTTCTTGCGGGGTTGGTTTGGATGGTGTTGCTAGTACATTTGTTTCTTATGATCCATTTCAGATGGATCTAGATGACAATGGAATATTCTATGCTAATTTAACCAATTGATTGTGGGTTCTATTTTTCACCAAGAGCTGTGATTAGATTACTTAAAGTGAAGGAGAAGCAGAGGGAACTTGTTGAAAATTCTACCCCTGAAAACCTTCCTTATGAAACAAAGTGGAAGAGAATTACGTACGTCTTTACTAAAAGATCTACAATCTTTTTCCACTCATTACAACTTATTTCTTGGCCGAAATTTAGTTTATTATTTTTGTTGAGATTTTTGTTACTATAATTATATAATTTTTGGTTTTGTAGTTATCAATAAATTGAACCAACGAAATAATAATTGAATAGAGGATCTATTATAGGGATTGTTTCTCTCTCTCCGCTATAATCCTCTTTACAACCTACAAGATATTAAAACAAGCAATTATTATTATTGTTAATAGATACTTAAATCTCACATGATTAACAATTCTAAATTGACAAGCTAATAATTTAGATGGAAAAAAAATAAAAAACAATAGATAACAATATCATGAAAGAATATTGAAAAAGCCATTATAAAAAATCAAGGTCTTTACTATATTGATTCTATAGCTTAACACTTCATTAGATAACACATACTGTAAAAGGCTACAAGCCCTTTCTTGTAATTTAATTTTCAGGTCAAGTAGACAAGGGGAATAAGAATCCCCATACACCAACTCTGTATATAAGAACACGAAAAAAAAACCATTTTAGGAAGAAATAGATTAAAGCTGATGTCTTTTTCTCTTCTCGGCAAAGCTTCTAACACAAGCTAAAGACTTCTCTCACAAGCTTTAGCGAGCATAAAGAATGAGGAGATTTGGCGGCCAATAAACCGCGAGTAATTGTTCGCCAAAAAGTCAAGACGGGGACAACAATTGAGATACACACAAATAGCAAGTCAGCTCGCGTAATAGTGATTGGTAAGTAGTTGTTTGCCCAATAGGCAAGGTTAGCTGCATTAGCACAATGAATGGAGAACCTGCACGCAGCGAGTCAATTCGCGTATCATGGTCTCACTCTCACCCCACTCATGTGAGTCAATGCGCGTATTGTGGGGATGGCAATGCATGAAAATCCAGTAACTTTTTTTCTTTTAAAAAAAGGGAGGTCTAATGGACACTCACACCTATGGGGTAAACTAGAGCGAAATGATTTTCAGGTAAATCAATTCCAAGGGAAGTATTTCATGTCTACCATTTGCAGTTAAGCAAATCCAATGTGAGAAACAAGAAAAATGTAGCTACTCCAAATTAAGCTAAAACAGGAATAAGCCACAACAAAATTACTTTGAATGCGGAAAATCAAAGACACATAATTAAATAACCTAACAGTTGCTATAAATATAAGCAAATCCGCCTTAGAGAGAACCCGAAAGCTGATGATATCGATAAATCATATTGTTTGAACTTAATTGTGATAAATTTGTATCTGCAAATGGAATGACTTTTACGGCGCTTGGTTATGTTTGTTTCAAATGGCTAAATTTTCTCGTGTTATGGCTTTATATATCTATGAATGAGGGGTATTATTGGAAGTTTGCATCGATCATTGTGTTGACGTTGACTAATGGTTTTAACCCTATGACTAACGGTTTTAACCCTTTGACTAACGGATCCGTGCATTTTGGACTCCAAATTCAAAAAAATTAAAATAGTGGGGCACCAAACTCAATATTGTAAAAACAATGAACCCCAAAGTTTAAATGACACTTCCAATTTTTACTTTGCGTTTGTGTTTTTTAAAATAAAAAGTGCATTTAATCAATCAAGATTGGGTTACCATTGAGCTAGTATTTAATTCATTAAAAAAATATTTAGTAAGATGACGTGAATATTTTTTATTGGTTAAAAAAAACTCGCATAGTGAAAATTGGTTTGCGGTTGAACATGATTTGAAAAGTATCGTGTATATAATTGAAAAAAAAATTTAAAAATTAAGGCTAGTTAAAATATAAAAATTATTGTTAATATATTTCACCCCTGGTAAAAATCCTCGATCCGCCTTGTACGTATATATATATATTTAATATTGTGTACACAAACAGCAAATTTTATCTTGTTATATTACTTATATCCTAGGGTTACTACAAGTAATAACAAAAATATGGAATCATAGCAACTATACTTTGATCTGCCAAATTATCTCACCTTATCTCAGTTTGTGCAAGTGAAACAAATATCTTGCATGTGTCAATATTTAATAAAATTGTATAAACTAATATTTGAAAAAAAACAAATTCCACGAGGTTTTCCCATACTACATTAGATGTGAGATTAATTCCCGATAGCAGATCTGATGCTACAGCTAAACCAAGAAATTTTGCTTCTGGAAAAGATATAATACGAGATATTCCACTAAATAAATTGTCCCCAACAAAAACTCAGTGCTGGACAAGCCACTGAGCCGATCCAACCCCATAAGTACATATGTGTATATATATATATTATAATTTTACACAAACATGAATACACACATATATGGAGGGGAACTAGGGTTGGGCCAAGCAGTTTCCAACCATTCCAAATTTTACTTTTTTTTTATTTTTCATATATAAATCTTACCAGTGGAGACCTTCGGCCCACTACGAGCCCATTTCCAGCCCACCTCAGTTTAATTCTCCGGCCCACCGAACCCTCCTAAAATAACAAAATTAATGCCCGAAATAAATATAAAAATAATGATGACTAAATTCATCCATGCCTAAACTAATTGAAGAGTTTAGTTTGAACCCTAAGGTGATGTTTGATTGATATTTTGAGTTGAGCTTTTAAGTTGAGTTTTTAAAATATGGTGTTCGGTAGAATTTGGAATTATGTTGAAAAGTGAATTTGGTTTTTGTTTGAGTTTTTTTCAACCAACTAAAAAATCTCTTAAAAAAAATCAAAAAATAGTTACAATGGATCTTATTTTATAAATTTCGACGAGTAAATTTCAAATATATATTTTTTATCTAATTTTGAGAAATGTAAAGATTTTGAGTTGAATTTTTAAAATTTGAAAAAAAAAGAAAAAAACCCACCAAACAGGCCCTAAGTAATTTTTTGAGACAATTTGCACCTAATACATTCAATTGATTTCAATTTACTCCAATAGGTCATTTTTGGCCAAATTTCAAATTTATTACACATACAGATCTGTGCATATATATATATGTATATATATAATATCTTACATACATAGTATACATCTTTCTATAATCTCACACAAATTGCTTTCATTATTCTTCTATTTTCTTTTTACTCCTTGCCATAAGCTGCCGTACATATAATTACCGGAACTCTGAGAGTGGTCGCCAGAGCTCTGGCCATGTCGGTTGGAACTAAATTGGGTAATTTTATGTTGAAAACATAAAATCACTAATTTTAAAACAACAATACGAAAGCTTGCAAAAGAAGGCAAAAAAAAAACCCTAAAATAATAGATCTATTATTAAGAGTGACTACTTTGTTAAAAATGAGCTTAAATGTGTGAGTGTGAGTGAGAGAGAGAGAGAGAGAGAGAGAGAGGGGGACTCACCTTCAAACATTAGAGTGAGAGAGATAGAGAGATATGTAGGGGATAAACAGTAGTTCTGGAAAGAGAGAGTGTTTGTGAGAGAAAATTTTTAAATACAAATTTTCCAAAATACCTAGTTAAAAGTATTCACCAGCTGAAACACCCAGAGAGAGTGCGCTTAACAGCTTAAGCCTTCAAACAGAGAGAGAGAGAACACTTAATTAACGGCTTAAGCCTTCAAACAAGGAGAGAGAAAGAGTGAGAAAGAGCTTTTTAGTGGGATAGTCACGAAGGTTTTGTAGAGACAGATCGAGCTTTTTTCTAGTGAGTGAGGAAGAGAGAGAGAGAGAGAGAGAAATAGAGACAGAGATAGAGAGAGGGAGGATAGTGAGGAAGAGGAGAAAAAATGGCTTTTATAAGACCTAAATTTGACTCATTGGCCAGACTATTAGCCGCCATCATTCCGCAGAAAAACCTCTAGTAGTTGCCGGTGGAGGATTTTTTTTTTTTTTTTATTTTTTATTTTTTTGTGGGGTGGGGGTGGGGGTGGGCCTTGTTAAATTTGTAATGGAAATGGGTTATTCTTCTAATTTCTGAGGGCGGAAAGAGAAGGACAGGAGAATTGAGTTTTTTTAGTGAGAGAGGGGGGATAGTGAGGAAGAGGTGAAGAAAAAATCTTTTATAAAGAGGGGAGGAAAAGGGTTTGTAGGTAGAGAGAGATTGATCACGAAGAGGAGCAAAGAATAAATTATGGTATCTATACCTCTGAATGTGATGAAGCTACAACACCAAGTGAATTATGAAGCTCGCTGGGTAGTGACAAAAAAAAAACCGTCTAACAATAATCATCATCTCTACCAATTTCATCACTTTCATAGAGCCTGCAAATAATTTGTCAATCACTTAAAATAAAAAGTAGATGTATGCAACATAATATTTATTACTTTGTAATGTATAATAATTTTTTGTTGAGAGATAATAATAATTAAATATATTTTTCAAGCTTGATGTTGTGCGTTAAATTACTGTATATATAAAATACATACATATATATATATAGAGCCTATCTCATACGCACTGGTGCGTACGCACCAGTGCCCCGCTCGCAAAAATCGAGGCAAAAATAATGTCAACGTTATTTGCTTTCTTCTTAAGTTAATCAATAAGTTGTCTCTCTCACTTGCAAAAACCCAAACCCAGCTCCTCTCTCATCCGACGACTTCCATATCCATGTCCCCCTCTCTCTAAAATTAGACCGGCTCCATCACCCTCTCTCTCGAAAATCCAGCTTCACTCCAAAATCCGACCATTGCAACAATTTCCCCCTCTCTCTAAAATCCGACCATTGCTCTATCTCTTACTCTAAAATTCAAGAGTTACAATTTCAACAAGCCGCGCGGAAAGTTCCTCCATCATCAAGCTCAACATCATCAGGACTGAAATTATAAATGGGTCTCTCATCTCATCTTTATGGCTTCTTGTATTTTCGAAATATAGGGCTTGCAATTTGGGAGTTTGAAATATAGCTGCTGTTGCTGTTGTTCTCTAGTTGGTTTGAGATTTTTGTAGGCTTGATATAGCTGATGTTGTTGTTGTTGAGTTGGCTTTATTTTCTCTGTTTTGATTAGGCTGATTATTAGTGCAATGGTATTGTCCAAATCGGGGTAGTCCAACAGATAACAAGTGGTGAGAAGAGTTTGAGGTTTTCATATTTAAGAAATCACATGAGGTTAAACTTTGGTACTAGTGAGTCAAGTTTTGAAGTATTGGAGGTAGTACTGTATTTGATATAAAATTGAATGAAATTGTAGCATTTAGAAACTTTGATTTACTGTAAATAGCAAGAAGTGCATACTTCTGTTACAGTTAATTATACTATTTATTTCCCTATTTAAAGAGAGTGAGATTGTTCTCGCGAAATTTTAAAGAGAGAGGGAAATGGAGGTCGCCGAATTTCTGAGAGAGGGAGGGACCATGGAGCTGGGTTTCCGAGAGAGAGAGAGGGTGATAGAGTCGGTCGGATCTTAAAGATTTTCACAGTTGAATCCGTCGAATTTTAGAGAGAGAGGGACATGGAGATGGAGGTCGTCGAATGAGAGAGGAGCTGGGTTTGGGTTTTTGTAAGTGAGAGAGAACTTATTATTTGACTGAAGAAGAAAACAAATAACGTTAAAGTTAATTTTTGGTTGATTTGAAGGGGGTTTTGGTTGAGAGGGAGCTCGTCAGTCGGGGAGAGAGAGAGCACTCGTCGGCAAGCTTCAAAATTAGAGAGAGAGCAGTCGGCATAACCATTTTAGAGAGAGAGCTATTTGAACATTTGAAGGGGGTTTGGGTTTGGTTGTGTTGCAGGTGCTCTGTTTTGAGAGAGTGAGAGTTGCAGGTGATCTATTTTTGAGAGAGTGAGAGTTTGGTTTGACCAAAATTACTGAAGAAGAGAGAAACACGCGGGAACTGTGCGTGGGACTAGTGCGTACGCACCAGTCCGTAGGTGAACGGCTCCTTATATATATATATGTAGAATTGTTAATGATATTATTTGTCACAAAAGAAATTTCAAAAGTAACTTTTAGTATATTATATTGTAATGCAGTCATTTGGGATATATTCATACCATTCTTTTCTGCTCCTTCATCGCAAAACTTATATATTGGAAAAATTCAAGTTACATTGTGTAAGATTAAAAAGTGTTACACCTGTCTGTAACTTGTTTTTTAAATTCATAATTTATCAATTCTACTTTTAAAAAAACTATTCTTATTACGTTTATCAAACGTACGGAGTTTCAAATCAATCCGATATTTGTAACCATATAATCACTATACTTATTTTTACGTAATTTTTGTAAGGTTCATAATTTAATATATAACATGATTATGATGAAAGACTTATGTATCTTCAATTCATTTAATTCTTTGCACGCATTTTTGAGATATTATAATTAGAGTTATTTACAAAAGTTACTCCGAAAGTTTACTTCTTGTCACTTTAGTCCACAAAGTTTAAAAATGCATAAGTTCATACATGAAGTTTAACCCATGTCTCACATTCTCCCATTTTTGGGTGGACCATCTAAAAAGCTAACGGAGTTAGTCATGTGCAAGGCACATGAGGGGCAAAAGAGGGAAAACACTAGAGGAGGGAAAAAAAACAGTAGAGAGAAATTAAAGAGCAGTGAGATCCATCAAGAGTAAACCCATCCTTTATCGTATACGTCAATAACTCAACCGCGTAATCAGCCCTTCCAATTCTACATAGAGCTCTAATCAATACACGAAAACTCAATTCTTACACAGAACGGAAAGTAAAGAACTAAGAGAGTCCACAATAGGGTTACACTTGAAATTGGGTATTCTAAAGAAGAGATCAATGGCATCTTCAATATTACCATTATCGCTGTAAATTTTGAGAAATCGACAAAGAGGTATTCGAGTGTTTGCAAATTTTCAAAATTTTGAAGGTGATTAAGAACAGAGGGAAGTGGTGAAAAATTTGGGAGGTTTTAGTTTGGTTTTGATGAGAAAGTGATAGGCATTAGGAGTAGGTTCACTGTTGTAGATGGAGAAGCAGCCAATAAGAGAAGAGAGAAGAAAAATTGAGTCTGTTGAGGTTGATTGTTTTAGGGTTTCGATGGCTTGTTACTAATTGAAAGTTTCGTGCCATTTGGCTTTGTAAGGAGAGAGGGGCCATTTTCTTCTTTTTTCTTAGGTAACGATTATGCAAATTACGTACTACTTGAACGAGATGAAGATGAAGATCTCATTGCTCTTCAATTTTTCTTTATACAATTTTTTTTTAGTCTTCCTCATACTTTTCCCCCAATATAAGCTTATATATATATAATGTAGGTGTATATTACTTTAGGCAGGAGTTAGAATAGTATTTTTCACTTTTGCCACTCATGTGCCTTGCAAATGAGTAATTCTGTTAACTTTTTAGACGGTTTGTCCAAAAATGGGGGAAAGTAAGACACGGGTGAAACTTCATGTATAAACTTATGCATTTTTAAATTTCGTGAACCAAACTGAAATAAGAGGTAAACTTTAGGGGTGACTTTTGTAACTCTTATAATTAACTATAATTTAATGGCTAGATCAATGAATTATGAAATTGACATAAAGTTATTGATGAGTGTAAGACTTCATTGATCCTTCATATATATGTATATATGATATATTCATATCATTCTTTTCTGCATATTCATATGGAAACATATATATGAATATGCAGAAAAGAATGATATGAATATATCATATATACTATATATATATATATGAGAATTGATGATCTGCTGAGGGAGGATAATTAATGGTCTGGTGGAGAAATGAGATTTCCTACTTGCAAAGATGGGAGGCTAAGGTGTGTGGAATTGATGATATGTTAAGGTGATGAAAGTTGATGATCCGCTGAGGGGTGAGAGTCTCTGAGAAAACATAGAGAGATAGATAGCGAAAGTTTTGATGTGATATTTTGTTTGGAAAAAACAAGCACTTTTGGCTGGCTTCTTTTTTCTTGAGAAATGATCGAGTTACGTTCTTTCAATTCTCGAACCTCGTGCATGAGTTTTAGACTTTGCCTTTTACTTTGATTCTTTGGCATTTTTTCTCGTTTCACAAAGGTGCAATTCTGCTTGTGATTTCCTAATTTCGTGAGAGATTTATTTTATGCATGTGTCGTTTTATGTTTTTCGATGCTCTTATTCTTCCTTGATTGTTTGAAAGCTTTTTCAATACATCTTATTTGTTTTTCCTTTCTCACGGTCAGCAGCCTTCCTCACCCAAGACGTAGCTCTGAGCCTTTTGGCCTAGCTGTTACTCTTGTTGTGGCTCTCATTGCTATCTTTTGCATTTTTTATTTTTTCAATATTCTTTTGTTTTTGTACTGTGGGATTTATCCTCTTTTCTACTCTTTCAATTTTTTCTTGTATCCACTTTGTTCCTTCTACTTTGTCGGGTTTTCTGAGCATCATCGTTCTTGCGATTTGAGAATGTTTTGCTTTAGAATTTCGCATTTGACATCATCATGCTAACCTTTGGAAGCATATCTTAAAGATCTCTTAGAAGAGAAGAAATTGGGCCAAACGCCTTTTGTGGGGCTTTTCCCTTGTATTTTGCGAAATTTTCTCATTCCAATCTTTGTCTTTATCTTTCTCTACTATCCTTTCATAAGGGGCTTTTTTGGTTTGGAGAGGGCTTAGGTTTTCCTGTAGAAAAGGCTTTGGTGGATATAAAAAGGGCTAGGCTTGTATAGCAAGGTTGGGATCTTCCTAAAAAAAAGGGCTTTGGGTTCTATATATGATTCGACTCTCTGGGAGAAATTTTGAGGTGATTCGATTCTCTAGGAGAAATTTTGAGGGGAGGAATTTTGATGTGATTCAACCCTCTGAGGGAAATTCTAGTGTGATTATGATGTGATTCGATTTTCTGGGAGAAATTTTGATTTGATTATGATGTGATTCAACTCTCTGGGAGGAATTTTGATGTGATTCGACTCTTTATGAGAAATTGTGATGTGACTTGACTCTTTGCGAAGAATTGTGTGATTCGACTCTTTGGGAAAAATTATGATATGATTCAACCATTTGGGAGGAATTATGAGGTGATTCGACTCTCTGGGAGGAATTATGATGTGATTCGACTCTCTAGGAGGAATTTTGATGTGATCTTTTCATGATGATTAGGAGTACATTGGTTGAAGGTGACTAATCATCGAGGTATACACCAAGATACGGTGTTGAAGCCTGTCTTGTAGATCATGGAGTCTAGTACTTATGTGTTTGCATTATGTAAATGCTCATGCCATGCATACCTAAATTTTGAATATTCGTATACTTCTTAAATCATCGCACCATCGTCTTGAAAACTTGGTTTTGAAAAGGTTGTGAATCTTAAGTTGCTTAATTTATGAAGTATGTTACGCTACTTGAAATTATCTAAGTGCATATATATGCATGTAAGACCGACCCTTTTCTGAGAACATAATAACACTTAAAAAGTAAATACTGATTTCTGGTCAATGGGTGAGTGTGAGGTGACAAGAGAAATGGCGTGCTTCCATCTTAGAATTCTGCTGATCCTGTGGTATACTTCTATCTTCACAAGTTTCTCTCTCCTTCTTGATTCTTGAGCTTGTCCAAGTCCGTGTGCGTTCCTGCATTTGCTCATATCCTTAGTTTCAGGAGAATTATCGATGTTCTGCATTTTCATGAGTGGGTGTGAATTATCCGGGGGCCTTCAGTTTCTAACTAACTAATTTCATTGACATGATTATACCTTCAGGGGTAAAATTTTTGGTTATATTGATAGGACGACCGCGGGATTGTGATGGTGTCGGTTAAGGCACCCTCAGTGCGAATGATAAATGGAGAGGCTAGTCTTGGGGGAGTTGTTTGGGTCTTCTTATTCGCACCCTCAGTGTATCTACCCTCGGCACCCTCAATGTGTGTGAATGATGAACGAAAAGGCTAGCTTCTGGGGAGGTGTTCGGGTTTTCTTGTCGATACCCTCAGTGCATGTGTCCTCTGCACCCTCAATGTGTGCGAATAATGATGGTGAGGCTAGTCGTCGAGGAGCTATTATGGTCTTGTACATTGCATATACCCTTGGCACCCTCAGTGTGCATCCCTTGCACGAATCTGCATTAAGGATGGCTTGAGGATTATGGTTTTGAAAGGGTTGGTTATGTTCAAGGTTTAACCAGGCGGCTTTCGAATCTTACACCGATGGTACAGCGATATTGGTAGGGGCCACAAGAAGTGGGTGGTTGATGTTGGTATGAACTGGAAGAATGTGTTAGAGAATGATAGGTGGACCTACTGGGTCTCAGGTTTGGTTGCCTTCGGCTGGGTACGGATTTGGATTGAGTTGGTTTAGTTCAGCAAGTGTTTTAGTAGTGATTAGAGCTCAAGACGAGCTTGGGTGGCCACTTGGTGATCCTTCATAATGGCTATAGATTGGGTTAAATCATGGATTAAATGGTATAGATGTTCAAGGATTAAGGTACCACCCTCAGTTTGCGGGAGAACGGGACCAGGCGGCAGATCCGCTGCAAGAGAGGCTTCACCATGATTACCCTCAATATTGTTGACCTTGATTTGATTTATTGGTAGCTCAGTGTTGCAACGATGAGGCATGATCGGTTATGAGTCTGATCTCATGAATCATCTTAGTGTGATCTCTACCCACCCAGCCGACTGGTGTTAACAGTAGATAATCTGAGCGTAGTGAAGAATAGGGATAAAGAAATCGGGGATTGACCGAAAAATAAATATTTTGCCATAGGTTGCATAATTCTCAAAAAAATATGACTCGACAGGAAAATAAAATCGAAAGCCACTTTTCGGTGTTTAGGACAAAACAGACCGACATCAACAACTTTAGACCCCTGTGGATAGGTTTAAGGTAAGAATATACATTCCTGGGGTGCCCTTATAACCTTTCGATTTTAAAAATCAATTTTTCGAAATTTTTTTTAAAACGACTCATTTTTTTAGAACATTTTGGAAAATCAGGAAGTTCTCTCCTCTTAGATTTGCTTTTTATGGAATTGGTGACAGAAAAATTCTCATTAGTGGGTTTTAGTGAGAGATTTCTACAAGCAAGGTTGGACAGCCACCGGTCGCACTTGCCAAACCAAGAGTTGGTATGCATGACAAGGCCTTTTGTTCACCAATCTCACGACTGGCGATCAGAAAAATATGTAAAAATTCACCTGTACTAAGCTGACACATCTTATGTACAAGCGTGGTAATGGGTAAGGTTTATATTCTCTCATATTTGGCTAGGTCTTGCTATATACCCCAAGGGCGAGTACGTGCAAGGACCTTTTGATATACGTTCCGAGTACATGAGTGTTTTCGTCACTTGATATACCTTGGTTAGTACTTGACCAAAGATAGAGGAAATAAGAGCTTTCGTTTTATTTTGACCCACCAGACGAGCCAACTCCCTACTCACTAAACAGTATTTTCGGATTGAAAAGAGGTAATTTTACACTCGCGATAATGCATGATAATAGTGCGTGTGTGCAAAATAATGATTATGGAGGTACATTATGATAAGCGCTTTAGGATTTGTTCGAGTACTTTCAAATTTTATTTTTGAAAAGATTTTCCTCAAACAAAAGGGGAATCAGGGTATCCACCTAGATTGCATATATTCCTAATACTAAGGCCGAATAGGAAAGCATGCAAACAAAATTCAATTATCCACGCATATTCTACTCTTGTTTAAAGTCTAATCTTCTTAAAAATTCCCTAGTAGAGTCACCACTATAAGAACCCGCGTTCTCAACGCCTAAGTCCTCGTGGGCGGCGATTTCATGTTGCTTTGAAAATCAGTTTTGAAAAGAATAAGAGTCGCTAGTTTATTTTACTAAATAAACAAAAGGTTTGTGTAAAAGAGACATATTTATGGAGTAAATATCCTCTTATACACAATGTATGCAAAACCGGTTGATTCAAAAGTTCGGTGATTAAGTTACGAATTGGGAAGGTATTAGGCACCTAATTCGCCCTTTCGGTCTCTTGAGTAAGATATGCGCGTGTTATAGTTCAGCTCTTGCGTGCTACTGCTATTACTTTACAGCTTTTCATGCTTGCTTTAGAAACCAAAATTTTGGGGATGGGATGAAAATGATGTATTTCTTAATTCGTCTAGGATTTTGAAAATAAGTGTGTGTATGTGTGTGTGATTTAAAAAAGAGAATTTGATAATAGTAGATGGAATGAAACAAGTGATTTTGTAAAGCATTGGGTTTTATGGAAACTGATTTGATGTGGAATTTTATATTCGATGTAATATGAGGCGACTTAACCGATCGTATATCTATTGATTAAACCGGTATAGATGGCACTAGTGCTTTTATAATCGAGTATTTACCACATATAGACCGCAATCTATGAGTTAGAATAGATATATAGTGATTATCGATTCCTTCGTATAACAATACTGCTAATCCGGACTTTTGATTATTGATTATTGAAAAGCTGTCAAGTGATAATAATTATGCAAACAAGAGTCTGAATTATAAGACTGAAAAATAAATAAAAGCGGAGAGAGAAAAGTATACATGAGCCTTCTCGGGGGGAGAGAATATGGGTTTTTTTTTGTGCACCATGAACTCCAAGTGATTGTTGATGACAAATATGAATGGAGGGGGGGGTCTATCTATAGCTGTAAATTACCTGAAGAACAAGAAAGTAGATTGTAACCAGGACTCTAAGAGCTTATCGGAAAGCCTTCCCACCATTAGATGATGCTGATTTTTGGATACGTATTGGAGATAGAAGTCTTCTAGACCTTTCAAAATTTGAAGCCGATCGGAGTTCAGAAAGGACTCTGTTTCCTCGGATTGTTACAAAAAGTTTTTCCTATGGAGGAAAGGTACTTTTGTACAACAAGCTCACTTATTGTACGACAAGTGAAGTTCTAGTCATTGGATGATGCTGATTTTTAAATATGAATTGGAAATAGAAGTTTTTTAAACCTTATCAAAATTTGAAGCTGATCGGAGTTCGGGACGGACTCTTTTTTACACGGATTGGTACGAAGAGTTTTTCTCGCATAAGAAAGGTTCTCGCGTATAGCAAGCTCATTTATTGTACGACAAGTGAAGTTGTAGCGGTTGGATTTTACTACAATTTGAATATGTTTAGCCTCCATATGTATTCTAGATTATATCCAAATTTGAGGTTGATCGGAGTTTGGGAAGGCCTCCATTTCTTCTACGTTCTATTAAGGGTATTTTGATCAGAATCTCACAATAAACGATTAGTCCTTGATGATTCAATGTCCGAAGAAGATGGATTTTGGATATGTTATTCCCCAATATGTCATGTAGTAGATATCCAATTTTTAGATTGTTTGGAAAATGGGAGGTCCTGTATTTGATTACCCGAAGTGAACTCCCAATTTTATGAATTCCTGGAGATTCGACAGTCGGATCGAGCTGATTTTCGAGTATGCTACTCCTTATGGAACTATCTGAAAATCCTAAAATATTGAGGGTGATCAGAAATCAAGAACTTAATTTGCACAAATACTCGCAAGATTTGAATATTTTCGGTTTCAGCAGCTTCTGGTAATTCTCATCACTTTTCGCCCCGGGTGTCCTTTTTGCTTCCTTCTTTGGCCTGTATCACATGTATATAGTATGTATGCATGTATGAATACTCGTGCATGTATGCATATTCATTTTCTTAGAGATCAAAATTCTTGTCAAGATCGTAAAATGAGGTGTTCACAAGCTCTAACAATGGTGGAAGATGAGATGAAGATGAAGTGATGGAAATGGCGATCCTTAGCTTCAATCTTGAATCTAGGATGAAATCCCCCAAGAACCCATAAATTCGCCCCTTTCTATCTCTCTCTAAGCTATGAATGTGGATGTGTGAAGAATGAGAAAAAATGGGGGTGGTTTGGTGTTAAAATAGGTCTATACTGGAGAACAAGATCGATCTTGCTACCAAGAATGATCTTGGAAGATCAATCTTGCTCAGGGTAAAAGTGCACTTATTGGGTTCTATTAACAATTTATGATGAGCAAGATTGATCTTGCTACCAAGATCGATTTTCCTCCACATGAAAAGTGCTCTATTTTGAATTTGCTTAATTTTCATCATAGCAAGATTGATCTTGCGAGGCACAACACTAACCTCACATGTTGCATTGACCCCCAAACCCCCGAGATAATGGAATCTCGTGTCGAGCCAAACATAAAACTTGTAGAGGGGAATGGTATGAAACTTTTAGCCTGACAGGGACTCATTTGGGGCATCGGATGAGGAAGTTATGGCCTCTCAAAGATCGCCAAAATTTTAAAAATCGCGTAATGTGAAAACATGTGATTATTGCCTCTTTTTCAATTCGAACCACCCAAATTATGAAACGATTATTCATGCAAACTTAATTATACCATTATAACATGTTGAAGGTGTTGAACCAAGCAAAATTAACCCGGATCATAATATGGCTAGTTAAAACGACATTTTCAACTAACGAAACTTAAACAGAAATAAACATGGATAATTAGACTAGGGGTATTTCAAGAGGTGAGTTTAAATATATATTATTATTATAGTTTTTAAATTTAATTGATTTGTGTTTATTGAATATAGATTAACTGTTGATTTTAATCTTGTCTATAGATACTGTGAGAATTTGGATCTTCGACCCCATTTCTCGTTTATCTTTATCTCTTTTTTTCTCGTTGGTTTATGAAATTCAATTTTTGTTGGGAAAATATGTTTTCAGAGTCTCCAGTTTGTTTTACAAGAAAACAAACAAAAGGTTGTACAAAAGACAATTCGAAAACGAACTATCTTTCATATGTTTGAAACCATAGATTGATTGATAATTTACTTTACTAGGGTTCGGGAACTATGTTATGAATTTGGAAGGTGTTAGGCACCCAATTCGACCTTTAGGTCTCTTAATGGATCATGTATTTAATTCATATTTTAGATATCTTGCAAGTAGTTTGAATCATTTTCAAAACAGTCCTTTCGGATGAATTCAGCTAAAAATGATTTTTATGAAAGACTCGAGCTTCGTGAGCGCCTAAGTATTCATTCTTGGAATGAAATTAGAGTCCCGTAGTTTCGTTTGTTTGGAAACTGTTTTTGTATTTTGTTTGCTTTGAAAACGTGTCAAAACAGATTTTAGCTTTCTTATAAAACCTAGAAAGGATTTGTTTTGAAATCAGTGAACTTCTTTACAAGTTATCTAATTTTCTAGATTAAAACTTATATTTAAATTGGTAATTAAAATCAGAAGAGTGGTAGAAAGGTATACCTGACACGCTTGAAAAATAATAAAGACCGCTTGCTTGCTTCTTTCTCCATCTAGAACTTTTTCTCTCTAACTTTCTCTCTTTAGAACTTTCTCTCTAATTCTCTCCAAAATTCTCCTAGATAGAATTTCTCCTTTCTAAAACTCACTTGAGTGTTGATGCTTAAAATAAGACCCCAAGGGTCCTATTTATAGAGAAATTTCCGCCAAAAAATGCTCCAAAAGAGGCTAGCCGTGGGGGTAGCAGCACGGTCGTGGGGCGTGCGGCTGGGGCCTACGGTTAGGATATAGTCATGTGGTTGGGGAACGTGGCAACATTGGTCGTGGGAGATTCCCAACAGATTCAAAGTCTGGAACTTTCCTAATGGTCTTCTATATGCATGATGACTCGAGACTTGATGCAGAATGTTTGTTTTGAATAAAAACCATATTCATACAAGAGTCGTGGATTGGGGTGTTCACAAATACAGAGCAATTAGTGCGGTGAATGAAACTTTGCATGTATCAACCGCTCCATCTACAATTGTGTGTAGGGAAAATGAGCAAAATCGAATGTTATAATTCTACAAGTAATGCATAACGCAAGATAAGGTTGGGAGCTTGTTTGTGTGTGGATGCCTCGGAAATGAAAAATCTTTGTTTATGGAGAAAGTTAAAGACTCCTTACTTCATTGGGAAAAGGAGGTAGTCTGATTTCCTTAGTAGTCCTTTCAAGTTCCTCATATTCATCTTTGTTAAGTTTCTGCATTCATAACAGTAGGAAGCAAGAATCATTATTTTGTATATAAAGGTTGGTAGTGGGATGGATATTTTAAAATGATTATAATGCGCGTTGTCCTTTTCTAAGAAAAAAAAAGTAATTCAATGTTAAATTAATGGTTGAGTTTTATTCGTTACATATTTATTAAGGGCAATTGGGCATAAGGGCTCATTCCAATAATAATATAATTATAAAGGATACTTATAAATTAGCCGTATAAATTAAGGATATTGTACAAAAAAGACACTAATACCCCTTCTTTAACGTCTCATTAGGACACTAACAACAACCAGAAGGTGCTAAATGCATTTAGCACTAAAAGCAAAAGCAGAAAAGTAAAACACACATGTGAATGAATAGTAGAGTTTTTTGTCCAATTCTGCCGACACTGAGTCCATGATGCGAGTTGGCTTCCGACACTGAGTGAACTCAATTATCTTCTTCCTCTATATTGATATCGATAAATTCATCTGTGTCTGAGCTTCTGAATCCATCATGATGTGAACAAGGCTAGCACATGCTCAAGCACGTGGATTGAAGCATACATATTGTAACACCCGGTTTCCTTATCGCTTGCAAATCGCGGCCCATATCGCGTATAAGGCTGAATTTGGCTCCGAGTAGCCAAATTGAGTTCTGTAAAGGATAGTATGGTTTGGAAACTTCCAACAAGTCATATTAATATATTTAAGTATTTTATAATGACCATAAGTTGTTTCGGGTGGCTCGGACGAAAATGATGTGACGCCCTGAGTGATGAATACTCCCTTGTGTGGAGGAATGGTAGCTCGAGCGATGAGTACTCCCTTGTGTGGAGGAATGGTAGCTCAAAGGGGGCATCCCACACCGGAAGTTGGGGGATCCTTGGAGATCCATATAGGTAAGATATGGTCGCTAATTAAGTACGAGGCTTTTTGGGTAGTTCACTGGCTTTGGATCTCATAAGAACTCCGAAGTTAAGCGTGCTTGGACCAGAGAAATCCCAGGATGGGTGACCCCCTGGGAAGCTGGTCGTGAGCTCCCAGAAACAAAGCCGTGAGGGTAGATGTTCTGGGGCTATGGCCTGTCTAGGATGCTACCCAGAGCGAACAATATCGTACTAAGGTGCGACAGGGTCGTTACACGTATGCCTAATTCAAGTTCTTATGGGTCCGATTACAAAAGCTCTTGCAAAAAAATTCAAAAAAATATTGTATTTTAATTATAGGACTTGTTTATTATTTAATGTTAGGTTGTTTTAAAATTAGTATCTTGTCATGTACTTGATGTTGTCATTACTTGCATCATGCATCGATGATGTCATCGCTTACATCATGCATCAATGAGGTCATCGCTTACATAAGTTTTTAGTGATGTCATGGCTTACGTCATTGTAGTAGGTGAGAATAAATGTGAGCCCTTATATCGTAGTTGGTGGGATTAAATGTAGACCATTGGATGTATTTTGTAACAACTATAAATACCTCCCCATCCCATTCCATTTGGAGGCATCAAGTGTGAGTTTTCATTAATAAAATTTGAGAGTTTTTAATTCTCTTGGTTCTTAAAGAACTATCGAACTTATCGGAATTTTTTGTGGCGTTCACATCCGACTTATCAATCGGCTCTTCCATATCCGATTGTGGCGTCTTCAATATACCAAGGTTCACATCTCTTTATAGGTGTCGGGTCGCGGTTGTCCCATCCATAATTATTCCTTATACCAAGGTTCTTACTTCCATATAAGCAAAGGGTCAAGGTTTTCCATCCATTCTGATTATAGAAACGATTTTAGGACCGTCTGTGCTACGGGTTTTGTCACATTGTTGGCGTGGTTCATATCACATCATCCCAAGAACGGACACTGCAAAAGGTAAGTAGGCTCATTAGAAGAAGATGGCATGCCTGATTATTGTTAACCGAAGCGGATCGACCAAATTTTACTTCTTCAGGAACAGCATCCATATGAACACTATTTAATGAGCAAATCCAATGAAGGAAGAAAACCTATTCGGAATTGTATGGCTCTTTTACTGTCTTAGTTAAATTGTAGGAATACCATCTAACTATTTATGCATTGTTGTCAGAGATATCAGCTGGTGGATTTCTCAAAGGACCATGAAATTTGATTAGCACATAACAATGATGATGGGTTTGCAATTTATCTTGCCATTGATGGAGAGGTTTGAACCATGAAAGGAATTTGGCCAGATGCAAGGAAGCAGGTCCACCGAGAATGTAGTATCTGACTTCAAGATCACCTGTGACAAAGCTGAGATATTGGTGCAACTTTGGAGCATCAAAAATGAAAGTGACACTGTATCGCCTTGTGAGATACCATAAGGCAACAAGGGATTCTTTACGGAGGCGATTGAGATAATGAAGATGAAACAGGGAACAATAAGGATATTGTGGATGGAGTCTGAGACCACGAAAATGGAGACCATGGTTCCTTATTGTTATTTCAAGGAATTTTTGTATTAAATCTTCATCTCTAGAGCGAAGGCCAAAAGTGAGAATTTCATTTTGGATGCCATCAAGTAAACTTTGGATAATTCTTCAATACTCATGTTAAGGAAATGTATAGGTGTGAATGGACAGATGCATGGGATTATAGTCAGGGGCTGAGGCATTTGTACTGACTGAAGGGTAACATGAGGAAGTGCACTGGCGATGTAGGACGAGAGGCTTTGGGGTCTTGAAAGGAAATCTGTACTAACATTATTTTTTCCCTTAATGTTGATGACATCAAAAAACCATTGGGAAAACCATTCAGACCATCGGAGAAGTTGGGAATTGGAGATCATTTTTTATTTAAATTGAATCATCTTCGGGAAGGAAGACATATCCATTTCAATGAGGAAACGATGACCAATTATCTTCGGGAAGGAAGACATATCCTCTTTTAACTGCAAGTATCTCTTCAAAGAGTATGGCTGCCCAGTACTCATTACTATTATCAGATGGAGAACACGCTTGCCAGTAGAGGGAATTTGTAATGGAGGCAGATTCGTTGTCAAAGCCTTGAAGGATTGGACATAGTCTGTGTGAACTTGTGACCATGGTGGTGGTTCTTTCTTCAGGAGATTTGCCAAGGAGGCCGTCAACTTAGCGACTTTTAGAATGAACCGTGCCATATACTTCACAAGACCGAGAAATTGCTAAACTTGCTTTACAGAAGTGAGCTTATCTAGAAACTTAAGCAAGTCTTTTGCAATATGGGGTTGAAGGAGAAACTTTCCATCAGCAATTTTCATTCCAAGGAAATCAATTTCCTTAGGTGCAATAACCATCTTCTTTTCGGAAAGCATGAGACCAAATCGTGTAACTAATTGGAAGAAGTGGTTAAGCAAATGTGCATGAGAAGTTTCATCCGGAAAGAAGATTAGAATGTCACCTTACAGTATATATATAGTGTCAGCCCTAATACTAAGGGTTGATGTTTTCATCCCACAAAATACTTGGTTCTGTTTCTATTGTCATTTGGTCTTTGAGAATCAAGTAATGCACATGTTATTTGGTTTTTGAGAATTGGGTATAAGCCTATATACTCGATGTTTAATTAACAGTCAAGTAAGGCGTTGTCAAGTTTATACTCGATCCTCAATAACTGAATAACATGCACCTTACTCAGTTCTTAATGATCAAATATAAAATTGAAGTTAAACCAAATGTTTTGTAGGGTGGAAATATCAATACCCTAATATTAAAAAGTAAAATCACTCATTTTTTAGGAACTTATAGTTAAATCGCACATATGTTATTTTTTTAGTATAATAATATACTGTTGAAACTAGAGTTGGCCCTAGGCATAGGCGATCCATGTGGTCGCCTAGGGCCCCCAAAAATCTTTTCCTTTATATATAATAAAATTAAAATAATTTTTGGCTAAATAAAAGAAAACAACTGGACAATTGTTCCAGCGGGTGATGGTGCTTGTCTTGCAACTCAAGTTCTCTAGTTCTCGAGTTCGGAGTCTTGGTATGGGCGGGATTGCTTCCTTTTTTTCTTTTTTTTTAACAAATACACAAGTCCAAGTTCCTAATTCAACTAAAAAAAATGCAACAAAATAACCCTAAACTTTATATATCGACGAGTTTTTTTGAGTTTTTTTTTCCTGTTATTTAATAAAACACTATCTTTTAATTCTTGTTTTAACTAAATTATATATGAATAGGAAATTTAGTTACTCTTTTTATTACTTTTCAAATCTCATAATTTGTATATATATATATGTATGCATATATTTGTTAGAGTTTATTGATATAATTATATTTCATGAATATACAAAAGGGTCTCGAAAACCAAAATTCGCCTAGAACCCGTTAAAACTTAAGACCGGCCCTGGTTGAAACATATAACTAATTAACTTGAAGAGCTTTGAATAAGTTGGCTCGATCCTCACCTCTTTGTTTAGAAAATGCTGAGAGTCATTCTAAAGAAAATAAATTCTTACTTGAATAAAATTTGGAAGATGTAATAGGACAGTTCGATGACACGTCTTCTTGAAATTAAAAAATACAAAAAATACACCTGAAACATCAAATCAAATGCAACAAACTATTTTAAATACAGAAAACGAACATTTTATAAGCCAACTAATTAATAAAAGAATGAGATTATAAATATAATACTAGCTAGGTGTAAGTATAATATTTTGGCTATGTACCCTGTACAATATATATATATATATATATATATATATATATATATATATATATAATATGACGTTTTTTCGGACTTGTTTTGAAGATTTGGTGATTTGTAATTTGTGCATTATTAACTTTGTGTAAAGTTTATCCATAGTATTCTCACTATAAGTATTGTATTGGTGAATGTATGCAGTGGCAAATGCAGAATTTCAATTTGGGGTACCAAAACACAACCAAAAATAATTCTTTTTTTTTCTTTTTTGTTATTTTTTTTCAACATAAAAATAAATAACATAAAAAAAAGTTCAAAATAAGTTAACCAAAGAAGCCATTCAATTGTCACATATTATTTTCTCCGTATCTCTATACTAACAAATCCCATTGAATTTGTATTTATATCCATTTCTTTTTAAGAGAACCATAAAAGTTCAAAAGGTAATAAATTGTACATGTAGAACACACTTGAAGAGGTCCAATAAGGTGCAACATATTTACACATAATTAACAAGTTATAATTTTTGATACTTCATCGTTTCCTGAATTAAGAGTTTGTGGTTGACTTTCATGTTTTACTAATGACACGTTAAGAGCTCATATTTGACTTTCACATTTTATTAATAATATACTGATTTAAACATAAGAAAAAATTAATTAAAAAAATATTTGATATTGCGAAATTTGATAGACTAACTTACCTCTAATAAAATAAAAATTAGGCTGTTATTTTTAGAAATTCTTAGGTTCTGTTTGATAGCAATATGAAAAATAAAAATAAAAACATTTGATTTAGTAAGAAGTTGAAAAATTAGTTGAAACATATCATAAGATGCTCTCCGTTTCATGCTCATTTTACAAACGTCATTAGTTCATTAAAACTTTAATTTGTTTATCTTTAATTAACTTTCTATCCCTCCGTTGTGAGTCAATTAATTTCAACTAACTTATTCCTAGGGTCTCAAATTATGAGGTAATAGGAGTAAGTAATCCAATGTCAATACGTTTTATGATACAATTTTTTTGCTGAAGAAAAAAAAAAGGGTTTTATTTGATGATAAGTTGGAAAATAATAATAAAAATAATTAAATTTTGTTAGAATTGAAGATAGAAAATAAGTTGTGTGATGTGATAATACGTTCTTCGTATCATGTTTATTTTTACCGGTAGATGATTTCTATTCTTTTTATTTCTTGTGGGAAAGTTTTTTTCTTTACCATTAAAAAATATATATATTTTCCAATGCAAAAAGTACGTCGTATACATATTCGGAAAACATTTCGGATATGCCAATCAAACACCCATTCTGGTATGAATTCGCATGCATGACCCATTTAGACCCGTTAAAAAGTTATTAAATTTTTAATAAAAACAAAATTTATTGAATCAAGTTAGAGTTTGTATCTATTTGAGGATTTATAAATATTTGTCCATAATCTTCTTGGTAATTTTATTTATTCACTAATATTGCTTCTAGTTCAACTTTTTTTTTACAAAATTTATTTCTTTAACCGGTACAATTGCATCGTGTTGTCTTACCCGATAAATAATCAAGTTGTATACGTATCCAGAAAATATCAACCGATATCTTATCGAGTAGTGTTCGGATGGAGAAAAGAATCACCCGCAATCCTTGAGACCCGATAGGAATAGAGCAGTCAAGAGTACATCGTTTAAGACATGAAACTGACACAAATATACCCATTTCCATGTTTACTTTTACCGGAAAAGCTAATTTCAACATGTCAAGAATACAACTTATTATTCGAATAATAATAAATAAAAAAAAAAAAAGGACAATTGCATCGGTAATGGGATTATCATGACATCCAAAAAAAAAATTGGGAAATGGGCAGTGAATATAGTACCTGGTACGGAAGTAGTGGAATGAAAACCGGCCAGCTGGGACGTAGTGGAATGAGGTCTGGGTTGTTGCTTTTGTCTTATTTCAAAAGGATAATTGCATTTTAAAATTTTCATGCTCATTAGTCCATAGCTAGCTCTGGTCACTCCAATCAGCAAGGAGCTCCATTTTTGCAATACTACAGGATGGTTTGTGAAAATTTGAGGCAACTTCAACCTTGGACGGTAAGAGTACTCACTAGTCTCTTTTGCTCTGAGTTTTGATATATTGTTATGTATAGTTTTCTTGTCACTAAACTCAATCATGTTAAACAACACACCATTAATTATATTATGCACTTTTAAATACTAGCTAGTAACACTCATATATATGGTGTCCACTGATCTCCAATCCACCCAAAACTTGATGGGCTCTATTCAAAATTGCTACAAATTATGAGTGCAATGTATTGAAATGGTTAATATAAAAACAAGGAAAAAGAGAAGAAAAACTATACTCAGACTCCGTTGGGATTGAGAAGTAGGTGAAATGGTACTGTGCCAAGACCAGTTTCTAGTGATCTAGTTAGAGTTTGTGCGGGGCCTTCCCAGTATTGAGAATATTGATAGCTAGAATATTTCGTACGTGTTGAATAATGGCTATACCCAGTGCCGTGGTTGTAAGCAATTTACAGTCAAATCAGCTAAGGAGGTCATAAGGAATCATGGCGAAATAGTAAGTTGTGTGATTTTAGGGGTTAATTTGTTCCTAGAATAGCCTTTATATTGTGGATGGCTTTTAAAAGAAGAATTCTGACCAGAAGCAAACTTAAGGAGTGGGGGTGTGTAGTTGATGACTCTGTGTGTTATGCACCAGTAGTATATGTGGAGGACATTGATCACTCTGTTTTGTTTTTTTAATTTTGATTTCTGCAAATGCGTGTGGGAGGAAGTTCTGAGAAGAAATGACATTAGGAGAGCTGCTAATAACTGGAATATGAAGTGCAACTTAGCCCAGTTGGAAGGAAATGAGGTAGCTTTGTGGCTCAATTGAGACTTTTGGCTCTCTCTCTCTCTCTCTCTCTCTCTCTCTCTCTCTGTGTGCTAGGAAAGTATTAGGCATGCTACGTGGCACTGGAAGGTGAGGAGTACTTTGGCTGATGTGCAAGGAATATAAAGGGCCGGGCCTCCATGACTGAAATTCTTGTATAATGTGTACAGGTTTTGGTTCTGTTACTTAGATAGTGTTTTGTTTTGTTTCTTGATCGAATTCTTTCTGCTGGTTTAGTATGTTTTGTGTTGTATTTTGTTGATTTAGCTGTAGAGACTGTGTTGTATTGGTTCTTATGATTTTGATTTCATTTCACCAAAAATAAAAAAAAATCAGAGCGCGATGAAAAATTAGGTGGCAAATCCACAGTATATATACTTCTCAAAACCCTCTGATAAGTTCTCCAGAGTTTTATCATTTTTACATATTTATAGTTTCAGTCTTCAAGTCTCATGGCCACAGTCCCAGGATGAGATTCATCTTGTTGACAAAACTGAAGTCACGTGAATAAATAGGCTGCCTCATAACTCACAGTGCTTTCAGCACGCCAAAATCTTCACCTTCTGCAACTTTTAGTAAAAATAGCATGTGTTTAGTATGCTCAGAGTTGTGAATGTTAAGGTTGTTAGTGCTTATTATTAGCTCTAGACAAGACACATATGTTTTACTTAATAATATTTCACATGCCAAAATCTTCACCTCCTGCAACTTTTAGAAAAATTATTTTTCTTCCTTTTGTAGATAGCTTCAGCAATCTTCAACTTGATGATGGCTGCGGTTTCAACAACCATTGATGAAGCAGCAAGCAGAAATGAGCAAACAATGTCATACCCTATATTAGCGCTTGCATTTGCTTGCTTGACGTTGTTTCTCACATGTGCTGAGTTCATCGTTTCGGCGGCCAAAGAGGGGGCTAGGTTTTATAAATGGAAGGGCTGTATTCCACTTCTACGTTACAACGCCGTGGGAGACGAAGAGGGTCTGATATACGGGTCAACGTTTGAGTTTTTTGGAATAGCTTTGTCCGTATTGCAATTTGGTCTTGCTTTGTCAAATCTCATACTAAAGATTAGCCGTACGCAATCGAAAATACATTTCAGTATTTTCCCCTTATTGTCCGTGGTAGCCAACACGCTCCGTAAATTGTTAGCCAACTTTGCTCGAAGAGGCCGATACTACACCCGATGCATAGAGAGAGGAGATGTAAGAGTTACCGGACACTACCATCATGGGTGTTACGTTGTTCAGTGTCTCACTTGCCAAAGGAACGTTTGCCCACCCCGAGCTCCACAAGAGCCACACTTGCAAATTCTTTTTCCAGAGGGTTTAGGCATCCAAACTCTTCCAGCTACTCTTCCAGCTAGCACCTCTGCCCCCGCCAATGTTGTCCGCGAGTCTAGTTCCTCCAGTGACAATGTTGTCTGCAAGTCTAGTTCCTCCGGTGACAATGCTGTCCGCGAGTCTAGTTCCTCCAGTGACGACACATTCTTCACTCCCCCGACTGGTCCGAATATGAGCATGGGTGATTCAACTTCTCCTTCCCAATAGCAAAGCCTCCGGTTGATCGACCTATTGAAGCTATCCTAGCTAGTTACTTATCCTCTTTAACCTTCTAAGTTATATCACACACTAATACTATATTATAGGTTCACATACTTGGTAATTGGCTACCAAAGTTAGAATATGTAGGTTAATATCACAATCTTCAATTCGGTATAATTTTAACAGTGGTTAGAAGTACCAGCAATCACGTAATCCTTATGGTAGTGTCAGCCTTAAATTTTTCATAGAAGTAAAGTTTAAGTACTTGTGCTGATTAGAATAGCTAAAAACTGTTTCTAGTATACTCAAGAAGCTTGAGTTTACGATTAAGTTCACCTTGCTACTTGGAGGGCCATATTTGGTTATATATATGTCATGTGTCGATTAAGCCTTAATTTTGGGTCCAGAATTCTTGGAGTTTTAAGTAAATTTCCCTGTATAACTGCATTGGCTGGTATTTTTGTGTAACTCCTTTTTAATCTAGAAGCTTCTTATTATCTCTATTCTGGCATCTTTATTTAGGAGATACTCCTTTTTCTTCTTTAAAGTTACAATTGATGCAACTCTTTCTTAAAAAAAATTTGTAGTTTTTGCATCTAGAATTTTGGGGTCAATTCAAAGTGTGTAACAGAAATGCCTATAATGAACTGTGTTTGTGTGGCATTTATGGGAGCCAATTCAACCGTTTTTACCAGTGAGGTTGTGCCATATATAGTAAGGTATTCTGCAATTCGCTCTTACTGAGAAAATAGTTGGTGTAGCAAATCGTGAAAATGTAAGCGAATGAAGGTAGAGATTTCAGGTTCTATTTATAAACTTGGGTATAGAGGCATTATCTTAGTTCTGATCAATGTTGTCTTTTGAGATACAGGATGGACCCAAGATTTTACTTGTAACCTCAACCACCAAACTAACTTTCCTTAATTTTAAATATATCTCCACAAATTATATATTACAGTTGCACTGTATCACATGTACGAATAAATTAATATCAAATATAGGTTCAAGGGTGACGGCTGGCCCCCTTGCCCTCTACATAGATCCGCCTCGGTGTGTATATATGTAGCCAAAGACGTATCTCTTGTGAGCATTATTACCTTCTTCATCGTCATCCTCCTCTGCACAACAACCATGGTTGGAATTCACATAAAAATTTACGTATACATCATCAAAGCTAAAGCTGCAAGGACTGAACATGTACCAAAATCAAAACCAAATCCAAATTCGGTTGAATCCAAATAATTAGTAGATGGCGAGTCAATTATACTCAACTCGTCCAACAAGGGCATTTAATTGTAAATATCGTCCATGAGGCAGAAAGCAATGGAGAGCTTGGTAAATATATTCGATTGATGATTTTTGGCTTTATATATACTTTAATTTTACGTGTCTGACTCTCCTACTTTATCATCTACTTTTGCATAATGTAAAGTGAGTACATGCGCATGGTTTGTAATTCACATATATGTGTAATCAATTCTATCAATGCCTTTGTAGTCTGCTAACCAAAGGGCCGGTCCTGATATTTCGGGGCCCAAGGGGAATTTTGGGAATGGCTTCATTAACACTACAGAGAGTTATTTAATTTATATTTTAACCTTCTGAAATTCAACCGCCTTTTTAGTACTTTCTACCAAAATGTTAATGTTAAATTTATCAATGGTCAATGATACAAATTATTCCATCCCTCCCGACTTAAGAATCAATGTTTTACTTTTGCACACTTGTTATATATATATACAAGAACCCACCATATCAACGTAATCATTGGTTAGAAATCAAATTTGTAAACTATCAGAAAAAGGAAGAAGTATTTTCCTTGATTATATTCAGAAAAGAAAGAAAAAGAATTATTAATTTAGGCTGAAAGAAAGAAGAATTTTCTATTGTGAGATCTTGTTATTAACAATATAAACAAAAATGAAACTATAAATATAAAAAAATTTAGAAAAAAACAAAATATGCACATACTATCAATTTGAGATAGAGGAAATAATATTTATCTATTGATTAAGCCAAGGTCAAACATTAAAACGATTCTTTAGTATTGTTGGTGAGCCCTTATTATATACTCTATATGTAAAATACTTCTTTGACATGCCCGTAATTCAGATGACAAAAGAAAGGACAAACAAGCTAGGTTGCTGGCAAGCGAGCGAATAACTTTATGTCTATAAAATCGTATCAACATGTTGTATTTATTTTTGTATTCTTGACAAGGGAGATAAATCTGCACAAGGACGTTTGTGCCAACATTGAATATAGTTTGTAATCAAAATAATAATATTAAGCCTCGTTTGATTCAGGTATTAGTGTTAGTGGGATTAATAATACAAATATTAATAATACTGGACTATTAATCCTGGTATTAATTTAATACAAATATCTTGTTTGATTTATGTAGTATTAATACTGAGATATCCTATGTTGATGTTAATACCATGTTTGGTCATGTAACTCGTATACGGGATTATATTTTGGAATAACAAAATTATTATTATTATTATTATTATTATTATTATTATTATTATTATTATTATTATTATTATTATTATTATATTATCATCCGGGGATGAAAACATCAACCCTTAGTAAAGGAGTGATGATATCAAAAGCATTGATTGGAGTAACAAAGGGACTTGGGAACTGAGAAGTGGACTGAGACCTATTAAAACGAATTTTAACAGATCTGTCATTTTTTCGCACAAAGGACGATTGGACTGAGGAAACAGAAACAAGGTGTTCCTGTTTATGGAGTTTTTCATATGTTGTGATCCAAGTTTCTGGAAGTAACTTGATGAGTTCTTCGCGAGGTATTTGCTTTGGAATTGAAGTAACATGTGGAGCTTGACTTGAGTCAACTCTGATCATTAGAGCATCTAAGTCAACTGAGTTGGGGATTGATAGATCGAAGGCATGGTCCTAGATTCGATATATCATCTAGTGGTGAATCATGGCTGCTGATGTGCTATCAACCATTGGGGCTCCTGTTATCTGGATCTGAATCTTCAATGATTCCAGCAAGTAAGGATCATGGAGGGGGATGTTGAAGTTGGGGTACAATGTCACAAATACTGCACCAGCGTTTAAGGTTGCATGTACTGTACCAAGACATGCCTGCTGATACTGCTGGAGACGAGAGTCAACTAGAGCAATAAAAGCAAAGACCGGGAGACCTTTGCGACCATGAAAGGTGACTGCTGTATTGATTACACCAAAGTGGAGATGCGTGTAGCCTTGAGCAAGAGCCATCCTTGGTAGATCTGGGGGAATCGAAACAGAGAAGAAGTGCTCTTTCTGTCCAGAGGGAACTATAATATCGTCAAAGTTTAAAGCTTTAATATATTCTTTTACTGGGAGTTTTGACGATTTTGAGCTGATTAATTGCTTGACGCTTTTGGAAAACGACTGATTAAAGGGTTTGGAGAAGACATGGTAAGGATTTACCATGGGGAGATATGTCTCTTGGATTTTTTGATTATCAGGTAAATAAGAAACTTCATACAAAGAACCTAATTTATTATTATCAAAACGAGAAGAATTAAAAGACGAAAATGAAGACGAACGAGCTAACTAACGATTACTATTATCTGAACGTTTTAAGAAATTTGCCATAGAAAATATCTTTGAGGACAAACAAATTTCTTCATCTAAGGATAACAGACTAATTATTCCCTTCTTCGTAAATCAGGTTTTCTTAACTGGGTGTAAAAACACCATCGTCAAACTGACTACATCATAATTATAAAGCTTTTTTATCCTTTTCCAGAATAGTATTCCCGAGCTAAATAACATCAACACGGCACACCTTGGCCAAAACTGTCAACATGCTTCAAGGATAATTATCATTAATGAGTAAATTAGCCTCTATGTTTTCTGATATGAGAGATCCACGAGATATAGATTTGAGTTTTTTGATGTGAAAGATCTACACAAAGTGGTAGTCATAGAGCATATTAATCACAGAACTTTATTTTATTGTGGCAGACACAGAGCATACTGGTCAAGAAGCTTAGATCTCATACTAATTAATGGATAATTATCTTTAATGAAAACCATACCTGGAGAGTGAAAACCTTAGTCTGAACCTTTTAGTTCAGAAACCTGTGAGACAACTACTCACGAGAGGACATACTTACAACCTCTGATACCATATAGACATGTAAATCGCTACGGGCGATCTTACACCGAAGATTATGCGCAAACTATATTTTATAGATGAAAAGCATACATAAGGAGAATAATAAAATCACAAGGAATATAAGTGATAGAAAATCAACGACTAAACAAGCATCACAATGTTTTAGACAAAACCCATTATTATGGGGCATTTCATTGAACGAGTGAGGGAATTACAACAAGCACACATGTGGTGCTAAATGCATTTAGCACCTTCTGTCAACACATATGACAACAACCAGAGGTTCTAAATGCATTTAGCACCACATATCAACGCACATGACAACAACCAAAAGGTACTAAAATGATTTTAGCACCATTACAAAACATAGAATAACAAAATTAATGAGATCAACATCCAATCAATTTATATATATGTATATATATATATATGGATTAACATAGGGCTCGTCAAAAAAAAGAGTTGCGATCATATTTTTTTTTTCAAAATCCCGCTGGGCTGTCGAAATTGGTCGATTTCGATAGTAAAATGACTTCTGATTGTCTTGATTTTTCCTAAAACAATAGTAACTCTGTCTTCCGAACAACATATCCAAAAATTATCAAAATCCAACGATTCGATCAAAAGTTAGATATGTTTTACAACTGCACTTGCAGGAAAAAGAAGAAGAAAAAGAAGAAGAAGAAGAAGATGATGATGATGATGATGATGATGATGATGAGAACGGCGATCCTCTCGGCTGTACGATTGGAGACTCGGATGGTGGTGGTGGTGGTGCAGCGATGGTGTGTTGGGAGGCGGGGAAGGCAGCGAAGGTAGAAGAAACACAAGTAGATACTCCAAAAGCAGGGGAAATGAGGGTTAAGATGCTTAAAGGTTTATATGAGGGGTATTTTTGTACATCAATAGTTCTCATTATTCTTAAAATAAATCAATATTATCAAAAATGTCCTTAATTTAGAATTAAATAATGAAATTAGTCCTACTTATCTTTTTTAAATATGAGTCCTTGCTTAGAGTTATAAAACATTACGGAGTGAGGTCATATAACCCATTTTCTCTATTTATTATCTAGTGTCAAAAGTTAAGGGAATATCGGAATAGCTCAACACATGCTGAGAATTAAGGATAATGCGTGATGGGGTTAAATATTAATTTTACCATTGGCCTACAAAGATAATTCAACATTTTTTATCTACGGTAAAATCCCATTTTTACCCTCGGTAAAATCTCATTTTTACCGTCTACTAAAATCCCACTCAACTCCACTCACCTCCATTAACTAACTTTCACTCAAATTCCACTCACCTCCATTAACTTTCACTCAAATTCCACTCACCTCCATTAACTTCCACTCAAATTCCACTTACATCCACTCACCTTTGAAAAATTATCTTTTTACCCCTCATCTTCATCAAATTTATTTTTTTACCATTCTAGATTTTACCTATAAATACTTCCCCTCATTCATTCATCCAAGATCATCTTTCTACAATCTAAACACAAGAAAGACACCAAAAAACATAATTCTTCTCATCCAACACCATCCTTCTCATCCAAGATCTATCCATCTCATCCAAGAGATATAAAGCCATTGGCAAAATAAATGCAAGCCAATTCGAGAAGAAATAGAAGGGTCTTATACCCTCTCTTTTCATACCCCCAAAAAATAAAAGGGTCATATACTCTCTATTTTCATACCTCGAAAAATACCAACAACCCTTATACAGTCTCTCTCTTACACAGTTTATTATTTATTCTGTTGAAATATTTGTAATCCTAATTCTATACTTATAAATAGAATTAAGGAAATTATAGAGAGAGAAGTTGGTAGCTTGTATTATCATCCAAATTGATCGCATTTAAGCTAATACAAAGCAAGCACACACGAAAGGAGGACGTACCACTGGAATAGCATAAGCGCTACCGGGGGAACCTACCTTAAAAAAAAAGTCACGTGTTGATCATTACGCCGCATTTATTTTTTATTCACCGATATTCGCTTATTGATTGGTTAATTATCTATTTCTAGATTTTGACACCATCAGTTGGCGCCGTCTGTGGGAACGATAAGCTCTCTAAAGCTCTCGTTCTTTAGAAATTACAAGAGAATTTTCGGTAAAAAACTCATAATCCCGCGGGTCTACGTAGCTCGATATTCTCGGGGGCATAACTTCTTGCTCAGAACTCCAAATTATGCGATTCTGGAGTCCATTTTGGAGAAAATTTCAAGAGCTACAACTTTTCAGTTCAAGCCGTTTTCAAATTAGTCCATATAGGGGTTCAAAACTTCGATACAAATTTTCTGGAACGAAATTTCGCGGGCCAATGGTGACTCTATATTATCAGGCGCATAACATTGTGCTCAAAACTCCAAATCATGTAATTCTGGAGTCCATTTTGAATAAAATTTCAAGATCTACAACTTTTCAGTTCAATACTTTTTCAAATTTGGCCATCTCGGGGTCCAAAACGGGGATACAAAGTTGCTACGACAAAAAATGCAAAAATCCGGCAAGCCTACGCTAGCTCAAAATTTACGGGTGCATAATCATTCAAAATTCCGGTTACCCAAGAGGATAAAATCCAAAAAAGAGATAAGTTATTTTTTGATAACTCATATATGATTTTTTATCTTTGTTTTAATATATTTAAAGTTGTATCATTTTCTTACGATCAATAATCTTTATTGTAGAAAAAATTGACGAGCTTCCAAAAAATTACAATTGAATGTAATTTTCATCAAGTTCGTCCAACAAACCACAAGAAAGAAATTAAAGAAATTTTTAGCGGATATCAAACTTCCACGAAGCTAAATGCGATTTTGAAATCCCTCAAACAACAGCTGGACCACCCCAGCCCAAAGAGATCTAGCTGAAAATTGGCCAACAACAAAGGCAGGCCTCAAAAAAAAAAGAAGAAAAAGAAGAAAGAAAGAAAGAAATTCGAGAATTTGATGACAGTTGAAAAATGTCCGAATATAATCAAACAATTTATGACCAAAAGTATAGCGAGCTTTACATATTAATGTTCCAAGCTCTACGACTTGCATCCAATGTCTAACGAGTTCTACACATTGATGTTTCGAGCTCAACGACTAGCATCCGAGATCTAGCATCCTTGGACTACAACTCGAGATCAACGTCTAGCCAACCTTACACAATGATGTTCTGAAGCTCTAAAAGCTCTACACATTGATGTTTTGAGCTCAATGACTAGCATCCGAGATCTAACGTCCTTGAACTAAGACTCGAGATCAACGTCTAGCCAGCCTTACACAATGATGTTCTGAAACTCTAAGACTAATGATCAAAGTCTAGCTAGCTTTACACATTAATGTTCCAAACTCCACAAACTTACGGTCAAGGGTTAACAAAGCTCTATACATCGGTTATTCGAGCTTTTTCCATGATTATCTTTCTCGACAAGCGCCCGCTCTCACGCCTCAGCTTCGAAAAAGATTTCTAATAAAGACAAAAGACCTAACACAGGCATTGAATTGTCGACCTTGTTCGCCTACGAAGGATTCGAGCCTAAGACATCACGAACATCAGAGCTCATAGCTACTACTAGCTCCCGAGTTGAAAGATATCCTCACCAATCAGCTTATCCTAGCTAAATGATAAGGATAGGGGGCAATTGATGGGGTTAAATATTAATTTTACCGTTGGCCTACAAAGGTAATTCAACATTTTTTACCTACGGTAAAATCCCATTTTTACCCTCGATAAAATCTCATTTTTACCCTCCACTAAAATCCCACTCAACTCCACTCAAATTCCACTCACCTCCATTAACTTTCACTCAAATTCCACTCACCTCCATTAACTTCCACTCAAATTCCACTTACATCCACTCACCTTTGAAAAATTATCTTTTTACCCCTCATCTTCATCAAATTTACTTTTTTACCATTCTAGATTTTACCTATAAATATTTCCCCTCATTCATTCATCCAAGATCATCTTTCTACAATCTAAACACAAGAAAGACACCAAAAAACATAATTCTTCTCATCCAAGATCTGTCCATCTCATCCAAGAGATATAAAGCCATTGGCAAAATAAATACAAGCCAATTCGAGAAGAAATAGAAGGGTCTTATACCCTCTCTTTTCATACCCCAAAAAATAAAAGGGTCATATACTCTCTATTTTCATACCTCGGAAAATACCAACAACCCTTATACAGTCTCTCTCTTACACAGTTTATTATTTATTCTGTTGAAATATTTGTAATCCTAATTCTATACTTATAAATAGAATTAAGGAAATTATAGAGAGAGAAGTTGGTAGCTTGTATTATCATCCAAATTGATCGCATTTGAGCTAATACAAAGCAAGCACACACGAAAGGAAGACGTACCACTGGAATAGCATAAGCGCTACCGGGGGAACCTACCTTAAAAAAAAAGTCACGTGTTCATCATTACGCCGCATTTATTTTTTATTCACCGATATTCGCTTATTGATTGGTTAATTATCTATTTCTAGATTTTGACACCATCAATGTGGTTTTGTGATAAATCTGATCAGATTCACAAATTGCATGTGAGTGATTTCTATTGCTTGCGCTTCGGCACTTCTTTCCTCAATTTTACTTCTTTGTTGACATTGAAAATATGTTTTTGTCTAACACTTATATTTACTTTTTGAAAGGAGGTAGGGGGAGAATATTATTAAGCAAGTAGTTGGGATTGCCCTAACTATATGACAAGTAGCATTGTGTCATTCACTTTATACACCTTTTGTTAATGATCTCATTTCCCTTTTTGGATGTCTCACATTAAGAATCTCATTTTCTTTTCGGGACATAATCAATTGCACCAAATCTCACTACAAGAAATAATTTTTTGTTCTTGACCGTTGATTTAGTTGAAATTAATGGTCTTATTAAAAAAGTTAAAGTCAAAGTGGGACTTTAAATTTAAGACAGAAGGAGTAATTTATATTTGTTCATCCATCTTTTTTTAGGGGTTCATATTCATTGGATCAAATGGTATTAGCACTGCAAGCAAATTTTTATTTTTTTAAAGGGAGGTCCTTAGTCTCTTCCTTTAAGCACAAACAATGAAAATCAGCCCAACACTGACCCCCCCCCCCCCCATTGAACCTTGCAACAAGGGAACTTTCCTAGGTCCAAGTGAGTGCCTCACCATCTAGGCTAACCCATTTACTCCACTACAAACACTTTATATTCATGTTAAGGTTGTAAATTTGTTACTGAGAAAACTAGCTACCTTTGTAAGGCATTCAAATTTCTATATGAAGCGAAATGCCATACATTTTTCAATTATAGCAGTCGCTAAATAATGGCTCTTTCTATCAGGAGGATATTTAGTCATTAGATATATTAACCATAAATTGTACCTCTCTTACAAACTTCAATAAGGTATTGCTGCCAATAACATCATTCAAATTTGTTTAATATAAATGTTGTAACCTGCACGTCCTCACATATCTTTATTTCACTTTGGCAAATACTAGGGAATAATCAACCACGGAAGAAAAGCAATGGCCTTGAATCAGCTCTAAAGAATTTCAAATATCTTATTCCCAAAGCCGGCAGTCATCTGGCATAAAAATGATGTAAAAATTGTGCTTTTAGCCCTATATGATTAGGAATAGAGGGTCAGTTTGGGTTAGTTTCATTACATTTACTTGTTTAAGCTTTGAATATCAATAAACGATCATTCAACCTAATTATTTTTCATTATTACAGGTTGGTTATTGCTGATGAGTTAGATTACTTGATTATCAAAGTCTAGGTTGTGCTTCATAATCTTTTTATGCTAACAGCCTTACCATCATACAGATGTATATTGATTGGTATGGCTAGTATCATTTTATATTAAGAATTTCTTTGTCATTTCACATGTATGGGTTTGATTTTGAGAATTGAAAAATTAAGCAATATTTGTTCTTGTGTAGGTCTCATACTTCTTTGTATTACAACATGTATAGCTAATGCTATTAACTTAACTAATCAATTTCTTCCAAAGCTGCAGTCTTTAAATTATGAGTGCTTTTTTCAGATCAGTCTGTAGATACTACTTTTGATTGCTTTTGGGGCTTATTCACATAGATTCTTCTTTACCATACTTATTATGCTTGACCTTTAGATGTATATAAATTTATTTATTTTATACTTTGGTTCAATTAAATGTACCGACAAATTTCAACATAAATATTTTTCATAGTGTTGCAGCTAAGAAAAATAATGTTGTACTTAGCCCAGTTGTTGGTTACAACTTGTGAATTGTAAATTGTTTTGAGTGGTCCAAATTCCCTAAGTTTCTAGACTTCTCTTCGAAATACAATTATTTATCAATAACGACATTTGGTGCCTTTCGGGTCATCCTGAATTTCGAGTTGTGATGTCGTTAGTTTCTAAGGAAGTAACACTTAAAAACCATTAGCGTAAACATATAGTGATGGTGATACATAAATCTACCTTGCCTTCGACCCTCCAAAGTATTAATGATAAGAAAAAAAATAGTGTCTCTGTTTGCTATATGAACTTAACTTGGATTTCTGATGTGTCCTTATTTCAGGCAAGCCAATGGTTGTAACTTTTCGAGCCTACTAAAAGGATCAAATCATGATGATTCTCAGACAAAGGCTAAGGTTAATTCTTTTATCCTTTCAAATTATATCAAGTGAACTATTTCATACTTTTACATTTCCATTTGTTGACTCACCATTAATTTTACATTCCATTTCTAAAGAACTGGCAAGTGATACATTACATTGCTTTGGAAAAAAGAAAAAAGACGTTAAAATGAAGTTGAGATAGAATGATAAATTAGCATACAAAGTTTAAACTTACATTAGGCCAGGTCAAATTTCTAGTCACATTTGCATGGATAGAGGGGTTGTGAACAAATTTCGCCTTTTATCCATTCTTAACACCTCTAAACAATAAATGAAATCATATATTGTAGACTCGTAGTTTCAAAGATTTCTTATTTTATTTTTTTACAACTAATTAGTTATTTTGAATTGATTGCTATTCCAAAAGGTGCTTTCACACACTGTCTTCCAGCACAAGCATTAGGACAATGTGCTAATTAAAGTAAGTTCTCCACAATATATTGTCTGATAGTTAATTGTTTATTGGCAAGTAATAATATTTGTGTGTCACAACAAAAACTTAGTAGTCACAATGAAACTCTAGCACTTTATGCAATATTATAAACTTATGTTAGATACTTGCATTATGGAAGAGAGTTGCAACTAAATCCGGGGATATGAGAAAAGCTCTTTGTGTTTGCAGGTGTGTCTTATTACAAATTTTGTGTTAATGTTTTTCTAGCCAAATTTGGCATCTGCGTAACATATGAGTATATATTAATTTGAAGAGATGGAGTATGATTATGGCAACTGTAATCTTAAGCCTAATAGACTACTTTCGTTTTAAACCAAATATTTTTATGTGTAATTATAATGTCATAACTCAATACTTCTTTTCATTCCAAGAGTGCAGTTAAGATACTAGAAACTGAACTAAGAGAATCTACTTACAGTCTAAATACATCATCACTAGAGAGGGTTATTTCTGATCAATATCCAACTATTTCTAAGATTTTAAAAAGGCAAAACAACAATATTGTAAGCACTCATTGATATCATGATGTGGTTCATTAATCTAATAATGCGCTACATGCATTGCTCAGGAATATTTTGGCATAGTAAAATAAATAAATAAATAAATCATATGCATGAAATGATTTGTTTTTTTGACATTCCCTCTCAAATTCATCTATGTTGTTTTTTGTGATTTTATTCATCTCAGGTTTTCTAATGATTACAATTTTCTCTAGGACATTTATTCTTACCGAATCGTAACATCGTTACAGGTGGGGGTTGACCATACGGATATTGCTCTGTCAAAGGCATATAGATCACCAATAGTCGACACTACATAGTCCTTCCAACAACATCAGCAAGTAATATGTATCCTAATAACATGGCATTCCCTCTGTCTCAAATTAGGAGTCCCACTTGATTTATTAATGCATCTCAAATTATGAGTCTTATTTCTGTAATGGAACATGACATAAATTCAGCTATAATAGATGAAATTTAATGCTTATTATGTTATGTTTCTTTGCATATTTTTTGCTGCAGATTATAATTTGCTCAGCCGTGAAACTTTTTCGCAAGGGAAAAAGGATACAACTATATGGGAGGTATATTTTCAACCACGTGTTCATGTTATTAACACAGAGTGGCTTTATGTGACTCATATTTTTTAGATTTGTTTTTATGCAGCTAAATAAATCATACTTGGACATTTGCAAATCAACATCAATCCCACCCAATGGCATAATGGAACTTTCAAGCATGTGCAGAGTGCTAGGTGACCAAGTACATTATAAAATGCTTCTTCTTTTTCTTTAATTCCTTATATTTAATCAACCTATGTAGTGTATAGCACTTGTCATTCATCAGGAAGATAATAAATAATCATAAAAATTTGCCAGGGACTCCTCCAAGTCGGTCAATCTCGAGAATAAAAATTAAGAAGGGTAACAACAAAGATAGATGAAGCGGACGTTACTTTTGCATTACAGGTACAATCTAGTGCCTACAGGTACAAAAGTAAAACAATGGAATATGCAATGAGTTTTAGTGATGAAGTTTTGAATGAAAAATTTAAAAGATAAGCAAAGCAAGGAAAAATATAGGGGGTGTTGACACCCCATTTTGCGACTCTTCTAGACAAGACGCAACTCGCTTTCTGATAAAGCAAAATCAGACTTGGTGATACAGAATTTCAAGAGATGCATGTCCGAACAAAATTGGACTTGGCCAATTCAAGGTTAAAGATCATCATGGGCCTATATAGATGAACATCACACTGATCAAACAGTAAGACAGAGCCCTTTTTGAACTCCGATCACTCTCAAATTTGGAGAAAAACTAAAAGACATCTTAGGAAACAACATATCCAAAAATCAGCTTCATCCAACAGTTAGAACCCCATTTACAGCAAAGGAAGTCCTAAAAACTATACGGGCAATCCGAAAGACCGTACGTACAATCGGTCTTCCCGAACTCCGATCATGCTCAAATTTTGACATCAAGTAGATGACATCTTGGGGAACAACATATCCAAAAATCAGCTTCATCCAGCGATTAGAACCCCATTTACCGTACGAGAGAGCCTAAAGGTTGTACGGTCAATCCACCGAACGGGCAATCGGGCTTCCCGACCTCTGATCGTGCTCAAATTTTGACAGTAAGTAGTAAAAACTTGGGGACCAACATATCCAAAAATAAGCTTCATCCAACTATTACCCGCCATATGAAAAATCCTAATGACCGTACGATTAATCCACCGAACGGGCAATCCAAAAGACCGTACAAACAATTGGTCTTCCCAACCTCTGATTGTGCTCAAATTTTGACAGCAAGTAGATGACATCTTTGGGAATAATATATCCAAAAATCAGCTTCTCCAACGGCTAGAACCAAATTTACCGTACAGGGGATCCTAAAGGTCGTACGGTCAATCCACCGAACGGGCAATACGAAAGACCGTACGGGCAATCAGGCTTTTCGACCTTCGATTGTACTCAAATTTTGAAATCAAGTAGATGACATCATAAGGAACAACATATCCAAAAATCATCTTCATCCAGCTGTAAGAACCCTATTTACCGTAAAGGAAATCCTAAAGACTGTACGGTCAATCCAAAAGACCGTATAGGCAATCGGTCTTCCCAACCTCTGATCATGTTAACATTTTGACAGTAAGTAGATGACATCTTGGGGAACAACATAGCAAAAAATCAGCTTCATCCAATGGTTAGAAATCAATTGAACATATGGCCAATCCGAAAGACCATACGGCCAATCCACCGAACGGGCAATCCAAAAGACCATACGGGCAATCAACCTTCCCGACCTCCGATTGTGCTCAAATTTTGACAACAAATAAATGTAGATATACTATATATGTATCATCTAAATTCTAATATGATGTACATATCCTGAAAATAAATAATATGTGTATATAATTATTCATATCATGTATACATATTATATAAACTGTCAAAGCAAGCCTAAATTGCTTTCCATTTCATCATTCCCGCATCAACTGTGTATAGAATAGACTAGTAAAATCCAAAAAACCTCCCATACATGCCTAAAAATGCTTGTACATGTTATGTTTCATACAAACTAGAGAAATATAAGAGATGCCCTGTTGACCGTACGGTTAATTAGATTAACTGTACAGGCTTTCTGTCTAAGAGGCCATTTTTGCATCTAAAAATAGTAGGATTACTTTATGGATATTTAGCAACCCATAAATATAATTCTTGGGTCAAAAACAGTAGAAAATATTAAAAAATAAAAATGAGCATGTCCATTTAGAAGCCGAAAAGGGCAACGCGAATGCCTAACACCTTCCTACGTCGTAACATAGTTCCCGAACTCACTCTGGTTGCGCAGACAGCGTTGTACCCCAAAAGGGTACAAAAACACACTTTTATCCGTTTTCCCGTAAAACGTACTGGTAACTCGAAAATAGTTTCAAACCATGTCACACGCCGAAACAGCGGCGAGAGGATCCCGCGGGATTTTCACAGTGGCAACTCTGTTGGGGACAATTTAAGCGAACTAGAGTATGATATCTATATACTTGCTATCTTGTTTTATCTGTTTCCTATTTATCGCACACGCATGTCTTAACCTATTTTAGCATGCTATGTATCGATTTCGGCCTTTACGTGACAAGTTAGACATATGCTATGATTCCCAGGGAACATAGTAGCATACTAGGTTGATTCCATGTAGATATTTTTGCCTAAGAAAAAATACAAAAAAATATTTTTCCTTTCCCTTTTTTAAAATAAAATTGAGCAAAATTGCCAATACTATACACATCTGCACAGCATACATCTCTCATACCTTCTCATACCCAAGGGCCGAATGTAGAAGCATGCCGACTTGATGGATCGGTAAACGCTAAAGCATAAGCACTAACTTCTTCTCAGTCTCGTACCTTCTGAGTATATCGTAACCGTCTAACATAGTACTAATGATCACCCTGACAGGTAAGAGGTATATTGCGAGACCTGTTACAGTACTCTGTGTATATTGGATTAAGTGCCACGCGTATGGATCGTTCTTCGGAATTGTGAAGTATATAATGAGCCGATGGCATAAATGCCAATCCACGTACATTTAGGGTATATCAAATGGTCGTTCACACGTATACCCAGTGTATATCGTGAAACCATGCCAATGAGAAGACGTACCATTTTTCAACCGAGATTGCATCGCAACAGCATACATAGGATAAAAGAAACCTATAGATTTCTTATTTTCTAAATTCCTACCAGTCCATCCGGTATTTCATAATTTTGACATCAGGGTAAAGACAATAATTTTTCATAAATAAAATATTTATGTGCAAACTGTACATTTTATTTCGCATGCTTCGCACGTATTACACCGTTCATTTTCAACTCTTTAAAAAAAAGACATTTACTTGTATAAAGTCACATTCTTTGAAACAAAAAATCAATCAATCATTCTTTGTGGACAAATAAATGCCACCATTCTTTAATTCAATTAATTTAGATAAATAGATTCCACAATTCTGGAATCAAGTCATTCTTTCAAAGAAAAAAAATCGTTATTATTCTTTGATAAAATTAATCAATCTTTGTGGACAAATAAATTTCACTATTCTTTAAATCAATTATTTTGTATAAATAGATTCCACAATTCTGGAATCGAGTCATTCTTTCAAAAAAAAATTGTTATTCTTTGATAAAATCAATCATTCTTTAAAACCGAGATTGTGATTCAACTCTCATTTCTTTGATAAACGAAAATATCGTTTAACCACAGTACTATTAAAATTGCATCACTCTCTCTGATAAGGCAAAATTGCGACATCAAAGATTTTTCTCCAATCCTATTCCACTGAAAGTTCATACGTATGTTAATCACACTTATTTATTCAGCAGTTCTCACGTATAAAAAGTTGATATAATGCGATCGTCTGTACATGAACAGTCATTGAAAACTGGAAGGAGACTACGTTCCCATTTAGAAAGTGAAGAATAAACGGTCGAACTCGACAAATACAAAGAAAAAAATGAATCAATCGATAAGAAGTTGGTAATGAAATCGAAAGTGAGAAAAAAACTCTTAGCCACAATTCAGGCTAGTGTAGTCCGAGGGGATGAAATGAAAAAAAAATGGTGAGGGAGAAAAAAAAACAAGTCATTTTTAGTTTCCAAAAACAAGAGGGAGAAAAACAAAAACAAATGAATAGAATATGGGATAGTCTCCACTTGAGTTTCAACACTCTATCGTGTCATTTGATTAAATTGCATAAGAATTAACAATTTTACTGAATTTTTGAACATAATAAGTGTAATACAACATTGGCGCACGACATGCTTTAATAAGAGGTAGTTCAAACACCGTCAAAACTGATTGATGCATGATATAACTTCTTTCCTTTTCCCCAGATAAAAATCTAAAAAAAATCGCAGTATTGTCGTAGATGAGAAAAAGTTTGGTCCTTCGCTGTCTTTAATCGACAATCTTCGAAAATCATAATCAGAATTGAATCACAATTCCGTTTTCTTAAATAATCAAATTCTTTCAAAAGAGAATATCACGTCAATTCACATGTTCAAGTAAATTCAAATTCTTTTAATAATCAATCACGCCAATTTGCGTGTGATAAATAATTAAATTCTTTCAAATAACAAATATTGAATCAATCATTTCAAGATTTTTATCATCTCGAGAGACGTGTGATATCCCTTGAACTTCAACAGAAGTAATCGGCATTTGATTCTGACAATCATTTTCAAATTTGATTTTTCTTTTCTTGATATTACTGCTATTACATGTGAACGCGTTTTTTTACTTTCACCATGGTGTTTCACCATTAGTCACATAATTACTCCGCGAGCGCGTTGAGTTTCTTATACTTTACGGGTAAGTGCAGGTAAACAGATACATCTAATTTATCTTATTCGCCAGCATATGGCATCATTTATTCATTAATACACAGGCTAATCGCCACATTTTTCATGCACTCAATACATTGGCTAATCGCCAAATCATTCATATATTCATTATACTGGCTAATCGCCACATCATTCACTAGGTTAATCGCCAAACCATTCATTCAATACATTTAGCTAATTGATATGCCATTCGTTCATTTAATAAACTAGGCTAATCGCCAAAACATTCTTTGATTCATTACACTCGGCTAATCATTAATTCATTCATTCACTAGTCTAATTGCCAAATCATCATTTAATCGATACACTAGGCTAATTGCCACATCATTCATCAATTTAATATGCTGACTAATCGCCAAATCATTCATTCATTAATTATACTGGCTGATCACCACATCATCCATTCATTCATTCAATACATCGGGCTAATCGCCAAGTCATTCATACATTCAATAAATTGGGCTATTCGCCACATCATTCATCCATTCCATAAACTGGTTAATCACCATGTTATGCATACATTAATTTTACTGGGTTATTCGCCATCATTCATTAATTCATATCATTTGACCAATCGCGCCATCGTTAGTTTACTATGCAAGTCGTACACATTATCGCCTCTTCGGCATTTAAAAAAATTCATTTATGCAAGTAATACACTACATCGCCTCTTTGGCATTTTCAATTCATTCATGCAAGTCATAAACTGCATCGCCTCTTCGGCATTTAAAAATTCATTCATGCAAGTCACACACTACATTGGGCTCCGTCGCCCCTTTTCATAAAAAATATGCATGTCAAAACACAGCATCGGGCTTCGTCACCTCTTTTTATCAATCATGCAAGTCATACACTACATTGGGCTCCGTCGCCCCTTTCTCTAATCATATGCATGTCAAAACACTGCATCGGGCTACGTCGCCCATTTCATCAAACATATGCATGCCAAAGCACCAAATCGGGCTTCATCGCCCCATTCATTATTCATATTGCGTGTCAAAACTCCGCACCTGGCTTAGTCGCCCTCATTTATTCATATTGCATGTCAAAACACCGCATCGGGCTCAGTTGCCCTCATTCATACACTTGTTGCATGACGCACACCGATCGGGCTCCATCGCCCTCATTTCTAATAACTTTTGTAGGTTGTTGAACCTTAACCGAGCTCCAACACCCCCTTTCTAACATCTTTTGTAGGAAATAGAACCTCAATCGATTTCAAAATAATCACAGTTGATTCAGACAACAAAGAAGAGAATCTTTCAACTGAAACTCTTAGAAAGCATCACAAAAGGTTGCGTCATGGATGCCCAAATATTTTCCATGACTTCGATACCTCACTGTGCGAGTCAGACACGATACTGGGCTCAATCATCGATCAACGTGCCAATCAGACACTGCATCGAGCTCAATCGCCACATCGCAGCCTCGAACCCCATCCTCCTGCAACATATGACAAATCGTTGTAAGAATCAGGTAATATGCACATGTTAAGTGAATAAGCTAATACTACCTTTTAAAAGATAACTTATATGTTCATGTACCGAAGAAAAGATAAAATCATACATGCATTTATACTAACATTGCCTTTTAGGAAAATTTTAGTAATTTTCTATCGAACAGGTAGCCCTTAAACTAACATTGTCTTTTAGGAGCATTTTAGTAATTTTATACTGAACAGGTAGCCATTTTATAGTAACATTGGCTTTCAGGGGCAGTTTAGTAAATTTTTACCGAACATGTAGTCATTATATGCTAACTTTGTCTTTCAAGTGCATTTTAGTAAATTCTACCAAAATGGTAGCCATTTATACTAACATTATCTTTTAGGGGAAGTTTAGTAATTTCCAAACCGAATAAGTAGTCATTCTATGCTAACTTTGTCTTTCTAGGGCATTGTAGTAATTTTTTTACCTAAGCGGTAGCTATTTGTACTAACATTATCTTTTAGGGGCAGTTTAGTAATTTTTTATCGAATAGGTGAATCAGTCTCCCAAAAAGGTAAGAAGAACAACCAAATCTCTAGAAAAGGTAAGAAGAACAGTTAGTCTCCCAAAGTGATAAGACGAACAACTTTGTCTCCCAAAGAGGCAAGACGAACCAATCATAATCTCCCAAAATGGCACGACAAGTCTCCCGAAAAGGTAAGACAAACCAATCACAGTATCCCAAAAAGGAAAGTCAAACCAATCCGTTTTCTAAAAAGGCAAGACAAACCAATCCGTATCCCGAAAAGGCAAGACGAACAACCTGTCTCCCGAAATGGTAAGACGTGTCTCCCAAAGTCGCAAGACAACCTGTCTCCTGAAAAGGCAAGACGAACATGAATCTTCCGAAAAAGGGTGGCCAGCACTCAGTCTCCCGAAAAGGCAAGACAAACAACCTAGTCTCCAAAATGGCAAGACAACCCGTCTCCCGAAAGAAAAAACAAACGACCTAGTCTTTCGAAATGGCTAGACTCTAATCTATTAAAATGATAAAATCCTCGGTCTCCTTAAGTGGTAAGACCTCATTTTTTTTGCCTAAATGGCGAATCTCTTGACTACCTAAGTGGTAAGTCACTTTTATTATTGTTATTATCATTGTATTTAGCTTATTTTATCTACTAACTTGCCTTTTAGGGGTAATTACATAATTTTATAATTAGTACACTATATCACAATCAGCCTATGGACGGATCGGCCTTCAAGTGCACTCAAATGCCATTCAGGGGTTCTAGTAGCAACTCAATGAACAAAAAGTCGCAAAATACGTATCTTACCTAAACATTCATTTTTCTTGACGTTGCCCACTTTTTCAAAAATATACAAATGCCGAGGGGCTACTGTCGACACCCCATTTTACCACTCTTCTTGACAAGATGCAACTCGCTTTCCGATAAAGCAAAATCAGACTTGGCTATATTGAATTTCAAGAGATGCATGCCTGAATAAAATTGGACTTGGCCAATAGAAGGTTGTAGATCATTATGGGCCTATATAGATAAGCCTCACACTTATCAAATAGTAAGACGGAGGCCTTTTTGAACTCCGATCACTCTCAAATTTGGAAAAAAACTACAAGACATCTTGGGGAACAACTTATCTAAAAATTAGCTTCATCCAACGGTTAGAACCCCATTTTTAGTACTGGAAATCCTAAAGACCGTATGGTCAATCCACCAAACGGGCTATCCAAAAGACCGTACGAACAATCAGTTTTCCCAACATCCGATCGTGCTCAAATTTTGATAGCAAGTAGATGACATCTTGGGGAATAACATATCCAAAAACCAGCTTCATCCAGCAGTTAGAACCCCATTTCCCACATGGGAGATCCTAAAGACCGTAAGGTAAATCCACCGAACAGGCAATCCAAAATACTGTACGGGCAATCAAGCTTCTCGACCTCCGATTGTGCTCAAATTTTATAAAAAAAAAATATGACATCATGGGGAACAACATATCCAAAAAGTAGTTTCATCCATCAGTTAGAACCCCATTTACCATAACGAAAATCCTAAAGACTGTACGGTCAATCCACCAAACTGGCAATCCGAAAGACTGTACAGGCAATCGATCTTCATAACCTCCCATTATGCTCAAATTCTGACAGCAAATAGATGACATCTTTGGGAACAACATATCCAAAAATCAGCATCATCCAACGGTTAGAAATCAATTGACCGTATGGTCAATCAACCGAACGGGCAATCCAAAAGACCGTACGGGCAATCGACCTTCCCTACATCTAATCGTGCTCAAATTTTTACAAGAAGTAGACGACATCTTGCGGAAAAACATATCCAAAACTCAGCTTAATCCAATGGTTAAAAAGTTAGTAACCATACGGGCAATCCATAAGCCCGTGCGAAAGATCTGATTTTGCACTCGAAACGGATTATGTGGTGACCAAAACGGTTTATCGAATAGCCCGTACGGGAAATATGATCCTCCGTATGTTATATTAGGTACCGAAGGCCAAATCAAGTGTTATATAAGCCAGAGCCGACTTTTCAACAAGGGTTCACGATTATTGGGCAAAAGCGCCCACTACAAAGGCAGAGAAGATGCAAAACTTGTATTTTTATTATATCTTCATTTCTAGACTAGCAAAAGCTTAGTGTAGAGAGAGAAAACACTATAATAGAATAGGTACGTGAGTAAAATCTCTGTAAATCGTTTATAGTGTTTGTATTCTGACTGATCGACGAACCAAAGCTTGTAACACAAATATATTATTCCGAAACAAAGTTATGTATTCGCGAAGGTATCATCTAAATTCTAATACGATGTAAATATCCTGCAAATAAAGTATATGTGTATATAATTATTCATATCGTGTATATAAATTATATAAATTGTCAAAGCATGCCTAAATTGCTTTTTATTTCATCATTCCCGCATCAACTGTGTGTAGAATAAATCAGTACGATCCAAAAAACCTCCCCTGGATGCCTACAAATGCTTGTACATGTTCTGTTTCATACAAACTAGAGAAATATGAGAGATGCCGAGTTGACCATACGGTTAATTAGATTAACAGTACAGGCTTTCTGATATCCAGTACATGCTTTCTGTCTAAGAGGCCATCTTTGCATCCGAAAATAGTAGGATTATTTGATGGATATTTAGTAACCCGTAAATATAATTCTTAGGTCAAAAATAGTATAAAAAGATTAAAAAATGAAAACGAGTATGTCCATTTAGAAGCCAAAAAGGGCGACGCGGATGCTTAACACCTTCCCGCGTCGTAACATAGTTCTTGAACCCAATTTGGTTACGCAGACAGCGTTGTACCCCAAAAGGGTACAAAAATTCACTTTTGTCCGTTTTTTCATAAAATGTACTAGCGACTCAAAAACAGTTTCAAACCACGTCACGCGCGAAACGACGGCGGGGGGGGGGGGGGTCCCGTTGGGATTCTCACAAAAGGGATGAAAGAAAGCTACCATAGTGGAAGGATAACCGATAGCTCCCAAATGATGCATAAGTGGCCTCCAATATGGAAGAAAGCCTCCATCAAAATTAAATGATTACTTGCATAAAAAAATATTAATTAAAAGCAAAAAATTGCATGTTTGAGAGAAAATATTGCTTCTGAGAGAGAAAAGGTTAAAAATTTAATGTCTTAAAGACTTTTTAATTTTTCACACATATGGGTATACGAATTTTTCAAGACCTAAGTTTATTCAAATTGCACTTTGTATGATCCAACTTGCATGCACAAAGGATATACTTGAATACTCTGAGTTGCTTTGTGTATATACACTTACTACTTGATTATCATGCTTTGGCCATAGTATATGTATCAATCTAATGGAAATCACAAGATTTTTATCCTAATTGATAATTTTCAGATTTGATATTGCTACATAACGAGGCATGTTAAGTTGTACTAAACTTATTTGTGTTTTGCAAAAAAAAAAATTGAATCTCCAAACCAGTTTTCTTTGTGAATTAGAGACGGTTGGTTTCCTTCTTTCGCAACTTTCCATGTATTCCTTTCATTCTTGTCTTTTCTTGACTTTGGGGGAGAGATTCCATATGTTCGAGGAGAGAGTACATAGAAAGGAGGAGTAATTAAGGGAGATAGATTTGAATTCCCGGCATATTCCATTGTTTTACCTTTGTATATTCCTCATAAAAAGGGGGAGAAGAATTTATAAGAGATTTTGTTGGGTTAAAGGGGAGATTTTGATTTCATTAATTTTATTGCTAATTTATCTCTTAGTAACCCAAATGCTTTTCAGGTATGTTTGCTTGAGCTTTGGTGTTTCAGATTGAAGTACAGGATGAGGATAAGCATGAATTTGCCAGCTAAGAGATTCAAAGGGTTGGCATGTCTTACGTCTTTAGTTGTTTTATAATAGGTGAGAATTGATTTTATAATTGTAATTACGTACGGGATTATGTCTTTATAGTTATCAAGTCATCGAGTTTGTTTAGGTTGTAAAGTGTTTTGTCTCGGAATAGCCAAAGGATGAGATTGTTAAGTCTATTTTTGTTGGCATTATTCTCTCGACAAAAACACAACTTTTATTGGTCTTGACAACTATTCAGATACAATGTATTACACCGCATTATAAGTTGCTTACACCTCATTATGAATTGTTTATAAGTTGGTTCTCATATATATATGTGTGTGCATTAATCCTAGATTTTTTAGTAAGCTTTTCCTTGAGAAAAATTTCATATATCCTTTTTGAAAAGCAAAAATCCTCCACCACCTAGGATTAGATTTTTCATACCAAGTAAACGTTCTTTATTTAAAGAAAAAATTAGATCCTAAAGTAAGTGTGATTCGCAAAAAGAGTTGAAGAATAGTGTGACACCGGCGAGTGATTCGTTATGACCTATTCGTGCGATTCAGATAGGAGGACTATACGCACCGAAAGTGGAGACTGCAGCGATTGTTGTGTGACTCAAGTTTGTAAGTCTGAATTTGTGATTAATAGAATCTGTAAACTTTTGTGCATATAGTGGATTGTTGAGGATTAGTCCTATATTGAAGGGATACCTTGTTAATTCTGTTGTTTGCTTATCTATTTGATTGCTGTATTAATTACTGCATGCTAGAAAATATTAAACGGGTTTTCTAGAATTAAAATACATATACTCGTAGGGTTTACTTTATGATTCGATTAAAATTTGATTTTTAGGATCAAACCATCAGATAATAAACCTAGGGTTAATATGTTAATTCGTTTCCGCACGCGATAGCCTACTAGCTTTTTTAAGGGGGAAAGGGAAATGTTATTAAGCAAATAGCGTGGACTACCCTATCTATATGACAAGTAGCATTGAGTCATATATTGACTTTATCCACCCTTTGTTAATGATCTCATTTTCCTTTTTGGATGTCTCACAATATGATTCTCATTTTCTTTTTGGGACATAATCATATGCACCAAATCTCACTACAAGAACTATTAGTAGTCTTATTAAAAGATAAAGTCAAAGTGGGACTTTAAATTTGAGACCGAAGGAGTAATTTATACTTGTTGATCTATCTTGTTTTAGGGGTTATATTCTTTGGTTCAAATAGCATCAGCACTACAAGCAATTTTATTGTATTTTTAAAAGGGACGTCCGTAGTCTCTTCCTTTAACCACAAACAATGAAAATCACCCCAACACAAGTTTTGAAGTTTTCTAATTTTACCCGTCCGTAGCATATTATATTAGAAAAAGTATGTTATTAGTAAAGCTCAAACCACAACCTTAAAAGATGTAAAGCAGTTTCTCAGTGGGTTATTCTTTAATCTTTATAAAGAAAAACCAATTCGTGTATGATCTCATTACCCAGCCCAATTGTCCAACCCAAAATAGCTGCACTAGAGATTGGGCTTTATTACATGTATTGGTCGTCATTCATGGTCGTCGTAATCTGGAAAAGATAGTTGTGTCATTTAATTAATTCTCTTAACAATTAATTATCGGGCCAGATTTTTATTCCAAAAATTATAAACCCACCTAAAATTATCTAACTGAGAAAATTTTGTTTTTGAAAAGTCTAAAATCGAAAAATTCAGGTACCAACAAGTTGATAACAAAAACTTTCAGCAATGATATGTGTATTTCTTTTCTAGTTTTACGTTTTTCATATACTAAACTAATTTATTCAGTACGTTTTTACAAATAAAATTTATTTTAGGACAACGTTACTTATACATAATAAAACACTACGGTAACACTTTATTTAATTTATTATGTGCAATAACACAGAGTATGTGCACATTTGCTTGCTCATATTGGTCGAACCATTGTTTAGTACTAAAAAAATACATTGACTTGGTACAATAGCAACGGGTATATACACATTTACTCGATACTATTGAATCAAAAAAATATGCACATGCTCGATATTATTGCATATAGTCAATGTTAAAATGTTAATAAAATATTTTAATGGGTTTAAAAAAAGCTGTCGTATTTTTAGCTTTTTTAAATTTTAAATTTTAGCACTCTCTTCCAACAAAGGTGAAGAAAAAAAACCGGAGGCCCAAATCCTCTGTCTCACATTCTCGAAAAAAATTTAGGGCGAGATAAAACTCGATCCTGTCTATTTTTTGTTAAATTCAACTTGTCTTTACCTATAGCAACTTCTATGTATAAACTATATGAAATGTATAAATAACTGGATCCGAACAAATCAATCACCATCACCATAATCTTCATCTTATGATATATCCACTCTGCAAATTGCCAACAATCGCCAGAAATTTCTCATCTCCTATCTCCAATGCCGAAATCATTTCCACTCCCCAGAAGCAAAGATTAAGATCCAATTCGGTTCAGCAAAATGCTCCGATTTGTTCAACGCAACCACCACCTTCAAAGACGTGCTTGCCTGTGAAGTGGAAATCGCCTCGTCGATGCATCAATGGCAACCCTAGCAGTCCTTCAAGGGTGAGTTTAGTACTTCGATTCAATTCTCAATTGTCATTTTTTAATCGTTTTTTAGCTTAATCGCCATTGATAATACTAATTATATCGATCGACATATGATTTCACTTTTAATAATTGTATCGATTGACATAACATTTTACTTATTTCTTACAGACATCGTCATTGATCTTAATAATTGCATTAATCTACATATGATTTTACACATTATCTATATATATTGCCATTGATCATACAAATTGCATTGATCTACACATGGTTTTTCTCATTTTATATTAATGTCTCCATTGAACATACTAATTGCAACGATTGGTATATAATTTTAGGGTATTACAAAAGATTCTAGTGATAAATTTATGAATTTATTCAAATCGCTGGTGAAACGATTGTCGGATTGTTTTATGGATAAACTAATATAGAATCCTAGAGGTGAGTTTAATTATATAATATTATTAAGGTTTTTAAATTTTCTTGATTTGTGTTTATTAAATGTAGATTAACTGTTGATTTCGGTTTTGTCCAAATAATCGGAGCAATTGAGTGCGGTGAAGGAAACTTTGAATGTATCAACCGTTCTATCTACAATTGTGTGTAGGGAAAACGATAGGGAAAACAAGCAAATACAAATATTGGAATTCCACAAGCAATGCGTAATGCAAGATAAGACTAGGAGCTTGTATGTGTGTGGATATCCTGGGACCAAAAAATATTTGTCTTTAGAGAAAGTTAAAGACTCCCTGATTTATTTGGCAACAGAGGTAGTCTGATTTCTTTAGCAATCCTTCTAGGATAATGTTAATTATACAAACTAAAACACTCGGTAACACACTATTTCACTTATTTGGTGCAATAATACGGAGTATGTAAACTTTTGCTAGGTGCATATAGGCCGAACCATTGTTTAGTATTAAAAAAATTAAAAAATACATGACTTGGTACTATGGCATCGAAAAAATATGCACATACTCGATATTATTGCACATAGTCAATGTTAAAAAAATATTTTAATGGGTTTAATAAGAACTGCCTTATTTTTACCTTTTTAAAATTTTAACTCTAAGCTCTTTCTCTGACAAGTGAAAAAAAAAACCCAAAGGCCAAATCCTTCGTCTCACATTCTCTAAAAGTTCTTTAGGGCGGGAACAAAACTCAATACTCTCTACTTTCTGCAAAATTCAACTTGTCTTTACCCACAGCATCTTTTATGTATAAACTATATGGAATGTATAAATAACTGGATCCGAATAAAAGAATCACCATCCCATAATCTTCATATTATAATAAAGCTTCTCCGAAAAATGCCAATGATCAACAAAAATTTCTCATCTCCGATCTTCAATGCCGAAAACACTTCCACTCCCCAAAGTGAAGATTAAGATCCAATTCGGTTATGCAAAATGCTTTGATTTGTTCAATGCAACCAACGCCCTCAAAGAGGTGCTCGCGTGTGAAGTAGAAATTGCCTCGCCGATGCATCAATGACAGCCCTAATAGTTCCTCAAATGTGAGGTTAGTACTTTGACTCAATCCTCAATTGTCGTTTTTTAATCATTTTCTATCTTAATCACCATTGAGGGTATTAATTATATCAATCGACGTATTATTTCACTTTTAATAATTGCATCGATTGATATAAGATTTAACTAATTTCTTAGTTTTGTCGCCATTGATCTTACTAATTGCATCAATCTACATATGGTATTTGGTCTTTTATACTGATGTCACCACTGACCATACTAATTTGCATTGATTAGTACATAATTTTAGGGTATTACAAAGGATTATAGTCACAAATTTATGAAATTACGTAAATCGTCGGTGAAACGACTATCGGATTGTTTTATGAATAAACTAATATGGAATCCTAAAGGTTAGTTTAATTAGTATTATTATAGTATTTAAATTTCATTAATTTGTGTTTATTAAATATAGATTAACTGTCGAATTTTTCCATAGATACAGAGCAATTGAGTGCAGTGAAGGAAACTTTGCATGTATAAATCGCTCCATCTACAATTGTGTGTAAGGAAAACGAGCAAAATCGAATATTAGAATGTTGCAAGTAATGCATAGCGTAAGAGAAGGTTGGAAGCTTGTATGTTTGTGGATGCCCCGGAAACAAAAAATCTTTGTCTATAGAGAAAATTAAAGACTCCCTGATTCATTAGGCAAAGGTGGTAGCCTGATTTCTTTAGCAATCCTTTCACGCTCCTCGTGTTCATCTTTGTTAAGTTTTTGAATTCATAATAGGATGAAGTAAGAACCATTATTTTATATATATATATATATATATATATATATATATAGGTTGGTAGTGGGATGGATATTTCAAAATGATTGTAATGTGCACTGTCCTTATCTAAAGAAAAAAAAGTATTTAAATGTTAATTTAAAGGTTGGATTTTATTCGTTACTTATTTATTATCTAGTTTCAATAGTCAAGAGAATATCGGAATAGTTCAATAAATATTAAGAATTAAGGATAATGCGGTTTTGTGCTAAATCTGATCAAATTCATAAATTGCATATGGGTGATTTTTGTTGCTTGCAGTTGGGCACTTCTTTCCTCAATGTTATATCTTTGTTGATGAAGAAAATATGTTTTCGTCTAACACTTGTATTTACTTTACGAAAAGGACCACAGGCTTAAGGGGGAAGGGTAATTTTATTAAGCAAATAGCGTGGACTGCACTATCTATATGACAAGTAGCATTGAGTCATTGAATTTATCCACCCTTTGTTAATGATTTCTTATCCCTTTTTGGATGTCTCACATTAAGAATATCTTTTTCTTTTTGGGACAAAATCATATGCACCTAAACTCACTACGAGAAATATTAGTGGTCTTATTAAAAAGTTAAAAGTCAAAGTGGGAATTTAAATTTTAGACCTTAGGAGTTATTTATATTTGTTGATCTATCTTGTTTTATGGGTTCACATTCGTTGGTTCAAATAGCATCAGCACTGCAAGCAAATTTTTTTAAAATGAAAGTCCATAGTCTCTTCCTTTAACCACAAACAATGAAAATCACCTCGACACAAGTTTTGAAGCTTTATAATTTTACTCGTTCATAACATATTATATTAGAAAAAGTATGTTATTAGTAAAGCTCAAACCACAACCTTAAGGGATGTATAGTAGTTCCTCAGTGCGTTATTCTTTAATCTTTATAATGAAAAACTAGTTCGTGTATGACATCATTACCTAGCCCAATTGTCCAACACAAACTGCACTAAAGATTGGGCTTTATTACATGTATTGGTCATCATTCATGGTCGTCGAAATCTAGAAAGGGTAGTTGCGTCATTCAATAATTCTCTCAATAGTTAATTATCGCGCCGGAATTTTTATACCAAAAATCATAAACCCACCCAAAATTATCGAACAGATAAAATTTGGTTTCTGACAAGTCCGCAACCAAAAAATTCGGGTACCAACAAATTGATAACCGAAAATTTCAGCAACAGTATGTGTATTTCTTTTCTATTTTTACGTTTTTTTTATACTATACTAATTTATCAAGAATGTTTTTAAAAATAAAATTGATTTTAGGACAATGTTAATTATACAAACTAAAACACTCGGTAACACACTATTTCACTTATTTGGTGCAATAATACAGAGTATGTGCACTTTTTCTAGGTGCATATAGGCCGAACCATTGTTTAGTATTAAAAAAATAAAAAAATACATGACTTGGTACTATGGCATCGAAAAAAAATGCACATACTCGATATTATTGCACATAGTCAATGTTAAAAAAATAGTTTAATGGGTTTCATAAGAGCTGCCTTATTTTTACCTTTTTTAAATTTTAACTCTAAGCTCTCTGTCCCACACGTGAAAAAAAAATCCAAAGGCCAAATCCTTCGTCTTACATTCTCTAAAATTTCTTTAGGGCGGGAACAAAACTCAATACTATCTACTTTTCGCAAAATTCAACTTGTCTTTACCCACAGCATCTTCTATGTATAAACTATATGGAATGTATAAATAACTGGATCCAAATAAAAGAATCACCGCCACCATAATCTTCTTATTATAATATTATTATAATAAAGCTTCTCCAAAAAATGCCAATGATCAACAAAAATTTCTCATCTTCGATCTCCAATGCCGAAAACACTTCCACTCCCCAAAGTGAAGATTAAGATCCAATTCGGTTATGCAAAATGCTTTGATTTGTTCAATGCAACCAACGCCCTCAAAGAGGTGCTCGCGTGTGAAGTAGAAATTGCCTCGCCGATGCATCAATGACAGCCCTAATAGTTCCTCAAATGTGAGGTTAGTACTTTGACTCAATCCTCAATTGTCGTTTTTTAATCATTTTCTATCTTAATCACCATTGAGGGTACTAATTATATCAATCGACATATTATTTCACTTTTAATAATTGCATCGATTGATATAAGATTTAACTAATTTCTTAGTTTTGTCGCCATTGATCTTACTAATTGCATCAATCTACATATGGTATTTGGTCTTTTATACTGATGTCACCACTGACCATACTAATTTGCATTGATTAGTACATAATTTTAGGGTATTACAAAGGATTATAGTCACAAATTTATGAAATTACGCAAATCGTCGGTGAAACGACTATCGGATTGTTTTGTGGATAAACCAATATGGAATCCTAAAGGTTAGTTTAATTAGTATTATTATAGTATTTAAATTTCATTAATTTGTGTTTATTAAATGTAGATTAACTGTCGATTTTGTCCATAGATACGGAGCAATTGAGTGCAGTGAAGGAAACTTTGCATGTATAAATCGCTCCAGCTACAATTGTGTGTAAGGAAAACGAGCAAAATTGAATATTAGAATGCTGCAAGTAATGCGTAACGCAAGTGAAGGTTGGGAGCTTGTATGTGTGTGGATGCCCCAAAAACAAAAAATCTTTATCTATGGAGAAAGTTAATTAAAGGCTCCCTGATTCATTGGGCAAATGAGGTAGTCTGATTTTCTTAGCAGTCCTTTCAAGTTCCTCATATTCATCTTTGTTAAGTTTCTGCATTCATAATAGTAAGAAATAAGAATCGTTATTTTGTATATAAAGGTTGGTAGTGGGATGGATATTTCAAAATGATTATAATGTGCACTGTCGTTTTTTAAGAAAAAAAGAAGTAATTCTATGTTAAATTAATGGTTGGGTTTTATTCATTACATATTTATTATCTAGTGACAATAGTCAAGGGAATATCATAATAGTTCAACATATGCTGAGAATTAAGGATAATGCGGTTTTTTTGCTAAATCTGATCAGATTCACAAAATGCATGTGGGTGATTTCTATTGCTTGCACTTGGGCACTTCTTTCTTCAATTTTACATCTTTGTTGACGTTAAAAATAAGTTTTTTTCTAACACTTGTATTTACTTTTCGAAAAGGACCCCATACTTAAGGGGGCAGGGGGAATGTTATTAAGCAAGAAGTTTGGGAATATCTATATGACAAGTAGTATCGTGTCATTGACTTTATCCACCCTTTGTTAATGTTCTCATTTCCTTTTTTGGATGTCTCACATTAAGAATCTCGTTTTCTTTTTGGGACATAATCAGTTGCACCAAATCTCACTACGAGAAATAAATTTTTGTTCTTAACCATTGATTAAGTTAAAATTAATGGTCTTATGAAAAAGTTAAAGTCAAAGTGGGACTTTAAATTTGAGATGGAAGGAGTAATTTATATTTGTTGATCTATCATGTTTTAGGGGTTCAAATTTTGTGGTTCAAATAGATTCAGCATTGCAAGCAAATTTTTATTTTTTAAAAGGGATGTCCTTAGGCTCTTCCTTTAAGCACTAACAATGAAAATCAACCCAACACTGACCCCCCCTCCCGGTTGAACCTCGCAACAAAGGAACTTTTCAAGGTTCGAATGATCCCTCACCATCAAGTCTAACCCATTTACTCCACTACAAACACTTTATATTCATGTTAATATTGTAAATTTGTTGCCGAGAAAACTAGCTACTCTTGTAAGGCATCCAAATTTTTGTATGAAGCGAAATGCTATACTTTTTTCAATTATAGCAATTGCTAAATAATGGCTCTTTCTATCAGGAGGACATTCAGTCATCAGATGTATTAACCATAAATTGTACCTCTCTTATAAGCACCTCAGAAATTTTCAATAAGGTATTGCTGCCAATAACATCATTCAAATTTTTTTAGTATAAATGTTGTCACCTGCATGTCCTCACATATCTTTATCTCACTTTGGAAAATTCTAAGGAATAATCAACCACGGAAGTAAAGCAATGGCCTTGCATTAGCTCAAAAGAACTTTAAATTTCTTATTCACAAAGCCGGCAGTCATCTGGCATAAAAAAAATGTAAGAATCGTGCTTTCAGCCCTATATGATTTGGAATATAGGGTCTATTTGTGTTAGTTTCAGTACATAGACTTGTTTAAGCTTTGAATATTAATAAATGATCATTCAACCTAATTATTTTTCATTGTTACAAGTTGGTTATTGCTGATTACCAAAGTCTAGGATGTGCTTCACAAAATTTTTATGCTAACAGCCTTACCATCTTGTAGATGTATATTGATCAGTATGGCTACTATCACTGTATATTAAGAATTTTTTTGTCGTTTCACATGTATGGTTTTGATTTCAAGAATTGAAAAATTAAGCAATATTTGTTCATAATTAGTTCTCATACTTCTTTGTATTACAACAAGTATAGCTAATGCTATTGACCTAGCTGATCGATTTCTTCCAAAGCTAAAGTCTTTAAATTGTGAGTTCTTCTTTCAGATCACTCTGTAGATATTACTTTTGATTTCTTTTAGGGCTTATTCATATAGATGCTTCTTTGCCATACATATTATGCTTGACCTTTAGATGTATATAAGTTTATTTTTTTATGCTTTAGTTCCATTAAATGTACCGATAAATTTCAACATAAATATTCTTCTTGGTGTTACAGCTGAGAAACATTGTTGTATTTAGCCCAGTTTTAGGTTACAACTTGTGAATTGTAAGTTGTTTTAAATGGTCCAAATTCCCTAAATTTCTAGACTTCTCTTTGAAATACAATTATTTATAAATAACACCATGACATTTGGTGCCCTTCAGGTCATCCTGAATTTAGAGTTTTGATGTCGTTAGTTTCTAAGGAAGCAACACTTAAAAACCATTAGCGTAAACATATAGTGATGGTGATACATAAATCTACCTTGCCTTCAACCCTTCAAAGTATTAATGACAAGAAAAAATAGTGTCTATGTTTGCTATATGAACTTAACTTTGATTTCTGATGTGTCCTTGTTCCAGGCAAGCCAATGGTTGTAACTTTTCAAGCCTACTCAAAGGGTCAAATTAAGATGATTCTCCAACAAAGGCAAAGGTTAATTCTTTCGTCCCTTCAGATTATATCAAGTGAACTATTTCATGTTTTTACATTATCCACTTGTTGACTCACCATTAACTTTACATTTCATTTCCAAAGAAATTACGAGTGATACATTACATTGCTCTTGAAAAAAGAAAAAAGACAATAAAAGAAATTGAGATAGAATGATAAATTAACATATAAAGTTTAAACTGACATTAGGCCAGGTCAAATTTGCATGGATAGAGAGGGGTTGTGAACAAATTTCACCTTTTGTCCATTCTTAACAAATCTAAACAATAGATGAAATCATATGTTGTAGACTCGTAGTTTCAAGGATTTCTTATTTTATTTTTTTACAGCTAATTAGTTATTTTGAATTAATTGCTATTCCAAAAGGTGCTTTCACACACTGTCTTGTAGCCATAAGCATTGGAACAATGTGCTAGAGTAAGTTATCCACAATCTATTGTTTGATAGTTAATTGTTTATTAGTAACTAAAAATATTTGTTTGTCACAACAAAAACTTAGTAGTCACAATGAAACTCTAACACTTTATGCAATATTATAAACTTATGTTAAATACTTGCATTATGGTAGAGAGTTGCAGTTGCATCCGAGGATATGAGAAAAGCCCTTTGTGTTTGCAGGTGTGTCTTATTGCAAATTTTTGTTAATGTTTTTCTATCCAAATTTGGCATCTGCGTAATGTATGAGTATATATTAATTTGAAGAGACAGAGTATGATTATGGTAACTGTAATCTTAAGCCTAATAAACTATTTTCATTTTAAACCGTACATTTTTATGTGTAATTATAATGTCATAACTCAATATTTGTTTTTGTTCTAGGAGTGCAGTTAAGATACTAGAAGCCGAGCTAAGAGAATCTACTTGCAATCTAACTACATCATCACTAAAGAGGGTTATTTTTTATCAACAAAAAACTATTTCTGAGATTTTAAAAAAGCAAGACAACATTGTAATCTCTCATTGATATCATGATATGGTAAATTAATTTAATAATGCGCTATATGCATTGCTCAAGAATATTTTGGCACAGTAAAATAAATAAATAAACCATATACATGAAATGATTTGTTTTTTAAACATTCCCTCTCAAATTCATCTATGTTGTTTTTTGTGATTTTATTCATCTCAGGTTTTCTAGTGATTACAATTTTCTCCAGGACATTTATTCTTACCAGTTCGTAACATCGTTACAGGTGGGGCTGACCATATGGTTATTGCTTTGTCAAAGGCATATAGATCACCAATAGTCGACATTATATAGTCCTTCCCACAACATCAACAGGTAATTTGTATCCTAATAACATGGCGCTCCCTCTGTCTCAAATTAGAAGTCCCACTTGATTTATTAATGCATCTGAGTCATATTTCTGTGATGGAACATGACATAAATTAAGTTATAATAGATGAAATTTAATGCTTATTATGTTTTGTTTCCTTGCATATTTTTTGTTGCAGATTATACTTTGCTCAGCCGTGAAACTTTTCTACAAGGAAAAAAAGGATACAATCATATGAGAGGTATATTTTCAACCACATGTTAACGTTATTAACATAGAGTGGCTTTATGTGACTCATGTTTTTTAGTTTTGTTTTTATGCAGCTAAATAAATCATACTTGGACATTTGCAAATCAACATCAACCCCACCCGTTGGCATAATAGAACTTTCAAGCTTGTGCATAATGCCAGGTGACTAGGTACATTATAAAATGCTTCTTCTTTTGCTTCACTTCCTTATATTTAATCAACTTATGTAATGCATAGCACTTGTCATTCATCAAGAAGATAATAAATAATCATAAAAATTTGATAGGGACTCCTCCAAGTCGATCAATCTCGAGAATATAAATTAATAACAGTAATATCAAAGATAGATGAAGCTGACATTACTTTTGCATTACATATACAATCCATAGACTACCTATTTTGTTTATTTTTCAAGATTTTATCTTCTTAAGTAACAGTGCAACAACTGTATTTACTTTCTTTTTTATTGTAAACTTTTTTTGAACAGGGAGTTCGTTTCTTTCAAACTTGTCTTCAGTAGTTTCAAATCACAAGTTCTCGATTGACGTTCGTGGTTCTTATGTGGAAGCTACTCCAATGTTACTAACTATGATATTTTTCTTACTTGGGCGGCTGCTAGTAATACAAGTTTAATTATGCTAGCTTGATCTTTGACAAATTCATATCTCACTCTGCCCATGGACTTGATTATGGGATGGCTCTCACTCATCTCTTTAAATACTTTGATATTCCACTTGATGATGAGATCGATATACGTGAGCCTATCAGGGCTTGAGAGTTACACCGATAGGACACTTCATCAAATGCTTCCACCACTTGCAAAATGGTTGGTGGATCTCCAATGATACTAATGATGTGGAAGCTAGTAATGAATAAGAGGAAAAATAAGAAGAACAAGAATAAGGCTTTGAACTAATCCCACAAGCTCCTCCCTTTCGTCGAACCACCAAGAGCTTGTTGCTAAAATCAACTTATAGAAGCTATCAACAATTTATCCATTCAAGTTACGAATACACGTCAAGAAATACACAAAAAATTCAATTGTATCAAGACAGTGTTTCAACACTACCATCCAGACTATGTGTTTCCGAATTGGGCACTATAGGATCAAACTCCACTGCCTCCACCACCTCAAGAGTGATTCCCCCTTTTTGATGATATCAAAGAGGGAGGAGTAATGCGTGTGTGTGTGAGTATTAGACTAAGTTTAAGAGTGATAATGGTACACACTCTTAGGACTTTTTAACAACTTTTGCTTAACTCTATTGGTTTTTCTAAGTTTTAAGTTCTAAACTATCTTATCTCGTTGTAGGTTTTAATGACATAAATGCTTCAATTAAGTTTTAACTTTAAATGTTTTGATAATATGTTGGTTTTTGATATTATAGCCTTGATGTTGGCATATGATATGCTAGAAATTTCTTATTACTCTCAATTTTCACTTATATGCATATATTGAGAGGGAGCATAATTATTGTTTAAAAGTTGCATTTCAAAACCTTATTATTTATTAGTAACACACATTTATTTATTGTCATCATCAAAAAGGGGGAGATTGTTGACCTAAAGGTTTTAATCTTGTTTTGATAATAACAATAAGTTAATCATGTGTATTTAATTAACATGTGTTTTGAATATATCTAGCTTAAACCAATAAAACAAGCTCCATTGAATTCTTGAAATATCTCAAGGACCAAAACTGATATACTTATCAAGACTATCACCATTCCATGAGATCCTCTCAACTCTCACAAGATCTTCAAAGCTACCACGTATCATGATGAAAAGGATTGAGTATTCAAGAAAAGTTCAAATAAACTAAATCAAGCATTGTGAAAGCTCGCAAATTCGTTATTTGAGTGAGTGCTTAAATATTATGTAAAGTTTCTTAATTGATCACAAAAATTAAGCTCAAACATGTTGTTACATCATTCCTTGTTTGCAAAATTTCGTTAAAAACAAGTTTGACATGAATTCATTTGAAAAACAAACTTCTCATCAACTGGTTTTCTTAATAATTCATAACTAATTAATACGGTTAAATTAATGTTCTAAACCAACTCTAACATGCTTAGAATAACCTCTAGAACATTCCCCAAGAATTTAGTTGAATTGAGATTTTTATGAGTATAGAATTTCAAAAGCATGTAGTCGACTACATGGCTAAAAGCTAGCCATTTGAGAGTTGGTAAATGTCTAGTTTTAACCCTTAACTTTATGTTTTAGCTTCAAATGGCCATATTCTTTTACAAGCTATTTATATGAGGTCTTAGAGATATTTTCACACACGAGAATCATCATATAAGCTCATTTTTCATATATTATAATTATTCAAGTTTACAAGCTATTGCATTGATCCTATACTTGATATTTTAACTTAAATTATTTATCAATCTGGATAACTCTAATGTGAGCTACATTTATATTCTTCAAAAACACTTAAGAGTTATTGTATCTGGGTGTTCATCACTAATCTAATCTTATTCATCAATTGGTGAGAGGTTTTCTCCTAGTTTAACAAGAGTGAATCTTGTAAGAGTGTAGTGAAAAGAATTACACTTGTATTGAGGTTTGATTTTCACCCGTAAGAAAATCACTTAGTGGAATTTCTAGGGGGAACTACTCGGGCGCGAACGTATGGTCTAAACAACCAAACCACATGAATAAAATGACTTTGTGTTCTACGGTTTCATTTCTCTAAACTCAAGCTCTTTTTTTCGCTTTATTACTTTGTATTGAGTTTATATCATTAGACCACTTTCTTAATACATAGTCATTCATCATTTGTGATGAAGACAATTCAGAGACCATTCAAGTTCTAACAAGCCCAATTACAAAGTCACAGGTTAAGAAATTAAAAGCAACACTTAATGGATTAATTCAAGCTATTTGGGCTCAAGAATAAGGCACAATTAAGCCTATTAAAGGGGAAAAACGTGAAGCAAAAAGTGAAGGCTAGATCACACTTATTCAAGCCCAAATTAATTGAGAAGATCATGTGTATGCAGTCCAAAGTTACGGGGCACAAATCCACATGTTTTTAATAATCATTTGAATATTATTATTTCATTTTTTTCAAGTAATTTAGGGGACTATTCCTTATTTATTTAGGATTTGTTATTTCTTTTATTATTTGAGGTTTCTTTGTTGGATTGGATTCCTTTATAGTTTAGGTATTTCTTGTTGCCTAAGTTTTCTGCACCTTATTTAAAGAAGGTGAATGCAATGTATTTTTTAGACTTTGATCATTAATATTATTGAGTGCAATTAATTCTCTTTAGTTCTTCGCAAACTACTTGAACTTATCGGTTTGTCCGTGGCGTTCACTCAACTTATCAATCGGTATTCTGCACCGGGTGTGGCATTTTCGATATCCACTAAATCTGATTTTAGAAACGGTTCAGATTCATTAATTTGTTACAGTTTTCGCATGTATCTGTGTCGAGCTTTGTATAACCAATTCATTTTGTTTGCAGGTTTCGTGCGATATCACTGTGGGTCGTATCAATGGTATCAGAGGGAGGTTATACTATCAAGTTTTATCTATCCATTATTTTGTTATTGTTCTTCGTGATTATGTCCTTATTCTTCATATTCATCGTGTTCTTCGTCATATATATATATCTAAAAAATATCGATTTAGACACAATCCAAATATGTTATTTCTGAATCTACTGTGGCCTTGAAGTGCGATTGATATATATTTGATTGTGGTTGTTACTACGAATCTATCTTGGTTTCTGTTAAAGGTCTATTTTTTGAATCTATTAGGGTTATAATTTTGACTGCATAAACCTTATTTGATATTGAGTAAGACTCGATTGCGTGACTCTAAAGTGTTATTGTTGGAATTCCGATTACATATACCTTAGCTGCTCAATTAAAATCTAAATTGCTGTTACTTTTCAAGTTTTGATTGTGCTTATTTTTTTTAAGTTTTGATTTATGTAAATTTTGGTAAAATCGAAAAAGAAGCATAAGTCAAGATCCAAAAAAAAATAGTACAAAACTTTTCGAAATTCACCATTATTTCTTTCTAGATTTTGGTTATATAGAGTTCAAATTGTCCAAAAATCATTTTGCATCGAGACACAATGTTCAAAAAAATCACTATTTCCTTTAGGATTCGGGTTCTATTGAGTTCAAATTGTTCCAAAATCACTTTACCCCAAGATCAAATTTTTGCATCTATTTTTCGTTTTTTTTGTGCCTTATTGCATCCGTATTCATTGGGATTTTTGTTTCTTATTAATTCATCGCGTGAACTTTCATTCACATCCCGATTTCAATTGAGTAGTTCATAAGAATCTATAGAGCATTAATTTGAGCAGAAAAAAAGCGTAAGTGTTAGATTTCGGAGCATCCAACCCCAAACCAATCGACAATAGGTGGAGTAGTCCCAATATCTTATATATTGCTTGATGAGGATCTACTTTTTCGATGTGGGATTGATAGTCTCAACATGCCCCCTCACGTGTGGCGTGGATTATTTATATTGGGTGACATGGAGACAGTGATGAAAGCGATTTGTACCTAGCCACTACTACTAGGAGCTGTACCAAAAATTACAAAATTTTATGCAAAGCAATCGGAGTGTGGAGGATTACTACAAGGAGATGGAAATAGCAATGATCCAAGCAAATGTGGATGACGACCGAGAGCCTATTATGGCAAGGTTTTTGGGAATTTTGAACTGAGAAATTGCTAATACGGTGGAATTGCAACATTATGTTGAATTGAAAGATATGGTGCACATGGCGGTCAAGATTGAGCGTCAACTCAAAAGGAAGGGTAGCCTACACCTAAATCAAAGTCCAAGCACACCTCTTAGAAATCAAATCCCCTATAAAAGAAGAAAGAGAAATTAGCCATATCGAAGCCCAAAACTAAGCCAAAACAAGGGGCGACCAGCCTTGAAAATCAAGGTATATCTGATCCTAATACACCTTGAAATTGAGAAATTGAGTGAGGCAACCTTGAACTATCCAATGTATGATAAGGAGTTGTACATGTTAATTAGAACATTAGAAACTTAGCAACATTACATTTGGCCTAAGGAGTTCGTGATTCACACCGATCATGAATCTTTAAAGCATTTGAGGAGCTAACACAAGCCGAATAAGAGGCATGCGCACTGGATGTAATTCATTAAGACATTTCCATATGTCATTCGATATAAGCAAAATAAAGAAAACATTGCTTCTGATGCACTTTTGCGAAGGTATGTGTTAATCTCTACTCTTGATACTAAATTATTTAGTTTTGAATATATAAAAGAATTGTATCCATTATATGCTGATTTTTGTGAGGAGTATAAAGCATGTGAGAAAAATGTAGCGAGTAAGTTCTTTAGGCATGATGGACCTTATTTCGTGAAAACAAACTATGCCTAATTGCTTTATGCGAGACTTATTAGTGAGGGAAGTCCGTGGGGGAGGATTGATGGGGCACTTCGGGGTTACTAAGACCTTAGATATTTTGAAAGAACAATTTTGTTGGCCACACTTAAAAAAAGGCGTTGAGCGAATTTGTGGAAGATGTGTTACATATAGGCAAGCAAAATCTCATGTAAAACCGCATGGTTTAGAGACACCATACACAATTTCAAAAGGCCATTCAAGTTCCAATAGGCCCAATTATAAAATCGCTGGCTAAGAAATTAAACGTAGCGCTTAGTGGATTAATTCAAGCTATTTTGGCTCAAGAAGAAGGCACAATTAAGCCCATTGAAGGGGAAAACTGTGGAGCACAAAGTTAAGGCTAGATTACACTTATTCAAGCCCAAATTAATTGAAAGACCATGTGTATGCAGCCCAAAATTGTGGACCTCAAGTCCACACATTTTTAGCATTAATTATTTAGTTGTTGTTGTTGTTGTTATTATTATTATTATTATTATTATTATTATTATTATTATTATTTTTAAGTAATTTAGGAGATTAGTTCTTATTTAATTAGGATTTGTTTTAAGCTTCTTTCCTTATTGGATTAGATTTTTGTTGCTTAAGTTTTCTATACCTTATTTAAAAAAGGTGAATGCTATGTATTTTTCAGACTTTATTCATTAATAATATTAAGTGAGATTAATCTTCTTTGGTTCTTCACGAACTGCTTGAACTTATTGGTTTGTCAGTGGCGTTCATCCGATTTATCAATCGGTAATCTACACTCGATTGTGGCGTCTTCGATTTTTACCAAATCTGATTGTAGAAACGGTCTAGTTCTTAATTTGCTACGATTTTCGAATGTATCTATGTCGAGGTTCGCATAATAAATTCGTTGTGTTTGCGGGTTTTATACGATATCACCATGGGTCGTATCACCTTGGATAGATATTTTGATTAATATTATTTTTGGTTTACTTAGGTCTAAGAATAGTAGAGATTCGATTTTTGTGGTCATGGAAAGATTTTTTAAAATGGCTCATTTTATTCCATGTCGCAAAACTGACGATGCTTCACATGTTACTGATTTGTTCTTTAAAGAAATTGTTAGATTGCATGGTATGCCTACGACCATTGTTTCAGATAGAGACGCTAAGTTCTTAAGCCACTTTTAGAAGAATTTGTAATGTAAGGTACTAAATTGTTATTTTCTACTACTTGTCATCCATAGACTGGTGGTCAAATCGAGGTCGTGAATAGAACTTTATCTACTTTGTTAAGGGCTATCATTAAAAAAAACATTAGAACATGGGGGGAATGTTTACTGCATGTTGAGTTTGCTTATAATCGTACTATTCATTCTGATACTAAATTCTCACATTTTGAAATTGTGTATGAATTTAATCCTTTGACTCTATTAGATTTATCTTCGTTACCTTATTCTCATTATACTAATCTTGATGGAAAGAAAAAGACTAAGTTTGTTAAGCAGATTCATGAGAAAGCAGGGCTTAATATTGAAAGAAAGACGGAGCAATATGCAAAGCAATTGAATAAAGGTCGTCAAAAGCTAGTTTTTAAATCTGGAGATTAGGTATGGTTGCACATGAAGAAATAACAATTTCCGGAGTAATGTCGTTCTAAGCTACTTCCTATAGGAGATGAACCTTTTCAAGTTCTTGACGTGTCAACGATGATGCTTATAAGCTTGATTTACCATGTGAGTATAAAGTTAGCACTACTTTTAACGTTTTTGATTTAAGTCTATTTGATGCAGGAGACAATTTAAAGGCAAATCCTTTTCAAGAGGAGGGGAATGATGGAGACAAGGCTAATTGTTTGTGTTTGCGGGTTTCATGCGATATCACCGTGGGCTTTATCAATTTGTTTTAAACTTTTTATAAACTTTTCATAATTTCGCATTAATTTTCGAAAACCCTATTCACCCCCTCCCATTCCTAGGATTATTATTCGACTAACATCTTCTTTTAACCACAAACAATGAAAATCACCCTAACACAAGTTTTGAAGTTTTCTAATTTCATTCGTCTGTAGTATATTACATTAGAAAAAGTATGTTATTAGTAAAATTTAAACCACAACCTTAAGGGATGTAGAGCAGTTCCTCAGAAGGTTATTCTTTAATCTTTATAAAGAAAAACCAATTCGTGTATGATCTCATTACCCAGCCCAACTGTCCAACCCAAAATAGCTGCACTAGAGATTGGGCTTTTTTGCATGTATTGATCGTCATTAATGGTCGTAATTAGGAAAGGGTAGTTGCGTCATTTATTAATTCTCTTAACAGTTAATAATCGGGCTGGAATTTTTATACCAAAAATTTGAAACCTACCCAAAATTATCGAACTGAGAAAATTTGGTTTCTACAAAGTTTGCAAAAAAAATAAAATTTGGGTACCAACAAGTTGATTACCAAAAATTTTAGCAACGGTATGTGTATTTTTTTTCTTCTATTTCTATGGTTTTTTATACTAAATTGATTTATCAAGAACGTTTTTAAAAATAAAATTTATTTTAGGACAACGTTAATTGTACACACTAAAACACTTGATAACACTATTTTTTTTTATTCGGTGCAATAACACAGAGTATGTGCACGTTTGCTAGGTGCATATAGGCCAAACCATTGTTTAGTATTAAAAAAAATACATTGACTTAGTACAATAGCAACGAATATGTACACATTTACTTGATACTATTGCATCAAAAAAAATATGCACATACTCGATATTATTGCATATAGTTAATGTTAAAATGTTAAAAAAAAATTATGAGTTTAATAAGAGCAAACTTATTTTTACCTTTTTCAAATTTTTAACTCACAAAGCTCTTTCCCCCAACACATGTGAAAAAAAAACCCAAGGCCAAATCCTCCGTCTCACATTCTCTAAAATTTCTTTAGGGTGGGAACGAAACTCAATACTATCCATTTCTCGCTAAATTCAACTTGTCTTTACTCACTGCATCTAGAGTTGTTAAACGCAATACGAAAACCAATCGAACGAACCGAACCGATCTGTAAAACCCCGAACCAAAAAAAAGCAAAATCAAAAATAGGAAAACCGAACAGAGACCGAATAACTCGGTTCGGTTTTTGGGCTGGTCTGTCCAAAACCTAACCGAACTTTAAATATAGGAGCAAAACAATGTCGTTTTGATATTTTTTTTAATTGTCTAACCCTAAATATAAAACACAACTAATAAATCACCCGTGCGTTGCACATGTAACGCAACAGGAAGAATATCGTTATAGCGAAAAATAATGAGAATTAGTAATTAAACAAACGAACATCGAAGAAAGTCAAAAACTTAGACATCTTATAACTAATATTAATAACGAATGAACTCCACCATATTTCGCCAAGTGTTGCATTTACATTACACCACACGTCCCTGCGGTTTTCTTTCACGCCTCTTCGCATCACATTGTCAGTTAATTTTAAGCTTCTCTTTAGGGTTTTCATATTCGCTGGTGTCTTTTTGTTATTAAAAGTGACTTTTGTCTTCCTCTTCACTCATGTTCGTGGCCATTATAGACGATTTCACCACTTTAGATTCTTGCCAACAACATTGCCACCATCACTATCCATCGCCCCTTCTGAACGCCATGGATATGGGTTGGGTTTTTCATTTTTCACTATGTTTATTTATGTACATTCGTAGTTGAAATTAATTTTTATGATATTTGAATCATATACATACATGAATGAATTTGATTTTTTATGAGACTAGATGCATAACTGTGATAATTTACCATTAATTAGTTCCTATTTTTTTTTTCAATTTTGAACCATAGTTTTTTGTACTATATTATGTTACGGAAGAAGTCTCCCGTTTTGGGCCACACATCTGCAATTAAGACCCCCTCTTTATACTCTTTTATGCACTTCGATTAGATAAAAGGGGCTAGGGTTTTACTACAAGCGTATTCCTTTAACCACGTTTTCTCTTACGTGATTTAATAGAACAAAGTTTTTCTTCTTCATTTTTTCACCTAATCTCTTTCCAGAATGGTTTAGATTAGGATTATATTAAATACACAATATTTCTTTCCACTATTCCTATATTTATTGATATTATTCGCATATATATACACACTCATACATATCTTTCTCATCCACATTTTTCCTTCATTTACGACTCAAATATGGTCTTTTTACTCTCACTTCTTTATTGGGTTCAATTTGAGAAGCCAAGCCAAATTTAATGAACATATATAAATTATTGTGTTAATGATGTTGAAGGTTCAAAGCATAGAGGTAAACTAAAATATCCTTTTAGTTTTGGTAACATGTTCCTTTAAACATCTTTTTATTATTTGTATGTCGATTCTCATATACTGAGAATTATTATGTCTAAGGTTTAAGTTTCAATTTTTTTGCTACGTTATTTTTTTCTGTTAAGATCAATATTGATTATGTATTTGAATTTTGTTATAGTTTGATTTGGCAACCTTATGTTTGAAACAATTGAAGGATTTGCCAAATTAGTCTTAGGAGTTGGCGTAGCGCACAAACCTTTTAAACATATACCAAAACGTACATGATAGGTTTTTTGTACTCTCTTTTATCGCATATTGATGATTTTCATTCGCAGTTCATGTTGATTTTGGTGATAGCATCTTCAATTTTATCAACAACATTATTACTTAATTTTTATCAATTTATATATTGTTCATCTAAATTGTAACTAAAGTTAGTTTAATTCTTAGAATAATAAAAGCAAGTTCCACACATTCATTGTAATCAAAAATGAACTTTTCGATTTGTGTAAGATATATGCATGAGAAATTATTAATTTTCATAAATTTCCAATTATTTGTATTTTGCCCTGCTTTTTGTGCCTTTCTCAAATATTGATGTTGAGCAAAAGGGATATCAGTGTATATTCTAGAAGATTGTTAGACAGATTTTAAGTGACAATCATGTTTTTAGGTACATAAATATTATTTTTTCTATTAAAGATTCATTGTTTTCAGTACTTCATAACCTTTTTAGTTTTGAAATTGTCGTTGGAAAATTGTTGATATTTATGGTTTAATAATTTCGTCATCGATGAAAACTAAATCTATCTTTCTCCAGCCTTTGTTATTTCTTTTCTCACACTATATACATTGTTAGACTTTAAAAACAGAATATCAACAATAAACAAATGAATACTTTTTTGTATTTTTATATATTTCTCTTTACCTTATTGAATACATAATGTTTTAAATAGCGATAACACGGCCAATTGCATTTTGGTTCCTGTAGCGCATAGCACAAATAGCATAGCATATAGCGTAAGTTATTCGGGACATGAATAGTGTAATAATTAAAAAAAATAAAAAATAATATTATACTAAAGAACATTAGTAAATTACATATATTTATTAATATTACATATATTTATTAATAAAATATAGAAATGCCTTTACAATAATAAACATTACTAATATTGTAAATGTTTATATGACTAAAGGAACACAAGTCATTTTAACATTTACAAAACCCTAAATATAAAATATCTCCTAAGATTCTCTACTTCATTTTGCAGTTTGTTGTCTTTCTTAATCCATTTCTTGTAATGAAAAGGAAACAATAGACATATAATAAAATTATTACAGATTTTGGAAAACTTCCTTGTACACTACATTCGTTGTTGAATTCACTGGTCCTCCATGATGAAAACGCAGCTAGTACAGGCTCAAGCACGCGAATTGAAAGATACTCAGATCCAATTCAAATTCTCGTAGGGCCGATTACAAGAGCTTGTGCAAAGAAATTCAAAAAAGCGCTTAATGGGCTAATTCAAGCAACACGGGCTCAAGCTAATTCATGGAAGCCCATTGAATGTGTTGAAGCAACATGGGCTCAAGATAATTCATGTAGGCCCATTGAATGTGTTGATCATTTGTCTCGAGTTATAGGCTGGAATTCCATAATTCAAGCCTCGGAATAATTAGAATTATTTTATTTTATGTTGTTTTAAAATTAGTATTTTTGACTATTACTTGATGATGTCATCGCTTACATCATACATCGATGATGTCATCGCTTACATAAGTCTTTAGTGATGTCATTGCTTATGTCACTTATAGTAGGTGAGAATAAATGTGAGCCCTTAGATCATAGTTGTTGGGATTGAATGTAGACCACTGGTTGTATTTTGTAACAACTATAAATACATCCCAATCCCATTCCATTTGGAGGCATCAAGTGTGAGTTTTCATTAATAAAATTTGAGAATTTTTAATTCTCTTGGTTCTTAAAGAACTATCGAACTTATCGGAATTTTTCGTGGCATTCACATCCGACTTATCAATCGGTTCTTTCATATCCGATTGTGGTGTCTTCAATACACCAAGGTTCACATCTCTTTATAGGTGTCGGGTCGCGGTTTTTTCATCCATAATTATTCCTTATACCAAGGTTCTTGCTTCCATATAAGCAAAGGGTCAAGGTTTTCCATCCATTCTGATTGTAGAAACGATCTTAGGACCGTCTTTGCTACGGGTTTCGTCATGTTGTTGGCGTGGTTCATATCAGTTGGTATCAGAGCTCAAGTTCTATTCTCAGAATTCCTATCCATTTAGTTATTCATATCAATTTCTAGTACTTATTATTCTTGCCAATTTCAAGCCTTATTCATAGCTTCAAAAAAAATAAATTATTGTTCAGATTTTTTCTTTCTAAATTTCGTTGGGCTGCGAAAATCAGTTGTTTTCATCATTGAAACGACTTCTGATCGCCCTAATTTCTTTTAAGTATAATAACTTTGTGTTCTGAACAACATATCCAAAATTTAGGATAATCCAACGGTTCAATCGAAAGTTAAAGTTGATTTGTGATTGGGTAAAAAATAAAAAAAAAATCGTGAATTACAATTTGCTTCTTTATTTGTCAATTAGGAATTTGCTTCAATTCATCCATAAAACCTCTTCATGTTATCAAGTTAGTTTATCCATCCCTAAAATTGTTGTGGTAATTTTTCTCGTGCTTCCGAAAACTTTATTGTTCTTGTTCCTTGCATTCTTGTTTAAAATCTAAATTTTTTTTGGTATTCTCTTTGTGAATTGTTGGTGGAATTTTGATATTGGTTTGAATTAGTTTCATAAGAACCAAGTGAAAATTAATACTAGTAAAAAGAGAGAGAGAGAGAGAGAGAGAGCAAGAGTGGTGAAACACTTAAGGGAGTGCTTCTTTGAGTGAAATTGAATGAAACACTCTTTGAGAGAAACACGTGAGGGAGTGCTTATGAGGTCCTTAATTCTATTTTGCAGGTTATAAACAATGTCAAAAAGTCAAGAAGTGGCCTCGAAAGAGGAGGAGGGTCGACAACTAACCATTCCGAACTTACAGGTGCAAGCTTTGTTGGGGGAGATGAGGTAGATGTTGAGAACTGAGATGGAGATGGTTCACGAGCAGATAGACCGAATAGAGAACACACAAATAGAGCAATCAAATAATGCTCCTACTCGTAGGAAAAGGAGAATCCAACCTAGAGAAGCAAGGGTTGATGATGAAGAATCCTACGATGGTGGGTTCGCAAATGACAATGATTGGGATCCGATGGCCAATAGGAGATATGGTGGATGGATTAAAAAAGGAAGGAATAGAGAAGATAATAACATAAGTAGTATTAAGATGAAGATTCCTTCATTTCAAGGAAAGAACGACCCCGAAGCTTATCTTGAATAGGAGAAAAAGGTGGAGTTGGTGTTCGATTGCCACAACTACTCCGAGATGAAGAAGGTAAAACTTGCTGCCATTGAATTTTCTGATTATGTTATTGTTTGGTGGGATCAGTTAATGTTGAACAGGCGTCGGAATAGAGATCGTCCAATAGCAACGTGGGAAGAGATGAAGATAGTAATGAGAAAGCGATTTATACCTAGTCATTACTATCAAGAGTTGTACCAAAAATTACAAGGCCTTACGCAAGGCAATCGAGGTGTGGAGGATTATTACAAGGAGATGGAAATTGCAATGCTCCGAGCAAATGTAGAGGAGGATCGAGAGGCTATTATGGCAAGGTTCTTGGGAGGTTTGAACCACGAAATTGCTAATGCGGTAGAATTATAGCCTTATGTGGAAATGGAAGATATGGTGCACATGGCTATCAAAATTGAGCGACAGCTCAAGAGAAGGAGTAGCGCACGTCCAAGCCAAAGTTCAAATACATCTTTTTGGAAGCCAAATCCATGGAAGAAGGAGGAAAGGCCAATCATGTCCAAGCCAAAAGCGGAGCAAAAGCAAGAGATTGGCAGTAATGGAAATTAAGGTAAAATTTACTCCTCTACTTCTCGAAATTGTGATATTAAATGCTTTAAATGCCAAGGCAGGGGTTACATCCCAAATTAATGTTCGAACAAAAGAGTCATGGTGATTCGAGATGATGGTGATATTGAGACCGAGGACGAAGATGACAATGATTCTATGCCACCATTGGAGGATGTTGATGAAGAGGAGTATGCTGTCCAAGGTGAATTGTTGGTTGCAAGAAGAGCTTTAAGTATGCAAGTAAAAGAAGATGAAGAAGTACAGCGAGAAAATATTTTTCATATTACATGCCAAGTGCAAGACAAGGTATGTAGTGTGATTATTGATGCAGGTAGTTGTACTAATGTTGCAAGCACTACAATAATAGAAAAGTTAAGGCTGCCAACAATTAAGCAACCCCGCCCTTATAAGTTGCAATGGCTCAATGATAGTGATAAAGTAAGGATGAATAAGCAGGTGTTAGTTTCATTTCACATTGGAAAATATGAAGATGAAGTTTTATTTGATGCAGTTCCAATGCAAACTGGACACTTATTATTAGGCCGACCGTGGCAATTTGATCGGCGAGTTAAGCATGATGGCTTCACCAACAAATACTCTTTCGTAATCAATCAAAAACCCATTACTCTTGTCCTAATGTCGCCAAAGCAAATTTATGAAGACCAAGTGAGGCTACAAAAAGAGAGTGATGAAAAGAAAGAGAGTAATGAAAAGAAAGAGGCTGAGAAAAAAAGAGAGAAAAAGGAAATCAAATTTCGGCTATTAAAAAAAAATCAGAGAGAACAAAAGAGTTTCTACGTAAAGGCCAATGAAATTAAGCGAGCAATGTTTTCAAATCAGCCGATGATTGTACTTTTGTACAAAGAGGCATTTTTAAACACTGACGAACTTAACTCTGCTTTGCCTAGTTCTATTATATCTCTTTTGCAGGATTATGAAGATGTCTTTCCCGAGAAAACACCACATGGATTACCTCCAATTCGAGGAATTGAACATCAAATTGACTTCGTGCCTGGTGTAACCATTCCAAATCGACCAACCTATAGAAGCAATCTGGAGGAGACAGAGGAACTTTAAAGGCAGGTTAGTGAATTAATGGAAAAGGGGTACATGAGGAAAGCATGAGTCCATGCGCCGTTCCGGTATTGTTAGTACCTAAGAAGGATGGGACGTGAAAAATGTGTGTTGACTGTAGAGCCATCAACAGCATAACGGTAAAGTATCGTCATCCTATTCCACGCTTAGATAATATGCTAGACGAGTTACATGGTTCTTGTGTATTTTCTAAGATTAATCTAAAGAGTGGTTATCATTAAATTAGAATGAAAGAAGGAGATGAATGGAAAACTGCTTTTAAAACAAAATATGGTTTATATGAGTGGTTAATTATGCCTTTTGGATTAACTAATGCTCCGAGCACTTTTATGAGACTTATGAATCATGTTTTGCGTACATTTATAGGCAGATTTGTTGTTGTCTACTTTGATGATATACTTATTTATAGCAAAAACTTGGATGATCATGTAGTACATTTGAAATCTGTTTTGGATGTGCTTAGGAAAGAAAAGTTATTTGCTAACATGAAGAAGTGTACTTTTTGCACGGATAAGCTTGTGTTTCTTGGCTTTGTTGTTAGTGCACAAAGTATACAGGTTGATGAAGAAAAAGTATGCGCTATACAAGAATGGCCAAGTCCTACAAGTGTGGGGAATGTTCGAAGTTTCCATGGACTTGCTAGTTTTTACCGGATGTTCATGAAAGACTTTAGTAGCATAGCCGCAACACTTACAGAGATCATCAAGAAGAACGTTGGATTTAAATGGGGAAAAGAGCAAGAGAAAGCATTTCAGCTTATCAAAGAAAAGCTTACCAATGCCCCCATGTTGTCTTTACCTAACTTTACTAGAACGTTCGAGATTGAATGTGATGCTTCAGGTATTGGCATAGGCGCAGTTCTTATACAAGAGGGAAGACCAATTGCATATTTTAGCGAAAAGCTAAGCGGGGCAGCCTGAAACTATCCAACTTATGACAAGGAGATGTATGCATTGGTTCGAGCTTTAGAAACGTGGCAGCACTATCTGTGGCCAAAGGAATTTGTGATTCATACGGATCATGAATCATTGAAGCATTTGAAAGGACATCAAAAGTTGAACAAACGCCATGAGTGGGTGGAATTCATTGAAACATTTCCTTATGTGATCAAATACAAGCAAGGTAAGGAGAATGTGGTGGCTGATGCATTGTCCCGAAGGTATGATTTGCTTTCCACTTTAGATACAAAATTGCTTGGCTTTGAATACATTAAAGATTTGTATGCACATGATGTTGATTTTGGTGATGAGTTTAATGCAAATGAGAGAGTGTCTTATGGTAAATTCTATAGGTATAATGGGTTTTTATTTCGGGAAAATAAATTATGTGCCTATTTGTTCTTTGCGTGAATTGCTTGTTAGAGAAGCACATGGTGGGGGTTTGATGGGTCATTTTGGTGTAGCTAAGACTTTAGGAGTTTTGCATGAACATTTCTTTTGGCCTCGTATGAAACGTGATGTGGAGAGAATCTGTGAGAAGTGTATCACTTGTAAACAAGCTAAATCTAAGCTAAAACCCCATGGTTTGTACACCCCGTTACCTATACCTAGTGAACCTTGGACTGATATTTCTATGGATTTCATTTTGGGTTTACCTAGGACTAAGAGGGGAAAAGATTCGGTTTTTGTGGTGGTAGATAGGTTTTCAAAAATGGTACACTTCATTGCATGTCATAAAACCGATGATGCATCTTATATAGCCGATTTGTTCTTCAAAGAAATTGTTAGGTTGCATGGCATGCCTAAGATCATTGTTTCTGATAGAAATGCAAAGTTTTTGAGTTACTTTTGGAAGACTCTGTGGGGAAAGTTAGGAACCAAGTTATTATTTTCTACTACTTGTCATTCTCAAACTGATGGTCAAACTGAAGTTGTGAATAGAACTTTGTCTATTTTGTTGCGTGCTATCATTAAGAAGAACTTGAAAATATGGGAGGATTGTTTGCCACATGTTGAGTTTGCTTATAATCGATCTGTTCATTCTGCTACTAAGTATTCACCATTTGAGATTGTTTATGGTTTTAATCCATTATCTCCTTTGGATTTAACTCCTCTACATTTGAGTGAATGAGTAAACTTAGATGGCAAAAAGAAAGCTGAACTTGTAAAACAGATTCATGAGAAAGCAAGACTAAGCATTGAAATGAGGACAGAACAATATGCTCAACAAGCCAATAAAGGGCGCAAGAAGATAGTGTTTGAACCAGGAGATTGGGTTTGGCTACATTTAAGGAATGAACGTTTTTCAGAGCATCGGCATTCTAAACTTCTTCCAAGGGGAGATGGACCATTTTAAGTGTTAGAACGTATCAATGACAATGCCTACAAACTTGAATTACCAGGAGAGTACAATGTAAGTGCTATCTTTAACATTTCCGATTTAAGTCCGTTCTCTGCAGGTGATGATTTGAGGACAAATCCTTTTCAAGATGAGGGGAATGATGAAGACGCAGCTAGCACAGGCTCAAGCACGCGAATTGAAAGATACTCAGGTCCAATTCAAATTCCCATAGGGCCGATTACAAGAGCTCGTGCAAAGAAATTCAAAGAAGCGCTTAATGGGCTGATTCAAGCAACATGGGCTCAAGCTAATTCATGGAGGCCCATTGAAGGTGTTGAAGCAACATGTGCTCAAGATAATTCATGTAGGCCTATTGAAGGTGTTGATCATTTGTCTCGAGTTATAGGTTGGAATTTCATAATTCAAGCCTCGGAATAATTAGAATTATTTTATTTTATGTTGTTTTAAAATTAGTATTTTTGACTATTACTTGATGACGTCATCGCTTACATCATGCATCGATGACGTCATCGCTTACATAAGTCTTTAGTAATGTCATTGCTTATGTCACTTGTAGCAGGTGAGAATAAATGTGAGCCCTTAGATCATAGTTGGTGGGATTGAATGTAAACCATTAGTTGTATTTTGTAACAACTATAAATACCTCCCCATCCCATTCCATTTGGAGGCATCAAGTGTGAATTTTCATTAATAAAATTTGAGAGTTTTTAATTCTCTTGATTCTTAAAGAACTATCGAACTTATCGGAATTTTTCGTGGCGTTCACATCCGACTTTTCAATCGGCTCTTCCATATCTAATTATAGCATCTTCAATATACCAAGGTTCACATCTCTTTATAGGTGTCGGGTCGCGGTTTCCCCATCCATAATTATTCCTTATACCAAGGTTCTTGCTTCCATTTAAGCAAAGGGTCAAGGTTTTCCATACATTTTGATTGTATAAACGATCTTAGGACCGTCTTTGCTACGGGTTTCGTCACATTGTTGGCGTGGTTCGTATCAGTCCATCTTTATAACAAATAAGTTTCCTCAATCCATTGCGCGTTGTGACTTTTGACACAATAATATACAATTGTGCATGGCTGAATATTGGTCTTTTCAAATACAATCCTACATGTGATAAGGATTGTCCTTAACTCTTATTGATTGTTATTGCATACAATTCAACTAGATAATACTGCCTCTTTGTAAATTTCAAAGGTAATCTAGGGTCAGAAGGCGTCAACATCATTGTAGGTATGAGGACTGTATGCCATGCATTGTGCCCAGCAAGAATTTTTGCTTCAAGGACATTTCGTGCATCCGTTTGTTCGCTTTGTGATGTGTTCAGAGTTCTCTGGGATTTTATAGCATATCACAATATATAAGTTTGAAAACAAATATAAAATCAAAGTATCAACAGTAATTTCTATAATTTAAAATTACATGATTGATAATAATTAGTCCTTTATATTTTAAAAATTAATCATTATACTTATAAGTTTTAATTTTAAAAAACTAAAGTTAAATATGGAATTTTGAATCATCATGATGGAGATGATTTTTCTTTATTTTTAAGTTGAGAAATTTTGAAAAAAGGCATCTCTACGTGTTCTTATTCTTTAATTATTTTGAATGGATGACCATCATAAATAATTAAATTCCCAGAGAATGCAGATGATTTATATTTATGTTTGTGATGTAACTTATTAGCTTTTTAAATAAATAATTTATAATTAAGTTTCGTAATTTCAGAATCACTATTATATTATGTAGTGAAAGTCAGCCTCATATATTTTATAGAAAGGGCTTTGATTACCATGTACATGCGTTGACCATATAATAACTTTATATATATATATATATATATATATGTATTATGGCATAACACTTACTTTGCTCAATAACTATGATACACGGACAATCACTCGGAGGCTGCGTGTCTTTGCCCGACACGTGTCTCGGACACATGGCTCACATACGTGTCGGAGAGTGTCATATATATATATATATGTTAATAGTTGATTTGGATCGTGTTCATATGATACTTTATCGAATTTTAGATGTTATCGTTTTGGATTTAAATGAATGATATTTTTTCCCTTGGTGAACAAATAATATTTAAATTATATTTGTTATTTTAATAAATGGTCATGTTAACGTGTGCCCTAAAGGCACATGTTACACACCTATAAATCGAAATAATAAAATTATAATATGTATTAAATTAGGTACAAATTTTCATACAAAGTGTTATTTTTTTCATTCATAGTATAGTTAACATTGCCCTAAGGGCACATGTTATCATTTTCCTTTAACAAATAATCTGAGATAACCAAGTTGAATATGACTAAATACGCAACTATTGCCAAACCTACCGATGTTGACATTGGAATATGAATACGATTTATTGATTTGTGTTAATTTTAAATTGATTATGATAGATTTGGTTAGAAAGTGATCGGCAATGTAATATTATTTTGTTGTTTAAGATAAGTGAATAAGGTTTGCTATTGATGGATAATGATAAATTTTTCTTTTTAATGTTTTGAATAAAAAAATGTTAGAAATTAAAATTATCAAAAAAAATTAATTAAATAAGTTTTGAGTTTATTACAATTTTACGTTAGAAAAAAAGAAGTAAAAATTGAGTTTTTACTACCAATGAATTATCATGCCATAGGTATGGCAGATGAAAATGAATAAATATTTTTTTATTCCACTATACTAGATTGTACATATTAAAAAAAAATTAAAAATAATTTTTGTTATCCATAAACATATATTTAATTTTTTTGCTATTTTATGCCATCAGGTACTAGTTTATCCTAATATATATATATATTTTAGTCGGACATGCAAAATGGGGTCAAATTAAAAATAATTAAAAATATATAGGGTGAAAATAATAATAATACAAGTTAATAATAAAACAACCGACGTAATAAAACTTTCGTTCTCTTTCCCGTAAAACCTAGCCCTCGCTCCCCAGCCACCATCGAAACAAAACCCTAGCCCCAATTCTCAGCCATTGACGAGTTCTCAGCCCCATCTTCCTGCCTCAGCCATCGACGACTTCTCTACAACATCGACGACTTCTCACAAGTACGCTACACTAACTCTCTCTCTATCTGTCTCAATCTTCGTCTCTCTCAAATCTCACGCCGCGCCGCACCTCTCTCACTCTCAGTCCCACGCCGCAGCTCTCGTCTCTCTCTCTCACTCTCACTCTCAGTCTAACGCCGTCATGCTGTAGCTCTCGTCTCTCTCTCACTCAACCAGTGCCGTCTCTCAGTCTCTCTCTTTCTCGTCCGATTGTGGGTTGTACTCGAGTTGGGTTCGCAAATTAAAGTGACGGGTAAAGCTTTCTAATTCTTCTAGTTATTTTTGCAATTTCTTGATATTTAAACCCTTAGTTTGATGAACTTGCAATTTTTCTGTTAGATCCGAACTAAATCAAAATAAAAATGTGTAGATCTAATGTAGATTTAGCCCCTTAGTGTGTAACTGTGTATGTAATTATATATATAAGAGTGATAATTATAGATTTGAGAGGAGGGAGTTAGTTTGATGTAGAAATTTCAATGATGCAAAACTAATCAAATTCATAAAATTACCTTCGTGTTGTATAATGATTTATTTCTTTTTCATTACCAGAAAGGTTGGCCTCAACATTACTTTTGCTTGATATTTAGACAGGCCTTAGACACTGCCTTGAAAAAAGAGTGTTTGTTTTGTGGGAGAATGTTTCAAAGAACCATGAACAAAGCTTGCCAAAAGATTATTGAGAAAATATTTTATTTTAACAATATACATGGCAGCATTTCCAGAAAATATTACTTTTTTATTTTTTATTGTTTAATTAATTTAAAGCATAAAAATAGATTTTTTTATTTAGTTATTTGGGGCTTGATTTGATCTACATTTCTTAATAATTTACATGAGATTTCATTAATATATACAATCTCATAATAAAAAATAGTTTTTCTTGACCATTGATTCAATCGAAATTAGTGTTTCCTTAAAATACCAAGGCCAAAGTGGGCTATCAATTTGAGATGAACGGACTATATCTCATAAGACTTGTCTCATTTTAAACAATTATTGTGGGGGAATTGGAGATGATAACTGAATTTTTTAAGAAAAAGGTTTGTTCCTAATTAATCTTCATGATAACCCTGATAGTGGGGCTTTCTTAGTTCAAGTGACAGAGACCCACCTAAGGTTCTTTCATTTTTTTTTGGGTAGTTCTATTAATTCTTCCAAAGAAACTAATGAAATGATATGTTCTTTTTTTTTTATCAAACAAAACACTTTTGTATTCTTGCATGGCCACTCAATTGATCTTATGCCTTTACAGTACTCCAACATATCAATCATATATTCATATTGTAAGTTTTGGGACAGGCGAACTAATGGAGGCAAGCAGGCTTGTAATTAGACAAAAGGAACCAACTATAGTCATTCTAATATGGTTTTTTTGGGGGGTGGGTGGGGTGGGCGGTGGGGGGGTGTTGTTACATGCATAATTTTAATTTTGTAAAAGAATTTGCCACTAAAATAGATTGGGCAAGGCAATGTTTTGCTCTATATAGCTTCACTTGTTGCACTGTACTGCAAATCTGCAATATTTATTGCCTCCAGTGATTTAATAACGCAAGTTTGTAAAAGAAAAAAGAGTAATGATAAATGTATTATTTTAATTAACTAAATTATTAGCACAAAGATGTGGCGGCATTGCTTATTGTATGCATTCATTTTAAAGTATTAATTAATAATTTTTTCTTTTTTGGTGTGCCGTTTTGCACACAGTATCCCAACATTTATATTGATTGTTGTCATGGACAATAATCTTTTGGACTCGTTACTTCAACTTCTATTCTTAACTGGTACTGTGTATGTATGTTTACTAAAAAAAATATAGCAATTGACGTCTCTCTCTCTCTTCTCCTTCTTCGTGTATTCGGGGTTTAGGTTACGAGGCTAGGAAAGTGTTTTATTTTTTTTTTTAAAAAAAAAAAAAACTCGACAAAACGAACAAAAAAAAATTGTCTGATACGAATCATCTCGCGATACACTAAAATATCTCGATACATCGATTTATATCACCCGATACACTCCTAAACTCGATACGTATCTATTTACTCACGAGACAATACGTATCGTGTATTGTACGATACCTACCACCATTAATGTATACAAGCAAAGAGAACCTGAAAGTGGAAGAGAATTCCACTAACAGGCCTAGAAAACAACAAAAACAAAAAAGGCCCTGGATCCTACACAAATGAATGCTGCTAGACCCTAACAAACATCAGAATAGACAACTAAAAACAAACTAAATCTAACAAACTGACAAAGCACAATAAACTCCCTGCATTTAGGACATAGCATCTTCCCAATTCCTCACTATGTTAGAAATGGAAAGACCATGAAAATTATTGGAAACATAGGCCCAAAGAGAAGCTGATGTTTTAACTTGTTCCCAAACTCTCTCCACTGACTCTTCTTTATCCTAAAAAATCCTTGCATTCCTTTCCTTCCAAATGTGCCATAATATTGCCATCAAAGAACATCTCCAAAGCATATGAGATTACTCTTTATTGCCATTGAACCTCCAATGAACCAGTAGCAGGTCGTGCCACGAACTAGGGAACACTGAAATCAGACTAAATTCCTTGCGAGCTAGGTTCCGAACAACTTGCAAATGAACATTGAATTAGTAGATGGTCTAAATTTTCTTCACTGGATTTACACATAACACATCTGGTAGGAGATAGAGCCATGCTAGGCCTTCTAATTTGCAATTGATCCGTTGTGTTGACCTTTTTTAGAGTCGCTAACCATGCCAAAACTCTAATTTTCATCGGAATACCAGATTTCCAAACCATGTCATGTGGAGCAAAATTTTCCTCCCCTACAACCTTTATGAGACAATCAAAATATGACTTAACCGAAAAAATACCTTGTTTATTGCCTACCCAAATTCTAGAATCCCTTCCTTCTCTAGATATCTCCCAATTGTTGATTGTGCCCACCGATTCTATGAATTCATTGCCTTCCTCTTCTGAAACGTTACGCCGGAATAAAATATCCCAAACATAAATATTATCAACTGCCCAGCTGATACGCAATAGAAATTTTCTGGACTGAAGCAATTCTGAACAGCCTCGGGAATTTTTCTGCCAAAGTGAAGTCCCCCACCCAATTATCTAACCAAAATTGAATTTTCTCACCATTACCGACTTTGAACCGAACATGCTTTCTGAACGTACCATAACCTCTTGCGATAGCTTTCTATGGGCTACGAAGGGTGCCCCTAGATACCTCCTTAGTATCCCATCCATTTTCCACCGAACCATGTCTACTCCAAATGATTGAATGCCATAAAGGAGTATGTTCCAGCGGATAGTGCCATAGCCACTTCCCCAACAGAGCCGAGTTTCTATTGATCAAATTACCAATTCCCAAGTCACCAAACTGCTTAATTTTTGACACTTTGTCCCAGTTCACCAAATGCTCACCCTTTCCCCTATCATAGCCTTCCCAAAGAAAATCCCTCATAAATTTTTCCAATATTTTTGTAATAGAAACTAGAATTTTGAAGAGACATAAAAAATAAGTTGCCATACAATCCAACACCGAATGAATAAGAGTGATTTTCCCTTCTTTTGAAATGCAGCCTCTTGACCAACTACCAAGTCTCTTACCAACTTTCTCTATAACCGGTGTCCAAAACCCCATTCTAGAAGGATTATCCCCCAAAGGAAGACCTAGATAAGACATTAGCCAACTACCCATAGAACAACCGATTCTACTAGCAATCAATCCTAATTCCTCCTCATCCACATTGATGCCTACCACTTCACTTTTTGCCATGTTGATATTTAAGCCCGAAGCATAACCAAAGATGTCAAGAATGCCGACTAAATTACTAATTTTCTCTTCTTCCTTAGAAAGAAAGAAAATAGTATCATCGGCAAATTGGAGATGTGACAAGCATGTGTTTTCCTTACCGATAGAAAAACCTTCAACCAACCCTTTATTTTTTGCCCTTTACACCATTAGATTGAGAACATCCGATACTAGCACAAATAAAAAGGGGGATTGGGGGTCCCCTTGCCTTAAACCCCTTGAAGCCTTGAAATCTCCCCTTGGTTTGCCGTTCATCAATACCGAGAAACTAACTGAAGACAAACAGCCCCGGATCCACTTTCTCCATCTACTACCAAACCCCTTCTCCTTTAATACACGATCAATGAAATCCCACTCAATATGGTCGTTTACTTTTTCAAAATCTATCTTCAAGACAACCCCTTCTTTCTTTTTTTCTCTATATTCCTCCACACCCTCGTTAGTGATGAGGACAAGATCCAAAATTTGTCTCCTTTTAACAAAAGCTCCTTGAGAAATCCCCACCGTTTCAACCAAAACTTCCCGTAATCTATTTGATAAAACTCTGGCCAAAACCTTATAAAGACTAGTGACTAGACTTATAGGACGATAAGCCTAAGAGATGCAGCCTTTTTCGGAATAAGGCATATGAACGTTGAGTTTGTGCTTGCATTGACAGCCCCATTATCGTAGAACTCTCTCATAACCTTCATAAGGTCCTCCTTTATCACCTCCTAACACTTCTTGAAAACCTCCAAAGTATGGCCATCCGGGCCCGGAGCTTTATTCCCCTCAAAATTTTCGATTGCCGCTTTGACCTCGCCTTCCTCAAAAGGTCTCTCTCAAGCCATCTCTTGTTGTTCGGGCTAATTGGATTCCATTCAAGGCCTTCAAACATGACCTGAGATCTTACCTTCTTAGTGTATAAACTCTTACAGAACTCCACCAATTCATTTTGAATTGCTGATTAATCTGTAAGCAATGATCCATCTTCTTTCTCAAGTTTACTAATAAGCTTATTCAACCTCCTTTGATTTATCACTTGGTGGAACAACTTTGAGTTGGCATCCCAATCCGTAACCCCCTTAACCTTTGCCTTCTGCTTCCAATCCGGGCTTTGTAGTAGCTTTAGTCCAAGTCAGCAGACTCAGTCAATCTAGTTGCGAAAGCAAGATCAAGACAAAGATCCGGATAGAATGACAAGAGACCATATCAGTAAAGCATGCTTACAGTCATGCAAGAGTCCTACTCTCAATCCTACTCCACTAGTACCAATAGGTGGCATAGGGGAAGAAGCACTACACCTAGGAATCAACAACACGAAAACTTTGTTATAAATTATCCCTTTCCTTATCAGGCTCGGGACGTTAAAGCAAAGCACAAAACATAACAAAAAAAAAAGATAGAGTGACTCCTCGTATAAGCTATAATTATTTGAGTTTAGAGCGGGCAACAAGCCCTTTTTTTCCCTTTTCACCGACTTCGATGACTTCGCTTCAACCGGGCTAGGAGCTTCTCTTACTTCACCGGCTCGCTTTCTTGTGGAAAGATTCGCTCTTTTGCAGTTGTCCGGTCTTGCTTGATTGAAGATTTGACCGTTTCTTCTTTCAGCAAAATATCGGACAACTCTACTTTTAGGGCACTTCTTTCGGCAATTTTATCATCACTGACGTTACTGCTCCCTTCCTCCGTATCTATCTGTTGTATCTTGTGAAGAATCTGCCCTTTTCTAATTCTCACATCACCAAAAACATCAACGTTCCACTTCTTGATTTTATTTTTGACTTGCCGTAACTTCGACATGAACCTAAAACCTTCCCAGCCAAAAACTATAGCTTCGTTCCACCAGATATCGAACTTTTCAATAAATTCCCGGTTTGATAACCACATATTCTCGAATCTGAACGGAGTAGGCCCCCATTTGAAAGCACTAGTATCCAATATTAACGGTACATGGTCTGAAACTGCACGAACCAGGGCTTCTTGTCTTGCTATTGAAAACTCCTCCCTGTCTTCAGAAAACAAAAACCTGTCTAACCTAGATTGCAGTCTTCCATTCGACCATGTGAGTGAAGCATTATTCAGACTCGGATCCCGTAAAGCTGAATTTCTTATGAAGGCATCAAATTTTCTCATATTTCTGGACCATCTTCCATTTTCACCATACTTCTTTTCTGACGGAAACCTGATAATGTTAACATCTCCGCCAATGTACCACCGATTCCCACACAAACCAGATAAGCTTGCTAGTTCCTCCCAAAATTCGTTTCTTTCACGGTATCTACACTGACCATACACCCCTGAAAGCCACCAATTTTCCCCTTGTAACGACTTAAATTTGACGGACATAGTATAGATCCCTTTTACGCACTCTTCACATGTTACAATTCTAACATCCCAGGCAATTAGAATCCCACCAGATCTTCCTTCAGATGGTAAAAAGGCCCAATCCTTAAAACGTACTCCCCAAATTGCACCTAACACTTTCCAAGTTATCTCCGCTCTCTTGTTTCTTGAATAATTATAATATCCGGCTTTTCCTTTGTCACAACTTCTTTGATGCTTCTTCTCTTCTTTCTATCTCCCAATCCCCTTACATTCCACGTTACTATCTTCAGTTAGAAATTTTAAAACCCCTTCTAGTGGCACTTCTCCCTTCACCCAAATTTCAGATTTTGCAACTCTCTTGATCCCTTTTTTCTGTTGTTCTTCTTCGATTTTGCACTACCAATCTCATTTTCTTTCATACTTATATCCATCTTGCCGAGTAGCACTCTGAATTGTTCCTTCTCCTCCCTGTTCAACCCTATCCAACTAGTCAATTCAGTAGACTTCATCTTGTTAGATGCCTCAGGTGTTGACCAGTTACTGACCCCCACAGAATCTGCTTTGACATCATCTGCCTTGCTGTGAAATGTGATGGTTCTGCCACCATAATTGTTGCATGGCAGGTTGTTGATGAAATTTGGTATGATGTTCTCCAAACCTACAATCTTTAGTACGATTTCTGAATTGTTCCAGAATTTGATTCTAAAGACTGAAGATAGGTTACCTTCTTCTGTAATCCACAACCTCCCTTCCCCTTCTTTGAACTGTAGCTGCTTTCTTTCTTTCTTTTTGCTAACCACTGAAGTTGTCTCGCTAATGCTAAAGAGGTTGACAAGCTCCTGATTGTCTTGATCAAACCTGTTAGCATTGTTTACTAAATATACCCCCTCCTCTTCACGGTCTGATAGGCAATCTACATAAGATTCATCACTTTTGCTACCTGCAACTTCCATGTTAAATTGATTGTCCATATTCTTCCCCCAGATTTATTACCCTATCTGTCTCCCATTCATTGCCAGTCTTCTTTTCGGGATCAAAACAAAATTTATTTTCCCAGTTGCTGACAATCTCTTCCTCATTTTCTTCTTCCGTATAATCCGTTGATATTAGCGATGGCCTCTTGCACTTCTTCCTTCTTTGATAGAAATGGAATGGTTTCTGACTTGTCCATTTGATTTTATTCAGATTGTTCTTGCAAAATCTGTTCCACCCTTTCCTTTTTGTACCCATAAACTGAAACTCAAGTTCATCCCCCTTCGAAGTCTCTGCTTCACTTCTAATGTCCTCATAAGGATTTGTACTTACTATTGGATTTGCCAGATTTGGCACAGAGTTCGAATTCTTATATGGCCCAGCCTGATTTTCAATGTTATCTCCTTCTATATTTTTCAATGCTAGCCCATCATTAGTTAACCTGTAGCTGTTGTAAGAGGAAGGCCCAACTGGCCTTAATACTTTATTGATCCCACTGGGCCCACTACCATCAGTTGGCCCACTAATACTTAGTCTTGAACTTAATGTTTCAAAAATATTACCCACGTTAATCAACAAGGAATTTGAATTGTCATTAATTTCTTTAATTGAGTCATTAATAACCACTTTAAACTTCTCCAATTTCCCATGCTTTTTTCCCACTGCATCTTTATTACCTTCCTTTATTCCTCTGTCATTAATAACCCTTTTCAACTTCTCCATTTCCCCATGCTCTTTTCCCATTGCATCTGTAATACCTTCCTTCATTCCTCCCTTTTCAACTATTGACCGTTGGACACTTGGACAGTGTTGACAGGCTTTGACCCTCTCCTTTTGACAGACGACTGAGTCTTCTTCTCCGGCGCCGGTGACAATAATCCGGTGACGTTGCAACTCACAATCTTCAACCGAAACCATTAGCTTACCTCTACTTGCCATGTTGAATTTTGACATAACTCTGAGTTTGATGGTAAAGACTTCATCCGCAATACACATATCGATCTCCGCTGGAATGAATCCACTATCATTTCCCTTTGATCTTATTTTTGCTGAAAAGATCTGCTTCATGGTGGTTGTTCTACTGTCAAATTCCATCAAGCCGCCACATCTTTTGCCAGTGATTTCGAAAACTTCTCTAGTCCACCATTTCAATGGTAAATCTTCTATAGATAACCAACCTCCCGTGAAAATCATATTCTTATTCCTTGAAACTGAGGCTGAGTTCCATACTTGCATTCCAGTATTAATCTCATTGTTTAGTGACAAGACTTTCTCCTGTTCAAATCGCTTTAGCAACTCCCTGTCTTCACATAAAAAGATTGCCTTATCAGGTTGAAATGGTTATTAAACAAAATCACCGTTAAATGTCTGATTGATTACCTTCTGAATCTGACCCCAGCTATCCCAGACTTTGGTTCTGGTGCATACTATCACCTTTTTCCAATCCCTATTCCCATCTTTATCTTGTCTGAAATTCCATTCCTTTGTATTATGCTCCTGTGTACTGATATTATTTCTCTACATCTTTGTAACCTCTGCGTATGACATTGACGACTTCTTTCCTACTGTTGTAACCTCTGCGTACTCCGACTTTTTGAGTTTCCCAAAATACATACTCCTTTCTCTTAGGATGATCATAGGTGAAAAGACGAAGTTCTCTGGATATCACCTTCCATCCTTCTTCGTTTCTACCTGCTGGAAATACTACAGCTTCTTTCACAATACCTCTAAGGATTTTGATCAGACTCAAAAATCTTCCATAGCTGTTGCCATTACTCTGAAGAAGAAACAAAGCATCTGGCCCTTGAAACTTGCTGAAAAACCTCTTGTTATTGCCTTGCTTGATCGCTTCTTCCATGTTTCTAGTTAACCATTCCACTCCTTCACATCTCATGCTGATGTTGAAGAATTTTTGCCTGTGCTCCTCTGTTATAGCTAATGCATCCCCTCCTCTATCAAACTTGAAAGTAAACGTCTTCATTTCTAGATTAAATCTTCTTACCAGATTGCTTTCCTGAAGAAATCATTCCATATTGACCCTTCAGTTCTTTCTTTCTGATTTTTCCTCTCTCCTCCAACTCTCTCCTTTCTCTCATATGAAATCCCTTTTCTCTAGATAGAGACTCAGTTAAACTTTCTGGGGCAAATTCCTAAAAGGCCTTATAAACAAATTTTCTCAGCACACATTTCCTTTTACAGGCACCCTCACATTCTGTCTCTTCTCACACGTATTTTTCTCTCTCACCAACACATAAGGACCAAGCTTTATATTCTATTCACTTCAATTGCTGATTTAATGGTTTTGGTTTGAGTTTTTGTGCTTTCCTGGCAGCTGAAATTGGTTATTCAACATCATCTTAATGGGCATACATTCAAAAGTAGTTGCTTTTATTTTCTCGAGTTATGGAACATTGAAGGAATTAGGTAATAATCAGAAAAGAATAACTTGCTCTTCTGGCAATGATACGTGCCTGCCACTAATTCCCCATCTATTCTGTCTTTTTTCCTTTTAAATTGATCCCCATCTTTTTTGTCTTTTTTCTTTTAGTTAATATTTAGTATTTTAGTTGGTAGTATTTTAGTTGTTTGTGAACAGCTTTTTAAGCATATTTGTTTGACAGTTTTGTGCCACTGTTTTAAGCACTTTTATGCCACTGTTTTGATTCTTTTGTGGGACTGTTTTGATCCTTTGTTTGACTTTTTTTTTCCACAAGTTACATTGATTGTTTTATGAATTTACGCTACTGTTTTTTTGTTAAAATAATTTAAAAAATATATATGTAAAAACCGAATAAAACCAAACTAAAATATTTGGTTCGAGTTTGGGTTTACATGATTTCTGAACCGAAACCAAACCGAATCGAAACCAAACTTTTGCGTTTGGTTTGGGTTTGGGGTACCCTGGTTCCCACCCCAATCGAAACCGAAAACACCCTTAATAGCGTCTTCTGTGTATAAACTATATGGAATGTATAATTAACTGGATCCAAATAAATCAATCACCATCACCGATGCCGAAAATAGTCGGAAATTTCTCATATCTGATACCGAAATCACTTCCACTCCGCATAAGTGAAGATTAAGATCCAATTCGGTTAAGCAAAATGCTCCGATCTGTTCAACGCAACCACCGCCTTCAAAGACATGCTTGCCTGTGAAGTGGAAATCGCCTCGCCGATGCATCAATGACAGCCCTAGCAATCCCTCATAGATGAGTTTAGTACTTCGACTCAATTCTCAATTATCGTTTTCTATCTTAATCGCCATTGATAGTACTAATTATATCGATCGACATATGATTTCACTTTTAATAATTGCATCGATTGATATAAGATTTTACTTATTTTTTACGCATTGTCGCCATTGATCTTACTAATTGCATCAATCTACATATGATTTTGCACATTATCTATCTATATCGCCATTGATCATACTAATTGCATCGATCTACATATGTTTTTTCTCATTTTATACTGATGTCGCCAGTGACCATACTAATTGCATGGATTGCTATATAATTTTAGGGTATTGCAAAGGTTTCTGGTGACAAATTTATGAAATTACGCAAATCACCAGTGAAAGGATTGTCGGATTGTTTCATGGATAAACCAATATGGAATCCTAGAGGTGAGTTTAATTATATATTATTATTATTATAGTTTTTAAATTTTTAATTATATATGATTATTATAGTTTTTAAATTTCATTGATTTGTGTTTATTGAATTGAGATTAATTGTCGATTTTGATTTTGTCCATAGATATGGAGCAATTGAGTGCGGTGAAGGATACTTTGCATGTATCAACCGCTCCATTTACAATTGTGTGTAGGGAAAATGAGCAAAATAAAATATTGGAATTCTGCAAGCAATGCGTAACACAAGAAAAGGCTGGGAGCTTATATGTGTGTGGATGCCCCGGAACCGGAAAATCTTTGTCTATTGAGAAAGTTAAAGACTCCCTAATTCATTGGGCAAAGGAGGTAGTCTGATTTCCTTGGCAGTTCTTTCAAGTTCCTCGTATTCATCTTTGTTAAGTTTCTGCATTAATAATAGTAGGAAGCAAGAATCATTATTTTGTATATATTGGTTGGTAGTGGGATAGATATTTCAAAATGATTATACTATGCAATGTCCTTTTCTAGGAAAAAAAGAAGTAATTCCATGTTAAATTATTGGTTGGGTTTTATTCGTTACATATTTATTATCTAGTGTTAATAGTCAAGGGAATATCGGAATAGTTCAACACATGCTGAAAATTAATGATAATGCGGTTTTGTGCTAAATCTGATTAGATTCACTAATTGTATGTGGGTAATTTCTATTGCTTGCACTTGGGCACTTATTTTCTCAATGTTACTTCTTTGTTGATGTAAAAAATATGTTTTCATCTAACACTTGTATTTACTTTGAAAAGGACCCCAGGCTTAGGGGGGGGGGGGATGTTATTAAGCAAGTAACGTGGATTGCATTATTTATATGACAAGTAGCATTGAGTCATTGACTTTATACACCCTTTTTTAATGATCTCATTTCCCTTTTTGGATGTCTCACATTAAGAATCTCATTTTCTTTTTGGGACATGACATATCCACCAAATCTCACTACAAGAAATAAGTTCTTCATTGTTGATTTAGTTGAAATTAGTGGTCTTATTAAAAAAGTCAAAGTGGGACTTTAAACTTGAGACGGAAGGAGTAATTTATATTTGTTGATCTATCTTGTTTTAGGCGTCCATATTCATTGGTTCAAATAGCATTAGCACTGCAAGCAATATTTTTTTAAAAGGGAGGTCCTTATTCTCTTCCTTTAACCACAAACAATGAAAATAAAACCAACCCCCCCCCCCCCCCCGGTTGAACCTCGGAACAAGGGAACTCTCCCAGGTTCGAACGGGTGCCTCCTAATCTTGGCTAGTCCACTTACTCCACTATAAGGACTTTATATTCATGTTAAGATTGCAAATTTGGTGTTGAGGAAATTAGCTACCCTGGTAAGGCATGCAAATTTCTGTATGAAGCGAAATGCTATACTTTTTTCAATTATAGCAGTCGCTAAATAATGGATCTTTCTATCAGGAGGACTATCAGTCACCAGATGTACTAACCATAAATTGTACTTCTCTTGCAAGCACCTCTGAAATTTTCAATAAGGTATTGTTGCCAATAATATCATTCAAATTTTTTTAGTATAAATGTTGTAACCTGCACATCCTCACATATCTTTATTTAACTTCGGCAGATACTATGGAATAATCAACCACGGAAGAAAAACAATGGCCTTGCATCACCTCTAAAGAATCTTCAAATTTCTTATTCCCAAATCAGGCAGTCATCTGGCATGAAAATGATGTAAGAATCGTGCTTTTAACCCTGTGTTATAGGCTAACCATCTTTTCATAACCTTTACTTGTTAAATGAAATCTATATGATTAAGAATAGAGGGTCTGTTTGTGTTAGTTTCAGTACATTTACTTGTTTAAGCTTTGAATATCAATAAATGATCATTCCACCTAATTATTTTTCATTGTTACAGGTTGGTTATTGCAGATGAGTTGGATTACTTGATTACCAAAGACCGGGCTGTGCTTCATGATCTTTTTATGCTAACAACCTTACCATCTTGCAGATGTATATTGATCGGTATGTCTAGTATCACTTTATATTAAGAATTTCTTTGTCGTTCCACATGTATGGGTTTGATTTCGAGAATTGAAAAATTATGCAATATTTGTTCATGAGTAGGTCTCATACTTGTTTGTATTGCAACAGGTATCGCTAATGCTATTGACCTAGCTGATCGATTTCTTCCAAAGCTGCAGTCTTTAAATTGTGAGTGTTTCTCTCAAATCACTCTGTAGATACTACTTTTGATTGCTTTTGGGGCTTATTCACATAGATTGTTCTTTACCTTACGTAAGATGCTTGACCTTTAGATGTATATAAGTTCATTTTTTTATGCTTTGGTTCAATTACGTGTACTGACAAATTTCAACATATATATTTTTCTTGGTGTTGCAGCTGAGAAACATTGTAGTACTTAGTTCAGTTGTAGGTTACAACTTGTGCATTGTAAGTTGTTTTGAGTGGTCCAAATTCCCTAAATTTCTAGTCTTGTCTTGGAAATACAATTATTTATCAATAATACCATGACATTTGTTGCCTTTCGGGTGATCCTGGATTTAGACTTGTGATGTCGTTAGTTTCCAAGGAAGCAACACTTAAAAACCATTAGCGTACACATATAGTGATGGTGATACATAAATCTACCTTGCCTTCGACCCTCCAAAGTATTAATGACAAGAAAAAATTAGTCTCTGTTTGCTATATGAACTTAAGTTGGATTTCTGATGTGTTCTTGTTCCAGGCAAGCCAGTAGTTGTGACTTTTCGAGCCTACTCAAAGGACCAGATCATGATGATTCTCCGAGAGAGGCTAAGGGTAATTCTTTTGTCCCTTCAGATTATATCAAGTGAACTATTTCACGCTTTTACTTTATTCGCTTGTTGACTCACCATTAACTTTACACTTCATTTTCAAAGAAATTGTGAGTGATACATTACGTTGCTCTTGAAAAAAGAAAAAAGACAATAAAACGAAGTTAAGATAGAATGATGAATTAACATATAAAGTTTAGACATACATTAGGCCAGGTTAAATTTTCGGTCATTTTTAAATGGATAGAGGGGTTGTGAACAAATGTCGCCTTTTGTCTGTTCTTAACACATCTAAACGACAGATGAAATCATATGTTGCAGACTTGTAGTTTCAAGGATTTCTTATATTATTTTTTTACAGCTAATTAATTATTTTGAATTGATTGCTATTCCAACAGGTGCTTTCGTACACTGTCTTCCAGCCACAAGCATTGGAACTATGTGCTAGAGTAAGTCCTCCAAAATCTATTGTCTGATAGTTAATTGTTTATTGGTAACTAATAATATTTGTTTGTCACAATAAAAACTTAGTAGTTGCTATGAAACTCTAGCACGTTATGCAATCTTATAAACTTATGTTAGATACTTGTATTATGGCAGAGAGTTGCAGCTGCATCCGGGGATATGAGGAAAGCCCTTTGTGTTTGCAGGTGTGTCTTATTGCAAATTTTGTGTTCATGTTTTTCTTGCCAAATTCGGCATCTGTGTAACGTATGAATATATATTAACTTGAAGGGACGGAATTTGATTATGGCAACTTTAATCTTAAACCTTATATTTTTATGTGTAATTACAATTTCTTGACTCAACACTTCTTTTTGTTCTAGGAGTGCAGTTGAGATACTAGAAGTCGAGCTAAGAGAATCTACTTGCAATCTAAATACATCATCACGAGAAAGGGTTATTTTTGATCAACAGACAATTGTTTCTGAGATTTTTAAAAAGCAAGACAACAATATTGTAAGCACTCATTATTGATATCATGATTGGTTCATTAATCCGATAATGCACTACATGCGTTGCTCAGAAATATTTTGGCAGAGTAAAATAAATAAATAAATCATATACATGAAATGATTTGGTTTTTGACATTCTTTCTCAAATTCATAAATGCTGTTTTTTGTGATATTATTCATTTAAGGTTTTCTAGCGACGACAATTTTCTCTAGGACATTTATTCTTACCAGTTCATAACATCGTTACAGGTGAGGGTTGACCATATGGCTATTGCTCTGTCAAAGGCATATAGATCACCGATAGTCGACACTATACAATCCCTCCCACAACATCAGCAGGTAATTTGTATCTTAATAACACAGCGCTCCCTCTAATTCAAATTAGGAGTCCCACTTGATTTATTAATGCATCTCAAATTATGAGTCCTATTTCTGTAATGGGACATGACATAAATTTAGCTATAATAGATGAAATTTGATGCTTATTATGTTATGTTTCCTTGCATATTTTTTGTTACAGATTATACTTTGCTCAGTTGTGAAGCTTTTCCGCAAGGGAAAAAATGTTACAACTATAGGGGAGGTATATTTTCAACCACCTGTTATCATTATTAACATAGAGTGGTTTTATGTGACTCGTATTTTTGAGAATTGTTTTTATGCAGCTAAATAAATCATACTTGGATATTTGCAAATCAACATCAATCCCACCCGTTGGCGTAATGGAACTTTCAAGCATGTGCAGAGTCCTAGGTGACCAGGTATATTATAAAATGCTGCTTCTTTTGCTTCAATTCTTATATTTGACCAACTCATGTAATGCACAGCACTTGACATTCATTAGTAAGATAATAAATAATCATAAAAATTTGCCAGGGACTTTTCCAAGTCAGTCAATCTCGAGAGTATAAATTAAGAAGAGTAACATTAAAGATAGATGAAGCGGACATTACTTTTGCATTACAGGTACAATCCAGAGCCTGCCCATTTTGTTGATTTTCAAGATTTTATCTTCTTGAGCAAGAGTGCAACAACTGTATTTTTCTTTCTTTTGATTATAAACTGTTTTGGAACAGGGAGTTCGTTTCTTTCGAACTTGTCTTTAGTAGTTTCGGCCACAAGTTCTTGATTGATGTTCGTGGCTTATTAAAGTTTGATCAATTGTTCAAAAGATACTCGGAGGGATGTTTGCGGCCACCATTAGTTGGGAAAGTTACCATTGTTTCATTTTATAGAATTAGGTTTGCGGCCACCAGCCCATAGGAGAAAGGCCCCAAGCTTTTAGAGAAGGGCGGCCTTGGATGAGCCCACTTTGTCACCTTTCTTGATGAGCTCAACCAGGGTTATGATCTCGACAGAGCCTTTGTTTATCTTGGTTGGGATGTTGAGTACCTGAAAATGGATGGTGTTAGATATGTGGTGACATTGATCGAATCTGTTGTGGTTTTTGGAGAGTTGACCTGAAAGGAGGTTTGAGATGGATCGAGCCTAGTGTTTCCGGGTGGGACAACAAAGTCGACAGGTGCAATGAGGCCTAAACGTGCGGGTGCCCCCACCTGTTGAACAAAAGAAGTATTATTTTTTGGTTTGCGGATTTAATGGAAAAATGCCAGTGATCGAAAAGATAATAATTTTTATCATTTGATGTTGAGGAAATGCTATGATGATTATTGGTTGCCCAAAATTTGATACTATAGTGAAAATTTTGTGAAGTTATACTTGCTCTTGCTAATCAGGTGTTCTTCCCCATCAAGATAATTGAGTAGCCTCGCAACCCTTTGCGTATGTTCTGAAGCTGGTTCAAACCGACGTTATCGGCCCCCCACCATCAAAACCTGAGAATAGATATCAAGAAGCTTGCACAACTTCTGGTTGTAGTTTATTTTCTTGGTTGCCCTTGATACCTTCACCGCCATTGTTGATTCGTCTCAAGCGCTTTCTTGAAAAGTTTAGAATTTTATTAATATCATATTTCATATTATTTGCTTTCGTGACTTATGCATCAAATAGGTTCTAAATATATAAGTATAATTTTTCTTCTATGAATATACACATCAATTTATTTATTTTCATCTTCTAGGGAATGAGAAAATCTCCTAATTTTATCAAAGAATAAAAATGTATGTTTTACATCTATGCTTTACATCTATGCATATTATGTTACTTCCTTTTTGTTGGTTCTTTCTCCTTTTTTATGGGTGAAAGCTTATTGGAAGAGAAATGTGGTTTTTCATCCATTCCTACAAATGTCTTTCTCCTTTCTTCACTTAAAATAAAAATAAAACAGTTTATTTTTTAAATGTATGTTTTATTTTATTTTTTTCAAAATATATATAAACAAGACACTTATAATAATATTGTAGAATAATTAATATTTATACTAATACTCTTGATTAAATAAAATTGAGTATTAATAAATAGTTCGAATATAACCATACATTTTTTTTCAAATTTTGGCTTAGTAATAATTTTTGAAGCAATTATATCAAGATTAAATGATACAATGCCCACACATCGGGTGAGATACAAACTAGTCATGTTATATTATGAACGGAAGAGTTGTTTCATGTGTCAATAAAATTGTGTCATATTTTAAAGTATACTAGGGTATACCCGTGCCATCCGGCACGGTGAAATAATAAGATAAAAAGAGTAATGTGTTCTAAATTTAAATAGACAAATATCATTAGTTTATTTCGACAAACATCAACCGAAATGTATGTTCAATCCATTGATCATATTTTTTTTATCTTATTTTGATCTCGAAAATATAATTTTTTAATAAAATAAACTCAGCGGAAAATATAAAAATAATCCAAAAATGTATGGATTCTTAAATATTACTCAATAATTTTTCTTGAATTGATATTGATTAGTCATGATGGATCTTGTTTAATTGATATTGATTAGTTGATTTTAAAAATTAAATTTTTATTAAATTTTGAATTTTTTATTTTAAGTTATAGCATTTTTAGCATAGACAAAATTATTAGTTTGTGAGAGTTTATTGTGTGTATAATATTGGTGTGAGTGTTTTAACTTTGATGTGACATCTTGATGTGTGTATAAAACTCATCCAAGGGTGTATAATTAATGTACACCATAAATGTGCATTTTTAACCATTATATTCTTATACTTTTTAAATAGAATTTTTGGTCAAACTTGATGTTTTGTAATATAGATATATATATTACCCTTGCATTTTAATTTTATTTTTTTACGAAAAAACCACTTGCAAAAATGGAAATTCATAGTCAACCACTAGATCGTATTTCACTTTTATAAAACCTTTGTCCCAAACCTGTATACATGCAATGGTCTAATCTCTAAAAAGAGGACAAGGAGATCGAGCTAGGAGTTGCGTGTTTCAAAAAATTCAAATTGTGAGCATTTATTAATCAAGATCAGGGGTGGATCAAAGAATATGAGGGAGTTATAATAAACTAAAATATTTTATATTTTAATGTTTAATTTAGATTATAATTTTTTTAGTTAAACTAAGATTGAACTTGCTTTGCCATATTTCAGTTCTGCCTCTCGTCAAAAGTAGGCCGAGGACAATGGCCAGTCCAACTACAAAATTAGCTTCAAATTTTTTATTTTATTTTTATTTTTTAAATATTTTTTAATGTTAGGCTTCTTCTAATGTGGTTCATTTCAATACTAGTTCAGCCCATGGAGCTAAGCAAACTCACATTACCAAGTGCAATCTAAGTTGAGCCCATTTTAATTGTTTTTTCTTTTATGTCCACAATTATTTTTCAAGGCCCACTTTCCACACAAATGAGGCAACCCATTGGGAGCTCTTTTCTTCTTCTTCTACTTTTTTTTTTTTTAAAAGTTCTAAGTTTCTATCTTTAGTAATGTTTTCTGTTTCGGTCGAGTGAAATTTAAGGAGACTCAAATTGAAATTGAATTTAAAAATTCAATTTTAATTTTTAAATTTTTTAAAATTAGATCCGGACCAAATTTTTTGGTTCGGTTTTTTTATTCGATTTGCATATATTTTCCTTTTCAAAAAAGTAAATTGTATTGCAAGACTTATTTTGGTTAACAACATATTAACTCTAGCATTTATAATATACCTCTAATATTCAGAGTAGTTCAAAGAGTTTTGTTCTCATTAAACCTTGTAAATTTTAGGAATGTAAAGTAATAGTTAGGCTATAAAGAGGGATTCCCTCACTTTAACAAAAAGAAGGGATAACCATTTAGAGGGGTAAATCGATGAATTTTTTTTATGAAAATTTGTAGAAATGATCTATATAATGATTATATTATCTCCACAAAAATTCATAGAAAAATTCAACTTAAAAGTGGGTGTTTTGAAAAATTGATATATATGTACATTTTCAACCGTTAAAATTTTTGATGATCATCTCATCCACTTATAGGTTGAATTTTTTTTTTGAAATTTGGTGGAAGTGACCTACTCATAATATAGATCATTTCTACAAATTTTCATAAAAAAATTCATCGATTTACTCCTCTAAATGATCATCCCTTCTTTTTGTTAAAGTGAGGGAATTCCTCTTTATAGCCTAATTCTGTAAAGTAATATTATTTTTGAATTATATATTTAATGATTCGATTTGATTCGATTATGCGCTGACACAACTAAAACCCAAACTAAACATATACAGTTTTAGTCTTTTTTTTGGGTTTGGTGATAACGGACTGGTACAATTTAGTCGTTCTGTTTTGGATTTGTAACATTCCGTATTTTTTTATTTAAAATAAAATTTTATATATATGTGTGTGTTGGAGTTTGGCCAAGTGTGAATAAGTGATGAGTAGCAAAGTGTAGGTGCAAGGTGGCATTATAGTGGACCACAAAAAAAGAAGAGGTTAGTCACTTGGTCAATTCCACGAGGCATATACTTGTATTAATTAATATGGGTCCCACATGTGAGTTAATCTTTCTACGCTTATACTTTTGTTGGGAAAATGTAAGAAAAAAAAAAGAAGAAAAAAAGGAGAAGCATTGAGGTAGCCGTGAGATTAATGGTGAATGTCGGTGGACTTTTGTGACGATTTTATGATGTTAAATTTAAGGTAAGAGCTTGTGTCTAATATATATTTAAATTTTTAGAGTGTTTATTTGTTATATTTTTTTTTGAATTTATTATATTGAATTGAATTTGGTATATTTATTTAGCGTCATTAGTTGGTGTTATTTATTGTTGTTAGCTAAATTACGTGAAACTAATTCGTAAATGGTTAATTTTACTTGCCAATCAGTCATAATAAGTCATAGTCGTGTAAGGTTTTGAGAGATATTTCGACATGGTGAGTTAAGTGGAGCGGGTCATTTTTAACATGTTACCGAGAGGGACCGGTGTAAGAGGCTGGTTGTGGTCTATTGAATTTGTTGAGTAGATAGATATTGTTTTTGAATATTTTATTGTTGATAAAATATTATATTGAAATGTTTTTACTCTTGTATGTTATGTACTGCTACCAGGTGACTCGAGATGAAGTCGGATATGGACTAGCGAGTTAGGCGTGGTGTAGTTTATTATTTTTTATTGATTAGAGGAGAGAGATGTGGTTTCATTTTTTGATGGTGCAGGTGATTCAAGATGGAGTCGGTTGTGGACTAGCGAGTCTGGTGCGATTTATAATATTATTTTTTGTAGATAGTGGAGAGTGTTATATATTAATTTGTATAGTGGCAAGATTTGTAAATTGTATTTTAAAAAAAAAATTAATTTGATATAATAAAATAAAGTTGAATTTTATTTTTATCGCTTTGGACCTAGTAGGGTCGGGTCGTTACAGGATTCGTCACAACATCCTACTACCTTTAATTACAAATAAAGAAAATTCCCCAAACCCCCTTGGTGAAACTTGAACTTAGAATTTCTACCAAATCTGAGTGAATGCCTCACAATTTAGGCTAGCCCCACTTGCTCATGGGCAGCCTCTTCCCCGTTTGTTCCTTCATTCGGCCATTCAACATGGAGGAGGAGCCGGCGGCAGAATTTCTCTCAAACGATTTGTCTCCTCTCCAATGCTCTTTTTATTTTATTTTTCAATGAGAGTTCACTTTGAAAGTTAAACGCATTAATATTTTTATGAAAATTAATGGAATAATCTTTACGATAATTAGTAGATCAACTCCACAAAATTTCATCAGCATATTCAATTTAAAAGTGAGAAATGACTATCTAGAATTTCTAAAGACGAAAATGGACGGAATCGTATATATCAATTTTAACTGCACCTATTTCCCAATTTGAATTTCTTGAGTGTTAGAGTGATATATTTGAATACCTTAAACTTCCATTTAATATATTGTCTTTGTTATTTTAATTTAATTAGTTATTTGTATACAAATTTCATACAATTTATTAATATATTTAGCGTCACTCTTTTTTAATTTATTTACTGGTTATGCCTCTTTAATTTAATGTTATTTTTATGTTTACTTCACTAATCATTGCTTCTTCAAAAGTTTGTGAGTGATAGTTCCAACAAGAAAAAGATTGAAATGGAATATTCATTAAGGGGTCTTTTTTCATTGTATATTAACTCGAAGCACACTAAAGTTTCCCTCATGATTGCAGTACTTCTTCACAAATTCTTTTAGCCAAAAAAATATTTTATTAACTATTACAATTATCACAGATATTAATTTACACTTTTACGGCACATGTTAAGCATATTATAAATTAAGTAAAATAATAATACTCTAAATGAGATGATATGAATTATTTTAATTAACATGTATTAAAATTTTCTTGTTTCTATAAATGGATTGTTAGCGAGCAATATATGTTAAGACTTTTCAATGTCATTCAACCCTGAACTTTTTATTATGGTTCTTCCCTACTCAACCAAGGTATGGCTGGATCTGATGCAAACTGCTGGTCATAGTAAAAAAGTTTGGCAATTTGGTGATCCATTACAACAAATGGCTTATCTAGCTACTAACGAAATATTTATGATGAAATTATGACATTTGTCACAAAATATACACCTTTAATTTAATGATGAACTATTTGTGACAAAGCACATTTTTGTCAAGACACATAGTCCTTTAATGATGAAAATTTAATTTTCTTTATAATTCTTTTAGTGACAACTTAGGATTCGTCATAAAATTTGCGATAACCAATAAATTGGTGACGAAATTCAGAGGTTTGTTACTAATTAAAGGGGCTTCCTAAATGTAGCCTGAAATTTTAATAATTAATGGACATCCAAAACATTTTGCGAAGAAAATCATTTTTTGTCACCAAAAGAGTTTTGGTGCAAGACACAGTTTTAGTGACCATATATGTTGTGACGAAGTCTTGCGATGAAATCTTTTGACACTAATGTGATTTTTAACAAAGAACATAATTTTAGTGACAAATATGTTTGGTCATTGAATACTTATTTTTGTTGTATTGATAGTCTAAATTTGTCTCAACAATGAAAGGTATTAATTATGGGTTAGAAAATTTCATGTTTTCCGATTTTGTAAAATTAATATTAAGCTTCATCCTTCTTAATAATTAGAAAAATAAAGACAGATCACCATGTGATCGACGGAAGCTTGACCTGCAAACCATAGAGTACAACACAAAATTGAGTTACTTTCCCCAACCATAATAGGATTTGCAGTCCTTCTCAAAATGCCACTCAAGCTCACCTCAATTAAGTGCAAAACCCTAAATTTGAAAACTCAATAGCCAACCATAGCTAATATATATGAACCAAAACATAACAAAAAATAAATAAATTAGGTCCCCGATTGTGCCACGTATCTGTTATAACTATCTTGTAATCAACTAAAGTGCGCGTAACATTTAATATTAGAGAGAGAATATTGAAATCATTGAGCAAAGTTTCATGCCAATCTCCTCTCAAGTAGTTGACAGTGGTGATAAGAAGGCCATTAATAGACGTTTGCCAAAGAAATAGGAAAACAAAGAGAGTGACACATGAAAGTTACATCTCTAGCTAAATGTTATAGATGGACCACCAATAATTTAGGGCACCAAATATCTAAATTAATTTGGCTCTTTAAGAGTCAAGCAAAGAAGGAAGACAAATGATCAAAGTGGTTGAGGTGAGTAGAAATTAGTGGCACATTCGTGGGCTCATTTGGGGTCTCTTGTATTAATTGCTTGTTCTAATGCAAAAAGGGACTTAGATCCATCAATTTAATTGCATTTCGGATTAATTTTCATGAATTCAATGAATTCATTTAGCCGGCCATCTCTTCCTTTCTTTTCCTTTCAAGATTATTCCTTCCACACAAATCATGTGTGTAAATTATAAATACAATACGGATCGACTAGATGAACAAACATTACATACTAGATGAACTGGATTCATGAACCGGTTATTTATACTGAATTTAGAGATGAATTATCCGAAACTAAAGCTAGAAACGCCTTACTTCATTTCGTTGCCGTTCTTCATTTCCTTCTTCACGAATCCAAGGGGGACTTGTAATTATTCACGCCGAGTTTATTAATTTGTATAACTTATTAATCATGTATTAATAGGGGCGTCAACGCTATGGGACTAGTGGGTGCTTAATCCCCCACCTTGATTTTGTATTTTTTTCTAAGGTATATCATTTTTTTTTCCTTACAAGAACTTGTGCGTAAACTTCGAAAGTACAAATTGGGATTTGTAATTTCTTTAAATATTGGGTCTAGGACCGTAATTATTATCATAAAAACGAGTATACTATGCAAATGACCTCTATACTACGGGACCTGTTTCACTTAAGCCCGACAACTTAAAAAAAATATGCTGTTCAACGTCTTAAATTATTGACCGAGTTCCACTTTGTTCCTTCAGTCTGTTTTGGTAATTAAAGTTGACCGAAAAATGGTCATGTGCATCACACATGACCATTTTTAAAAATATTTTAATTCAACTACTAAAAACTAGTATGTTATATGATGTAAATGTACCGCTATTGTTACGTATAATTATTTACTTAGAGTAGTCAAGCCTCTACTCAAAATCCAAACTTCGCCACGTTGTGTGTTAATAGCCGATGATAACAATAGGAATATCTATTTATGTTTTTATGTTTTGGACACATATATACTCTATTATTTTTAAGGAAGAGAAGTAGGCTGCCTTGTAATTAGATATCTAATTATAAAAGACCAAAATTACCTGACAATTTATAATACTAAATTTTAAAACGAAATTTTTGTAATGAATGAATAAGGTACTATCTCCCTTCTTAGCGTGAGAGTCACGGGTCCAAGTCCAAACAAAGAATTTTTTATTTTAAACGAAATAAATGTGGGAGGAAAATATAAAACACCAAATTCAGTGTCATGACATCTTACGAGCACTTCGCTTTCTATATAATATAGATGAAAAACTACAAATAATTATAATATCAAAGTAATGAGTTATCTAATAAATATGATTGTGAGTGGGGACAAGGATGACAACAGGTCAGATTTAGTCTAACCCGAGTTTGTACTGCCCATGAATACGGGCTACCTGAACCGATACAATTTGGTGACGTATATGCATAATCCAGAAGCAACCTCGCTTTGAGCCGTTATAAATATATGGTATTATGAGGCATGTATCTTAAGAAAAATATTATATTTGTAGAAACCCGAACTCGAGCTAGGCTTTTTTAAATCAAGACACACCCCAATTTAAAATACTCGCCCCATTAAGAATGAGTCGGGTTGAAAATCTATCAGTTTGGATTATATTAGCTCCTAGGGGTATTTTTAGTTTCGGTCGAAATAGAAACTAAGGTACTTCAAACTTAAACCAAATGAAAAAATTTAGTTTCGGTTCGGTTCGGTTCAGTTTCGATTTCAGTTTCGGTTTTGGTATGAGTTTCGATTTTGGTTTCTAAATCTTCTAAACCCAAATTCGAACCAAACTTTTCGGTTCATTTTTATTCGGTTTTGACATATTTTTTTTTTTTCGTAAATCAATTTAACATAACAATGTAATACTGTTAGTAATGTATGGTTGGTTCATATTCAAATGAAAGTTGATCATAGTTTTCTAGAAACAATGAGCAAATACATAGAAATCATGTTCGCTATTTAATTACTATTTTATTTGCACATTTACAAGAATAAAACACATTAAATAAAATGATGAATTATATTGCCATCATGTATGTGATAAAAAGAATCTTACCGTTATGTAGTTAATTCAATAATAAGGGTACGCGCTAATGAGTTTTTTTTTTTAAGATGATCACAACATGCAATTTATAAGAAACATATTCTTATAAAAGTTCCACTTTTTTATATCAGAATATACTTAACGTGTGCCATTAGAGTATATATTAATACTTTTTTCTTTCTTATACATATATAATTTGGTTCGATTCTGTTTAGTTCGGTTTTGCACTAACTAGCCCTAAACCCGAAACCAAACTATTCGGTTTCAGTTTTGTTTTCTTATTTTTGGTTTTGGATTTTTTTCGGTCCGGGGTTTTACGTACGCATCGGTCCAGATCGGTTTGTTTCGTTCAGTTGGTTGGTTTTTAGATTGGCTTTAACACCCCTATTAGCACCTGTGTAATTCACGAATTTGATTTGTTTGCTATAATATTTTTGAACAAAGGTACAAGATTTTCATGCATATAAGGAGGGGATGTAAATTACAAAAGTACATTTTTGCGTCTTAATTATTTTTTTTAAGGCTGCTGCTCAAGTGACAAGAAATTAATAATTGGACACAAGCTAGGTCCATTAATCAATTTGAAAATAAAGAATTCCAACTCTCCGAAAATGAACTAACAAAAGCAAATTGGTGGTCTCAACTCATAATTAAGGGAAAAATAGTGCATTCTTTGTCACAATAATTTAGTTAAGGCAATGGGAAGTAACATTAATTAGGGTATTTCATAGGATTATCAATCATACTAATAAAAACAACAAATTATAGTTTAAAATTCAATCTAGATCCAACATAAAGTGTTCAAAATTAATTAATTAGTTAAAGAACAAACATCATGCCAAATTAAAGCCAGAGCCCACACAAGCCATGCATCCACATGAATTATTTAAAGGATGTGAACATCAACAACCCCACAAATGTTTGTGGGTTTCCCTTTTACTTTTCACTTTACTTCATTTTGAAACAAAACCAACTATATTAATTTTTTTTTTGGTTAATTTCGCGCACCTCGTAAAAGCATTATTTTGACAACGCCGGGGTTCGACCTAGCTCCAAGTCGACCCAAGGTTTTGGCAGCCTAAACTGGGCCAAGAGGCTAAACCAACTATATTAATTAATCAGTAAATATTTGCTTTAATTTTTTAAATATAACTAATAATCTCTTGCACCATCATTTTAATTGACCTTTGACTGGCCCCTGTATTTGTTTTTTTATGTATAAATTTCAATAACCAATTAACAAATAAAAGAAACACAAGGAAAGAAAAGAAGCAGCCAAATCATAAGAAGTAAAGTAGACTCAAAACTCCACCTTTACTTTACCCAAGAATATTACAAATGACATACTATTACCTGTAGCTTGATTTGAGTTTTCGATCGTTCTTAAATTTTAATTTGATAAATTCATATCAAGAGTTTGAATCATTAGTTTCACACTAAGGCTCCCAAACATTCCTTGCGAAATTACCATTTTAAATTTCATGAACGAACAAAATTAAACTCGAAAAAACCAAATATATAACAATAATACATATTCTTGCACAAAGTTATTTGATTTAAATTTTTTGCCCAAAAACTTTAACTAAAGCAACATCTATCACTTTCACTTCCCACTTGGGAAGTTACGAGTTCCGTTGCCCTATCTGTAAGATTTGTAATATCTTCAAAGAACAAGACTTCAAACCTTTCTTTCAAAACAATATACATATATGTATATATATATACACATTTTTGCACTCAGTTACTGAAGATTTGAATACATTTCAATTTTTATAATTTGGTTGGTCTGATTGAATTGTCTTTGAAGTAAAGATTAAATAATAAATTTTTTAACTTTTCAATGGGAGATCATTAATATATAAACAAAAAGTAACTTCCTGCTCCATTTTTAAAAATCTTGTTACCTAACCACCAAACAAATGAACAATTTAACACATCTCCCCTCTCTAAGTAGTTTGAAAAATATTTCTCATAATGGATATTCTTACCGGTATGTGTTAACTACTTCTCGATTTAATTTTTTGATAAAATTTATTGGAGGTGATCTTTTTATCATGAAGTTCATCTTCACAAAATTTCGTAAAAAAATCCATTCGTTTACTGCCCGCTAACATGGCCGGTCTACATTTAATCCTTAAAAAATTGGTCATCTGATTACAGCCTCTTGAAAATTTTCTGGTAATCTTAATTGATTGAAAATTCCACTTATGTTCTTGGAATCATCTATCATTTCATTAAATACTTTCATTTCTGATTTGCATGGTAATATTATATTTAGCGTCACAAGTTATATTTTTTAGAGTTATTTATATTTTAACCCCCTAAAGTTTAACTGCATTTTTACTTTGGCCGGTCCATGAAGTTTAACTTTTATCAATTCCATACATAAAATATGATTTCATTGTCACTTTAGTTTGAATCAAACTTTCATTTTCTTTCTTGGACAGAAAATAGCACGTGTCACTTTGATCTTCAATCTTTGTCAGTTGTACACGTTATTTTCCATCCAAAAAACTAGCGGCAGGTTGAATTTTGAACTAAAGTGACAACGGATCTAATCAAACTCTACGGATTAAACTAGCGAAAATGAAATGTTATATACCAAAGTAATAATAGCGGCCAAACTTTAAGAGTGTAAGTGCAGATAATTCTATTTTAAAAAGTAACTTAAGAAGCATAATTCTAAGGGTGCATTTTAAGACTCTCAACTAGTATTACTAGATCTGGAACATATGTGATGTGTGTCCGCCCATTTTTTATATGCGGGCCCTATCAAATATAAAATAGAAAACGAAAATCTAAAGAGTGTAGCCTTAATTAGTAAAGAAAAAAAGGAATTCTTTTATCTATACTATATATTAAGCGTTAACATATAGTTTTCGTATGTACACAAAATTACAATACTACCCCTCACATATTAATTAGTGCAAGCAAATACTTTTATTTATTGTTGGAAATCTTTTTATTTATTGTTGGACCAAATATCATTATATATTCATAATTTCAAAAATTACTAAGTATTTTATCATACATACGCACGTGGAATGTGTCCCTAAACTAGTATTAATTAAAGGTCATAGATTTGAACCATAACAAGTAAAATAAAACAATAATGGATGCAAAAATGAAAGCACCATAGATGAAAGCATGAATGTTTGAGTTAATTTTAAGGGTGGTGGGGCTATTAAAGGAAATAAAGAGATGTGGGATGGATAATCCACCTCCAAATGAACAAAGTGTCAAAATATTATTTTATTTTATGGCTTTCTAATTTACATTCCTTGGAATTTGAATTTATACGCGTTGGTATAAATGTCGGCTTGCAACATCATTTAATTTTCAGTACCAATAAGAGAGGGTCAAATTTTTCCAAACATTAATTGTTTGATTGAGAGTGAGAGAGAGATAGATAGAGAGGAACATAAATATATTTATATACATTATTTCTTTCTAATAGTTATAATTAGACTGGGGTGCATATAGACATATATACATTATTTTTTTTTTGCTTTTTTTAATTATAACAGATAAAAAAAGTAAATTCGAATATTGTTCTTATTACTGAATGTTATTTTCAATATAAAAATAGTAAGACGGTCAAAAACGTAACAAAAGTTACCATAAAACTCATCAAAAATTATAAAGAGGGGCATAATGTAAAATTAAAGAAATAATTAATGAAAATACCATGTAAATATAAGGAAAAGTCTTATTTTTTTTGGGGGGTGGGGTGTGTGGGGGCATGGTGCCCTCCTCAACTCCCTCTAGTATCGCTTCTAACCCTTCTGAATAAGCAATATGTTACATGTTCAAAATAGAAGATGTGAGTTTCACCCCCATAATGAAAACGGAGTATTTTACGAGATCTGGCAGGTCTACGACAAAAGCATGTCTTCGAACAAGTGAGGTTATATGTTCAAAACAAAAGACGTTTCACCTTGTAATTAGAATGGAGTACTCCACAAAAATCGATGGATCCATAGATGAAAGCAAGTTTTCAAAGAGGGCCTAGTCAAAGGCAACTGACATTTAGGCTCGAACCCTGACGGAGGAAAATTAGACTCAACCTAACACTCCACCAAAATATCCGAATTGTCACAGTTCAAAACTGGGACTATGTCCATTTGTCATAGTTCTAACTATGCCAGGCAATTTACAGCACAAAACCATAATATGGCATGAAATGGACACAAATTTATTGAGTTTGGGTGAACCCTTAACAGGTGTGATTCATAATTGGATTGACCCATCAAACCCGCTTATTAAACGAGTCGATTTCGTGTGAATTCATGAGACTCAAATAAAACCCGTTTAACCCGGTAAGAATACTAGTCGATTTCGGGTTGTGTAAACCCGTTAGTAACCCGTGTAACCCATGTATGATAAATAAATATTTACCTAAGGCTTTTGAAAACTTTTAAATTTTGTATTAAATCTTTCCTTTTCTCAACATTGATTTCAAGCCCCTCAAATTTCCCACTTTCCAAATTCTCAAATTCCAACACAATTATATATAATATACAATGGTTTTTAATTATTGTTGTTGCATATATATAAATTATTTAGTGTGTATGTTTTAGTGGTTAATTACTTAATTGAATTATTAACGGGTCAATAAATGTTATTCGTATACGACCCGAATCAAATTGCTTATCTTAAACTAGTTAAAACGAATCAGGTCGTGTCATTCATTAATTAAACGGGTTGTATATGAATTTGAAATTTTCACCCGTTTATTAAAAGGATCGTGTATAGGTGGAGACACTTTTCACCCAACACAAAATCAACCCGTACACGACCTTTTGCCAGACCTAGCCTAGTTTTAACCATGTATTCTAATAAGGTGACGACACCATGCTGTCACGGTTTGTTAAGGAGATGTAGAGTAATCGAAATGGCTAGGTTTGACACAGTTTCAGATAGTGACAAGGTTCTAGATCTTGAAATCGTCATAGTGACAAGGTTGGATATTTAAAAAAAAATAATAATAGAAAATAGAATTTCCAAAAACTTATCTAATACATACCTGCAACAATCCCAAAAATCCAAGAACCTACGCACCAAAAATTGTTAAAGAACTATAATTCAATTTTACCATCACTAATTAAACAACATTATATATAATTGTGCCCAAAAAAAATTCTATATAATGAATTGTATAAAGTCTCGCTACAAAGACGTATAAAAACAAGCTAACATTAGTGCCTAAATATGAAATCTAATTGCAATTAATATGAAGTATCACAATTAGCTTAAATTCGCATTCTCAGAAGCTTAATTTAAATTCCATCATCTTAGAGTTGGGTGCTCAATTGGCCAGAACTCAAATTCGCATTCAACCCCATCAATGACAATTCCTAGTGTAAATGGAATTAGCTTCCTTTGGATCTATATCATGTGCTCGTCCGTGTTTGTTCCTAATTTCTCAGTAATTCAACCAACTTACACTAAAAATAGTAATCCAGTTTAGATATATATAAAATTACCTCTGTAAGGATTTTCTCTTCTGAAGATACTAATGTCTATAAACCTTAGTACATATAACAAGTAGAGTTCATATGACGTAGTAAAATCAGGCCGTACTTTAATAGTACTGAATATTTTCTTTGTATTTTGACACACGAGGTTAAAAATGCTCAAGAACACGTAGAACAAAGCGAAATAAATTAAGCTACCATATGTTATCTATTTGTACGCATTAATTTATGGATTGGCCTACATTTGGTAACAAAATAAATAAGTCAGTTAGTACCTTCTTATCAGAGAAGATGTAGGCTCACACAAACCAGAAACTTGGTTGGTGGAAAACTCATATGTAATTATAAATTTGCCTTATTTGAACTAGGTTAAAAACTACAAAATTAAGATTCCTACTTGATTCAACGGAAAATTTCAAGTGCGGACCGGTCCTTTTTATGACGGTTTTGCATCATAAAAAATACTCCCAATGTTTTTATAACGGAAATATGTCATAAAAAGGTCCGGTCCGTACTAAAAATAGATTCCTTAATTCAATACCAAAATTTAATATGTAGTTGAGTTTCGCTTAAGAAAATCCATTATAATTACTACAAAAGGGTGTCTATTGCCAGAGCTAATATAAATAACTATTCATACATCAATTCCTACCTACAAAACCTAATGAAAAATAATACCACTAATTAAGATCTGATAAAAGTACTACAGTTAATTTGACAATGAAAGTAGCCTAAAAGGTGAGTAAATATTTAATACACCGTACACTTGACACATGCATGTTTATGTGATACACTTGGGGCTAACGATAAAACTACATTTAAGTTTATAACATGAAAATGACTATACATTCACCCATCTCCCCCCCCCCCCCCCCCTCTCCTCTCCCTGCTTGTATATACCCGTTCTCAAGCAATTAGCAATATAGTCAATTGTGTGTATATAAAGAGTATACTGGATTGATTTTGGTCAATACTAATTTTATCGTAATCAATTGTTACAAATACAACTTATTTCTATTATTAAATTTGATTACATTCCATAACAAACATGAGATTTTCATAAAAAAAATACCAAAATAATAATAATAAATGAGCAAAAATGTGTTATATTAACATGTTATTTATACTGGATATATTATTATCTATATTTTTAAAATATAAAATTCATTAATACACTTAATATAATTATCCAATAAGTAATAAAATCGATAGCACTATTATTTTTTAAATATTAAAAAATTATATATATAATTTAAATCTAGTAACAAATGATGAGACATTAGACGTTTCTTTTAAGAATGCTTTTCTTACATTCAAATTTTATCACCTATTTTTATTAGGTATTTAAATAAATTATACATTTTTTATATTTTATAAAAATATAACTTATTTAATACATTTAATAAAAATAAATAATAAATTTTGTAAGTATAACATTCCGCTTTTATTAAACGGTATTTAAAAAGAATGCCAGGTGCCAGGTGTCCAGTGTCGGTACGTGTGTACGGTTGGCCTTCAAATAGAGTGCCAGGTGTCAAGTAGATGCTACAATTCATTCCTTGCCAACTCTGACAAGCTGGCATGCAACTAATCCTTTACCAACAAAGGTGGCAGAGATTAAATATTTGTTCAAGCTCCTACCTGGTACCTTCCTCTTTTAATGTATAAGAGCATTTAGGAAAATATAAGATGGGCATATTAGGTTGGTGGGAGTATAACTTTAGTCATGTCTTCTATTTTTACTGTTAAATTGAATAGAATAAAATTATGTGTAATGTATATGATTTTATTTTAGTATATCTTAATTATTTTAGTTATAAAATATAACAAGTTGTATTATTCGTTGAAAAAATTGTTACGTTTTATATACTGTGTGTGTTTCATTTTAGCGAGAATTATAGGAGAAAAATGTCGTTTTGCACTAATATGACCAAAATAACATTGCACGAAGTCATGTGCCACGGAAATATATTAAATTTAACAACTAAATTAGACAGAATGCTCAAAGTGGTACTTATTCCAAAGTTAGATGATTAAAGAATTGGATGGAATGGTAAAAATGATACTCACTCCAAAGCTGGATAACCAAAGTAGTTCGTTTTGAAGTTTGATGGTCAAAGTGATATTAGATCAAAAGTTTAACGGCTATTTGAACTGTTTACTCTTAAATTAAGAGTAGTGTTATTTACACCCCTCAAATCTGTCACAAACACCCAAACTCCAAAATTTAACTAAAAACATATTTTAACACCACCTTATTTATCACAAACACCCCATTCCATTGCCTGATATTAGGTGAGTGCTTAGCAACACACTCTCCTCATGTAATGTGAGTGCACTCACCTCTCATTAGGCGAGTCTTATTTGAAAAATATTACAGTAATCTATTATCTGATATTAGGCGAGTTATTGCAAATAAACTCTCCTCAAATAAGGCAAGTGTGCATCTACACTCACCTCTCATTAGGTGAGTCATAGATGGTGTCAGTGATTAGAAATTTATCTTTGAGGTGTTTCTAAAAGTGAAATGTTTGTAACAGATTTAATGAGTGTAAATAACGACGCCCTAAATTAATAAAGCAAAATATTGTTTCATAAGATACGCATATGATAAATCTAAATTTAACTAAGTTTCTTATCTCTTTTTTTAAAAAAAATATAAAATTAAAAGAGGTTTAAGATTTATTTTTAACCCTACCTAAAAAAAAATCTTCTCCACTTTTACGAGTGGAGTGTTTGATCTCAAAGTAAGAGTAGGCCGGTCAACCCCTTTCCTCTAACTAAATTCTTTTACCTTACGCATTTATGAAATACGTTTATGACTAGTAGAAGCCAAACACATTTTTAAAATGCGCGGCAGTAAAAGCGACGAACATTAATGCGCTTGGTCGTCTTCTCTCAAATCGACCCTGCACTAATAATTTGCCACTTGTCTTGTATACCATTACCTTTCTTCATTTTTCTCTCTTTACCCATTTTTTTTTTTTTATTAATCATTGAATTAAAGGCAAATATATGAAATCCAATATAGAATTTTGTCGCTCCAACTATATTATAAACAACATAACTCGCTGATTAAAGAGATGAATATGTAATCTTTTTATTTCATATGACCCTCATGAAAGTCTCCCAACCGAGAGGACAGGTTCAACTTCCTTTTACGTCACTAATCATACGAACCATACCACATGCATCATTAACAACTACCCACATAAGAGGTGAACATATCACCAACCACTTACATTGTAACACTCCAGCCTTAATCGACAGGATAACACTCGTAATTAAGGCCTGTAGGGTTACTAACCCATCTTAGATTGACTTGTTAAAGTGAAAAAGAACCAAAGTAATATGCATGTCATGTATCATTAACCATGAAGTGAAAAAACAATAATATAATTCTTACACATGCATATAACCGTTGTACAAAACCAAATTAAGTATGTTCAAGTCAATATACAGCATTTTGGGCTAGCTGTGGCTTCCCGTGAAAACATAGACATGGCAAAAAGAAGTATTGTATCAGAACTTTCTATTTCGTTCATGATCCTGCTGTCTCGTTAACATTACTCGTCTCCGTACACTTGTATTTGGTTAACAAAAAAGGGGTGAGCTCACAGCTCAGTAAAGGAGGAAACAAGAAATAACATGTTGAAAACATAATTCACAGTTCAACAACAAATTATACTTTAACAAATGCTTCGGTTTAAAAACCGTAATCATATGAATCTATATGTGCTTATGCATATGCAGGTTACATCCCTTGTGTCAACCGTTAAGCCATGTAGCCAGAAATATATATATATATATATATATCCACATCGAGCCAAACTTTAGCAAGGGCCTAAACGCTCGATAGAATCATCCGTTAATGATCATAAGTTGGCCCATTGGCCTCGAAGAATATCATAAGATCACAACTGTTTTTCTATTTAATTTCATTGGTTTATGTGTCTTTAAAGTTTTTCCGGCCCTTTGCTAATCGGGGCTAAAACTCCGGAAATGAAAAATGCCAAAATAGGAATAAGACTTGAGATTATTAGAAATGTCCAAAAAATATCATATTCGTAAAGCAGAAACATAGACACACTCCTATGAACGTGGAAAATATACCGGATTGGTCGATTCAACTTGAAATTGTCAAGTCATCCATAACTGTTTAGTCAAAACAAGAATTGATTTTGATCAAACCGTCTAGTTTCCTTTGGTTACTGTGGGGCATGTCTCATTTCAAGATTCTTCGACTGAAATGGAATCCTATGACTATTCCATGTTTTTCGATTTGATTTAGTTATAGTTAGTATAACTAACTCTTGTTCTTATACAAATTCTCTTGTTTTTTTTAATACACAGGAGGTCAAATTCAGATTACTGCTTAAGTTAGTGAAGTTGTTTCAGTCTAATTCGCGAATCGGACCTCCAGTCCAACGATAATATCACAACCACATAATCATTAGTGCCTTACCATTGTCTAGATTTTCGGGCTACTCACCGCTGGCCCTAGACAGCCGACGCTTTGTTGCCCTCCGAAGGTTTAGGAATTTTCAACCCAAGGGCACCAGGCCCCACTTATTTTTCATACCGACAAGCACCAGATAAATACATAATCCCTTCACCTTCGAAGGGTCACAAAAAAATCATAACTGGATCTATGACAGGATCATATCACATCTAGAACAATACAATAATCATAAGAAGCTTTCGGCATAATGATAAGAGATGTATGCTTATACGATAGGCCATAAGAATGATCCAGCTTGCCGAATGATCTCCAAGATTCTACCCTTTAGCGAGTCTCGCTAGATATCCCTTGATGTGTATAAAACATTGACAATTCAATTTCATCACAAATAGTATCCATACATCTAAGGGATATCTTGTACAATTCAATTAGCATACTATGTCAAGTATAAATGGCATACTTTGCTTTAAAACATGCATTCATGTTATTTAACAAACATTTGAAGTAATTTATGCTGCGTACACTTCGACGAGTCCAAGACCTTAACCCATGGTATGTATAAATCCACCATAATTCACTTTCATCAACTTATAAGAGTGAAACATTCATGGGGTACTTCATACGATTTCACAATATAAGAATATCAAGTGTAGGTGGCATCTATCACCTCAAATCTCACATTTGAGTATTTGTAAATCATAAAACCTCGTTTCATAGATCATGTCATATCTTTGTAAAACAAATTAGGTTGAAACTCGATAATATTAGTAAAACAAAACCATATCTCATGTATTGAAACCATAGAAACCATAAAACATAGGTTCCATATCCACAGTGTAATATTCAAGTCAAATATAACCCAATAGCAATGAATATCACAAGTTTTATGTGATATTCATTCTTATTGGATTATATTTGACTTGAATATTACACTATGGATATGGAACCTATGTTTTATGGTTTCTATGGTTTCAATACTTGAGAGATGGTTTTGTTTTACTAATATTATCGAGCTTCAACCTGATTTGTTTTACAAAGATATGACATGATCTATGAAACGAGGTTTTTTAAACCGTAGTATCGAGTTTTGAAAAGATATAAACCTCTACCTCGAGGTTATAAGCCGAAAGGAAGAAAGAAGGATGATAACCCAGGCTCCTTTCAAAGAAATCCCAAGGTGGAAGAAGATGATGCTTTGAATGATTTGGAGCTTTAATCTTAAATCGGGATGATTTTGGTGTAGAAATCTCTCAAAAAACCTTCACATATAAGCTCTCATCTCTCACTAGAGCTCTCTAGAAGCTTCCCTCGAAATTGGGGTGGAAAAGGTGTGAAAATGGCTTAAAAACGAGCTTAAGTCGGTGGGAATAGTTAATTGGCGGACCGGTATGCAAAATAACCAATACCGGTCAGCGGGGCTTAATTTTCTCAAAAATTTGGTGCCGGACCGGTATGCCAAAAATGCCATACAGATCCGCGTTATAACCTTGGGCCTCTGGAGTACTGTTTTTTTTTTTTGCCATAACTTTTTGCTCGGAACTCCAATTGAGGTGGTCTTTATGTCCATGGAAAGGTAATTCAAAGATCTACAACTAATTAAGATGAAGTTTTCCCAAATTATGAATATCTATTTTTCAGAAATTCACCGAAGACAGCGCTCTGCCAAAGCGCTACCGAATAACCAAAATTTACTAACCGACCTACTTCGCATGCTGTTTTGACCAATGTCGAGTGCGAATTAGCTTTCGGCCAAAACACGAAAGTTGTAGAATGGTACAAACACTAGACACTTGCATAGACAGAATCTTAGTCGGATAAGTAATGAAGAAATTACAATAGCTCAAAGATATTTAGAATTAACGAATCGCGAAGAACCAAAACTTTTTATTTACCAACTGAAATTGATTCGGACCACCCGACTCACCAAATGGTCACTCACGTGAGTATAAATAAACTAAAATAATTCAATTTAAAACCAATTAAAGTACGGGGTATTACATACAAAGAGTGAACAAACCACTTTAATTTATTAAGTTCAAATACCACGTCCATGGGTTTCGAACATGTGACCTCTCTAATATATGATTAAAGAGTTCTCTCTCTTTACTTCTTTATTATTAAAGGAAAATGATTTTATTACCTACAAATTTTACCATTTATTTTTACTAATTCATTAAATGAGTTGTATATTTGTTATATTTTGTAAAGTTACAACCCATTTAATATATCCGGTTATAATATGCAGCAAAATTTGTAGGTAAGTGTAACATTGTTCGTTATAAAAAATAATACAAAAACATATTTTCTCTTTCCCCTTTACCATACCAAGTTTTTGCACACAAAGTAAGTAGTATATATTTATCATACACTTAAGGCTTTTGTTATGTATGCTCTAGTGTACATGTTATGTCAATATATGCGGCACTATATTATATTTTTTTCCTATGTGCTTTTTGTTAGTTTGCCCGAATTAAATGAACTCTCTTCATTGGTCTCGTTAAAGATATACCATTTATGTCAAAATTAGGGATTCACAAAATATTGGTTATGCTTTGACCTTGAAAGATTTACTTATGACATATATTTTATGAAATACTTATCATGATTCAAACTTACTATTTAATAGGTCATTTAAAAGTTATATTATATATATATATATATATATATTAATTAGTCCTTATGGGGGTTAAAATTATGAATGGGCTTTTGGCCAAGCCCATGTTAGCCCATGTTATGGTCGACCCAACGACAATAGGTATACGAACCCACCATGTAGACCACCTTGGAAACCCATTTCTACCTGAAGAGAACTTTATTAACTGACCATATAGATTATTCATACTGGCCAACCACACCGAGAAGACTATCCAATCATATGAGTGACCGAGCATAATGTAACAAGAATAACACCAACCATCCATGTTGGTCGGCCAATAGACAAAAGGTAATTGAAATGGAGGATGACTCGTTAAGGAAAATAATCATCTCTGCATGTGTGAATAGGGATATTTCTTCATCCATAATGTATATGAATTGGGATAGTTGTGATCATGGAGTAGTGCTCAAGTTTAACTTTTATAGTAATTTACCTTATATAAAATCATTAATGTAAACCATATCCTATCCTATACTTATAAATCGGAAAAGATTGTCCTCATAGAAAAGGATATTTCATCTTCTTTCTCTTGTAGCCAAAACTCTATTCAAATCTCTTTAGAATAGCCTAATCAAGCTATCTTGTAACCATTTTATCATCTACTTTGAGCAAATATGAATCACACACACAAGGAGGATGTACTTCCAGATTGGTAGCCAAACCAACCAAAGGAACCTACTTATCCACAATTTCTGGTCTTGCATGTGGTAGTTCAGTTATGGATATTTTCTATTTTGGTCATTCACTTGGTGGTGGAACTTTCATTTTGCGCTGAGCTAACCTTCTATTTAGATTTATCAATTTTTTGACATCCACATTCTTTTATATGCATGTGTGTCGAGTTTCAAATAATAACTTTCACATATGATGGAGTAAATTAATAAATCCAATTTATCAAGCCAACCGTGATAAGACACGTGGCCACCCACATCAGCAACCTCTCATGTCGTGACAAGAGGAGCTCTAAGGAGCTTTGTACGAGCATTACAGGGACGATGGAGCTCTTCATGAGTTAGATACCTGCTCAAGGATTAATTTCGCAAAATGGATTACGGAGCTCGAAGGCCAGAGCTCGTTGAAAAAGCTCTAGAGCTCTCGCCTAACCAACTTAACAGAGTGGCTGACAAACGGTATAGGCGACTGCCACCTGCTTTGCAGATGACATAGAGCTTCCCTCACCTTTATTAAATGCCCACTGATTGGTTTTAATGCACCGAAATTCATGGGAAAGTAAGTTCAGAATCAGTGATGATCAAGGCATGGCCTCGGATGTGCGCCCAGAGCACTGCAACATGTTTGCCCTCAGTTATATAAATAGAAAAAGAATTGAGCATTTACTCCTCTGGTGAATATACTGAATAACTAAGAACAAGAAAGAATCTAGCATTCAATAGCAAGAAGACAAGAGAGAAATAGAAGCTCAGAGTACTCAGTAGAGCTCCTAAAATAGAGAAGCTAGAACTCGTGTAGCTCGTGTATACTCTTATTGTAATATTATGAAGATAGATTAGCTAGAGAGATTTCTTTGAGTTTGTAATAGCTACTTGGTTATGTCAATAGCAAGGCAAAACTGAGCTCCTAACTTTATTCCACAGAGGAGGACTAACCTATATTTTCATACGAGCCCAACCTCCTCTATACATCTTCGACTTGTTGGTTTGCTGTCATTATTGTCCTAATCATTTGATCCAAATCATTTGACTGTGCGATCTAAAATATCCTTTCTAATTTTTAGCACCAACAGTTTGGTGCCGTCTGTAGGAAAGACACGTTCTCAAGTTACATACACTCTTTTTTCAAGCAAAAAATACACTCCAAAAATCATCATGTATTCTAGAAACACTCAGCCAAACCCCCTGTTGGCGTTGTAGGAGTAACAAGCTGCCCTCCAAATCCAAATAGATAGAATTATACCCCAGAGGGAAACACCCCCGGTCAGCTTGAGAAACAAGTCGGCCTCAGCCTCCGCATCTACGGCTGCTCTCCCACTCCTCATTCCGCGAGTCCTAGCCAGATAAAGACTTGGAGACCGTGGCAAAGAGTCTAGGGAGAGCTCAACAAAACTGGTGAGCTCGAGTCCGGTCGGTTTGGCTCTAGGAGGGAATCGTCCTTTGAGAGGACTTAGTTATAACTCCTCCCCCACCACTGAGGGACCCACGAGTACACGTGGTCTGCGAAAAGTGTTCAGATGGAGCCTCAAGGCATCAAAGCCAAAATAGAGGGGCTCGACCTCCCATTCCTCTAGTTTGAGCACCTGAGCGAGTAGCAGATGCCAGACCTTAAGGGTCAGTGTTCGACATAATATCACATAAAGGGTCTGTGGAAGAGGTCAAGAAGAGTTTAATGACAGAAAAGATAGCTAAAATGGCCGAAATGATGAAGACAATGGGCCATCTGGGAGGGAGCTCGATCGCAACTCTGATAAGGGACAGTAAGTCTCCATTCGCAGAGCACATTCAGAGCTATTAAATCCCAAAAAAGTTCAAACTCCCAACATTTGAGTCAAATGACAGAAGCACCGATCCCTTGGACCATTGGCAGCAATATGGGAACATGATGGGACTCCAAAATGTCCCGGATGGTGTAATGTACAGAGCTTTTGTCACCACTCATAAGGGGGCAGCCCAAATATGGTGCAATAGTCCTGCTCCCAGGATCAATTCAGAGCTCGTAGGAGCTCAGGCACCAAGTTCATCCCCCATTGTCTTAAGGTCTCCAAAAACAGTCTAAGTCATCCACCCATCTTTTCACCGTTAAGCAGAGGTCGACGGGGAGCTTAAAAGAGTATGCGTACCGTTTCAACCATGAGAGCCTTATGATCATAAACCTTAACAAAGAGGGTGGCAATGGCAAGCCTTCATGGAAGGGTGAGCTCCCCCTACTGTCAGATGACGCTGGCTAGGAATGGCTCCCAAGACCATGTTCGAGCTCCTGGATGAGGTCAATAAACAGATCGGTGTAGAGGAAACCTTGCAAGGAAGGGATCTGTTAGGTCTGTCAGCTCTTTTTGTCATTCTCCAAGCGCTAAAGAGGACACAGTCCACCCCATGGCCAAGATAAAGAGGGTAAAAAGGGCAAGAAAGTCTCAAGCAAATTCGGATCTAAGCGAAGGTAGAGCTTGCTAGCAATTCACTCCCCTAACAGCTCCTCTAGATGAAGTCTATGCCCAGCTGAAACTAGGGTAGCAAGTCCCGGAGCCCTGAAAGATGAAAACTTCGAATAAGAAAAGGGACACGACCTAATACTACTGATACCACAAGGACCATGGCCATGAGACTGACGATTGCTAGAAAGTGAAGGAAGAAAATGAAAAACTAATCCAGAGAGGACATCTCTGCCAGTACATGGACAAAAAGAAATAAGCTTCCCCAAAAGTAAAAGGAAATGAACACGAGAATGAAATTTTCATGATTGAAGGGGACTCGTCCTACTTTGGAAACAACAATAGGTCCCTTACATTAGACAAACCAAGTTCCCGAGCTCAGAGGCAGAGTACTTCAACTTCAGGCTAACAAAAATGGTGAAGTATGAGGTTAAAGAGATCACCTTTGTCAATTAGACATGAAATAGGGTGGAGTTCTCACATGATGATCCTTTGGTAGTAATAGCGATTGTGGGCAACCATAATGTCCACCAAATTCTTAAAGACACTGGGGCTAACTGTACTATAGCGCTTTCAAGGCCATATGCCTCACCACCGAGCTCTTGACCCCTTCGACAGTCACGCTGGTTAGGCTTTTCTGGAGAAAAGACTAAGTCCCTAGGAACTATTAAACTCGGAGTGACCTTAGGAGAAGCTCCGAAGAAAATTTCCACCATCGATGAGTTCCTGATACTAGATAGGGCTCCCCATTACAATGCCGTCCTGGGCAGGGGTACTCTAAACGAAATTAGAGCTGCTATTTCAACTTGCAGTTTAACCATGAGGTTCCCGACCCCCCGCGGAGTCGGGGATGTCAAAGAAAACCAGGTGGAAGCATAGTATTACCTGTTCGGAGCCTTGAAAGAAGTTAGGACCGTCGATATCACAGTTGTAGAGCTCCAAGCCATAACTATAAAAGAATTTTCCAACATATAGAGGTTTCACGACTCAAAAAAATATGAGATGGATACTCTGGACCCTCGGGATAAAGAGAAAGAGCTCAGAGGTGGGCCAGTGGAGGACCTAGATTACTTGTTCTTAGACCCTCTACAGCCCGACATAATTTTAAAGATTAGCAATAAGCTCGACTCAGAAGTCAAAGATGAACTCTCCTAATGCCTACGAACTAATCCTAATATCTTTATTTAATCCCATGATGATATAAAGGGGCTAAATCCAGAGGTTACGGTACACAGGCTAAATGCCGACCCAATTTTAAGCCCGTGAGGCAAAAGAAGATAAACTTTGCAGCTGAAAGGAATTTGGCCTCCAAATAAGAAGTCCAAAGGCTCCTTCAAGTTTGTTTCATTCGAGAGGTTCACTACCCAAAATGACTTTCTAACGTGGTGCTCGTGAAGAAGCACAGTGGAAAATGAATAATGTGTGTCAACTTTAAAGACCTCAACAAGGCATGCCCAAAAGACAGCTTCTCACTCCTAAAGATCCACCAACTCGTAAATGCAACCATGGGCCACGAAATGCTGAACTTCATGGATGCGTACTCTGAGTATAATCAGGTTTGGATGGCCTCTAAAGACGAAAGAGAATACCTTCCTTTATCACCAATGAAGGGCTCTTATTGTTATAAGTCTATGTTGTTTGGTCTCAAGAATGCTGGACCTACTTACGAAGAAGGTCATGAGCATACTGTTCAAGGATCAGATAGACAGAAACATATAAGTGTATATCAATGACATGCTTGGTCAAAAGTCTTAAAGCCCCCAGCTATGTGGCAGACCTCAATGAGGCCTTTTCTATACTTAAGCAAAATGGTATGTCCCTTAACTTGGCTAAGTGTGCTTTTAGAGTAAAAGAGGGGAATTTCCTTAGCTTCATGGTAACTCAAAGGGGAATCGAAAGCCAATCCAGACAAAGATTCAAGCTTTTAATCGACATGAGAATCTCCAACCAAGCCGAAAGAGGTTCCAAAATCTGGCGGGAAGGGTGGCAAATTTGAACATATTCATTTCAAAGGCAATGGACAAGTAACAACCTTTCTTCAAAGCCCTCAAGAAAGCCTTCAAATGGACATAGGAATGCAAGCTGGCCTTTTCAGCAGCTCAAGCAATACCTAGAAAGCTCATCCTCTTTCTTAGTTCACTAAAGAAAGAGGAAATCTTTGAATTTGTATCTAGGAGTATCGCACACAGCAATCAGCTCAGATCTTATGAAGAACGAGGAAGGGGCACAGCTACCAGTCCACTACACGAGCAAAGCCCTCCATGTGACGGAACTAAATTACCCAAGATTAGAAGAAGTTGGCCTATCCACTCCTCATCACTTCCAGGAAGTTGAGACCTTACTTCCAGGCCCACACCATTGACGTGCTCATAGCCCAACCATTACGGAGGGTTCTTAATAAGCCAGAGCAATAAGGGAGATTAGCCATTTGGGCTGTAGAGCTCGAACAGTTCGTCATCAATTACAGGCCACGGACCTTAGTAAAAGGCCAGGCCATAGCAGACTTCATAGCAGCATTCACTTATGATTATGAGCAGATCACCGAACCATTGGAATTGTTACCACCTGTGGACTCAGGCACCTCAAGCTCCACCACCTCACTAAACTTACAACCATAAATTTCCATATAGATACTTCATGCAAATGGAGCTTCCAACTTGAAAGGTTCTGGAGCTAGCCTAGTACTAATCACTCCTAAGGCTAACACCCTGGAGATAGCTATGAAATTCCTCTTCAAAGCTTTCAACAATGAGGCTGAGTATGAAGCCATCATATTAGGTCTGAGGATAGCTAGCGAACCTGGGGGCAAGACAGATGGTGGTCTAAAACGACTCTACAGTGGTGGTTGCCCAAATACTAGGTCGCAAGCATGGTAAAAGAAGAATCACATGGTTGCTTATTTGGTTACGGCTAAGGCAGCAGCTCTAGAGATACAACCAATTTGACCTTTGTCAAGGTCCCGCCTAGCCAAGCTCACTTCATCCTTAGAAGTACCCAGCAGTATTCACATAGAATACCTAGAAAGAAAAGTTATCGAGGAGCTCATAGAATTAGACATGGCCCCAGTCTAGGTCTGCAAATGTTGGATTTATCAAATTCTGGAGTAAATCACGAACGGAGCTCTTCCAGAAGATAAAAAGATGGCCAAAAGGATAAAATACATTTCCAATAGATATGTGGCTATTAAGGCAGCGCTATACAAACGTGGGTATGTCCTTCCATTTCTACTTTGCCTACATCCTCATCAAGCCTAAATAGCTCAATCAAGAGGTTCATGAAGGATTGTGCGGGGGGCATCCGGCAACTTGCTCATTAGCCCTCAAAGTTAAAAGACAAGGCTAATTTTGGCCTACTATCCTACAAGACGCCAAGGAGCTCGTGAGAAAATGTGACAAGTGCCAGCGTTTTGCTAATGTCCAACATCTCCCAACAGAACTGATGACCCTTGTCTACAGCCCCTGGCCTTTCTCTCAATGGGGCATGGATATAGTTGGGCCTTTCTCCTTAGGCAAAGGGTAAACGAAGTTTGTAGTTGTAGCCATCGATTACTTTTCCAAATGGACTGAGGATGAAGCAATGACCACGATCACCACCATAAAGATCCATAGCTTTGTGTGGAGGAATATCATCTACCCTTTGGGCATTCCAAAGGTGCTGATCATCGATAATGGGAAACAATTTGATTATGACCTCTTCAGAGACTTCTTGCGAATGGATATGTAATTGAAAAACCATTATAACTCACTTGCCCATCCTCAAGCCAACGGCCAAGCAGAGGTCACCAACAGAACCTTATTGAGCTTATTGAAGAAAAGACTCAATAATGCCAAAGAAAATTGGCTCCGATGAGCTCCCATCAGTTCTATGGGCTTACAAGACTACCATCCGAGGTCCAACGATGAAACTCCTTTCTCCCTGACCTATGAAACTGAAAGTAGTTATCCCAGTCGGAGATATGAGTACCAACATATAGAAATCAACCATCACGATCCTATCGTAATGATGACAACCTACTATCTAATTCAGAATCTCTTTAAAGAAAAGAAAGCAAGCTCGAGTCAAAGAGGAGGCTTACAAAAGAAGCATGGTTAAATGTTACAACAAAAGGGTCAAGCACAGAAGTCCTGAATGTAGGCGACTTGGTACTTTGAAAAGTCATCCTAGCCACTAAGATTTCTGAACATGGCAAGCTCGCTACTAAGTGGGAAAGGTCCATATGTGGGTCACCAAGGTCAGCCGACCTAGTACCTACTATCTGAGGACTGTAGAATGGCATGGAGCTCATGAGATCATGGAATATACAACACCTCAAGAGATATTGTCCTTGAGCTGAAATACCTTGTACTTCTGTTAATAGTTGTTTCCAATAAAAAATGTATGAAAAAAATGCACTCTATGAAAACCTCTCACAAAGAGGTCAGTTTAGTAAGTGCCCAGCTTATTAGGCACACTTGCACTATGCAAAACCTCTCACAGAGAGGTTTATTTTTCAACTTAAGAGGCCTGATAACAAATAAGAAAACTATCAGAATTTGCCTAAGTCAGAAGGGGGCATGACTCTTTTCTAAACTTAGCCAAAAGAACAATTTTTCCTTTTAAAACACCAAGGACTTCAAAAAAATTCTATCACCATATAGGTCAGTCACCAAGCATAAAAGGTACTCAATAGAAGCCTGTTGAGAACTGAACAATTCCTCTTACATAGAGGTCGGCATAGTAATTGATTAGCTCATGAGCACCTTTACACACTGAGGAGTCCAACTAACGGTTGAGAATTCTTAAATAAACTTTGCTTAAAGTTTAAAGGGCATGACTTTTTTAGACTTAACCAAAGTAAACAAAAGTTCCACTTGCATTAAGAGACCCAAGCATAACCAGTTCCGCGAGCTCAAAATAGGCCATTGAACTATCTTGGATACGGTAAAGACCTTTTTTGAGGCAAAACTATTTATCTTGCTTTAGATTGTCTAACTTTTCTCTATGTTATGAGGGTATTAGAATGTATCACAGAGTTCATTACATTTCACATAACAACTTAGACAAAAAAAGGACAATAATTAAAGCAAAATATGACAGACAAATTTTAAACAAGGATATTTAAAAATTGTTCTTTTCATTAATAAGGAGAGTAACTACAGAGGTCCTAGAATTCTATACAAAGGAAAAAATGATCATATCCTAACTACTGCTCATCCCCATCACCATCTCCTTCATCGCTAGCCTCCCACTTGGTCAGCACATCGGGCTCTTCGGCTCTGATCAACTGTAATATAGCCAGAGCGTTGCTCCTCTTCTCAACTATCTTAGCCTCCATATCAGGAGTCGCATCGATCTCTGAGGGAATTTTTAGCTCCTCGAGCTCTTCAGGCTTCTGCAGGGCAAGCTCTTTGCATTTGTAAAGCCGGTCATGAATGAGTCAGAAATCCTCAAGAGAGAGCCCTCAGAACACAAAAATCTTCAACGACCTAGGCTATTATTGTAGGAAGGGACTCTCTCAACTCTTTTTCTATGTCAGAAAGTCGAGCTTAGTTACCTCTTAGAGTTGCCTCAGCATATTTTCACATTTTACGCTTCAAATCTGTAGTTCTTTAGGCTACCTCAAGCGTAGACCCAGCGGCTTGAGGATCTATCTTGGCGTGGATCAGCTCAGATTTAAAACTGAAAGATTTCTACCTCGTGGCCTCATGCTCTTGCCCTAATGCCTTGTATGCGCACTCCAGTCAGGTCAACATACTATTAAAATTATCCAGCTTGCCCTTTAGGCCTTTTATCTCTAACAAGGCATTGTTGAGTTACTCCAGCATGACCTTCTTGTCATTTTCAGCTCTCTCAAGGTCACTCTTAGCAAGGTGGAGCTCATTTTGAGTCTTGATGAGCCCCTCCTAAAGAGTTGTGTTGCCAATTGTGCTTGAGCCCTTTTTAACCAACTAGAGAGTGGAGAAAAATAGATTCATGGCCTGCGAGAGACGGAGAAACAAATTATACTAAAAAAAACTCAAAGAGCAAAGCCCAGAATGGAAACTACGTGTATCTGACTCATATGGAGACTGGAAGACATTCCAACGAGCTATTCCCTTGCCTGTTCCAACACCTTTTGTGACAAGGGGGTGAATAACCGTTGACAAAGAAGGCAAAGCTGCCTTAGGGGGTTGGGCTCAGGTGTACTCTCGTCAAACCTCCTAGGACCAGAAGTCTGCTCAAGGGCATCCTTAGCCCCGGTGATGATCACGTCCTCCTCATCCGCCATAAGCCCTTTAATGGCCTTAGAGCTTTTAGCAGCGGGACTGCGGGCACTGGCCTCTGGAGTCCTTTTCCTTTCAAGGGCTGTCTTCTCCAGGCTAAAGAGATGGAGGTCCTCTAATGGGGTATTCATGGGGTCCACCCAAATGTGTACATTCTATGGTTGGAAGCTACTAAGAGTGGTGGCAGTGACCTTGGTCGGTTGGGGGTCCTTTCCAACTTTCTCAGATCTCTTAGACCTCTTCGAAGGGGGAAAGCCCCTGGCCAGTGCAGTTCTTCTCTTGGTGGCCTTATTAGTGTTTAATTTAAAGGCCAGTGCTGAGGTGAAAAGGGAAGAAGATCAAAGTTAGTAAGGACTGAAACCACCACTAGAGCTTAAAAATCTGAAAACAAAAGAGAAATTAAAAGATTATTTTTTTCTGGGCACCACAGGGACTTGATAGAGAAGAGCTACAATCAAGACCCTTTATTTAGGGGAAACGGGTTGAACCTCCTTCTGACCTCCCTCATGTGAGGCATCATCTTTGTTTCCAGCTCTCCCGACCACCGTTGAACCTTTAAGGACCTGCTCGCTACCCCCCTTTTTTAGTAGACTTTGAGGCCTTGAGCCCTGGGTCATTGGGCTTAGAGGGCAGGAGAACATCAAGCGATGGGAGATCATCTACTGTTAGAATATTTAGATCTGTCTTGCCAGGCCTGGGGCCCAATCCATACCTACACAACATCGTAGGAGCCACGATATCAGCATAGTGCTTCAGGAAGAAGTCCTTGGAGTCCTCAATCCAACCTGACTTCACCAGGTCGGGCTTCTTTTCTTTAACTATAAAGGAGAAAGAAAGAGATGAGATCAAAAAATTTGGTATAAAAAGAGATGTGCAACACTAGAAGAATTGCAGAGTACTTACTAATGGAATCTGGTTCCAAAAATCAATGTTTGAGGTAGTGGATGCTGGGGTACCTCGAATTGTGCTCCCAATCCTCCCCTGAGACAAAGAAGAACCTATTTTTCTAATTAGGGATGCTGTCAGCGAGGTCGAAGATAATTTTTGAGGACCCGAACCTCAAAGGGAAGTTGAAGATGCCTTTATTCTTTCCACCATTGTCTTTGGGCTAAAAGAGGGTGATGAACTCTTCAATCGATATATAGTGGCTCTTTGCAGAGATAGCCCTAAAGATTAGCACTTATCTTATAAAAAAAGGACCACATGTTCAGGCTGACCTAGGGTGGAGGAAGGTCCATGTTTACCAACAGCTCCCTCACATGATCTTCCATGGGGAACCTCAGCCCGTGCTCGAAGGCGGCCTCGTAGAAGCAGACCTCCCTAAGTCTTTAGTAACAAGTTCCACATGTTCAGGCTGACCTAGGGTGGAGCGAGGTCCATGTTTACCAACAGCTCCCTCACATGATCGTCCATGGGGAACCTCAGCCCGTGCTCGAAGGCGGTCTTATAGAAGCAGACCTCCCTAAGTCTTTAGTAACAAATTCTCTCTTATAGGCCTGGCGCCCTAATTCTGATCGAGTTAGGGAATTGGTACCTCATCTTGAAAATGGGAATGTTGGGTGCAGCGGAGAAGGTTGATTTTATACAGAGGACGGCCAAAGAGCTGAGGTACTTCATGTATTTCTCGATGTCCTTTATGTCATTAGACACAGTAGGCGAAAGACAAACGCGAGCCAGCTCTCCCTCACTATCTAAAATCTCTATGGACCTCACATTGGCGATAAGGCTCAAAATATCTCCCCCAGAGGAGCCCTGCTCTGCTTTCAGAGGGATCTGTTGGCCCTGAGTTTGGTTAGTAAAGTGCTCTATTAGTAACGCTAGTTTTTGAAAAGGGAGAGGACGGTGCGAAATAGGGAATAAACTTAATGAAGTCTTCCAAGTGAACACTAGAAAACCTCTTAAAGGAGTTCTCTGAAGGGGTTTGTAATCCAGGGTAACAGAGAGCGAGGTGGAAAAAGGTTTAACGAGCTCTAAAAGGCTCAAGGTTTAAGAGAAGGAAAAATGAAAAGTAAAAACTTTTCTGCTAAGGCAAAAGGGCTTATATAATTAAGATGTGTGGGAAAAGCTACCCGTCACTTTAAAAGCCTTAACTGTCCACTCACAAACCCACTGCCATACGGCTGCATGCTCTCCAAGAAATACGGGACTAGTGCGACACAATCTCTACAAATAGTAATGTTATCACAAGGAGCTCTAAACAATGAAACTGTGGAGATAAAGGAGATCGGCATAAACCCAGCACTACACGCGTGAAATTATTGACACCATTCGCTCATTGGAGCTCGAGCTCGGGGCAGCTCTAACCCCATAGCTTAAGGTTGTTATTAGTTCCCAAGTCGAAGTGTATCCTCTCCAATCAGCTCTTTCAAGTTAAATTGCAAGGATAGGGGTAATTGATGGAGTAAATTAATAAATCCAATTTACCCAGCCAACCGCAAGAAGACACGTGGCCACCTACGTTAGCAACTTTTCCTGTCGTGACAAGAGGAGCTCCGTACGAGCACTAAAGGGATGATGGAGCTCTTCATGAGTTGGATACCTGGTCAAGGATTAATTTCGCATAACGGATTATAGAGTTCAAAGGCCAGAACTCATTGAAAGAGCTCTAGAGCTCTCGCCTAACCAACCTAGCAGAGTGGCTGACAAATGGTATAGGCGATTACCATTTGCTCTGCAGATGACACAGAGCTTTCATCACCTTCATTAAATGCCCACTAACTGCATTTAATGCACCTGAATTCATGGGAAAGCAAGGTCAAAATCAGTGATGATCAAGGCATGCCCTCAGATGTGTGCTCAGAGCTCTACAACGTCTGCCTTCAGACATATTAATAGAAGAATAATTGAGTATTTACTCCTCTGGTGAATATACTGAACAACCAAGAACAAGAGAGAATTCAATATTCAATAGTAAGAAGACAAGAGAGAAATATAAGCTCAGAGCACTCAGTAGAGCTCCTAAAATAGAGAAGCTAGAACTTGTGTAGCTCGAGTATACTCTTATTGTAATATTGTGAGGATAGATTAGCTAGAGAGATTTCTTTGAGTTTATAATAGCTACTTGGTTATATCAATAGCAAGGCAAAACCGAGCTCATAGCTCTATTCCACAGAGGAGGACTAACTTGTATTTTCATACGAGGCCAATCTCCTCTATACATCTTCGATTATGTTGGTTTGTTGTCATTATTATCCCAATCATTTGATTGTGCGATCTAAAATATCCTTTATAGTTTTCAGCACCAACAACAGTTATTTGTTCTTGGTATTTAAATTCTAGTTTATCGATCTCATAACGATGATTTAACACTATTTTAAATGATTTTTGTTTGTGATCAACAAATCTTTAATTTTTCTACATACGATATGTTAAAAATATATTTATTTACATCAAGTCTTATATATTAAAGTAACGAAAAAAATAACAAACGCGAATCATCATCTCTCGTGCCACGTAAATAGAAGTTGTTTAATAAGTGACTAAGGTCAATAGACAAAAATTATTCAAGACAAGTACCATATGACGTATTCTTTTAGTTTTTTATATTTTGAGTATCCGTTTGATGGTAACAAGGAAAATGATAAGAAAAACAACTAATTTATGTGAGAATACAGAAAATAAGTTGACAATATATTTTTCATCTTTTCACCACATCTCTCAACTTATTTTCCATATTCTCATCTAAATTAGTTGCTTTTTTTATTACTTTTCATGTTGCTATCAAACGGAGCCCAAACGATACTTTGCTGTTAATATTTCTAGGTAAGAGCTAGACAGTAAAAGAAAACAAATATTGTCACAACTTTTGTTGGTCATGTTTAATGCTTTTCAAATAGTATTATTTATTAGTTTCAACATTTTGACTCAAATAGAACATGTTTTCAAAACCCGTTATATTGAATTTAAAAGTGTTAGAATATCTGACAGAATATTGCTCGCAATATTGTATAGTTGACTTTGTCAATCATATCCATATATAATTGATTTGTATCCCTTGATTTATGTATAGAAGAGATTAGGGATTAATTTGTTTCCTTTTATTAGTTTCATTTCTAGTTTCATTTCTTGTATCCCTATATAAAGGGTTTTTTTGTATTACTTTACAATCATCAATACAATATATTATTTTTCCTTATCCTTCTCACCTTTCTTAAACTAACATGGTATCAGAGGGGTTATAATCCTCACACCCAAGCTTGTCCAGCAGCCATCTTCATAAACCCACCATAAACCCACTATCAACAAAACCAGAAACTCGCCATCCCACCACTTATACATCCACCTTATATCCACCATTTAAAAGCCCACCGTAAACCCATCATACTCTTTCTGCCGCTTCAATAACAAACCCTCACTCTCATGCAACTCAACCATTAAAACCATAGCTGCCACTCTCCATTCACAGTACTCTGCAAAACCAATCAAAATTTTTACAATCATAACTGATACATCCCATCCTAAACTCAGAACCCCCAAAACCATACACCATCTTGATAGTCTTTTCAAGACGATCACATCCCCTTTCAAATCGACCTCAAAAACGCTTTCACGTGCCCACACGTGCTGAGAGTGTTAATTGGCCTTAGCCCCATCACAAATCCACATGCCACCAACCACGTCACCTAGCCATGTCAGCCTAATCGCCACGTGTCCTCACCACGTCATAAATCACTACCACATCATCTGCCACGTTTGTCCACATCAGCATTGACTTGCCACGTAAACCATTACATCATCCCTTAGTCCAGCGTTTCTGTTATTTCCATTTTTGACCTCATACTTTTTTGTTAATTCCATTTTGACCCCAAAACATTTGTGTTAATTCCATATTGACCCCAACTCTTTCATTTATTCACATATTAACCCTAGATCTTCTGTTATTTCCATACCAGCCCCAAGCTCTCCAGTTCCTCCCATATTAACCCAAACTCCCCAGCTATTTCTAGAATTACCCATGGAATTATCAAAAACATGGATCTACCCGAATTCACACGTCCTATCTCCATCACTCTCAATGGACCGAATTATATTCATTGGGCTCAGGCAATGACCAGTTTTCTTCAGGTTTGTAGGGTTTGGTTACCAGAGATGTAAAGGTCTCGATACAAAAGAATGATGAATTTGACGATGATTTTGAATAACCGACAAGATGAATGGCTAAGAAAGAATGGTAAAGAAGTGTGGGATTTTCTTAAATCACAATACACCACTAAATATCTTACTCACCAGTATCAACTCCTAACTGCCTTTCATGCCAAGAAGCAATATTTTGACTAATCCATCGATGAGTTCATATCTGAAATACAAGTCTTATGGGATCAATTGGCTCTCTCAGAACCAGTTTGGCACTATTCCACTGACGCTGTCAAATTTGAAACCTACATAAATCAACAGCATGTAATGACCCTTCTTATGGCTCTCTATTATCAATTTGAACCTGTTCGAGCTTCTCTTTTCCACTGCCATCCATTGTCGACTCTAGATGACATTGTCACGGCACTTCACTTCCAAGAAACACGGCTTAGTACAAACCTTCTAAATAACAATGGGATGCTTGCTGTCACCCATCTTAAATCCGAGAAGTCACCAAATTAGTGCACATATTGCCATGAGACTATCCATACACTGCTTTACTGTCCCAAACAGGTTTGCAAGTACTATCACAAGCACGGTCCAAAACATTATGGCTTTAATTGCTACAAGAATTCTTCCAGAAACAATAATACCAAGTCTGTCACTGTACTGCCACTCAACCATCACTTAGTCCATCTCCATCTGTCACCAATATTGATCTCTAAGAAATGCTGAAATAGGTTTTATCTGGCCCATCTCATGCATTGTTTGCCACTTTAAGTAACTTTTGGTATTTTGATTTTGGCTGCTATAACCACATGACCTCCTATGCCACAATCTTTTTCTCTAAAAATTCCAGCCCACATGCATCTCCCATTAAAACTGTTGATGGATCTCAATTACATGTCACTCATATTGGCCCAGTATCCACATCCAATTTATCTTTTTTATCCACTTTTCACATTCCTAAATTGACTATTAATCTTACATCAGTTGGTCAACTATGTGATAAAGGTCTAAATATTGTATTTTCTTCTTTTGGTTGTCATGTACAGGATCCACGGAGAGCCAAGTCATTGGGATAAGCTGTAAAGTTGGTTGCATGTTCGAGTTTGTCCACCTTCGTACACCACAAGATCACACCAACCCTGCCCTCTCTGCTACTCCAGCTCTCACAACTTTTTCCCTAGAACTCTGGCACTCTCGGTTAAGTCATGTGTCTCTTGATAGGCTTCAATCTTTTATTTTAGGAACTATCAAATCAGTAAGTATTTCTTATTTCTCATGTCAATTTGGAAAATAACTTGTATTATCTTTTAATAAAAGTGATTATATTTCATATGTACCTTTTGATCTTATTCATTCTGATGTATGGGGACCTTTTCCTCATAGCACCATGGGAGGATCTAAATACTTTATTATTTTCATGGACGATTACACTCGTTATACTTTGATATATCTCATGAAAAAGCACTCCAAACTACCACAAATATATTACAATTTTGCTGAAATTATGACCCAATTTTCTCTATTAATCAAAATATTCTGTGTTGATAATTCTAGGGAATACAAAGAGTTAAATTTTTTGAAATTCTTGCTTCAACAAGGGACCATCGCTCAGTACTCATGCCCTGGTACATTTAAAAAAAATGGTCGTGCTGAACGTAAATATCGTCATATTTTAGACACTGTTCGAACCCTTTTCATATCTAACAGATGTCCCGAATGTTTCTGGGTGAAGCCGCTCTCACTGCACTCTACACCATTAATCATCATCCTATTCCAACCTTCCAAAACCAATCACCATATGAACGGTTGTACAGCAGTCCACCCAATTATAATATCTTAAAAGTTTTTGGATGTGTGTGTTTTGTCTTACTTTAACCTCATGAACATTTCAAACTTCAACCTCGTTCCCGTCTTTGTTGCTTTTTGGGGTATAGGATAGAACATAAAGGCTACAGATGTTAGGATCCACTTTCCAAAAGACTTCGCGTGTCTCGCTATGTCATTTTCTGGGAACACAAAATGTTCTCGTTGATCTCCAAATTCTATACTGTTGCCGATACCTCTATTCCATTCTTCATTAGCTCCACTGCCGATCTCTATCATTCTACCTTACCTAGTCCATCTTCGACCACTACTAAAACCCATGAACAAACTGTTGAGGATAACCCAACCAATGAGCCTCCTTCCACAGAATCTAGAACATCTATTACCACCACCGACCAATCCAGTGATCTGTCTCCCGCACCAACAACGGATAGTCTTGATGACGCCGACTCATCCAACGATCCTATTAACAACACACATCTTCCTTGTTAGTTTACTAGGGTAAGGCAGCTACCTCATCATCTTTGTGATTACCATTGTTATTCCACCTATTTTTGCATCATTACCATCTTTTTATAAAAAGGCTAGTTTTAACCCCCTATGGCAGCAAGTTATGTTTGATGAATTACAGGCCTTAGAAAAAGCACAAATTTAGAAATTGGTCACTCTTCCACCAAGGAAAATAGCTATTGGATGCAAATGGGTCTACAAAATTAAAACTAAATTAGATAGGTGTATTAATAAATATAAAGCACATCTTGTAGCCAAAGGTTCAAGAATACAGCATTGATTACGAGGAGACCTTTACTCATGTTGCTCATCTAACCTCTATCAAACCATCTTTGTTGTTGCAGCTACTTATAAATGGGAACTCTTTCAGATGGATGTCAAAAATTCTTTTCTAAATTGTGATCTTTTCGAAGACGTTTACATGAAACCTCCTCCTGGTGTTCCATATTCCACATCTCAGGTTTGCAGGCTACGTCGAGTCGAGCCCTATATGATCTTAAGCAAGCTCCTCGTGCCTGGTTTGAGAAGTTCATCTCCACTGTTCAAAAACTGGGTTTCATATCTAGTTCACATGACTATGGGCTCTTTGTTAAAAAAAGAGAGGCAGGCATCACTCTTCTTATTCTTTATGTAGATGCCATGATTATCACTTGAGATGATGTTACTAGTATTTCAGATCTAAAGGAATCTCTCAGTCATCATTTCAAAATGAAGGATCTTGGCCGTCTAAATTACTTTATGGGAATTGAAGTTCGTTTTAATTTTTCCAGTTATTATCTCTTTCAAGCCAAGTATGCTTCTAATATTCTTGCTCGAGCTGGTTTCAGTGACTGTAAAACCGCTATCACTCCACTAGAAACAAATCTTCGGCTCACTCCACTCGATCGTACTCCTCTTAGTGATGCTACTTTATATCGACAAATTATTGGTAGCTTGGTATATTTCACTGTCACTCGTCCAGATATTTCATATGCAGTTCATATAGTTAGTTAGTTCATGTCCACACCGTGATCTATTTATTATGCAACTGTTCTTCGTATTCTTCGCTACATCAAAGGGACTATGTTCCACAGTCTTCATTTTTCATCCATATCCTCCCTTGAGATTCGTGTATATTTCGATTCTGATTAGGCTGGGGATCCAACTGATCGACAGTCAACTACAAATTATTGTATTTTCTTGGGAGACTCTCTTAGTCTCTTGTATCTTGACGCAGTAAAAAATAATCACTAATCTCTCATTCTAGTAATGAAGTAGAGTATCGTGCTCTTGCTGATACCACCCAGGAACTCATCTGGCTACGCTGGCTCTTATCCGACATGGGAGTCATGCAAGGTCTACCCATCATCATCGCTGTAATAATTGGAGTGCTATTCAGATTACACACAATAATGTCTTTCATGAATGGACTAAGCATATCGAGATTGATTGTCATTTTGTTCGGCAACATGTAACCAGCAACTCTGTTCGACTTATTTCCATCTCATCTGCTGATCAACCAGCTGACATATTCACTAAAGTTCATTTACCTAGCCGCTTTCAAGATTTGCTTTCCAAACTCAAGATGGTTTCACATTTACCACCCTTAGTTTAAGAGGGGGTGTTAGAATATTTGACAGAATATAGCTCGCAATATTGTATAGTTGACTTTGTTAGTTATGTCCTTATATAATTGATTTGTGTCCCTTGATTTATGTATAGAGATTAGGAATTGATTTGTTTCCTTTTATTAGTTTCCTTTCTTGTTTTCTCTCCAACCTAAATAAAGGGTTTCTCTGTATTACTTTATGATCATCAATACAATATATTATTTTCCATCATCATTCTTACATTTCTCAAACTAACAAGAAGTATCAAAGATAATTTTTTTTAAAATTAACAATACGTCGAGTTTAAATTTCTTGATAAAATTTTGTGAAAAATGATTTACTTATTATAATACGTGATCATATCCAATGAGTTACATGAAAAGATTAATTAATCCGTTTTAACCCTTGAACTAGATTTCACTAACAAAAATTAAACGAAAGGGTAATGAAGATGTGCTATTTTCTTATTTGTTTCTCCCTATTTTCTCTCAACAGACTAGTTTGGTGTTAACATGAGAAGAAAAAAGAAAAAATAAAATGCATTGAATTTATATGAAAATATTATTCTTGATTTTATTAACCGAATAATCATACTGACTGAATTAATAAGTTTTATATTCTTAAAAATGCACAACTTAGTTATACATCTAGTATGAATAACCGAAAAATTGGACCATCTATACCAAATTTCATCAAAAAATTCAACTGAAAAGTAGGTTAACTAAATTTTATATAAATATGCGCATTTCAAGACACACGCATATATATAATATATTATATGTTAAACCACTTCTCGGTTGAATTTTTTGATAAAATTTGGTAGAGATGATCTAATAATGATGAAGATCATCTACACCAAATTTCATCAGAAAACTCTTATTTTTACCCTTTCAAAAGGACCAATATGTATAGATTAATATTTAAACTTTGTCCTTACTTGAAAATTTTCTTATATATATACAGAGTGTTTCTAGTACGAACCGGTTGACTTGATTATGACCAAAAAAGAGCAAGTTGTTACACCTAAGTGTAGGCGGTTAAGTTACAGTATAGTTTAGAAGATCCAAGGTCGAACCACAGAGAAGTCAAAGAATTTATTTCTCTAGCTATCTTTCTCAAAGGGAAGAAGGGAAAAGAAAAGAAAAGATGATAGACTTGGGAAATAAGAAATAAAATTGAAACTAAATTAAAATTACTAATTAACTAAACTAAAACTAAAGGAAAATATAATCCTATGGTGGAAAAGTAAAGGGAATCCATAAGCGCAAGTTATCTATCAAAAATGTTTCCTAAATGCACTAAGGGAGCATGTAAATAAACTAAAAATAAATAAAATAATGCTCTAATTAAATAAAAAAAATAATATAAAATGGAATTAAATCAATGCAAAACAAGCGTCAGGGGTATCCGTAACTAGAGAGTACGAAACTAGTCCAATTGGGTAATCCAAATCTAAGTTTAAACAAGATTTTTCTCTAAGATTCAGCTCCTAGACTCTCCTACCATCCAATTATATTACTACTATAAGTATATAATAGCCCATGGATGACAAAAGCTATATAAACTATCTTTGAGCAATAGAATTCGACGGTAAAACTTTTGACTTCGAAAAAGCGCAACTTAAAATCTAGTATTGCTAGTGTATGACAAAAATAATCTAAGTTAATTAAACTTCTCAAAAATTATTATCCTAACACTCCTATAAGATTTGAATATGTTTGAACGTGATTCAAAGCAAATCACATTTAAAAAGAATGTCGAAAATCAAAACTGATACTTTCTCGGAACTTATGTGAATAAATACCAAAACAATGCCGAATCAGCCAATTTACTTAGGAAACTAACTGAACTAATTAGAGAATAAAAATTGTCCTCAAATCAGTCACGTTAGGGTTTTGGTGCAAAAATTTGTGAATCAACGTTTTTATGGTTCTTAATCAAATGGAATTTTTTTAGTTAACTTGTGAAAACATTTTGTTAACGCATGCAAAGATAAGAAAATACTCATTCATTCAGTAGGTGATCTGTAACAAATAAAAAAATCAGATTCAAACTTAGATTGGATTATATTCAAAGATTAATTACGCATCTTTCACTACGAACCCTAACTAAAGATTTAGCTAGCCATAATCAAAGCAAATATGCAAAAAATCTTAAAAATCATGGAAATAGTAAACACATACCTAATAATGTAAAAAATCATATTTGCAAACTTTTGACTTTGAAATTTTACAATTTCGATTTAAAATGAAGATTTTACGGCAAAAATGGTAAATAAACTCAAAACCGAAAAAAACTAAAAAAAATCAAATTAAACCCTAACAATATGAATTACACATGAATAACATGAAAAAATTATAAACTATTTGAATATAAAACATGAATCAAGCCTAAATCGATGAAAAATCGACAAACCGACAAAATAGATCTATAAACCCTAGAACCAGCTCAAAAAACGTGGGTTTAAGATTGATCACAGAATATATATGATCTCAAGTAACTATTTTATGAATACAAAAATAAAAAAATAAATAAAAGCAATCGAATTGAAAGAAAATATAAAACTAGGGTTTACCTGCAACGCGATTGAGACTTGAATTGAAAACAGTATTGAATTATGAATTGAATATTAATAATAGCAAAGTTCCAGCCTCAAAATATCATAAACAAACTAATCGAACAATTGTTTATGAATTAAACAATAAAACTCTCAAGTTCGATCTTCAGATGCAGCGTAAAAGCTCCCAAGAAAGTTATAGTAGCCTCTCTGTTAATTGATTCTAAATTGTTGCGTACCTTAAAATATGAGATATATGACCTTTTGTATGGTACACATGTGTCTCAAGTCGTGATTTTAATAACCCTTGAAGAAATTAGTCGAAACAGAGCTTAAAATTGAATTTGGGCTAAAAATTTGGTCATTTTTTTTCTTGATGGCTTCTTCTTTTGCCCAAAATTGGGCCCTTTTTTTCTCAGCCTCTTTACAATTTTTATTTCTGAAGATTTCTTTAAATTCTTAACGGATAAAAACTTTTATCAGCTACAATTTCGGGCTTCTTACAACAATTGTCGGTTTTCTTCGAAAACTTCCGGAATTGATTCAATTGAGCTTCTTTGCTCTTAGAATCGCTCTTGAACACTTGCATTCAATTCATTCATGCTTGAGAACTTACTTATTCTCTTCCTGCTAGTGCTTTGAGGGTAGTTTGCGTAGTTTTCTTCGTCTCGGGTCTCGGAATGGATATTGACTTCTTATTGCACTTTTTCGCATTCAACCTTCTTTCTTACATTTAACCTCAATTACTTAATCACTTTAGGCTTTCAAAATGGTTTAGTAACATATGAATACAATACAATGCCTTCTTTTCTTGCTTAAACTGAATTTCTATGCAATTTTCAATTTTAGGTAATAACTATAAGTTAATTGAGTATTGTTTAAGAGATTAGAAATGCAATTCCTTGGCTCAATCACCAGTTCGTACGGACCAGGGCTTTTTGTGACTATTTTCTGACGTAAAAGCATTTTGGGATATTTTTTATGACGCAAAACTGTCATAAAAAGACTTGGTCCGTACGGACCGGTCCTTACGTGAAATTTTTCGTATATATATATATATATATTACTCTAAAAATTGTGAAAGTATATTTAAATAGTAAATTCACACTAAGAGTTTCTTAAAATTTATATTTAAAAAATTAAATTATGAATTAAAGCAGCTTAAACTTTTTATAAAAATATTATTATGAGTTTCAAAAACAAACAAAAATCTAAATCAACAAACGTAAAAGAGTACAAAAAAATTGTAGAGGTTGAAACCCATTATCTCATTAACTTGATGTGCAAGTTGCATGTAGCTTTTTTAACATTTAATAGGGCCACCAATATCCCTCTAATCATTGAAGAGGCGACTAAACTTGAGCCAAGAAGATTAAATTAATGAAAGGACATTCTACTAATCTCCACACACTTGTCGTCCAATAATAAAATTCCTACCACATTTCCCACATGAATTCCCACCCTCACACGCCTAAAATGCGCGCGTGAAAATCCCAACCATTGCGTCCATTTTATAGATATTGACGTATTGTGAGCCGAGCAGGCGTGGAGTGGGGGGGGGGGGGGGGGGGGGGGGGGGGGGGGGGGGGGGGGGGGGGGGGGGGGCGGGGGGGTTTTGGGTTTCAGACGCCCCCAAATTTTCAAAAATTTTCTATAGTATTTTTTATGTTTTTAAAATTTTGAATAATAATATTATTATTTTATTACGTATAAATATGCTATACTTATTTATTTAGCAAATGGGAAGAATTTTCATTAAGCTTTTCAACTTTGCCCCTTGTATAGCATCTTTTTGTTTTAAAATTTTAAGTAGTAATATTATTATTTTGTTATATATAAATATGTTACACTCATTTAGCAAATGGGTAGTATTTTCATTTAGCTTTCCTATTTTGCCCCTTTTTGTTCTCTCTTACTTATCTCTCTCTCCTCTGCAAAAAACGAAGGGACAAAGATGGTGAATGGAATTGAAATCCAAGGAAAATGATAGGTAGAGAAACAGAGTAGTAGCATATGAGCTCCTTCAGAGAGAGAATTACGATATATCTTTGGACAAAATCTAACGCACTTGATGATGTCACACTGGTCACTGCCCCTTTGTTGGGGAGTTTAAATTTAGAGAGAAAGGGAGAGAAAACCAGAGAAAATTTATATGTTCTCTTATTCGGAAGTTTTTTACAAAGAGAATACAAGAGAAAGAGGGAGAAAATTATTTAAAACTTTCTTTCCAAATCATTCTTTCCAAATCGGAGAGAATTGGAGAGAAGAGAAAGTTTTTTAATGAAAACTTAATATATTTACAATTTATTTTTTAAAATACATAATAAATCTTTAAAATAAGATTTTTTTTCTCTCTTTTTTTTTCAACACCCAAACACCAAGGGGAGATTGTAACATTTTCTTCCTTCTTAAACTCCCAAATAAAAGAGAGAAAATTAATTATTTTCCTTTCTCTTCATTTCTCTTCCCTCCGATTGAAATTTTCTCATCTTTTCTTTTATCTCTTAAACTCCCAAAACCTAGCGTACATGTTTATTTTCTCCCTCTAAAAAAGGAAACTTAAATCCTACACCACTACTCCTACTCCACCACCCACGTCCATCACCACCCTCATTATTCTCTCTCTCTAAAAATTGCCCAAAATATTATCGCCGGTAAAATACCATTTTTTCCATCCATTTACGGTGATTTGAAATACTCCAACAGAAAATTTTTAACCAAAGTCAGTGGAGCAGAACTCTAGCGGTGGAATCTATGAATTCAAGATAAAGTTAAATTTATTTGAGTATACCATCATGGATGCTTTTGTTAAAGTTATTAGTTATTTATTTATTTATTTTGTGTTTGTTTTCTTTTATTTTGTGTTCGTTTTCTTATTGGATTAGTTTTCCTTTTCCTTATTAGACTAGGTTTTTCTTTTATCTTATTCAGCTCTATAAATAGAGCCTCTTTCTTATGTAATGATTCATTCATTAATATAGTATATTTTCTCTCTTCTCTAAATCTAACATGGTATCAGAGGAAGGTTGAATCACCACCACCAGCCACCAGCCGCAGCCATCACTAATCAGATCCGCACCGTCTTATCGATAAATATATCAAAACTCCATAAACAACACACCAAAACCTTCGTCTTTCAAAGACGATTCTGCCGCCGCAAAAACCGTCCCGAAAAACGCTGCCACGCGCTCTCACGCGCCGAGAGTGTAAAACCACGTCCGTCCCGCAAAACCCACGCGCCATCACCGGCGCCGTCAGCCGTTACCGTTAACTTTAACGGCGTCAAGTATTTTCCGTTAAAGTTAACGGCGTCAGTGATTTTCCGTTAAAGTTAACGGCGTCAGAGTTCCGTTAACGCCGTTAATCTTCCGTCAACGCCGTCAGAGTCGCCGTTAACGCCGTCAATCCGTCAGTCAAGTCAGACCTGTTCAGCCAACAGTTTTTTGCCCGATTTTGTTATTTTTTGATCGGTTTTCAGCCAACTCAGACCGGTTCCCTAGGTTTTCGACCGTTCCAGACGCAACTGCAGTCTCCGTTTCTCCAGATTCAGTCTTCAAGTTACAAAACCAGATTCAGTGCACTCTTTTTACCACCGTTTGCTTATTTTTCTGACCGGTTCTCTGACAACCACGACTGGTTCCCGAGGTTTTCAAGCATTCTGAACACAACCGCAGTCTCCGTCTCTCCAAATTCAATCTCTAAGATACCAAATCAGGTCAAGTGCACTAATTCTTACACTGTTTGCTTAATTCTTGTTCAGTTTTATGTTATGAAAACCTCAGAAATTCCTATCACCATCAAATTGGATGGAAACAATTATAATCACTGGTCTATCTTGTTCCGAAATTTCTTGAAAGGAAAGGGCCTCTGGAATTATGTTACTGGCAAAGCAACTTGTCCTGCTGAAACCGATGAAAAGTATGCTGATTGGGATATTAATAACAACAAAATTTTAACATGGATTGCCAACACTGTCATTCCATCAATTAGTCTTCAGCTTGGAAAGTGTGATACCGCAAAGAAAGCTTGGGATTTCTTAGCACACAGATATGTTCAAACCAATTTTGCTAAGAAATATAAACTTGAACAAGATATATGTGGGCTACTACAACAACCAGGTCAATCCGTGTCTGATTTTCACTCTAGCATGTGCGTTATCTGGGATCAATTGGAACTCATGGAACCTCCATGGACAACAGACTTTGGTTTATGGGAAACCTTTCGTGAAGAAACGCGACTTGTACAATTTCTCATGGTATTACGGGATGAATTTGAACCGATCAGGGCATCTATTCTTCATCGCAAGCCCCTCCCCTCTGTTGAATCAGCATTAACAGAATTAATTACTGAAGAAACTCGCAAGGGTATCACTCCAAATATTTCATCAGTTTTTGTTGCACCACCGGCCTCGAATACCTCGTATGCTGCATCTCCTCGCCCGTAGAATCAGAATTACCGACCACCTCACAATACTTTTTCACCACGCCCTCATCAAACATCATATCGCCCTCCTCATAATACCCAAACGGCACCACCCCGAGATTATTCCCAGGTTCAATGTAACTACTGCAAGGGTTTTGGGCATGTAGTCAAGAATTGTCTCTCTCCTACATCTCGATACATGCGGGGCCTACAAAATTCAACGGGATCATCTGCTGCCGTACTTGCTCCACCATCTCCCCAAACCGGTAATAATCATACCATTGCCTCTGCTTTTTCAGTCTCATCAGGTACATCTTCTTCTCTTTGGTTCCTTGATTCCGGAGCATCAAACCACATGACTTTTGATCCTACACACTTTGACTCATTCAGTCTCATGCATTCATCTCCCAAAATTCACACAGCTGATGGTTCTGTTATTACTGCTAGTCACATTGGTTCCATTAAAAACACTCCTAACTTGTCTATTCCTGATGTCTTCTTTGTCCCTCAACTTTCAATGCAACTATTATCTGTCGGGCAATTATGTGATCTTGGGCTAATCATTATATTTCATTCATTGGGTTTTACTGTGCAGGACCGCTCGACGGGCAAGCAAGTTGGGACAGGCCATAGAGTTGGCCGCTTATATGTTACAGACACACTTCACATTCCCCCTACAACCAATACATCCTTAACAGCATCTACCTCACACCCATCATCATTTTGGCACTCTCGATTAGGACATGTTTCTTTTTCTCGTCTTAAATATATGATCAATCAAGGGTTGTTAGGACCAGTTACATTAGATAAAGATTTTTCTTGTGTTGCTTGTAAACTGGCCAAACAACCAGCTCTACCTTTTAATAATAGTACTACAGTTTCATCTTCTCCTTTTGATCTTGTGCATTCTGATGTGTGGGGTAAAGCTCCTATTGCTTCTATGGGGGGTGCCTTATATTATGTGATTTTTGTTGATGATTACTCTCGCTATAGTTGGGCTTATTTGCTTCACTCTCATTCCGATTTTCTTAAAATTTATATTGAATTTGCCACCATGATTAAAACTCAGTTTTCTAAAACTATCAAACTTTTTCGTTCTGATTCCGGAGGCGAATATCTGTCCAAACCCTTCCTTGACTTTCTCAAATCTCAAGGGACTCTTTCTCAATTATCCTGTCTTAACACTCCACAACAAAATGGCATTGCAGAACGTAAACACCGTCATCTTGTCGAAACTGCCCGTACTCTCCTTGTGTCGTCCTCTGTCCCTTCCACTTTTTGGGGGGAAGCCATCCATACTTCTATATTCATTATAAACCGCATTCCCTCTCTTGTTACAAATGGTGTTTCTCCCTTTGAGCGTCTTTATGAAACTCGTCCTGATTATTCCGAACTTCGTGTCTTTGGATCTACCTGTTTTGTATTACTTCCCAAAAGAGAGCGTACCAAACTCACACCAAAAACCTCTATGTGTGTTTTCTTAGGATATGGAATTCACCAAAAGGGTTATCGCTGCTATGATCCCATTGCCAAAAGACTTTGCATTTCTCGACATGTTACCTTTTGGGAAAATACTCCATATTACACTCTGGCCCAAAATCCCACGTTATCCACTGAACCTACGCTGCCTGTTGATCCATTCCCCGAGTCCTCGCCAATAGAAGCCTCTCACCTTTCACCCACTCCAGTATCTGTCCCTGATCCAGTACCGGCTAACCCCATTCCCTTAATGTCTGATAGCTCCACTGCTGACAACTCTATGTCTTGCCCTGACTCTGCATGTCCCGATAGCGATCCTCCACTTCGACCAATTCGAGATCGTCGGCCGCCAGCTAAGTTATCAGATTATCACTGTTTTCTTTCCGCCCTGCTGTCCTTACATGAGCCATCCTCTTATCGCGAAGCATCCACCGATCCTCTTTGGCAACAAGCTATGGCCGATGAACTTGCTGCCTTAAAGCAAACCAATACATGGGACCTTGTTCCCTTACCTGCTGGAAAATCCGTTGTTGGGAACAAATGGGTATACAAGATTAAAACCAACGCCGATGGTTCTGTTGATCGTTACAAAGCTCGTCTCGTTGCAAAAGGTTTTACCCAGGAATATGGTATTGATTATGAAGAAACTTTCGCTCCCGTAGCTCGTATGACCACAGTTCGCACACTTATTTCAGTTGCTTCTATCCGTAAGTGGGCGATTCACCAGATGGATGTCAAAAATGCTTTCCTTCACGGCGACCTATTCGAAGAAGTATATATGCAGCCTCCTAATGGGCTACCTCACTCTCCTGGGCAAGTCTGTAAACTTCGTCGTGCTCTCTATGGTCTTAAGCAAGCACCCAGAGCCTGGTTTGAAAAGTTCTCCACAGCTGTTATTCACCATGGTTTTTCACAAAGTGCTCATGATTCAGCAATGTTTACATGTTCCTCTCCACAAGGCATTGTTGTTCTTCTCATTTATGTCGATGATATGATTATCACTGGGGATGATTTCGATAGAATATGCAAGCTCAAGACCTATCTGTGCTCTTATTTTGAAATGAAAGATCTGGGAATTCTTCGCTACTTCCTTGGTATTGAGGTTGATCGTTTGTCTACTGGTTACTTTCTTTCTCAGGTGAAATACGCTTCCGACATTGTTCAGCGAGCTAGTTTAACTGACAACAAGATTGCCGATACTCCTCTTGAATTGAATGTCAAACTCTGTGCTTCTGACGGGACTTTGCTACCTAATCCTACTTTATATCGCCAACTTGTTGGCAGTCTCAACTATCTCACCATCACACGGCCTGATATTAGTTACGCTGTTCATATTGTAAGCAAATTTATGTCTGCTCCATGCTCTGTTCATTTTGTTGCTGTTCTCCGCATCATTCGGTACCTTAAAGGGACACTATTCCAGGGATTACATTTTTCATCCACTTCCAGTCTTGAGTTACAAGGATATTCCGACTCTGATTGGGCAGGTGATATAACTAATCGCCGGTCTACAATAGGATTCTGTGTTTTTCTAGGTGACTCTCTCATCGCGTGGAAAAGTAAGAAACAAACTGTGATTGCCCGTTCTAGTGCTGAAGCTGAGTATCGCGCCCTTGCCCATGCAACTTCTGAAATTGTTTGGCTTCGCTGGTTACTTAAAGATATGGGAATTGACGTTCCTACTCCTACGCCGTTATTTTGTGACAGTCAAAGTGCCATTCAGATAGCCCATAATGATGTTTTTCATGAACGTACCAAGCATATTGAGGTTGACTGCCACTTTGTTCGACATCACTACACTCATGGCACTATTCGCTTGCCTTTCGTCTCGTCTGAGTATCAACTTGCTGATTTGTTTACCAAGACTCATGTGACCGCCCGTTTTCACTTTCTCGTTTCCAAACTCCGAATGCTTTCTAAGCCTTCTTGAGTTTGAGGGGGGGTGTTAAAGTTATTATTTATTTATTTATTTATTTTGTTTTTGTTTCCTTTTATTTTGTGTTCGTTTCCTTATTGGATTAGTTTTCCTTTTCCTTATTAGACTAGGTTTTTCTTTTATCTTATTCAGCTCTATAAATAGAGCCTCTTTCTTATGTAATGATTCATTCATTAATATAGTATATTTTCTCTCTTCTCTAAATCTATTAAATTTATAAATTTTAGACAAATAATTTTTTCTTATAATACAAGAATCCATTTTGACACTATCTAATTTATTTATTTTTCACCCAGTTTATAAATTAGATAAATAATTTTTTCGAGCCCCTTCCCTAAAAAACAAAGAGTCTCCCATAAAAACAGTTTATAAAACATAAAATAATTCAAGTTTATTTTTTTAATCTATTTTTTCCTTTTTCCTTTCTGTTCGACTCATTCGACAAACAAATTGCATGAGTTAAACTGTAAATGATATATTAAAAAATAAATCATTTTATTCAACCATTAATTACTCTATGATTCTACTAGTTCTTTTGACTATCTTTCTAAAAAAATTTACTGAGTTAGTTTTTTGAAGCATATATGCTTTTATTGAAACCATATTTTTTTTTACTTTTAACTTTGTATTTTTGAAGCATATATACTTTAATTAAAATCCTAATTTTTTTATGCTTTTAATTTTATTTTTCTAATCCTACTTTTGTATGCTTTACTTGAAAAAAAAAATCAACAAAGCATCAACTATTTTGTGGGAGCCTTTTTATTTCTATTATGTTTCCTAATTGGGTAATTTGGGTACCAACATTGTCTAGTTGGATAATATATTATACACGAATGTACATATAGATATTCACATATGTACTAGTTTTACTGTGGTGCAATTAAGATTGGTAAAAAAAATTATAAACTGGTTTACATGAGTCTTTTTTTTTTGTCTAATATATTTTGTCCAGTTGGGTTTCAATTTTATCCAAATGTACCTATTTATATGTTCACATATATACTAGTTTTACTGCTTGCAATTAAGAGTGGCACAAAAAAAATTATAAACTGGTCGTTCTTTAAATAAGATAGATTAATGGATGCCAATAAACTAAGCGTGAATAGGACAAAAGGGCAAAAATGTCAAATGCTTCTTTACTGCTGCTTTGATAATTGTTTAGTGAAAGTATAATTTTTTGATAATTATTTAGGGGACAATGCATGTTGGTAATTTTTTATGTCTCTTGTAATTTGCTCTTTATGAATCTAATAATTCACAATAATGATGATGTGTCAAAATATATATTTTAAAGAATTGATTACATTTAATATAAACTGTTGGGCTAACAATTGACCACCATTATTGGGGAGTTAGAGCAAGAATTGTAAGCTTTTGTTTAAAAAAACAAAAATTATTTAGATTTTTGAAAATTAAATTACAAGAAAATTTATTTTTGTGGTTCCCTCTTCCTCATTTGGACCTATATATAGCTCTCTCATCTCTCTCTTCCATGCAACCCCTCCAAAAATAAGAAAATTCCTCTCTCTCTCTCTCTCTCTCTCTCACACACACACACACACACACAACATATATGAAGATGGAACCTAGTCCACCAGTGGTAGCAAAGAGACTGTGGAGTATAGTAAGAATAGTATTCTACATGATGAGGAAAGAGGTATCAAAGACCAAACTATTTCTTGACCTCCCTATGATGCTAAAAAGAAGCAAACTTGCCGGCAAAGCCATAGGCAACCTCATGCTCCAACACCATCATCACTACGCCACCCTCGGCTGTCGCTCCGACGACATACGCATGTCCTACGTGTCCGCCCGGGAGTATGAGTTCAGCTGCAGCAATAGCCCTGCCTTCCCCTCGTACTTCCCAAAGCGTAAACACCACCACCACCACCATCTCCACCACCATGGGCGCCGCCAGTACCACAGTACTGGCGACGACATATATGTAGTAAAAAAAGTTATTGATATTTTAAACAATTACGATGCTGTGGAAGCATCGCCCTTAACTTTGCCAGGGTTCGGCCGAAGCCCAACGGTGAGGCAATTGAGGGTAACGGATTCGCCTTTTTCAGTAAAAGATACTGAGGACAATCCACAAGTCGATAAGGCAGCCGAGGATTTTATTGAAAAGTTTTATAAGGAATTGAAGCAACAAAATAGGATGATTGCCCTAGACTCACCCTCACCGTATCACAAATGGGTTCGATAATAACGTGGAATTTTTCGACAATTGTGATCAAAATGTTTCAATTACGGTGGAGATATTGGCACCCAAAAAACACTTTGTCACAGTACGTCCTACTTTCATTCGGTCCTTTGCAACCGAGTAAGTGTCTGTTACTCGATTCTTGAGGATCAAGTATAAGTTTGTATACTCGGTCCTTGAAAACCGAGTAAGGTATTATTAAGTTTATATTTGGTTTTTCACAATCAAATAACATACACCTTACTTAATTTTCAAGGACCGAATGAAAAGTGAGAGTGTTTCCAAGAGATATCGGATGTGCCAATATCTCCACCCTTCAATTGATAACTAACTCCGTGTTCAAGGTAAAAATATTCAGTATCGCGACTGTATCAGTAATTTACTCGATCTTTCTGATTACACAATATGACAGAGATAGTGAGATCGACTGTTGTAGATAAATCAATTTTTGTTGGATTTTTTTTTACTTTTTTCCGAAGCATTTCTCCTTTTGTTTTCTTTTCCTTCCTTTTTTTTTGTTGTCTTCATTTCAATGATGAGAAAGTAAAGAATAATTTTGTGTGAAATTCTCTTCTTTTCATAAAGTTTGTATCTAGTTATTAAATTGTTGCATATTGAAGAGAGAACTTACAGAAGAAGGGTTTTGTTTTGGCCAGAATTGGAGATTTTAATGTCATGGTTTATGAATTTAGTCAGGTTTTTTCTTTTCTTTTAAGGAAAGAAAAAATATAAATCTCTTTCTTTTATTATAATAATAAAAAAAATCTAATTCTAAACAAGACACACATTCAATAATTCTCTTAAATTTAAATAAATTTCTTACCAAATATGATACTTCACTCGCTGGTATAGTTAATTAGTTAGGTTGGGAACATTGGATTCATTAGTTATTTAATGGTGGGGCTATTGTCACCTATCAAATCTCTTTGTAACACTTTTACATTGATTTGGTACAATAAAGCCGAGTATGTGTGTATTGACTCGGCGCAATAGGGTTGAATATGTGTACATTATTTTGCGCAATAGAACCGAATCAGTGTATTTTTTTTATTTTCAATATTAATTTAATTCTATTACACCGAATAAATAATTGTATACTCGATTCTATTGCATTAAATTAACGTAAGAAGCGGTTCAAAGAATTTTTGGGTGGGACTATATATTTAAGGCTTTGAAGTTGCCTTTCCTATACGGTCATTTCAACGTATTAATGAACTTTTTGTGGCTACAGTTCTTTTGAGTAGTTGGGCGGTCACTTGTCATGCACAATGCACAACTGGAAAAAAGTGCGATAGCATTTATGCATGGAAAAACATTTTATGAAATATCATACGTACTAAATTTTTAACAATAAATTTTTATCGTTAAAATATTAAAAACTATTTTCAGCACCAAATATTTATTAATAAAAGTTTAGTCTATTTACGAACAGCCTTCACCCGATACTCATTGTATATATGTATGTTTTAAGAAATATTATGTATATATATATGGTCTTGATATGGTACATGCTAATTTTTTTTAACAATATATTAATATCATTAAAATATTGAAAGATACTTTTAATCCCAAAAATTTATTAATAAAAGTCTAGTGTTTTTACAAACAGCCCTCACCCGATACTTGTATATATATAAAAATATTAATGAATGCATATTTACGTACCGAATCAGTTAGACTACTGATTAATTATGATCAAATTAGTTTATCAATATATAATTGTTCTATTCATTTAAATTTTTATTATGGTTTTATGAAAATCTTAAAGCGCACATTTTAATTAATTTAATAATGTTCAATAATGAGATACCTTTTTGAAGTTTATAGAGAATCTTGGTCGTGATTGGCAGTCATCTTTTGGTAAGGCTGTTATTGGCTGGCTGTTGGTCCAGGTTGTCAAGTCTTAGTTAACCATTTTGAAATTTGTATCGGAGTAATAATGAATTTTCTATTTATCTATATATATATATTCATCTTTCTCAATAAAAAAACAAAATTAAGATACTGTATATATGCATATATATATATATTAAACGAAGTCTTATATGTATTAGTGAGCTAGTCTAGCAATAAAAAATGTTCAACGATATTAGAAAGAACTCCGGGTAGATTCCCATCTGAAGTGGGATAGGATCGAGTTTTATTTTTATTATATATATAGTAAAAGAAAATGAGTTAGACTTTTCATTGTAAAAAAAAATTCAAGATCAATTTTAACTGCCGTTAATTAAAGTTCTTTTTTTAAAGAAATCTTTACACCAAAAAGTTGATTTAGGGAGAAATATTATTAAAAAAGGCAAAAAAAAAAGGAGGATTTTAAAAACGCAAAATGTTAGTGGCTCTGTCATTTTCTTTCATAATTGTTGATACAAAAATTCAAATATTAATTATGATTGATGGAGTAACTAAAATATACAAGCCAAGTTTAAGAATAAGTACAAGACCCCCTACCAAAAAATGAGAGAGAGAGAGAGAGAGAGAGAGAGAGAGAGAGTAATTTAAATTAAAAGACTGCTTCCATGATATGACAATTAAGGTCTGTTTCTTGTTTTCGAAGAAACTAGAAATAAATTTAAAAGGGTGTATAATATAACACGAAGGGTGTGTTTGATTAATATTATTTTCTCGAATAAATTCTATCAATGTTTATTAAATTATTGGCAAATTTTATTAATGGCTATTGAATTTCATTTTATTACAATCAAACCATTAAAATTTTAAAAAGTATTACAAGCGATCACTCTGTCAAATTCCACCGTTAAAACTAACAGAACCATGTTATGTGCGAAATGCTATATGGGCATTTAAGTCATTTTTCTTTCTTTTTTTTCCCTTTTTTTTCTTCTTCTTCCACCATTATTCTTCTTATTCTTCTTCCTCCATTCTTCTTCTTATTATTATTTTTCTTCCATTGCCACCCCTCATCGCCGCCGCAAATTTGACCCTCTGTCTAACTCCTCTATTAAAATTAACGGGAAGCTGACGTGGCAACCAAACTTCAGAATTTTTCGTATTTTTTTTCTAATTATAATAATAAAAAAATTATTTTTTCTACCCAAAATAAAATGTATCATATTTATACATAACAAGTAATATTATTACAGTTCAAATTTTAAAAAAGTTAGATTTTGATTTACTTTTATCAGACAATATTCTAAATTAAACATGGTAACTTAAAAATTTTAAAAATTCTTATTGGTGTACTAACATTCAGTTATGAAAATGTCAGAGTTATAGAGGTTACCTTCCCCCCGGGCATAACCCCTCAAAACGGGAATTACTATATGTATGGTCTAATATATAATATTGACATCAATTACAATAAGAGAATTGGTTTTAAATGACTAAATATTTAAGAGAAATTTTGATATTTACCATTGTAGGTAAAATTTAATAGAAAAATCCTTAAAGCAAACAAATATGTGAATGCAATTATTGTAAAATAATTGAAATTGATATTCTCACCGTTAAATGTATTATTATTTTAAAAAAAAAAAACTCTTAATGTCTACGTGGGAACGGAAAAAAATTTGCAACAAAATCGATTATAAGCACACCACAAAAATTCAATATTTTTATATGTAATATGAGTAATATATATATATTTCTCGCAATTCAAATTTCAAAACCTATTAAAACAATTCTCAAATAACACAATAAATAAACACATGCAAGGAAGCCACAAATTTGAACCCCCTTCAAATAACACTTAATTTTTTATTTTTTTAAGTTATTGTGTTAGTTAGAAGCATGTAGATTTAGTAGAAAAAAAATATTTTGTCTTTTTATTTAGAAAATTAGTAGTTTTTTTTAAGTCATCTTTTGCGAAGCAGTAGAAATTTTTTTAATTTTGCTTTTTGATGTGTTTTTGTTGCCTACATATTTTCTCATTTTTTATTAAAATGTAAATGCACAAATAAACATTTTAATAGAAAATTAGAACTTTCAAGAAAATAAAAAAAACACGAAAAATCCTGAAGTTTCGTTGCCGCGTCAGCTTTCCGTTAACCTTAACAGAGGAGTTAGATGGATGGTCATATTTGTAGTGAAAATTTACTTTGGAGGCACGCTTGTAAAGTTTCAAATATTGAAATCAAGATTGCAAATACCCTAAACTTTGGGGGGGTTCCCAAAAAAATATTAAAAGTAATATAAAGTGACATGCAAGATGCGGTAGTATCTTATTGGTTCTTTCAAAATTTACACAAGAGTTTATAAAATAGCATTGCAACAAAAATTTTGTAGAGTTCAAGTACTGTCCAAAAATTGACCAACACATAAGATTTACACATTAAATTTTACATAACTGTTGGAGATGCTCAGTATCTCCAATTGTAGTGTAAAAGTGAGTAAACTACATTAATCGCCCTTAAGCTATTAGCCTAATGTCATTTTGCATGTGTTGCTTTAATCATTTTGTTCAAATTTTCTGTTAAGTTGGATAAAATTGGGCCTATTTTTGTCATTTAATTAATTATTTTTTTAAAAAAATTACATTAATTAGATATTTTAAAGAAAATAAAAAATAAAAGAAAAAGAAAAATAAATGGAGTTCTTCAAAAAGAAAATAGGAGAGAGAGAAACCCACCGCGCCGCCGCCACATCACTATCTCCATCTCTTTCACCCTCCCTTTTTCTCATGCATATACATATATACATACCTACACACACATAAACCTCCACCATCAACACCACGCCACATCACCATCTCCATTATCTCTTTCACCCTCCCCTTTTATTCTCTTCATATACACCTCCGGCCACTTCCCCTTTTCATAATATCCGGCGGTGGCTGTCCCTTTTTTTGCATCGACAGTAGTGGGTTTGATTTGATTTTATAGTTATCTTTGTATTGATGATTTTGGGGTTAAATCCTTGCATTGATTTGGTTTAATTATAATCTAGGTTTAATGATTTAAAATTTGGATTTCAATTTTGGCGGGGCCAATATGGTTAGGGATGGCAATAAAACCCAACCCGGTGGGTTTCCGACTCGACCTGACCCGGATGAAGCAGGTTTTTTCAAGCTATGGGCGGGTTTGGGTTTTAAAAAAAACCCGGAGCTGGTTTGAGGTGGGTTCGGGTTTTGTCTTAAAAAACCCAACCCGACCTGACCCGTATATATATATTGTTTTTTTTAAAGAAAACCCCAGAGCCTAGACCATCCCAATTGTTTAACCTCCGTTCTCCTCATTTCTCAGTCTATCATTCTATTAGTCTTTCTCTCCATCTCCCCTCTCCCACACAGCCACACTTACAGTGGAGAGATGCTCCCCACTAGTTCCGATAACTCCTCTTCCACCTCTCTTCCAACTACCACACACGTGGCCACGCCAGCACGCCACTACTCCTTCTCCACCACACGGCCACTCCAGCACGCCACTACTCCTCCACCACTGGCCAATCTATTCTTCCACAGGTAAAGTTCGATCTCACATTTGCATATGTTGATGTTGCAAGATTTAAATAAAATTAGGGATTTTATACTTTTAGTGTTAATTAATTTTGTATAGAGACAAAGGATTATTGAATTATGTATGCATATAAAAAATTAGTGGACATCTAATAAACCATCTATTTATGGAATGAGCCTGTAGATTTGTAAAATTTCCATCGTTTTCCTACTTCTTCTGTTTTTTAATGGTTTGCAGCTCCACTCTTGTTACGAAGGTTAGAGGAAGAAAAGGTATTTTCGGGGCGGGGCTCCGAGTCAATCTTGTGGGGCGGGTTTGGGTTTAAAAGAGGAAACCCGTCTCGGGTTCGGGGCGGGCTAATGTATATACAGGTCGGGTTTGGTATTGGCCAAACCCGCCCCATACCCAACCCGTTGCCATCCCTAAATATGGTGGTGCGATGGGAAGGGGGGTGGAGATTGTGGCCGGAGGTGCAAAAGGTGAATGGTGATGGTAGTGATGTATGTTTATGACAGAGAAAAATGGAGGATTTAGAGAGAGAATTTTTAATAAAAATTCTAATTAAATTTATTTTTCTCGAAAAATAATTTAAATGGCAAAAATGCCCCCTACTTCCATTCAACTTAATAGAAAATTTAGACGGAATGGTTAAAATGATATTTGCTAATAATTTAAGGGTGTTTGATTGGCAATTTTTTCCATGAAAAATGAGCATTTTTCACTTGATTTGACAACTTAAGGTGTTTGATTGGCTTTTTCTTTCCAGGCAATTCAATTATAACTTTTGGCTCACACGTGTATTTTCAAGGCAATTGAGGAAAATGTTTTCTTGGGGGGGCGTGGGTGGTTTTTTATTTTCCATGCTTGGGCACAGTTAACAAGACAAGATTTTTACCATTTTCTACATTAAAACTGCCATAATTTAAAATATAAAATTCAAAATAATATAAAATTTTAATATTTAAAGTCTACTAATCAAGATCAATTAAACAAGATCCACCATGACTATATAATTATGTAAAAAAAATACCAATAATTTTTTTTACATTAAATATGCCATAATAAAACTAATATTTTCTGAATAAAAAATTAAAGCAATCAAACACACTACACTACATTTTTCATACAACTCAATTCTAGGCAATTCAATTGCCCGTAACTTATTTTCTTTCCATGCAAATTTCATACTTACAATCAAACGCACCCTAAGAGTTAAAATTATGCATCTTTTAGTTTAAAGGCCAAAATAATACTATGCTAATAGTTTAAGGGCTATGAAGGTAGTTTACTCTAAAAGTTATTATATTTTAAAATTTTATAATAAAAATAGGGAGAGAAAGAACTGACATATTAATGTAAACTTGTAGTATATTTTACGCTTCAATTTTATATAAAAGCCAAATCTAAAAGGCAATTGAAAAATGAAAATTTTATAAATTATGTAAATTATTAAATAGAAAACTACGATATACATGACTACTAGAAATGCACTGCCTTGGGCTTACCAATTAGGGCTGTCTATTCCAAGACATTGTGCACAATTTGGACTTCAATTGACTCAATCAGCCGTGGGCCTGGGCCGAGTTGCATCAGGCAGGCAAATGTACTCATATGGGTTGCTACCAAGCTTTGTGCCCGGGTCGAGAGGGCATTTTATCGCATGCCCTCAATTTATTTTTTAACTTTTTATTAAATTAAATATTTTTATTTTCTTTTTCTATGTTATCAAACGGAGCTTAAACATATGGATTTTTTTCATGAAACTTATCGTCTCTACTAAATTTCATCAAAAATTAAAATCAATTTAGAAGTGGGTAACTAATCATATAATTTTTCAATAGATGAAAGTGAATATATATATCACATTTTCAATAGACCTGCTGTCGATTTGTTTTTTTTTATATTGTTTTTTTTGATTAAATTTTGTGGAGCTAATATCATTATAGTTATCATTTCTATCAAATTTTATTAAAAATTTAACCGTTTACCTCTCAAAATAAACTATGATCTTTTTTCTTAAAATGAGGACCATACTTCTTGGCGTGAAACTGTGCATATGTAAATGCATTTCATTTACCACATCCTTACTTTACTCTAAAAGTCTACCACATAATACATGCCAACCTATCATCTTATATATCAAAACATAATTAAAATGGGGAATTCCTAAATGCCCCTAGAAAAATATTCACTACAATCCACTTTTATTTCACCCCCACCAATTTTTTTGCATTTCACCCTACTTATTTTTCTAACCCCATAGAAAGTCTTAAGGGTCCGCTTGGTTGTAACTCAAATTACTAATTAGACAATTTACAGCTAGCTAATTACGAAATTTTCATTTGGTAGTGTTGCACTGTGTAAATTGAACAATGTAAATATTATAAGTTGATTGACAAAAACTCAAATTAAATCCTTTCGAGTAAAACTAGAAATTGTTTAATTCCAGAATTAGAGAATTCACTCCAACTCTATTTTCAAGAAGATCTGTTTTTACACTTGATGTCGATGATTCAAGATAAAATTTTAAATAATATAGAAAATTTGAGAACATGTTTCTATTCTAACATTCAAAATTTCTCATTTAAGTTTTCCAAATACTTAAAAAAAATTGAATTATTTATAAATAAGTAAATTTACAATTCATCAATCAAAAGTTAACTAATTTTAAAATAAATCAATTTGCGCAACCAAACGGTCCCTAAATCAATTAATACTTACCGGTAGTACCAAGTCCCCACAGCCGTTCGAGTTCTGAAGAAATTCCACGAGCAATTATACTCGACAATTACTTCGCAACGTGACCAAATTGTGCATTACAATAAAAGGAAAGGAACCTATCAGATGATCTAATGCATTTCTGTGGGGGTTTAGGTTTGTAGATAATTTAATATTTTGGGTGCGTTTGGCGCGCCAGATAAGGAGGTAAGATAGGATAGAGGTCGGATAGGATAAGAATCGGAATTGGTCGGATAAGTATTATGTGGGATAGGATAGGAAAGGAATCAGTCGGATAAAGATTAAGAAGGACCGGACAGGATAAGTACTAGTCGGATAAGTATTTAATAAACTTTGCATTTGGAGTTTCGGATTACAAGTCTAGATATTATATAATACAACTTGCTTTTCTTTTAAAAATATATGCAGTTTTAATTGTTGTGCACAATTTTTTTTTAACTAATGCGATTCTTCTATTTATAAATAAGTTCCGTAAAAAACTCTTTTGGGAGAAAAGTTCTATATCACATACAATATTTATGAACTACACATTAAGTACAGTTTCAAATTCTAATGTTACCATTTTTTCTAAAATTAAAGTTTCTTATAAATACCTTCATTTAATAAATAAATAAAAATGCCATATTATAAAAGAAATGAATTTTATTAGTTGAGTTACTGTGATTTTGGGTGGTTGGAAATTTTTATTAATAAATTTGATTATCTAAAAGTTGTAAAGAAAAAGATTAAAAAAATTAATTTTTATATTCATTTTGTTATTCGGCAATCATGGGATAAAATAATACCACCTATAGGGGTGGTATATATTTATCCGGTTCTAAAGGGATAAAATGATAATTAATCCCAAATATAATCCAGTCCCGTGTTGCGCCAAACGAGGGATAGGATTAAAATATCATATCTGCCCTTGCGCCAAACACATGACAAGATTTATTTATCCTATCCTTTCCGACAACAAACACCGGATAGGATTAATTAATCATATCCTGCTTCTAATCCCGCACGACAAACACACCCTTTAGGAAAATTGAAGAGGAGATTATGATTTGTAAGATTTGCAGAATTCGTTTCCAAATGTGACTTTATTTCTATCCGTGAGAGTTTGCAGTTAATCTGCATTTTTAAGTTAATCCGCATTACCTACTAAATTAATCTACGAGTATGTATAGACTTACAAAAAAATATTATTGATTTAATTTTATAGATATTATTTTATTAATGATTTAATATTAAAAAATTCATTAGATTAATAAGTACATCTACTTTAAGTAAATAAATAAAAATATTACTTTTATATGCTCAGAATTTCTTCTTTTGTTAGAATAGTATCATAAAGGTATTGAAATATTTTAAACATCAAAACTACTAACAGATACTAGGCGTCACGTGTTGTTTGGTTGGGTTTAAAGTCATATATACTTCAAATTAATCTACTCAAGGATACACACTTTGGATCAATTGTTTCAAGTCCAAATCTTTTGAAAAAGGACACAATTTTGTATAAAGTCCCGATTATTATTTTGTTATTTAAATTAATTAATTTATATATTTGTAGGTATAGTGTCAAATATACCCTTCTTATAATCCGATATCTTTCTCCATATTTTTATCGATATTAATTAAGTTCAAAATTAATTAATTCGTTTTGTCCTTTTCACAAAATTCCATAATAGATAACTTACATGACCTTAGAGCCAAAAATCATGCTAAAATCACTTCATAGAGCTCCTCCTCAAATTAATCACTAATAAAAATCCACAAAACCCATCAATAAGAAAATCTCAGTTGGAGAGGAAAACTAATGCCAACATTTTTTCCTTTAGTTCTTTTGGGGTTTCTTGTTTTACCCTCTTCTTTGTTCCCACTTGTTTTATTGGTGTGTTCTATACTTATATTGTTTTGATTTCTTCTTCTTTTTGGGTAATTTTTTTGCCAAACATTGCATTTGTTCTATTTCTTTCTTAATAATTCTTCTCCTCCCACATTTAGCACATATCACTATGTCATCCATAAGAATTCTACTCTCATCCAATAGTTAAGTGTGTCGAACTCAAAAGCCCCCTCTTCTACACCACATATATATGTTGAGGTCAGAACTCCCAAATAGGGTTCTTTTCATTTCCTTTCCACTTTTGTCTTGATGGGGGTGGTTTAAAATACATATTATGTAACAATGGTTTCTGTATTTATGCATTGTTCTTTTCTTTTTTTTTTTCATTTATCTACATTTGTATTATTTTTGAGATCCATAAAAAATGTATGATTATTTTAATTTTAGACGAAAAGTTTATTGCTCAAGATTGATTTTGCAATGTGGTTTGTATGAAGTAGATTGCTCGAGTTACTAATAGATCACATGTTCCAATGTGAGACTACTACTCGGATACAATGAAGTTGCTAGTGTAGTACTTTTTTTCACTAAACCCTCAATTACTATTTGTTGGACTGCTCTCACCACTCACATTGCTACTCAATTGGTACTTTTTCGCAACCATATATATGTATATATGTGTGTATCTAACTTAATATGTCTCAGATATACATGTATGCGAAACTTAATAAGCTTCATATAGTTAAGTTGAATTTTGCTAACTTTTGTACACCTAAAGATTATGTTTTTAGTATATTAATTGTTCACGTATAAGTAGGCATTTTTGCAAAAAAAAAGTTGTATTTTTTTTAGAATGTCTGTTTAACCAATCATTTTTTGCACGTAACTTAATATGCCTCGTATATTCTTCATGTTTTTATCATGTCTACATTGAAACTAATTATATGTCTGAAAATTATGTTTATATTGAACGCTTAGTTTTAGGGATTAAGTTTAGTAATGTGTAATAATTTCGGTTACAATTTTGAATTTTTTGAATTGATTTAAATTTAAAATTTTGAATTTGACTTTAAGTTAGATCATAAATATTATCCATTAACATATTTTAGATTTTGAATTTATTTTACTAGTTTGACTTTTATCTTTTATCTTTTAAATTTGAATTTTGCTTTGGTTATAGTTATTTTCCAAATGTTAGGTACTTGAATTTATGTTAAATATAATTCGAGTGAAGGGCATTATTGGAATTTTTAAATTTTGTTTATATTTTCTTATTTATTAATTGCAATTTTTATAATTATCCTTCCAACTAAAATATGTCCCTTTGCTAAAAGTTTGTCTTTCAAACAATAGACCTAAAAGATGTATCCTTGAGTAGATAGAGAATTTTATTCTTGTCCTTTAAACTAAAAGCCCCTTATTCTTTTTACTCTTATAAAAGTCAAACTTCAAATTAAATTAACTTAAAAAGTAGCTCAAAAACTTTTCATCTCACCTCATTTCTCTTCTAACAAAAATTGTCGCTTAATATTTTTGATTAACCTTAAATTGCACCAACTAATTTATTTTCTAAATTAACCACATTTAGTATTTTATGTGCTTCCCCTAAAAATATATAAGTTTGCCCTAATTTTTCTTGATTTTCTCATTTTCTTTTCTTCTTAGTCCAGCCTCCATCGTTTGCAAAATTATTATAGCAGTTTTGTGTTTTTCCGGCTACCAAAGCTAAAGAAATTACATGTAATTATAACTATTTTTTGTTTCTGCTTTTATATTTTAACAACCTAAAAATTGTATAGGTTTTTATATATACATATATATTATGATAGGGAGAAATAGCAATTTACTCCATTTGGATAAATAAATAAGACAAGTGGATTGTCACGCATGCATGCGTGGCAAGAGGCCTCAACTTAATAGACCTCATTTGAGCACATACTTCCCTCCCTCCTATCTACGATATTTAATACTCTGAATTAAGGGGAGACACAAGACATGCTCCATCAACCACTGCAATGATGGAAGCAGATCTGGGTCAACCACACCTGCTCCATAAACCTACTTTCTCCCCTACTATATATGCAAAACGTTTACACCATTAACAAGAGAGAGTGTTTTTGGGCATTAATGACTGAGACTCAAGCAAGAACAAAACAATTTTTTCTCATTTTAGACCTTTCTCACTTATATTCAACAAGTCTAATAAGTGTATAAGAGCTTACTAACTTAGTATGGTTAGGTCAGAAATGAAAAGAGAGATTCTAACATCCTATTGTAATTGATATGTTTGCGAATAAAGAGGTTAGCCTGTACTATTTGTTCTTGTATAATCAGAGCTTTGCTCTACGCCATTGTCATATATAAAAACACCCCGAGCCTCAAGTTCCTCCACAGAGGAGGAGTAGTCCTTATCACAAGAGGATGAACCTCCTCTTTACGTTCTCTTTTATGTTTGATTTTGATCTTATTTTGCCACGTATTATTTTGTTTGACTAGTCATCATAAAAAACCACAAAATATTTGATTGTAGTTAAAAGAGTCTATTCCAGATTTTTACACCAACATATTATAACCCCAATTAAGAGAATCAATACTTGGGATGTAATTTAATGTTATTATTACAGTAATTACTAGTATAATTTCTAGATTTATGGATTTAAAATATTTTTTAATTGTTATTCAATCGATTACATCTTTTTTTAATTGAATAATGGTTACCCAATTACTTAATTAGATTAGTTATACACTTTGATTTAGTATTAAGAATTAAAATATACTTGTTTTTATTTATTTATTTATTTGTTTTGTTTTTTTAAAGATGATTGAAATCTAATGAATAGATGCTTTGAATATAATTTTACGTAATGGTATATAGTGTAACGCCCTGAATCCCACACCCCGGGGTAGCGGGGATGCTACAGTATCCACCTATAGGGCGGACATAAATTTGGATAATGTACGCACCTAAGACCAACTGAAGTTCCCTAAATATAAATCTTAAAATTATGACGCATTTATACGATACAAACTGTTGACCAAATCACAAACCATTATCAAACTCATTAAATATAAAAGTCATATATACATAAAACCATAAATTCTCCACAAAATATTCTTCACTAATATTATATAACCACAATATATTATTAATAAAACCCAAACGAAACAAACCAAAGTCTTTTACATGAAGACTACACAAGGTCAAGTTGGTATCAAGGATCTACTTTATCGCATGCAACCTCATCCTTTCCCTTGTGATCTACTACACGATCAGATTTTGTACTTGTGGAGAGAAGACGTGAGCTAAAAAGCCCAATGGAAACACGAGTGCAAAATGAAACTAATAATTGAGCTATTAAGATTGTAAACAAGCCTAATAAATGAGGCTCCAAAGTATAAGGGAATTCAATAAAGAAAATAATTATACCTCATTAAACTCATATAAGAATCATAAACAATGTTGTCACTTTGTTAAGGAATATATAAATTATAAAATCGACACATTTAATTTTGTTGTGTAGAGGATAAGTAACCGAATATAAATTTCGGACAAACTAGTAACACATACAAAATGAATGGTTACTCCGTAAATGCTAATGTGGTGGTCCTCATTCCGGGGGCTCCTCACCCCGTGGCAGTGGCACCTCTTCCTTGCTTCCTTGCACGGTTTTCGGTTTTTGCATCCGAGGGGCTCTCCGTCCTAACTTACAAACGAACCACAAATACAAGCACAAGTACAATATCCATACAATACACAATTTACATTAAATGTGTCTTTAAACCAAGTTTAAGTGCCAACACTAAAGTAAATTCCATAAATAATTTTAAAAGTAAACTTATTCAATTATACCAATAATTTATGGGCAAGGTGTACTAGGACGAATTCACTGTTCATCATCAAAACTAGACTTTAAAACCCATATAACAACCAAACTTGCAAATTCATATATCAAATACCATCATCAAGCTAAATACTTGTATTTACCCACAACTTCATAGTTCAATTAATAAAAAATTTAGAAAATCATATCTTCTCTAAAATAGCAAATCTAAGGTTCATATGGGTGGAACTCAAAATTAACAATCTAGAGTATAAAACATGTAAATTAGAGTAGAGAAGAGAAGTTTACTCATGTTCCCACCTCAAATAAAAGATTGATGAAGAATTGAAGTAGTTGAGTATGAAGAGCTTGAAGAGCTTGAAGGATCCTTGGATGAATTGAATGATTCAAAGAAAGAGGATGATGAAATCTTGTTGATGATGTTGGTAGCTTGTGATTTCTACTAGTAGAATGGATTTAGTGGTTTAATTTATGATGAATTAAGGTTTTAAGGTGAGGGAAATAGAGAGAAGAGCTCTGATTTTCAAGGGTTTAGAACATAGAAAAATAAGAAGTGTGTAGAAGAGAAGAGCTTAAGTGGAATAAAAAGGAAAATCACTAAAATGCCCCTTTTTTGCGTCATTGTGCGTTACCAGCAACTTCAGAGCTAATTTTAGGCTAGTAAATGTCCGAAATGGAAACTTTTCAGTGGGAAGAAGTTTTAGCTCTTCGAGTCTTCTTTCTAAAGATATAAAGAACGCCAAAATCGGAGTTCTGAACGAAAAGATATGATCAAAATGGTAACACTGCACAATTGTTTAAAATATTTTTATTTCTCTATAATTTGTAGGTTAAACATGTAGGAATCTAGAATACGTTAAATGTATTCAAACAAAGACCAAGATGAATAAAACAAAGAAAATTACGACAAAAAGTGTAAAAAGTGGGTAAATGGTAACCAAAACTGAACATAGTTATCAATAAAAAAAATCTCAAACCATATCCAACTTATGAAATTTGTATGACAAATATCAAAATAAAAATTAAACTCATATAAAGGTATAAAACAAGGATGTTCATGCTCAAATGAAAATGCAAATGCCACGAGTATTACAGTCTCCCCTCCTAAAAAGAATTTCGACCCGAAATTCGAAAAGAATCCAATTTAAATGAGGATGAGTAATGTTCAACGTACCAAATAAAGATATAAACGAAGAATTTTCGATTCTAACTCTCATGTTGCTTCCTCCATATCATGATGGAACCAAAGGACCTTTACTAACGGAATAACTTTGTTACGAAGAATCTTCTCCTTGCGATCTAGAATTTTTACTAGTTGAGTTTTATAAGAAACACTATCATCGATTTCCAACTCTTCCATTGGTAGAACATGTGAAGAATCGGGGATATACTTTTTAAGTATGAAGACATGAAAAACATCATATACTCGCTCAACAGAAAACGGTGGCGCTAATTGATACGATACATTACCAACACGTTGTGTAATCTCGAAAGGACCTATGTAGCGCGGTGCTAGATTGCCTTTGCCACCAAAATGAATGATTCCTCTATAGCTTTTCACCTTCAAAAACACAAAATCACCCACTTCAAATTGTAATGGGCGTCTTCGTTTATCAGCGTAGCTCTTTTGACAACTTTGGGCTGTGGTCAGCCGTTGCTTGATAACTCGAATCTTTTCAGTTGTCTCTTCCACAAGTTGTGGCCCTATAAGTGCTACTTCTCCAGCTTCAGTCCAACACATAGGTGAGCGACACGGACTTCTATATAAGGTTTCACTCTGCAATATCACCCTGGGAAGGCGAATGTTGTTGCCGATGCGCTTATCCGAAAGAACCAAGGGTCCTTATCCTCTCTACGGTGTCGAGAGTGGAAACTTTGTCAAGCGTTACAAGACTTTAATTTGGTTGTTGATCATCGAGAAAATGTTGCTTTTCCTGCCAACATCATTATTCGACCACTCATTCAAGACCGAGTAATTCAAAGTCAATCTGAAGACGAAGAAATTGCTGAAATTAAAAAGAAGTTAGAAAGTGGAGAATTAGTTGAACATCACACTATTGCTGCTGATGGTGGTGTACGTCATAAAGGAAGAATCCTTGTACCGAAGGACAATGAAGACATTAAGCGAGAAATCCTAGATGATGCCCACAAGTCCAAATTCACCATCCACCCCGAAAGCTTAAAGATGTACAAAGATATCCGACACACTTATCAATGGATGGGAATGAAACGAGAAATTGCCACTTGTGTATTAAAATGCCCCACTTGTCAAAAAATCAAGATCGAGCATCAAAGACCTGCCGGTGAACTTCAACCCCTCCCTATTCCTGTATGGAAATGGGAAAATATTACGATGGATTTCCTTATGGGGCTACCGAGGACGCAACAGAAGCATAATGCTATTTGGATAATTATCGACCGTCTCACCAAATCAGCCCATTTCTTACCAATGAAGGATACCGACTCACTCGAGACACTTGCTAAACTCTACGTACGAGAGATTGTATGCCTTCACGAAGTCCCCATTTCCATTGTATCTAATAGAGACGCACGCTCTACATCACGATTTTGGAAAGCATTTCAAAGTGCACTTGGCACCCGACTTAAGATGAGTACCGCGTTCCATCCGCAAACTGATGGCCAATCGGAGCGAACCGTACAAATTCTTGAATATATGTTACGAGCATGTGTTTTAGATTTTCAAGGTAGTTGGGACAACCATTTATCCTTAGCGGAATTCGCTTACAACAATAGTTTTCAAGCAAGTATTGGACTGGTACCGTATGAAGCCTTATATGGAAGACCGTGTCGCTCACCTATATGTTGGATTGAAGCTAGAGAAGCAGCACTTAACGGGCCACAACTTGTGGAAGAGATGACTGAAAAGTTTCGAGTTATCAAGCAACGGCTGACCACAGCCCAAAGTCATCAAAAGAACTACGCTAATAAACGAAGACGCCCATTACAATTTGAAGTAGGTGCTTTTGCGCTTTTAAAGGTGAAAGCTAATAGAGGAATCATTCATTTTAATAGCAAAGGTAAGCTAGCACCGCGCTACATAGGTCCTTTCGAGATCATACGACGTGTTGGTAATGTATCGTATAAATTAGCGTTACCATCTTCTCTTGAGCGAGTATGTGATGTTTTTCATGTCTCCATGCTTAAAAAGTATATCCTCGATTCTTCACATGTTCTACCAGTGGAAGAGTTGGAAATCGATGAGAGTGTTTCTTATAAAACTCAACCAGTAAAAATTCTAGATCGCAAGGAGAAGATTCTTCGTAACAAATTTATTCCATTAGTAAAGGCCCTTTGGCTCCACCATGATATGGAGGAAGCAACATGGGAGTTAGAATTGGAAATTCTTCGTTTATATCCTCATTTGGTACGTTGGACATTACTTATCCTTATTTAAATTGGATTCCTTTCAAATTTTGGGTCGAAATTCGTTTTAGGAGGGGAGACTGTAATACCCGTGGCATTTGCATTTTCATTTGAGCATGAGCATCCTTGTTTTATACCTTTATATGAGTTTAATTTTTATTTTGATATTTGTCATAAAAATTTCATAAGTTGGATCTGATTTGAGATTTTTTTTATTGATAACTATGTTCGGTTTTGGTTACCGTGCTCCCACTTTTTACATTTTTTGTCGTAATTCGCTTTGTTTTATTCATCTTGGTCATTGTTCGGATACATTTAACCTATTCTAGATTCCTACATGTTTAGCCTACAAATTATAGAGAAATAAAAATATTTTAAACAATTGTGCAGTGTTACCATTTCGATCATATCTTTTCGCTCAGAACTCCGGTTTTGGCATTCTTTATATCGTTAGAAAGAAGACTCAAAGAGCTAAAACTTCTTCCCACTGAAAAGTTTCCAGTTCGGACATTTACTAGCCTAAAATTAGCTCCGATGCTGCTGGTAACAAACATAGTGAAGCGAAAACAGGGGCATTTTGGTGATTTTCCTTTTTATTCCACTTAAGCTCTTCTCTTCTAAACACTTCTTATTTTCCTCTGCTCGAAACCCACGAAAATCAGAGCTCCTCTCTCTATTTCCCTCATCTTAAAAACTTAATTCATCACAAATTAAACCACTAAATCCATAATACTACTAGAAATCACAAGCTATCAACATCATCAACAAGATTTCATCATTCTCTTCCTTTGAATCATTCAATTCATCCAAGGATCCTTCAAGCTCTTCATACTCAACTACTTCAATTCTTCATCAATCCTTTATTTGAGGTGGGAACATGAGTAAACTTCTTTTTTCTACTCTAATTTACATGTTTTATACTTTATATTGTTAATTTTGAGTTCCACCCATATGAACCTTAGATTTTCTATTTTAGAGAAGAGATGATTTTCTAAATTCCTATTAATTGAAGTATGAAGTTGTGGGTAAATACAAGTATTTAGCTTGATGATGATATTTGATATATGAATTTGCAAGTTTGATTGTTATATGAGTTTGATAATGATTTGTGATTTGGTCAACAATTTGTATCATACAAATGCGTCATAATTTTAAGATTTATATTTAGGGAACTTCAGTTGGTCTTAGGTGCGTCCATTATCCAAATTTATATCCACCCTATAGGGGGATACCGTAGCATCCGCGCTATCCCGGGGTGTGGGATTCGGGGCGTTACAAAGTTGCCCAAGGTCTAGTTGGTATCAAGGATCTACTCTATCATATGCAACCTCAACCTTTCCCCTTTTCCCTTGTCAACTACTACACGATCAGGTTTTGTACCTATAGAGATAAGACGTGAGCTAAAAACCCAATGAAAACACGAGTACAAAATGAAACTAATAATTGAACTATTAAAATTGTAAACAAGACCAAAAAATGAGGCTCCAAAGTATAAAGGAATTCAACAAAGAAAATAATCATACCTCATTAAACTCATATAAGAATCATAAACAATGTTGGCACTTTGTTAAGGAATATATAATTTATAAAATTGACACATTTACTTTTACTTTGTAGATGATAATTAACCGAATATAAATTTCGGACAAACAGGTAACACATACAAAATGAATGGTTCCTCCGTAAATGCTAATGTGGTGGTCTCCATTCTGGGGGCTCCTCACCCCGTGGCATTGGCACCTCTTCCTTGCTTCCGTGCATGGTTTTCGATCTTTGCATTCGAGGGGCTCTCCGTCCCAACTTACAAACCAACTACAAATACAAGCACAAGTACAATATCCATACAATACACAATTTACATTAAATGTGTCTTTAAACCAAGTTTAAGTACCAACACTAAAGTAAATTCCATAAATAATTTTTAAAGTAAACTTATTCAATTATACCAATAATTTATGGCCAAGGTGTACTAGGACGAATTCACTATTTATCATCAAAACTTGACTTTAAAACCCATATAACAATCAAACTTGCAAATTCATATATCAAATACCATCATCAAGCTAAATACTTGTATTTACCCACAACTTCATAGTTCAATTAATAGAAATTTTAGAAAATCATCTCTTCTCTAAAATAGCAAATCTAATGTTCATATGGGTGGAACTCAAAATTAACAATCTAGAGTATAAAACATGAAAATTAAAGTAGAGAAGAGAAGTTTACTCATGTTCCCACCTCAAATAAAGGATTGATGAAGAATTTAAGTAGTTGAGTATGAAGAGCTTGAAGGATCCTTGGATGAATTGAATGATTCAAAGGAAGAGGATGATGAAATCTTGTTGATGATGTTATTAGCTTGTGATTTCTAGCAGTAGAGTGGATTTAGTGGTTTAATTTGTAATGAATTATGGTTTTAAGATGAGGGAAATAGAGAGAAGATCTCTGATTTTCGTGGGTTTCGAGCAGAGGAAAATAAGAAGTGTTTAGAAGAGAAGAGCTTAAGTGGAATAAAAAGGAAAATCACCAAAATGCCCTTGTTTTCGCGTCACTGTGCGTTACCATCAGCTTCGGAGCTAATTTTAGGCTAGTAAATGTCCGAACTGGAAAATTTTCATTGGAAAGAAGTTTTAGCTCTTCGAGTCTTTTTTCTAATGATATAAAGAATGCCAAAATCGGAGTTCTGAGCGAAAAGATATGATAGAAATGGTAACACTGCAAAATTATCTAAAATATTTTTATTTCTCTATAATTTGTAGGCTAAACATGTAAAAATCTAGTATAGGTTAAATGTATCCGAACAAGGACCAAGATGAATAAAAGAAAGAGAATTACGACAAAGAGTGTAAAAAGTGGGAGCACGGTAACCAAAACCGAACATAATTATCAATAATAATAATCTCAAATCATATCCATCTTATGAAATTTGTATGAAAAATATTAAAATAAAAATTAAACTCATATAAAGGTATAAAACAAGGATGCTCATGCCAAAATGCAAATGAAAATGCCACGGGTATTACAGTCTCCCCTCCTAAAAAGAATTTCGACCACCACCAGGACCAGCGAATCCACCTCGAACTCGGTCACCACCTCTACCTTGATCATTATCACCGCCCCGGTTGGATACATGGCTATACGATTCAACCGTCTTTGAGTTTTTAGAACATTTAGCTCGTCTGTGGCCTAATTCACCATAAGAATAGCATAAAATCGGTCTTGGGTTCGGGTTTCCATCGGTAATCCGTAAGGAGGTATTCAAAGTTTGAGAATTGCTGCTATTTTTCTTGCTTGATTTGGGGATAAAGGTTGAACTTTCGGCTTTTCTTTTGTTGCCCCTCCTCAAAGGTTCGGTTTCATGGTACTCGGCATCCATTCTTAAAGCAGCTTCAACAAGTTCCCTGTAACTATTAAACTTTTATTACATAACCACAACATATTATTAATATGGTCTAGTTGGTATCAGTCCAACACATAGGTGAGCGACACGGACTTCTATATAAGGTTTCACTCTGCAATATCACCCTGGGAAGACGAATGTTGTTGCCGATGCGCTTAGCCGAAAGAACCAAGGGTCCTTATCCTCTCTACGGTGTCGAGAGTGGAAACTTTGTCAAGCGTTACAAGACTTTAATTTGGTTGTTGATCATCGAGAAAATGTTGCTTTTCCTGCCAACATCATTATTCGACCACTCATTCAAGACCGAGTAATTCAAAGTCAATCTGAAGACGAAGAAATTGCTGAAATTAAAAAGAAGTTAGAAAGTGGAGAATTAGTTGAACATCACACTATTGGTGCTGATGGTGGTGTACGTCATAAAGGAAGAATCCTTGTACCGAAGGACAATGAAGACATTAAGCGAGAAATCCTAGATGATGCCCACAAGTCCAAATTCACCATCCACCCCGAAAGCTCAAAGATGGACAAAGATATCCGACACACTTATCAATGGATGGGAATGAAATGAGAAATTGCCACTTGTGTATCAAAATGCCTCACTTGTTAAAAAATCAAGATCGAGCATCAAAGACCTGCCGGTGAACTTCAACCCCTCCCTATTCCTGTACGGAACTGGGAAAATATTACGATGGATTTCCTTATGGGGTTACCGAGGACGCAACAGAAGCATAATGCTATTTGGGTAATTATTGACCGTCTCACCAAATCATCCCATTTCTTACCAATGAAGGATACCGACTCACTCGAGACACTTGCTAAACTCAATGTACGAGAGATTGTACACTTTCACGGAGTTCCCATTTCCATTGTATCTGATAAAGATGCACGCTTTACATCACGATTTTGGAAAGCATTTCAAAGTGCACTTAGCACTCGACTTAAGATAAGTACCGCGTTCCATCCGCAAACTGATGTCCAATCAGAACGAATCGTACAAATTCTTGAAGATATGTTACGAGCGTGTGTTTTAGATTTTCAAAGTAGTAGGGATGACCATTTATCGTTAGCGGAATTCGCTTACAACAATAGTTTTCAAGCAAGTATCAGAATGGCAGCGTATGAAGCCTTATATGGAAGACTGTATCGCTCACCTATGTGTTGGACTGAAGCTGGAGATGCAACACTTATCTGGCCACAACTTGTGGAAGAGACGACTGAAAAGATTCAAGTTATCAAGTAACGGCTGATCACAGCCCAAAGTCGTCAAAAGAGCTACGCTGATAAACGAAGACACCCATTACAATTTCAAGTGGGTGATTTTCTGTTTTTGAAGGTGAAAGCTAATAGAGGAATCATTCATTTTGGTAGCAAAGGCAAGCTAGAACCACGCTACATAGGTCCTTTCGAGATCATACGACGTGTTGGTAATGTATCGTATCAATTAGCGTTACCGTCTTCTCTTGAGCGAGTACATGATGTTTTTCATGTCTCCATGCTTAAAAAGTATATCCTCGATTCTTCACATGTTCTACTAGTGGAAGAGTTGGAAATCGATGAGAGTGTTTCTTATAAAACTCAACCAGTAAAAATTCTAGATCGCAAGGAGAAGATTCTTCGTAACAAAGTTATTTCGTTAGTAAAGGTCCTTTGGCTCCATCATGATTTAGAGGAAGCAACATGGGAGTCAGAATCGAAAATTCTTCGTTTATATCCTCATTTGGTACGTTGGACATTACTCATTCTCATTTAAATTGGATTCATTTCGAATTTCGGGTCAAAATTCTTTTTAGGAGGGGAGACTGTAATACCCGTTGCATTTGCATTTGCATTTGAGCATGAGCATCCTTGTTTTATACCTTTATATGAGTTTAATTTTTATTTTGATATTTGTCATAAAAATTTCATAAGTTGGATCTGATTTGAGATTTTTTTATTGATAACTATGTTCGGATTTGGTTACCGTGTTCCTACTTTTTACACTCTTTGTCGTAATTCGCTTTGTTTTATTCATCTTGGACCTTGTTCGGATACATTTAACCTATTCTAGATTCCTACATGTTTAGCCTACAAATTATAGAGAAATAAAAATATTTTAAACAATTGTGCAGTGTTACCATTTCGATCATATCTTTTCTCTCAGAACTCCGATTTTGGCATTCTTTATATCGTTAGAAAGAACACTTGAAGAGCTAAAACTTCTTCCCAATGAATATTTTCCAGTTCGGACATTTACTATCATAAAATTAGCCCCGAAGTTTCTGGTAACGCACAGTGACGCAAAAACAGGGGCATTTTGGTGATTTTCCTTTTTATTCCACTTAAGCTCTTCTCTTCTACACACTTCTTATTTTCCTCTTCTCTAAACCCACGAAAATCAGAGCTCTTCTCTCTATTTCCCTCATCTTAAAACCTTAATTCATCACAAATTAAACCACTAAATCCATTCTACTACTAGAAATCACAAGCTACCAACATCATCAACAAGATTTCATCATTCTCTTCCTTTGAATCATTCAATTTATCCAAGGATCCTTCAAGCTCTTCATACTCAACTACTTCAATTCTTCATCAATCCTTTATTTGAGGTGAGAACATGAGTAAACTTCTTTTCTCTACTCTAATTTACATGTTTTATATTCTAGATTATTAATTTTGAGTTCCACCTATATGAACCTTAGATTTGCAATTTTAGAGAAGAGATGATTTTCTAAAATTTCTATTAATTGAACTATGAAGTTGTGGGTAAATACAAGTATTTAGCTTGATGATGGTATTTCATATAGGAATTTGCAAGTTTGATTGTTATATGGGTTTTAAAGTCAAGTTTTGATGATGAACAGTGAATTAGTCCTAGTACAGCTTGCCCACAAATTATTGGTATAATTGAATAACTTTAAAAATTATTTATGGAATTTACTTTAGTATTGGTACTTAAACTTGGTTTAAAGACACATTTAATGTAAATTATGTATTGTATGGATATTGTACTTGTGCTTGTATTTGTGGTTGGTTTTTAAGGTGGGATTGAGAGCCCCTCGAATGCAAAGACCGAAAACCGTGCACGGAAGCAAGGAAGATGTGCCACCGCCACGGGGTGAAGAGCCCTCGGAATGGGGACCACCACATTAGCATTTACGGAGTAACCATTCATTTTGTATGTGTTACTAGTTTGTCTAAAATTTATATTCTGTTACTTATCCTCTACACAATAAAATTAAATGTGTCAATTTTATAAATTATATATTCCTTAACAAAGTGCCAACATTGTTTATGATTCTTATATGAGTTTAATGAGGTATGATTATTTTCTTTGTTGAATTCCCTTATACTTTGGAGCCTCATTTATTAGGCTTGTTTACAATTTTAATAGTTCAATTATTAGTTTCATTTTGCACTCGTGTTTCCATTGGGTTTTCTAGCTCACGTCTTCTCTCCACAGGTACAAAATCTGATCATGTAGTAGATGACGAGGGAAAAGGGAAAGGATGAGGTTGCATGTGATAGAGTAGATCATTGATACCAACTAGACCTTGTGTAGTCTTCATGTAGAAGACTTTGGTTTGTTTCTTTTGGATTTTATTAATAATATGTTTTGGTTATGTAATATTAGTGAAGAATATTTTGTGGAAAACTTATGGTTATATATGTATATATATGATTTTTATATTTAATGAGTTTGATAATAGTTTGTGATTTGGTCAACAGTTTGTATCGTATAAGTGTGTCCATTATCCAAATTTATATCCGCCCTATAGGCGGATACCGTAGCGTTCCCGCTATCCCGGGGTGTGGGATTCGGGGCGTTACATATAGGATATCGAAATATAAAAGTTTGATGATTAGAACATGCCAAAGTAGTGATCAAACGTCTTTTTTTGCCTCAAATAGATTCACAATGTCTTATTAACTACTTTCATAGCAAAAAGTGAACTATTGTGATATTTGATATTTATTTATACAGTACATGAGTTCTATTGTTTATGTTATGTAACTCAAGTTTAATTGTGTAATTTTTCTAATAATTAGTAAAATATAAAACGTTGTATAATTTTGTGATGATTAGTAAAATTCAAAAAATGTGAACTACTTTTATTAAACATGAACAAATGATTCATTTGAAGGAGGAGGTCGGGAGATTGAATTGTCAATTAATCATGAGTTTAATAAAAGCTTTATCAATATAGTATTGAATTTCTTAAATGTGCAATGAAAAAAAAATGTTTTGGTTAGTATATAAAAAATAGGAGGTATGTGATTAGCGTGTATAAAATAGATGGGGTGTGTTGAATGTTTTTCATAAAAAAAAATTGGTGTGGTAAAATGCAAGTTTTCTTTTATTGAGTGAGAAGAATATTTTTGTGAGTTATATAAGATTTTCATATTTTTGTTTTAGCAACGAGAGAAGTTAACATTCCTGTGGAATTGAAAGTTTTTTGAAAAAATGAGTGGGGCTAGAAGAAAATATTTTGACACTGAAGTGATAAGATTAATTTTGTGGGTCTATTTAAGAATTTTTAATAATAATGTATTTTGATACATCACTTGGTAAGGGCACAAGTTAACAATATGTTTATAGGGAAAAAAAAGGTTTAAATACACGTTTAATAGGGTACATAATTTTACACATAGAATTATTCTTTTTATTTATAATATGCTTAATATGTACCCTTAAAGTATAAATTATCATTTTCCATCTATTATTATTAATTAAGGGTCGTTTGATAGCAACAAGAAAAAGGAAAATAAAAATAGTTGATTTTTGTGAAAAGTTGAAAAATAAGTTGAGCCATGTAGCGAGATTTCTTCTTATTTTGTGACTTTTTCCATGAAGAAATTTTCTGAAATGGAGAGCATGCCTCAACTTATTTTCCAACTTTTTATCAAATCAAGTGCATTTATTTTCCTTTTCCATGTTATCAAAGGAGCCGAAGTATATCTAGTTCAATTGGCTTTGTCTTTTAAATCCATTGGTCCATTGAATGCACATGCAAACTTGTGCTTGTTACGTATGTTCACCTGCAACTTCACCATTAGCTCTATACCTCCTGTTGATAGGGGAAGTGCCATCAACAGAGGATCCCAATTAAACGGTCTTTATTGAACACACATTGTTTCAGTAACACAAACTATACAAGCTGATACATATTTCACTTCATTGCTCAAACACTAGACAACAACACTACTAGGTAAAAGACAAACTCCACACAAACTTATTCTTACAGAACTATCACAATTTATTTTGTAAATAAATAGACTATATATATATATATAATATTGGGGAAATGTCTGGGAGCTAGTTCTTCAATTCCATGGCCTGTGACTCAATCGCATAGTTCAGAGCTACCCTTGCATAAGAGAAAAGGAAGAATTAAGAGAAAGGATTAGGTAATGAATACTTTCCATGGAGAAATTGAATTCCCTGACAAAGTGTAAAAAAAAGGAACTACCAAGAAACACTTCTTGAAAAGTTAAACAAGCTCCTTTGGATCCCTTCGGGTCGGTGCATAAGCCTCATTTTTGTTTATCTCCTACAAGAATTAATTCCATTATATGTTCAGCCATAGGGAAAAATTGAACCATTCCTTTGCTATGGATGTTTGTATGTGTGTGTGCATGCACATTTTACAATAAAGCTTTGATATTTAATAAAAGCAAGGATATATATTTATATATATACATATATTAACTTTGTGAATACCATTTCTGTGATTAGTAGATCATCTACACCAAATTTCATTAAATAATTCAACTAGGAAGTGGGTTAACTAAACATTTAAAATTTCAACGGCCAGAAAATGCGCATATATATATACACGTGTGTGAATATAATTATATGACATCTTGTTTGAAAATCATATACTTTTTCTTGTACCTCAATCCATATTCCTAGTTTTGGCCTGCCTGCCGCAATGTCATATTTCTTCACTTCCAGTAAAAAGGGCTGAAATCTTTCGATGAATGGAGCATAAGCTATATCCACCTGGAGATCATGTGTATGCACTCGCAGATTAGAAACATTATTGAATGGTAAATCATAGGACACAAAAACATAAACTTTTCAAGAATGTGGTAAGAACTGGCTTGCTTGCGAAAAAATAGCTTGGACGGTAATTGAGTCAACTCCAAAAATTTACGTACTAGACTGAATTGGCCAAGGAAAAATGGCCCGTCATCAAATTTGGAAAGAGCCTTCTCAAGGTAGTCGAAGGCTTCAGCTGATTCAGTTCAGCAGCAGTCAAGTGATTATGTATTAAATGATAAAAAAAAATGAAAAAGAAAATTAAATCAATAGCAGCAAATGTGATTCAACTCACCAGCTTCATTGATCTCCTCTGCCTTGAAGGAAGACGTCACAGCTTTTTTGAATGACTCGGTATATGACAGCAACTCTCCTGCAAACTCTTTCTTGGCAGGATCCTACATTGTAAAGTGAATTTATAATTAGCTCTTTCAACGTGCAGAGTTAGAAAAAGAAATGTTACAAAAATCTTACATCAGGAGTCAGGGAAGGTCCTTCAAAGTTACTATCTATGTATTTGAGCAAATCAAGACTCTCTCCTTTAATCTCATTGTTGTGTTCCAAAGATGGCACCTGAAAGAAAATGCAATAATGAAACAGCAAATTAGAAGCAATGAATGCCTGGTCGCAAAAATTTCTAAGCAAAATGTTTGTCTCACTTACACTTCCTTCACAGAGCACCTATTGATCGTTCATAACATAGTGGTATAGTTATTTAAAGATCTTTATAAACTTTTGGATATTGATACAAGAATATAAGGTCGAAGCAATGAAATAATCCAATTTCATCGTTTTTCTCGATATGCCTTGTAGACTTTGGCATTATATACAAGTAAGTATGGTCATATAAACTGGATATCATATCAGAATAACTCAGAAAGCATATATTATCACCTTGTTTGGTGGGTAAACTTTCTCCTTGTACCAAGCTGGTCTGTTTTGTAGGTCAATAGGAACCAACTTGATCTTGTCCTGCAATCCCTGTTTCCCCAAGAAAATGCAAATACACATTTAACAAGTAAAAACAATACCCATATACACTGCGATTAAACTATACAAAGAGAAAGAACCCAGGCCATCAAGCGTTGCCCAGTTACCTTATAATTACGGGCAATCCAGACTCGTTGCGCATAAGGGCATCTGTAGGATATGTAGAGCCTTCACCCAAGAAAATCCACAAACTATAGTCAAATAAACTGAAAGAAACGAAATTGAAGAAAAATGCCATATGGGCATTTCGTCGAGCAGATAAAGTGCGAACTAGTAAAGGACAAGCAGCAAAAAGAAAATTCAAGTTCTCCACAAAAATAACGTGATTATGATTAACCTTGTTGTTCCATCGAAAATTGCAGGAGGTTCAGAGGTAGAATCAAGAACAGGTGGGAGAGCCTCGTGCACGTTTCTGCAAGGGGAATGAATAAAAACAGATATCAATTTCTTAAAAAGGAAAAGAGAATTGATAGAGAGTTGGGGGTAGTTGATTGAAATAATTCTTTTTGTACGTTAAAAAATCAAAGGGGTGAATCAATTTCCTTTCTTCCTTTCCAGTTTGCACACATTATGAAGAAACAAAGGAGGTAAAACTTACCCAGTGGCCATTGATATTAATGGATTTGGATTTGGATTTGGATTTGGAAAGAGGGCGAAAGGAGCGGAAGAAAGTTCTCTCTCGTCAAGGCTGACGTAAAAGGGAGGGGCTGTGAACTTGGCTGCCTTCGAGAAATATTTTTTAGGTGGGCGCCACCATTTTTACTTGGTTCCACTCTAATGTTTAAAAAGTTATTAAGTGTCTATTTGAACATTACTTCCTTCTTTTACCTAATAATTATTTACTTTAAAGTTAAATTAACCTTTATAATTACATATTATTAACTTATAATTACTTTGTAAAATTCAAATAGATTTAAATATTTTTTCACGTTTGATTTCTCCTTCAACTATTTGACCAAGCCAAACTCATTACACTCTATTTTCCTTCTCCTCTTTTTAATCAAAATGCACAAAAATTTTTATTTATTGAAGAAAATCAAGCACCAAAGCAACACTTTATGAAAGCAAGCAAGAAAATCTAAACTCATGAATAGTAATTTGGACACCATAGAGTTAAAGAAGAAAGATAATGAAGAAGCTAAAGGTGATATACAAGAAAAATGTGATGAAAGAGAAGTACGTTTAGTGTTTTGTATGTCGTTGTGTTTATTTTTTTCATATATAAGTAATGAATGCATATACAACACTTTAAGCATTGAACAGAGCATGTGTAACTAGAAATAAGGTTACAGTCGCTTGACATGGAGTGAAATATAATAGTTCATTCGTTGGAAATGTAGTGAAATAGGGTGATTTTGCTATCATGTCCACTTGCTGGACATTAGTAGACAGTCATAGCCTCTAACTCGCTCCATGATAAGCGAATTTTAGAGGTATACTCACTAGACATGTAGCGAGCAAAACCAAATTGTTTGTGGGTGTTCATTAACTTAAAAAATGCCAGGTAATTTGGCATTACAAGAGTTTTCATTGGTTAATTCAAGTAATTCCATTGTTTCGGGATGTATATTGCCTTATCTTTAGCATTTACAGAGATTGTTAATATCTCAAAGAAATTGACTTCGGCCAATTTGAAGCGAAACCTCTCAATCCCGATTGCCTAGAATTAGATACTTGTAATAATGGTGAAACAAGTGTCGATGGTGGGGATGGCCAATCTTTAGAGGATATGATGGCTCTTGATGAAATTTATTGTGGTAACTATAAAGTTAATGTTGGTGACCATAATTCCGATGGTGGTGACCAGCCCCTCCTCCTTTCTATTGGTGACCATAATTCAATTAATGATAAAACTTTAAAAATTGATATTTTTCGGGTTTTTGTAACAAACGAAGTAAGTTTACTTTATAACTTAATTACAATGCTCTTAATCATTTTCTTAATACGAATTTCCTCAGTAGTAGAATATTTTATTAATTTGTTGTGTATAATGTTTATTTGTCTAGGTTTTTCCTTCTCGCTATAGTTTGGTTGATTTGTGTCAAAGTCAATAAAGATGGATAAGAACTGTAATTGTAACTATGAAATCCGACCAAGGGGGTGGTGCTGCGAGTGGGCGTCTTAGGCTATATTTTGCGTGCGAAAGAGTTGGAATAGCTCGTCTCAAGAATATTGGAAAGAAAAGAGAAAGCCTCCACAATGAAGACCATTTACAATGCAAAGGCCAATTTGAGAACTCATGAAATGGGAAAAAAAAAAGCGCCATGCAACAAGTAATGAATGTTTTAATGGAGAAGCACTATGTGTATTGGCATAAGAAGGACAAAACAACCGAAGAGTGACATCAACTACTAGGACATTCTCAATTGCACATTGCTTTTTGCATAGAGAATTGGAGGATAATTACAAATAGGCCCTTTCACAGTTGAAGTTGTTATTTGCCGCGCACGAAAGTGTTTGATATCTTTTTTTATATGAATGACAACACTTTTACCCTCGTATGTGAAGAGTCCTTGTAATATAGTCTATTTTTATGTGAATGTGTAACTTTTTGTCACATCAAAAATGTTTGATGCATTTAATTTTTTTGGTGAATTACAACACTTTGATCCTCGCATGTGAATGGATCTTATAATATAATTGCTTTTAAATATACATAATTTACTATTGTCGTGAGTGTGTTTGATTTACTTTTCACTTGGAACACAGCGTAAACCTCACTCACCAGATAACGAGCGAGAAAGTGAGCCTTACTCGCTTGACAACCGTATTCTTGTTGCTCCATAGTCACCCCATGTCTAGCGAGTAATATACTCGTTAAATGTCAAGCTTCGTGAATTGGACAGTAAGTTTTATTCATTCTAGGTGCACCCCAGCCACCTAATGTCTAGCGAGAAAGTAAGTCTTACTCGCTGGACATCCGTCTTCTGGTTTCACCATATTCACCCAATGTCTAGCGAGCATTATCACTTTAGGATACGGGGTCAAGATATTCTTCTTTTAATACTAGTAATGTAAGTAAATTACTCTTTTTCTTCTTCTTTACAATAATTAGGATAATAAATTAACAAGAAATAAATGATCAAAACATGCATGGTGGTATTTTTAATATCCAAAAATGGTACTTAGATAGTGTAATACATTAAGCTTAACACATGTACCAAATCCAAAGCAAATACATTAACAAAAAAGAAGTACCAAAAATAATTACATTAAGCCAAACGCAATTACATTTACATAAAAATAACTATTTTGTTTTCTTTGGTGGTAGGGCTTTGGCTTTTCTGGAGGATTTGCGTGCTGGCGGGGCTTCTGTTGTATTTGCAGTCTCTGTCGGAGTATCTTCATGTGTCTTCTTTCACCTAGTCTCTGTCAGGGCATCCTCATTGTCTTGCTCTGATTTAGTTTTCCTTACATCCCCGAGCATATTGTATACCTCTTTCGCAGCTTCTACAAATACAATGTGGACATCAAACAAAAGCAAAAGTCTTTTAATAGAAAAGGAACTCCGTAATGGGGACATTGGTTGTTCCAGTTACTCAACAAATCAGAATTTTTTTCTTATAGTTCCAACTGAAAACCATTTTCAGATAGAGTAAAACAAATACAATAGGAAAATCATAGAGAAACAAAAGTCCTTTGAAAGAGAATGCATTCTATAATGGGGCCCATGGTGGCTAATGGAGACATGATTACATGAAATGCATTGCTTTTGTATGGGAAACCAAAGAAACCAAAGAAACATGCATTTAACGTATGTGTTCCCAGCTAATGGTGTATATTCCCAGATAAACTATAAGTAAGTGACAATTTGCTAGATATCAGTAGATAGTTATAACCTGTAACTCGCTCCATGAAAAGCGAGTATGAGATGTATAATCACTAGATACGTAGCGAGTAAGACCAATTAACTGACTACTAGCATTTTTGTGAAGATTTTATATCAAAAATTGCACAACCTCATTCCCAGTAGAAACAATCACAATATTCAAAATTAAATTGGTATAATAAATGTTGTTATACATGCTTGACCAAATCACTAGAATCTAAACAATACCCATAAATAGAAATCACTATAATCTAAATAATACCCGTAAACAGAAATCAATATGTCAAAATGTGAAATTTACTTCATTCGTGATGTTGAAGACAGAAACAGCGAGATAATGATGCCGATAGTAAAGCAATTGAGGGATGGTGCTTGTGATGAAGACGAAGATGAAGAATGGGTGAGTTTGTGAGGAGAAGTGGGTGAGAGAGGTTAGCGTGAAGGAAGGAAATGAAAGAAAAGATCGTGTAAGTGGTGGGAGTGGCTTTGAAGTTAATTATTAACTTAATTAACTAATGAATTAATGTATTTAATGTATTTAATTACTTTGTGTAATAATGGTAGTGGTGAGGGCTTTAGAGTGGTAAAGAGAAAGCAATGGTACTTTTGGAGTGTTTCTAAGCAGTGGAGTGAAACCAAGAAATAATTGGAGTGCGAATAGCGGCTTCCATTTTTTATTGTTGATAGAATGAATGCATTGCAGACTGAAAGGTAACATTACTTTAGGTGGACGCTATTCGAACACTAAATATTTTAATGTTAAAAATACTTTCAAGTGTTTATTTGCACACCACTCATTTATATTTTTATTCAATGGTTATTTACCTAGAGTTAAAATTAACCTTCCTAATTATATATTATATTAACTTATAATTTCATTGTCAAATTCAAATGAAATTAAATGCTATTCCACGTTTAATTTCCCCTTCAAACGACCCACCACACCAAACTCGCTGCACTCCTTTTTCCTTCTCCTTTTCTTGATTGAAATGCACAAAGACTTCCATTGATTGAAGAAAATCAAGTACTAAAGCAACTGTGAAAATAAGTAAGAAACCCTAGACCCATGAATAGTAGTGAGAATACCGTAGAGTTAAAAAAGAAAGATAATGAAGAACCTAAAGGTGATATACAAGAAAAGGGTGATGATGGAGAGGTATGCTTAGTTCTTTTTTTCATATTTAAGCAATGAATACATACACGACACTCTAAAGCATTGAACAGAGTATACATAACTGGAAATAAGGTAACAGTCGCTTGACATGAAGTGAATTATAGTAGTTCATTCATTGAAAATGTAGCGAAATAGAAAAATTTTGCTTTCATGTCCACTCGCTAGACATCAGTAGACAGTCATAGCTTGTAACTCGCTTCATGATAAGTGAGTATGAGAGATATAATCACCAGACATGTAGCGAGCAGGACCAATTTGTTTGTGGGTGTTGATTAACTAAAAAAAATGTTTTGTAATTTGGTATTACAAGAGTTATAATTGGTTAATAAACTAATCTTCAAGTAATTCCATTATTTCAGGATGTATATTGCCTTGAATAAATTGACTTTGGCCAATATTTCAAAGAAATTGACTTTAGCCAATTTGAAGCAAAACCTCTAAATCTTGATTGTCTTGAATTAGAGCCTTGTAATAGTGTTGAAGCAAGTGTCAATGGTGGGGACGACCAATCTTTAGAGGATATGATGTGTCTATTGTGATTATAAGAAATTAATCACGCCATAAATCTTAATTCAAATAGTGGATATTAATAACTAGAGATAGTATGGATGAGAAAAAAAAAGCAAGAAGATAAATAATGGAACACACAATATTCGACAAACGAAGATTTTACTAATTCTTTGAAAACGATTACAAAATTTATCATACGAATTATTGCACTAAAAGCTCTCACAGAAAAAGAAAATCAACAACCCTTTAATCTCTCTCACAACAAGATGAACTCTCCCACAAATTCCCACAAAAAGAAGAATATTTCTCTTACCTAATCTTTTGAATGATTCTATTTATATATAGTGATATAATAAAGTCCATCCAATGTAGAATAAGGAAATACAACCTTACGTAAATAAGGAAACTATTAACAAGGTAATAAAGACCAACATAAAAAAGGAAACAAATTTTAATAAGGAAACATATTTCTCGCCCAGGTGCAAAACGACTTTTGCACTTTTCCTGCGTAGGTGCAAAAGTGCTTTTACACCTTTTCAAAACCGCAAACCCTCTTTTGCACCCTTCGAGCGAACAATTCGATTTTCCACAAAACTTATCCTTTCTTGGGTTTGGAACCGAGCAAAAAAACAACAATCACCACCTTTTGTGAAGGTAACAAAACCAACCGCTATCTTCCTTCTTCGCTTTGATGACACATGAAATCTTTTTTGGCCTCACCCTTTATAAGGGCCACTTAATCATCTATGTCAATAATCGAGCCACATCCAATTTTCTATATCGATAATTATACCATGTCCGTACTGGACATCATCCTGGCACGTAACTCTGAGTCGTCAATGGTCTAGAGCCACCACCTAAGCCATAACTCATCCTTGCTGCGTTTGCACCACTGGAACATATGCTTCTTGGTTCCCTAATATCATTATGTACAACTCTCTCATGTAATCTATACAAGCCCCCATAATGACTTGCCTTGAAGACCACATCGTTGCCATGATACACGCTCATTACTCCACCTCGAGTAGAGTACCACATCATAAGTGATTCTAATCTTGAGAGACTGATTAGATTTCACTTTATCTCCGGCTCATGTCTAACATTTATGATTGTTTGAACTAAGCCATCAAACAATTACAAGCGGACTTCACCAACTCTACGAACTAGCAATCTAGAGTTATCAACCATGTAGACAAATCCGTTATAATCTTCATATATGCTATACAATGAACGATTGTTGGAAACATGCACAGCGACAGCGCAATCCAAGAACCATCCTCCCTAACCAGTAAGGCTTGCAGGCATAAGTAGGACATCTGTAAGATCGGCTTCTTTGTCATAAGAAGTCATCGCAACTGTTGCGGCTCCATCAGGGTCAATAGCCAGTTTTATCCTGATGTCATCCTTCTTCCTTGGGCAGTCCCTAGCACAATGGTCCAATTAACCACATTTATAGCAATCTTCTTTAAAGATGGTCTTCCATCCTTTGCTAGAACCTTTCTTTCCATTTGCTACAAACGCCCCTTTTTGAACGGTATTGATTCGATCTCTCTTTCTCATTATCTCTTCCGCAGACAAGCTTGACACACCTCTGAGGTGGTGAAAGATGATCTATTTATAAAGTTCTGAATTAGCGTCTTGTACGAATCTGCCAGAGTCCAAATTAGTTGCAAGGCTTTATCCTGATCTTTCAATTCTTCACCTACAGCTTCGAGTCTTGAGCATAATTAGTCAAAAGCAGAAATATGATCCATAATCGGAGTATTCTCTTCCATCCTCATGCCATGGATAAGACCCTTAATATAGATCTTATTCGTCATCGTCTTAGCCGTGAACAAATCTTGAAATGACTCCCATAATTGTTTGCTGATGTAGCCTCCTTGATTGCAGCATGACCATGAACCTTTGTCGTGAGATGGAGACGAATCTCAGACAAGCACTTCTTGTCCATCTTTTTCCACTTATCATCAATAACCTCAACCAGCTCCATATCATCCGAATCCTTCTTCTTTTATTCCACTATTGGTGGACCTTCTAGGGCATCATCCAAGTCCAGCACTACGAGATAGTCTTTCACACTCATCTACCATAGGCTAAAATCCATGGTTCTATTGAACTTCTCCATCCTATAAGATTTTTTTATTATAACACAGACCTCTTTGAATATCACCCTTTGATACCACTTGTTGTGATTATAAGAAATTAATCACGCCACAGATCTTAATTCAAATAGTGGATATTAATAACTAGAGATAGTATGGATGAGAAAAAAAAAAGCAAGAAGATAAATAATGGAACACTGCAGACACCCAGATTCGTGACCCCCGCAAGAACCCTAATGACCTTCGAAAACTACTGTTTTTTGGTCCGGGACCCAACCGAGTACCCGAAACTACCCCGAAAGGGTTTGTTGGCCAACAAACCTATTTTTAAAGAGAATTGTCTCACGACAAATGGGTATGTCGCGCGACAATCCCACTATGTTGCGCGACAATCCCTCCTGACACCAGACCATCCACTCTCTGACACATCAGTCTGTCAGAAACATCACTTCAGTCGTTTGTCGCGCGACATTGGACACATTGTCGCGCGACATATGCCCTTTTTGGGGAAGTGTAGCGCGACAATCTTCCCTGAGCAGTATAAATAGGCCAACACCCCTAAGGGTTAAAGACAATAACTTGGGATTGAAGAATTATTGGCTTAGATCTGACTTTCTAGTCTTTCATCAAGCATTCTCGATTCTCGTCTTATTTCTGAAGAATTATCGAATCTATTCCCGGCACTCGACGTGTCCCGTCTTTGGAATCGAATTCTCAGAAATATCAAAAGAAGGAAAAGATTATTATCGCCGGAAATCTCTCCGCCGTATTATACTTTCTCTCTTATTATTATTCTCGTCGGGAAGGTAAAGAAAGTATTTTCTAGTATTTGAGATTAAATATCTGTGTACTTATTTTATTTCTGTTATTTTGTCCACGTTTTATTTGAATAAACTTATTGCCAAGTTACGAGTAGTCTACCGTTTTCAAAACAAGGAGACCCTGATAAAATTATTTTCAAAACCAGAAGAGTAAGTACATTATCATCCGGATAAAATTCTATTTTCAAAACCCGGATCGGTAAAACTTACTTAGGAATTAAAAACCCGGTATATCCTACCTGTTTCATAGATTGTGATATGTCTGGTAGAACTCCCCTCAAGAGTTTCAATTCTATATTGAATTAGTTTTGATACAAGATCCAACACTTTTTCCCAAATAAATCCAAACCCGAGAAAAATCGTCGTTGTCTGAGAAATAACTCGGTAAACTCCCTCTAAAGTAAAACAACTCTTGTCATTTATATTTATCTTTCCTAAAACTAAACATTGGATCTCGGAACACAGAGGTTTTCATCCCTTTCCCCGCTTTCCCAAAATTAGGGTTTTCACCTAGAAAGTAGTTGACTGTCAGTAAAAGCATTCAAGTTTTTCAACATAGAATAAACATATAAAAGACCACTAGAGACCGAAAGGGCGGAATGGGTGCTTAACACCTTCCCAAACCATAATATAGTTTCCGAACCCTATAGAATCCTGGTTTCATAGACAAACGTGTAAAGAAAGGCTTGTCTATAGCATTTCCTCTTACACGACCCTTTTTGTCCGTTTTCTCGCAAAACGTACTGGCGACTCTAAACGAACCCTTTTGGATCTAAAAATCGAACATAGGGATATGTGATATGAATTATCAAAATACTCCAGTAAATGGAACGACGGAATCCGTTCCGACGTTTCAGACGCCCAATGAACGGGGACGAGATCCGGGGGTCGCATTTGCGAATTCTTACAGTGGCGACTCTGCTGGGGAGTGTTAGAAAACTAGACACTTATATGTGGACTTTTGTTTATCTATTGAATACTTGCTTTTACTGCTTTCCCTACTTATGTTAATTGATTGAGAAGAAACCTTTTTCTAAAAAATGGGAGTTTTTTAAAAAATACGTAATAAAGATAATGATATTTGTGAAATCAACCTTTCGAACTTTGCAAGCACTTTCGCAAATCATGCATTGGTTCTACGAGTGTGAATTTACCCCAAACCCTCGGAAGTATTATAAGTGAGTAGGGAGTTGGCTTACTTGGGCCAACATTAACCGAAATCATTTACTTCCACTCTACTTGGCCAAGTACGCCCCCGAGGTATATCGAGTGATGAGAACACTCACGTACCCGGGAAGTATATCAAAAGGCTCTTACATGTACCCGCCCTTGGGGTATATCGCAAGGTCTTGCCAAATAGGAGGGAGCCTGAAGCCTTAACCATTCATACACCTGCGCTGCATATAAGATTGAGTCAAATAAAACACTTGTCAAATAGGCGTAGGGGATGTATCACCCTACGACTTACTTTATAACACCTTTTTGAAACCCGAGTCTTTTCTCAGCGATTTTTAGTGATTCTTTTGGCAAAAATTGAGTCGCATCGTAATCTTCCTTCATCTTCGCCACGTGGTTTCGTCTACAGCCGAAATACGACGACAGACTGGAAGGTTGGGCCGGTCGAGATCATACCGGAAGACTAGTAAGACTAAGCACACCCGAAATGGCCGATGGGCGCGAGAATCAAGAGACAGAGCAGAGCCTAGCCAAGGCGTCTGCACCTCAGCCAACTTTAGCCGAGATGCATCATTTGCTAATGACCGTCAGCATGAATCTAGCAAGCCTCACAAACGAACAGTAGAATACCCGAGTCCGGGTAGAAGAGTTGTCAGCCGGACGGGCCGCACCACCGGGGTTTGAACGACTACCACCGAATCGAGATCAAGGGCAGTCATCGCAAGTACTTCCCCCAGTCCAAGGAACCAATCCACCAACAGGCCCCGTCATGGCCGGTCCCGTTCAGACCGATCCCAACAATCAAAATCAATGGGCCCCGAATTCAGGCCCCACTTACAAACAACAAGAGCCACCCATCATCTGGCCACAACCTCAGCAAGGCCTTGATCCCCAATACCAACCATGGCCACAAGTCCCCGTAAGACCTATTCCACCACCGGCCCCAGTAGCCCCTCCTAATGAGTACTCAGACATCAACCGACTTCGGGCAGTATATGCAGAATCGGTTATAGCTCAAGAACAGCCCGACGAGGTGTCAAGAGAGAGCGAAGAAATGAAAAAACTGAAAGAGCATATGAAGGTTCTACAAACGGGGATTTCTCTGATAAAAGGTTCTCTGATAAAAGGGGCAGACGAGATCACAGATATGAATGCCTTCTTCCTCTACCCAGAAGTAAGATTACCTCAGGGATTCAAACTCCCTTCCATCACCAAATTCACAGAAACCACACCCCCAAAAACTCATCTCCAATCCTACATCAGATCTATGCAAGTGTCCGGTTGTGGAGAGCCAGAGCTGGCTCAGGCCTTTCACATGACTCTCACGGGGGCCGCCCTGAGATGGTTTTTCGATTTGGAGAGACACCACACAAAAACTTGGGGAGATATCGTCATGGAGTTCATGACTAAATACGGGTCCAACGAGTATTTGGAAATTACCCGTAAACACCTGGAAATGGCCAAGTAAGGCGAGAAAGAAAGCTTCAGCGATTTCGTCACACGCTGGAGAGAGATGGCCTCCCAAATGTCCAAACGACCCGATGAAGAAGAACAGTTGGAGATCATACAGAAGAATTTCACTCCAGCTGTACTGAGTTGCATGGGAAAACATGTATTCCCACACTTCAGAGCCCTGTTGAGTATGGGGTCGCAAGTAGAGGAAGAATTGGCCAAGAAGACAGAGACTGATACCAAAAAAGCCTCATACACCGGGAGAAAGACAGCCACTCCAGCTGTGAATCAACTAAGCTCGTACCCATATCAACAAAACTCATTCCAACAGTCACAACAAGCCCCTCCGATGAGTTGGCCTACACAGGGAGACTCTTCAAATACCGAGGCCAAGAAAAGGAGAAACTTCTGCACCCTTCCCACTACCCTGGTGTGAGAATCCGGACCCATACCCCGAGAAGAAGAAAAGAGTCCACGTTCTCGGTTTTATTTGAAAAACGTGTTTTTGTAGAGTCGCCAGTTTGTTTTACGAGAAAACAAACAAAAGATCGTACGAAGGATAATTCGAAAATGAACTATCTTTCATACATTTGAAACCAGAGATTTATTTTGAAAATTGACTTTGCTAGGGTTCGGGAACTACGTTACGAATTGGGAAGGTATTAGGCACCCAATTCGCCCTTCCGGTCTCTTAATGGATCATGCATCTAATTCCTATTTTAGATATCTTGCAAGTAGTTCGAATGGTTTTCAGAATAGTCCTTTCCGGATAAATTCAGTTTAAAATAATATTTTGAAATCAGACTCGAGCTTTGTGAGCGCCTACGTATTCATTCGTAGAATGAAATCAGAGTCTCGTAGTTCCTTTCTTTTGGAAACTGTTTTTGTATTTTTGTTTGTTTTGAAAACGTGTCAAAACGGATTTTTAGTTTTCTTGTAAAATTTAGAAAGGATTTATTTTGGAAGTAATGAACTTCTTTGCAAGTTATCTAATTTTCTGTATTAAAAGTGAAATTAAATGCAGTACTGAAATTAAGGATTTGGTAGAAAGTTATACTTGCTGCGCTTGAAGAAGATAGGAGGACTTTGCCTTGACTTCCTTCTCTCTCTAGAGCTTTCTCTCACTAACTTCCTCTCACTAGCCTTCTCTCTCAGAATTTCTCTAAAAAATGATTTTCTCAAAACTTTGACAAAGCTCCTACTTACCAAAAATACTATTGAATGTTGATGATCCCTAAATGGGATCCCAAGGGTCCTATTTATAGCAACATTTGCGCCAAAAACGCTCCAAAAGAGGCCAACCGCAGGGGTAGCCGCATGGGGTGCGGCTGGGGCGTGCGACAGGGGTGTGCCAGCCGTACGGCTGGCAGGTAGCCGTACGGTTGGGCGTGCGGCTAGGAGGTGCCAACCGTACGGTTGGCAGGTAGCCGTACGGTTGGGCGTGCGGCTAGGGGGGGCGGTTAGGAGGTGCCAACCGTACGGTTGGCAGGGTTATCTTAGACTCCCAACGCGTCCAAAATTAGAGTCTTTCCTATTAGTCTTTCTGCATGTATGATGATTCATGATTAAATGCTGGATGCTTAAAGAAAATCAGTATTCGCACGAGAGTCGTGGATTGGGGTGTTCACACACCCTCTCGTCCCGGGATTTTTGTCCCCAAGAATACTGGGATGATAAGAAGACAACGATTCACGACTCTCGGGTGAATCAGAGTATACCCTTTCTGGCATGCGGATTCTTTTGTGCTTCAGGTGATGCAACCCAAAAATTGCCCCTTTCCTTTTGGCCGGGCGACACGACACATCAACCTTTTCTTCCATCTATCCTCAGTGATAGATTACCCTCAGTGGCACACCACCCTCAGTGTGTAGGACTACACGAGGGGGCTTGGCATTTTACCGAATCCAAATGATCGTGGTGGAAAATGAGTGTTCTTGAAGTTTTCCCATTTCTTAGGGAGAAGTGAGAGAATATTCTTGGTCTTGTGGTGTATCCTTTTGTGGGGTGTGGTACTAAGAGAAATTTCAATCTTTGGGAGAAATGTGAATCAGATTCCTTTCGTGGGGAATGTGTGGATAAAGCTATTCCCTTCATGGGGAGATCCGATGTATATCTGGGGGCAGTTGTACATCTCGCAGCAGGTTCCACAGCAGCCCGCACCGGTGCCAAACCGGAGGGCCAAGGTGATTGCGGATTCAGATGATGAGGATCCGCATGGCGAGAGGGACGTGGAGCCGCCGCAGGTGGAGGAGGAGGATGACGAGGGTTCGGAGGAGGTGCCCTTGGGAGGGGGCAACGGTGGGGCGCCCCCAGTAGGGCCTGGCGGGGGAGTAGGGGAGGAGCCGATTGCCACGGTTTCGCCTGGACGAGGTAGGGCGACTAGGGGCGGGAGGAGTCCGGTCGGAGGACGGAGTCCCGTGTTGAGGCCGCCTATCTCACCGGCCATGGGGAGGACACCGCAGTTGTCGTCAGAGGATATACGGCTGTGAACACCTCATTTTGCGACCCCCGCAAGAATCCTAATTTTCAAAGAAATAAACATGCATGCACGCACAAGCATTCCTAGATGCACATGTAGTTTGTTCATGTGATACAGGTCAAAGAAGAAAGCCGAAAGGACCCCGGATGAGGAGATACAGAATTATCGAAAATTGCCGGAATTGAAAACCGTCGAAACTCCTGAAAACTTGTGAAAGGAGAGTTACGCATTTCGGATCATCCTCAAACTTTGAGAGTTATTAGACATTATCAAAAGGAGTAACATACTCGAAAATCAGCTAAATCCGACGGTCGGATCTCCGAAAATTCAGAAAATCGCGAGTTTATTTCGGGTGGTCAAATGGAGGTCTTCTCGAAGTTAAAATGGTTTGAAATTTGGTAAGTGGATAGGCCTTATTGTGGGGAAGAGCATATTAAAATTTCATCTTTGTCGGACATGGGGTCCTCAAGAATCAATTTGTCTACCGAGCAATTCCAGTTGAAATGTCCTTCGTAGCAAATTAAAATAAATAGTGGCCTTCTCGAATTCTGATCGGCCTCAAATTTGGACACGAGCTAGAAAACATTTGGAGGGAAAACATGTCAAAAATTCAGAATGATCCAACGGTTGGAAGTTTAATTCTCGAGATAGTTGTACGCAAGTACGTTTCCTACGCAGAAACAAACTCTTTGTACCAAGCCAAGGAGACCGAGTCCTTCCCGAACTCCGATCGTCTCCAAATTTTTACAGGGTGTAAAATACTTATATTGGCAATAAATATCCAAAATTCAGCCTGATACAACGTTTAGAACCTGACTTGTCGTGCAAACAAGGGACCTTGTCTACAACAAGTACTTTTCCTATGCGGACACAAACTCTTCGTACCAATCAGAACGAAAGGGAACCTTCCCGAACTCCGATCGACCTGAAATTTTTACACAATCTAGAAGAGTTTTATTCCTAACATATATCCAAAAATCAGGATGATCCAACGGTGGGAAGGTCTCGCGATAATTTCCAAGAGTCCTAGTTGCAATCTCTTTTCTTGCTCTCCAAGTATTTTCTTCAACTATAAATAGACCCCCCTCCATTCATTATTTTCATCAACAATCAAGGGAATTTCGTGGTACACACCAAGAGATCCTTATTCTCTCCTTCCAAGAAGGCTCAGGTATAATTTTCTCTCTCTTCTTTTATTTATTCGTCGATTTTATAATTCATACTCTTGTTTGCATAATTTTTATTACTTAGTAGCTTTTCAAAACCTCTTTTTCAAATTGTTTTCAAAACTAAAGGCGTATAATAAACCCTAATCCAATTCTAAAATAGTATTATTACTTTCTTACTTTTTCAAAAGCCCGGATTAGCGGCATTATTATACGAAGGAATCGATAATCGCTATATATCCAATCTAACTCATAGATTGCGGTGTGTATGTGATAAATACTCGATTATGAGAGCACTGGTGCCATCTATACCGGTTTAATCAATAGACTTTGGTATACGATCGGTCAACTCGCCTCATATAATATCGAATATTAGATTCCACATTGAATTAGTTTCCGAAAAGCCCAATGCTTTACAAAATCACTTGTTTCATTGCATCTATTATTATCAAACTCTCTTTTTCAAATCACACACACACACACACACACACTTATTTTCAAAAATCATGGGCGAACTAGGAAACACATAGTTTTCATCCCAACCCCAAAATCCCGATTTCTAAGGCAAGCAAGAAAAGTTATAAAGTAATAGCAATAGCATGCAAGAGCTGAATTATAACACACGCATATCCTACTCAAGAGACCGAAAGGGCGAATTGGGTGCCTAACACCTTCCCGATTCGTAACTTAATTCCCGAACCTTCGAATCAACTGGTTTCGCATATATTGTGTATAAGGGGATATTTAGTCCATAAATACGTCTCTTTTACACAAATCTTTTTTTGTTTGTTTAGTAAAACAAACTGGCGACTCTTATTCTTTTCAAAACCTAATTCCAAAATCAACAAACGGAATCGCCTCCCACGAGGACCCCGGGGCGTCGCGAACGCGGGTTCTCACAGTGGCGACTCTGCTGGGGATTTGTTAAGAGGATTAGACTCTAAACTAGAGTAGAATATGCGTGGATAATTATTTATGTTTGCATGCTTTCTTTTTTGGCCTTAGTCTTAGGATAACATAGATGCGATTTATGTGGATACCCTAATTTCCTTTTTGTTTGTAATAATTGTTTGAGGAAAATCTTTTCATAAATAAAAATTGAAAGTACTCGAACAAACCCTAAAGCGCTTATCATAATATACCTCCATAATTGTTATTTTGCACGCACCCACTATCATCATGCATCATCGCGAGTGTGAATTTACCCTATCAACCTCGGGACCAAAGTCGTGATTAGGCCGTGGACTTGCGGGTCTACACTAGCCGAAAGCGCATGGGACCACTCTCCTTGGCCAAGTACCAAACTGAGGTATATCGAGTGACGAGAACACTCACGTACCCAGAATGTATATCAAAAGGTCCTTGCACATACTCGCTCTTGGGGTATATAGCAAGACCTAGCCAAATAGGAGGGAGCCTTAAACCTTACCCCTTTCAACCACGCTTGCATATAGGATGCGTCAGCCTAGTACACACGAATTTCTGCATATTTTCTTGACCGTCGGTCGTGAGATTAGTGAACAAAAGGACTTGTCATACATACCAACTCTTGGTTTGGCAAGTACGGTCGGTGGCTGTCCAACCCCGTCCGTAGAAATCCCTCACTAAAACCAGTTAGTGAGAATTTCCCTTTTACTATTTTCATGAAAAGCAACTATAAGAGGAGAGAACTTCCCGATTTTTCAAAAATGTTTTTCAAAATATTTTCTAAAAAACCGAGTCATTTTCAAAAATGATTTTTCAAAAATTAATTTTTAAAATCGGAAGGTTATAAGGGCACCCTGGGAATTCATATTCCTACCCTAAACCTATCCACGGGGCTTTCAAGTTGTTACCGTCGGTCTGTTTTCGCTAATCACTAAAAAGTGGTTTTCGATTTTATTTTTTTGTCGAGTCATAGTTTTCCGAGAATTATGCAACCCATGGCAAAATATTGATTTTTCGGTCAAATCCCCGACTTCTTTCTCCCCATTCTTCACCACACTCCGATTATCTACTGCTGGCAAACTAGACGACTCATGAGATCAGATTCACTACCGATCATGCCTTATCATTGCAACACCGAGCTACTACTTCATCAAATCGGGGTCGAGAAAACTGAGGGTAATTACGGTGAAGCTTCTCATGCAGCGGGTCCGCCGCCTGGTCCCGTTCTCCCACAAACCGAGGGTGGCACCTTAACCCTTGAACACATCTATCATCTAATCCATGATCGGACCCAGTTCGTAGCCATCATGAAAGATCACTAAGTGGCCACCCAAGCCCATCTTGAGCCCTAATCACTGTCAGAATACATACTGAACCAAACCAATTCAATCCAAATCCATACCCAGCCTAAGGTAACCAAACCCGAGACCCAGTAGCTCCACTTAACATTCTCTAACACATTCTCTCAATTCCTGCCAACATCAACCACCCACTTCATGTGCCATTGCCAACATCGTTGTACCACCAGTGCAAGATTCCAAAACCGCCTGGTTGAACCCTAAACATAACCAACCCCTTCTGAACCATAATCCTCAAGCCTTCCTTGATGCAGATCATAACAGATACCCGAAGACTAGCCTCACCATCATCGTTCGTATACACTGAGGGTACAGAGGGTATATGCACTGAGGGTATCGACAAGAAGACCCAAATAGCCTCACCATCATCGTTCGCATACACTGAGGGTGCAGAGGGTATATGCACTGAGGGTTTCGACAAGAAGACCAGAACAGCTCCCCGAAGACTAGCCTCACCATCATCGTTCGCACATATTGAGGGTGCCGAGGGTACATCTACTGAGGGTATCGACAAGAAGACCCGAATAGCTTTCTAAAGACCAACCTCTTCATTCGTCATTTGCACTGAGAATGTCCTACCCACAACACCACGACCCTGTTGTTATCCTATCAGCGGAGCTAAAAATCCTGAAGGTAGAATCAAGTCAATCAATTGGTTTAGTAACTGAAAGCCCCTACCTCTCTCAAGAATCAAGCCTGTCCACACCCACTCCTGAAAATGCAGAACATCGGTAATCCTCCTGAGATTGTAGGTATGAGCAAAAGCAGTAACTCGGATGGATTTTGATAGGCCCAAGAATCAAGAAGCAGAGAGAAACGTGTCAAGATGGAAGCATGACGCAAGATCAGCAGAATCCCAAGACGGAAGCACGCCATTTCTCTTATGACCGATATCACCTTTCACACTCACCTGTTGACCAGAAATCAATATTTTCCTTTTTAGTGTTGCTATATTCTCGAAAAATTATCGGTCTTGCATGCATGCATCTGCACTTAGATAATTTCAAGTAGCGTAACATGCTTCATAAATCAGGCAACTCAGGATTCAAATTCTTTTCAAAATCAAGTTTTTAAAATGTTGGTGCGGTGATTTAAGAAGTATGCGAATACTTGAAATGTAGGGAAGCATGGCATAAGCATTTGCATAGTGCATACACATGAACACTTGCATAAGTATACCGCGCACCAGTCCAAGAATACATAGGCACTAAGCTTCATGGCCTACCAGACAGGCTTCACCACCGCATCTTGGTATATACTTCGATGATTAGTCACACCACCATCACCGACCAGATCGTCATGATAAGATCACATGCTTTCCCAAAGAGGCAAGTCACTTCATAAGTCTCCCAGAGAGGCAAATCACTCCACATGTCCTCCTAGAGAGGAAAAACACAATCACAAAGTCTCCCAGATAGTCAAATAACTTCACAAGCCCTTTCTATAGGCATCAATCAAATCCCAAGCCCTTTCTATAGGCACCAATCCAAGCCCTTTCTATAGGCACCAATCCAGAGCCCTTTCCACAGGCACCAATTTAATCCAAACCCTTTCTATAGGCACCAATCCAATCCAAGCCCTTTCCACAGGCACCAATCCAATCCAAGCCCTTCCTACAGGCAAACCCAAGCCTTCTCCAAAACCAAAAAGCCCCCTTTTTGAGAGGATATCAGAGAAAGATAGAGAGAAAGACTGGAATGAGAAATTTCGTAAAAACGCAGGGACCAAGCCCCCACAAAAAGGACTTTTGGCCTAGCTTCTCCACGCCCAAGAAATCTTCAAGATACGTTCCCAAAGGTTCTCGGACCGAAAATCACAAACACAGCACGACGATGTCAAATGCGAACTTTCAAAGTAAACATTCTCAGAATCGCAAGGACGATGATGCCCACGAAAACCTGACAAAGTGAGAAGGAACAAAGTGGGTACAAGAAAAAATTGAAAGAGTAGAAAAGAGGATAAATCCCACAGTGCCAAAAGAAAAGAATATTGAAAAAAAATAGAAAAGGAAAAAAGATGGCAGCGAGAGCCACACCAAGAGTGACAGCTAGGCCAAAAGGCCCAGGGCTACGTCTTGGGTGAGGAAGGCTGCTGACCATGCAAAAGAAAAAAAAGTAAGCTGAAAAAAAAGCTGTATCAAAAAGCTTTCAATTAATCAAGGAGGAATAAGGGCATCGAAAAATAGAAAATGACGCAGGCACAAAAAATTCTTCTCTCGCGAAGTCAGGAAACAATAAGCAGAATCGCACCCTAGAAAAAAAAAATGCCACGGAAGTTGAGCAAGAGGCAAAGTCCAAAATTCATACACGAAGTTTCGAGAACAGTGAGAACGTAACTCGATCATTTCTCAAGGAAAAAAGAGGCCAGCTAAAAGTACTTTAAAAAAAAAAAAAAAAAAAAAAGATCACACCGGAACTCTCTCTCTATGTCTTCTCAGAGACTCTCACCTCCTCAGCATCAACCCTCAGCCATTATCCTAGCAAGTAGGAATTCTCATTTCCGTAGCAGATCATCAACCCACACATCAACCATTATCCATGCTAGTAGGAATTCTCATATCCTCAGCAGATCATCAACTCTCAGCCTTTACCCTAGCCAGTAGGAATTCTCAACTCCCCAGCAGGCCATCAATCATCATACCATCAATTCTTAGCCAGCATACAATCAATAATCATATCCCCAGCAAACATACACCATGCTAGAATCACTGACAGAACAATCCCACAAAGTCCGTTAAAGCAGGGGCTCACCCTCTACACGGTTCACAAGCACGGTTCACAGGTCCGTTAAAGCAGGGGCTCACCCTTTACACGGTTCACAAGCATGGTTCACAAGTCCGTTAAAACAGGGGCTCACCCTTTACACGGTTCACAAGCATGGTTCACAAGTCCGTTAAAGCAGGGGCTCACCCTCTACACGGTTCACAAGCACGATTCACAAGTCCGTTAAAGCAGGGGCTCACCCTCTACACGGTTCACAAGTCCGTTAAAGCAGGGGCTCACCCTCTACACGGTTCACAAGCACGGTTCACAAGTCCGTTAAAGCAGGGGCTCACCCTCTACACGGTTCACAAGCACGGTTCACAAGTCCGTTAAAGCAGGGGCTCACCCTCTACACGGTTCACAAGCACGGTTCACAAGTCCGTTAAAGCAGGGGCTCACCCTCTACACGGTTCACAAGCACGGTTCACAAGTCCGTTAAAGCAGGGGCTCACCCTCTACACGGTTCACAAGCACGGTTCACACAGTCCAGTTCCTAATCCCGTTAAAGCAGGGGCTCACCCTCTACACGGTTTCCAATCCCGTTAAGGCAGGGGCTCACCCTCTACACGGTTCTCCAATCCCGTTAAGGCAGGGGCTCATCCTCTACACGGTTCTCCAATCCCGTTAAGGCAGGGGCTCACCCTCTACACGGTTCTCAATCCCGTTAAGGCAGGGGCTCACCCTCTACACGGTTCTCAAATCCCGTTAAGGCAGGGGCTCACCCTCTACACGGTTCTCAAATCCCGTTAAGGCAGGGGCTCACCCTCTACACGGTTCCCAAATCCCGTTAAGGCAGGGGCTCACCCTCTACACGGTTCCCAATCCCGTTAAGGCAGGGGCTCACCCTCTACACGGTTCTCAATCCCGTTAAGGCAGGGGCTCACCCTCTACACGGTTCTCAAATCCCGTTAAGGCAGGGGCTCACCCTCTACACGGTTCCCAAATCCCGTTAAGGCAGGGGCTCACCCTCTACACGGTTCCCAATCCCGTTAAGGCAGGGGCTCACCCTCTACACGGTTCTCAAATCCCGTTAAGGCAGGGGCTCACCCTCTACACGGTTCTTAAATCCCGTTAAGGCAGGGGCTCACCCTCTACACGGTTCCCAATCCCGTTAAAGCAGGAGCTCACCCTCTACACGGTTCCCAATCCCGTTAAAGCAGGGGCTCACCCTCTACACGGTTCCCAATCCCGTTAAAGCAGGGGCTCACCCTCTACACGGTTTCAAATCCCGTTAAAGCAGGGGCTCACCCTCTACACGGTTCCCAATCCTATTAAAGAAGGGGCTCACCCTCTACGCGGCTAGTACACTTCGCTAGAGTAGGGGGCTCACCCCTCTACATGGTTCACACATCACAGCAAGACACAAGATATGTTCCAAACATCGCCCATCCATCCCATGGAGAGAGAGAGAACCAGCATAGCACAGCATCATTTGCATTGCATTATTTTCGAAATATCATCTGTGATTCATGCGAGTCCCGCAAAATGATGCGTTCTCATTATCGTCCTGGTTTCTTTGCTTCACAAAGAACCCAGGCCGAGAGGGTCTGTGAACACCTCATTTTGCGACCCCCGCAAGAATCCTAATTTTCAAAGAAATAAACATGCATGCACGCACAAGCATTCCTAGATGCACATGTAGTTTGTTCATGTGATACAGGTCAAAGAAGAAAGCCGAAAGGACCCCGGATGAGGAGATACAGAATTATCGAAAATTGCCGGAATTGAAAACCGTCGAAACTCCTGAAAACTTGTGAAAGGAGAGTTACGCATTTCGGATCATCCTCAAACTTTGAGAGTTATTAGACATTATCAAAAGGAGTAACATACTCGAAAATCAGCTAAATCCGACGGTCGGATCTCCGAAAATTCAGAAAATCGCGAGTTTATTTCGGGTGGTCAAATGGAGGTCTTCTCGAAGTTAAAATGGTTTGAAGTTTGGTAAGTGGATAGGCCTTATTGTGGGGAAGAGCATATTAAAATTTCATCTTTGTCGGACATGGGGTCCTCAAGAATCAATTTGTCTACCGAGCAATCCCAGTTGAAATGTCCTTCGTAGCAAATTAAAATAAATAGTGGCCTTCTCGAATTCTGATCGGCCTCAAATTTGGACACGAGCTAGAAAACATTTGGAGGGAAAACATGTCAAAAATTCAGAATGATCCAACGGTTGGAAGTTTAATTCTCGAGATAGTTGTACGCAAGTACGTTTCCTACGCAGAAACAAACTCTTTGTACCAAGCCAAGGAGACCGAGTCCTTCCCGAACTCCGATCGTCTCCAAATTTTTACAGGGTGTAAAAGACTTATATTGGCAATACATATCCAAAATTCAGCCTGATACAACGGTTATAACCTGACTTGTCGTGCAAACAAGGGACCTTGTCTACAACAAGTACTTTTCCTACGCGGACACAAACTCTTCGTACCAATCAGAACGAAAGGGAACCTTCCCGAACTCCGATCGACCTGAAATTTTTACACAATCTAGAAGAGTTCTATTCCTAACATATATCCAAAAATCAGGATGATCCAACGGTGGGAAGGTCTCGCGATAATTTCCAAGAGTCCTAGTTGCAATCTCTTTTCTTGCTCTCCAAGTATTTTCTTCAACTATAAATAGACCCCCCTCCATTCATTATTTTCATCAACAATCAAGGGAATTTCGTGGTACACACCAAGAGATCCTTATTCTCTCCTTCCAAGAAGGCTCAGGTATAATTTTCTCTCTCTTCTTTTATTTATTCGTCGATTTTATAATTCATACTCTTGTTTGCATAATTTTTATTACTTAATAGCTTTTCAAAACCTCTTTTTCAAATTGTTTTCAAAACTAAAGGCGTATAATAAACCCTAATCCAATTCTAAAATAGTATTATTACTTTCTTACTTTTTCAAAAGCCCGGATTAGCGGCATTATTATACGAAGGAATCGATAATCGCTATATATCCAATCTAACTCATAGATTGCGGTGTGTATGTGATAAATACTCGATTATGAGAGCACTGGTGCCATCTATACCGGTTTAATCAATAGACTTTGGTATACGATCGGTCAACTCGCCTCATATAATATCGAATATTAGATTCCACATTGAATTAGTTTTCGAAAAGCCCAATGCTTTACAAAATCACTTGTTTCATTGCATCTATTATTATCAAACTCTCTTTTTCAAATCACACACACACACACACTTATTTTCAAAAATCATGGGCGAACTAGGAAACACATAGTTTTCATCCCAACCCCAAAATCCCGATTTCTAAGGCAAGCAAGAAAAGTTATAAAGTAATAGCAATAGCATGCAAGAGCTGAATTATAACACACGCATATCCTACTCAAGAGACCGAAAGGGCGAATTGGGTGCCTAACACCTTCCCGATTCGTAACTTAATCCCCGAACCTTCGAATCAACTGGTTTCGCATATATTGTGTATAAGGGGATATTTAGTCCATAAATACGTCTCTTTTACACAAATCTTTTTTTGTTTGTTTAGTAAAACAAACTGGCGACTCTTATTCTTTTCAAAACCTAATTCCAAAATCAACAAACGGAATCGCCTCCCACGAGGACCCCGGGGCGTCGCGAACGCGGGTTCTCACAACGGCAGATGCTGGAGTCGGCGCAGACACCCGGGGAACGTGGGTCGATGTCGGGATCATCACTCGTGTATGGGCCAGGCGACATGGATTGGGTTCATCATGTGTCATTCTCGCCGTTGCTGCGCACGCCTGTCGGGTCGCCAGGTGCCGGGTCGGTGGGATTGAGGCCGTACTCTCTGTCAATCCCATCATCAGGTGCGGCCCGTGGGATCGTCTTCCGGGAGCTAGGAGAGAGGGAGGCGCAGTTAGGGGCGGAAGCAGGCATAGGCCAGACTCCGGTGGGTGAAGGTGGCGACAAAGGGAAAGGGAAGGCGGTGGCGCCCGAGTCGGAGACGGGAGAGGACACCGGGGAGGACATACCCCCGGTAGGCGGCGCTGGCGGAGCTGGTCTGTCACAGGCTCCGGAGGGTGGGGCGTTGGCGTCGTACTCGATCCCGGAGTACCCTCGGGATATCCCTTACTTGGATTTCGGTCTACCCAAGCAATACCGGATCCCTGACATACCCGAGGGCGATGAGCGGATGGGGGCCTTAGCACACGTCTCGGGCGAGGAGGTAAGGTTTCTTTTTAAACAGTTAAGCATATGTGTTGATTTATGAATGTTACTGATTGGTAATTTTGGTTTTGACAGAGGGGCTCATTCCTACTTCGCGAGGTAGCTGAGTTACTGAGGAGCTACTTCAACATGTACGGACTGCTGACGTTTGCGGCTCCTTTCCCGGTGGAGTACATGGGGCGATACAGCAGACGCTTGGCGGGCGATACGACTGCTACATACCATCCGTCACGTTCGCGGTCCCGATCGGCGGTTCCTTCTCAGTCGGTTCAGCAGTCGAGGCGCACCTCCCGGCTTGCTCCTTCTCATTAGGGCGCAGGTCGCACGGTTTCAGAGAGTCCAGCGGAGGGTGCTGGAGAGACAGAAGCGAAGCGCCCACGGACGATGGATCCTCCCCCTTCTCCTCAGCGTTGATGGTTCTGATGGCTCGGCGTTTTGCTAGGTTTTAAAAAAAAAACATTTTATTACGTTTTGGTTTTAGCAAAAACTTTGGTAATTTAGTAGTTAATTTGTTTGTTAAGAAAAAATGTTGGTTTATCAGTGTGATCGGCTTAATTTATGAATAAAATATTTATGGTTGTTTTGAAAAAATGTTTGCGTGTGACGTGATGTAAATGTTATTTGTGAGTTCAATTGAAAAGTGATTATGCGGTGGTGAAATTATTACCTATTTAATTATACAAGAGTTAACGGCACGTGTTGAAAGAATGTGATTAAGTGTAATCAAGTTAAGTTGCGAAAAATGGTTAAGTACATATGTTGGCAAGTAATTATCAAATCTATATGCATGCTATGATGGATCGTTCTTCCTGAACCAAGTCTGGCAATATTCGTATCATGATGTATTGTAAAGAAGATTTGAAAAATGGAAGATTTTAACCAAAGGGGGAGAGCCAACCGTACGCCCCACCCGCACGGGGTAGCCGTACGGTTGGGTGCCCGCCGCACGGTTGGCCAGCCAGCCGTACGGTTGGGGCCCAACCGTGCGGTTGGCATGTGCAGTTATACTATAAATAGAGCGCGAATTTGTCCTTTTTTCCATCATCAAAGTCACTATTCACCCTATAGCTTCTTCTTTCTCTATTACCATGTCTACCTTTCATACCCACGCTTCTTTCTCCCTTTTGTCTGATTTCGTGTCTATGGCTGAGGCCGACTGTGGTCTCAACTGGGGCGATCTGAGCCACCTTCATCGCTGGTGTTCTCACGACATCAATTTTTCTTTTTTACTTGGTATTGCTGAGTTCTGGGATCCTGAGGACCACTGTTTCCGCATCGGTTTGGACGAGTTGTGTCCGACGATTGAGGAGTTCACACTACTGATGCGGCAGGATGTTTCATGGCCACTGGCTTCCTTGCGAGATGCTAGGAGTCCTCGTGTTATGCTGGCGGAGTTTCTGGGTCTGCGGGAGAGTGAGTGCCGGCCTATGATAGTCGACGGTCGACTCCATCTGCGTCACTTGGCAGACTTTTTCCTTCATCATGGCGACGACCTGGCTTATTATTCAGGTCGGACTTCTGCTTGTATGATTTTTTCTTTTTCTCAGATGCTCTTGGTTACCGATGATGCTATTCTGGTAGACCCTCTGATTATCCGAGTTGTATCTGAGGCTAGACGCGGCCATTTGGTGACTCCCATCTTACTGGCGGAGACACTGAATGGTTTGGATGCCGTGGTTCAGTCTCGACTTAGTCATTTTCGAGGTAGCCCATATCTACTGTACATGTGGGTTACTAAGAGGTTTCGGTATCTGGAGACTCGGCTTCCCTGGGATTCTCGGCACTTCTTCCAGCGTCCTGATTACGCCCAGATTCATCGTCTGTCATCATATGATTGGGCTGTTCGGTTTTCTGAGTCCTCTTCTTCTATTCGTTGGGAGGTTCCATGGTGGCGTATGAGGACCATGATCATGAGTATGGGTGGGCAGAACTATCTTCGGTTTCGTGGTTTGAGAGAGACATCATTCTACATCCCCGGACGGCTGACGAGGCAGTTCGATGTTCCCCTGAGTATACCCCTTCCGCTGAGAGACTTTTCTTCGATCGCCCTTCCTATTACCCCGAGACTAGAGACGACCCTACGAGGTCTTTGGTCTACCCGCTTTGTTCGGCGATTTCATGGAGGAGAGATTGGCATTACCCAGGTGACCCGTTCTGATATCGTGCTGCATATTTGGCGTCGTGTTCGGCAGACCATTGAGCATGAGCCTATGATGATGAGGTGGTTTCGGTTTGCAGATTCACCGGTGACTGATGAGACAGTGCTTGCTTCGTATCAGACCATGGATCGAGAGAGGATCTTGTATTCTGCTGATGACGGTTAGGTTAGGTGTGGTAGGCAGCTTCTTTATGAAAGCTTTCTGGGATTAGGTAGGTAAAATATATAGGGAAAGTATGTAAGAACTGATGTAGGTTATCTTGTACGAAAGAACTTTTTGATGTATGGAAAATCTCTTTCTGCCTTTCTTCTTGCGTCCAAATGAATGAATATTATTACAATGAATAGACCGGGCCTGATATTCAGGTTGCTTACGTTTCCCCGTTTTTTTTTTTTTTTTTTTTTTTTTTTTTCGGGGCTCAGGTCTTCGTAGTTCATGGATACAATTTTTTTACTGATAGTATTTCTTCAATCGGTCGAGGTTGACTGGTAAGTTTAACTCTTGGCCATCAATGTCGGTAAGGAGAACGGCACCCCCGGATAGGATTTTAGTAATAATGTAAGGGCCTGTCCACTTTGGCGAGAATTTTCCTCTTGGGTCTCGGGCTGGTTCACGAATTTCTTTGAGGACTAAGTCTCCAAGTATGATGCTTCTGTCTCGGATTTTTTTATTAAAGGCTTTGGCAACACGTTTTTGATACCCTTGATGTTGATATGAAGCCCTCAATCGGTTTTCATCAATCATTGCCAACTCTTCATACCGAGCCTTTACCCAATCACTCTCAGTGACTTGATTTTCCAGGATAACCCGTAAAGAAGGTATTTCCGTTTCCACCGGTAAAACCGCTTCCATGCCATATGTAAGTGAAAAAGGCGTTGATCCCGTAGAAACTCTCTCAGTAGTTCGATATCCCCAAAGTGCGTACGGGAGCTTTTCGGGCCAATCTCTACCGGATTTAACCATTTTGCTAATGATATTCTTCAAATTCTTATTAGCAGCCTCCACGGCCCCATTAGTTTGTGGGCGGTATGGTGAGGATTTGTGGCGTCTGATTCCGTATTCTTCCATGATTTCGTTGGTTGCGCCTTCAAAATGCGTACCATTATCGGATATTATCTCATGCGGTACCCCGTATCGGCATATGATGTTGTGTCGGATGAATCGTGCCACCTTTCGGGCATTCAAATCCTTGTAAGACTCGGCCTCAACCCATTTGGTGAAATAGTCGATAGCTACTAGGATGTATTCATGCCCATTACTTCCTTTTGGCGAGATCTTACCGATTATGTCAATACCCCAGATGGAAAACGGCCAAGGAGATGTCATAGGGTATAATTCTTTTGGAGGGAGCTTCTGTGCCTTGGTGTATATTTGACATTGGTGACACCCTTTGACGTATTCAAAACAATCTTTTTGCATCGTTAACCAGTAATACCCTTGACGAACTATCTTTCGTGCCAATGTATGACCGCTCATATGTGGGCCACACTCTCCACTGTGGATTTGTTCCATCATTGCTCGGGACTTTTCTTCATCGAGGCATTGAAGGTGTATACCGTCATCATTTCTTCGGTATAGTTTTCTGGCACAAATGATAAACCGGGATGCGAGGCGGCGAAGCGTGACCCGAGTGGTTTTGTCAGCATGTGATGGGTATTCATTATGCTTGAGTAATTGCCAGATATCGTAGTACCAAACCTTCTGATCGATCTTATTTCCACGTTCAACATCGAGTGATAGGCAAAATACCGGATTTATTCGCCTTTGAATCTGAATCTGAATTTCTTCTTTCTCCCCCGGAATTTCAATCATCGAGGCCAGAGTAGCTAAGGCATCAGCAAAATTGTTCTGTGTTCTCGGGATGTAGAAGAATTCAATGCACTCAAATTTCTCAGAAGTTTCTTCGAGTTGGGTTAAGAAGGGCACAAGTTTTTCCTCTTTGATCTTCCATTTTTTCAAGATCTGATGAATAATGAGAGCGGAATCCCCAAACACTTGAATTTTACGAACCCCTTTCTGCAAAGCAATTTCTAACCCGACAATACAAGCTTCGTATTCCGCGATATTGTTGGTACAGGGAAATTCTAATCGAAAAGACATAGGTGCATGTGTCTGGTCTGGCGAAATTAACAGGATCCCAATTCCATTCCCATTCCGATTACAAGCCCCATCAAAATACATTTTCCATTCATCGTCTTTGGCAATCTCCATGATACTTTCATCGGGAAATTCGAAGTCCTGTAGCTCGGCATCAATGATTGGATTGCCTGCTAAGTGATCTGCTATGACTTGCCCTTTGACAGCCTTTTGAGTGACATAAGAAATGTCGAATTCTGAAAGCAGGAACATCCATTTAGCCATTCGATTAGTCAACATCGGCTTTTCGAACAAGTACCGCAAGGGATCTAGACGAGAGATCAAGATCACGGAAAATACCAACATATAATGTCGCAACTTCTGGGTAGCCCAAACTAACGCAGCGCATGATTTCTCTAAAGCTGTATAATTTTGTTCTCCCGGAGAAAGCTTTTTACTGAGGTAATATATTGCCTGCTCAGTTCTTGTTTTCAACAAATGCTGTGCCAACATTGCTCCAACTGAGGAGTCATTGACCGACATGTATAGTATCAATGGAATGCCTACTTGGGGAGGTGCTAGGACTGGCGGATTAGACAAATATTGCTTGATCTTATCGAACGCTTCCTGGCATTGCTCATTCCATTGCCTATCCGAGTTCTTTTGGAGTAACTTAAAAATTGGTTCACATGTTCGAGTCAATTGTGAAATAAATCTGCTGATGAACTGTAACCTCCCGAGGAAACCCCGAATTTCCCTTTCAGTTTTAGGGATTGGCATTTCTTGAATAGCCTTAACTTTTGCCGGATCAACCTCGATTCCCTTTCTGCTGACTATATACCCCAGCATCTTGCCTTTGGTGACCCCGAATACACATTTCTGAGGATTCAAACGCATCTGAAATTGCATAAGCCGTTCAAAGAAGATACGAAGAGTTTCCACATGACTTGCCCGGTCTAATGATTTGATGATCATGTCGTCGACATACACTTCTACTTCCTTATGAATCAGATCATGAAATAGAGTAGTTGCGGCTCTCTGATATGTGGCCCCGGCATTTTTCAACCCAAATGGCATGACGGTGTAACAATAAGTACCCCATGGTGTGATAAAGGCTGTCTTTTCCTGATGATCCGGATGCATTTTGATCTGATTATACCCGGAAAATCCATCGACGAATGATTTTAAAGCATGATTTGCAGTGTTGTCGACAATGAGATCAATGTTTGGCAGTGGAAAATCATCTTTTGGACATGCAGCATTTAAATTGCGATAATCAACACAAACCCGTACTTTGCCATTGGCTTTTGGCACCGGCACTATATTGGCCAACCAAGTAGGGTATTCAACAACCCGTATGAATCCGACATCCAATTGCTTTGTGACTTCTTCCTTTACCTTGAGTGACCACTCAGGTACTAGTTTTCTTAACTTTTGCTTGACAGGTTTGCATTCGGGTTTAGTGTGTATTTCATGCATCACAATAGTGGCATCTAAACCCGGCATATCAGCATATGACCAAGCGAAAACATTAACAAACTCTTTCAACAAATTTTCTAAGTCTGTTTTTTCATCATGGCTTAATTCGGCCCCAATTTTTATTTCTTTTATATCATCGGTTGTTCCCAATTTTATTGTGACCGTGTCTCCCTCAATGGGTTGTATTCTTTGCTCCTCATTCAAATTTTCATTCATAATTTCAACATCACAAGAATCAAAGTAAGGGAAAAGATTGGCAATTTTATTGATAGAAACATCACTTTGCACAGATAGCATACATTCTAAATTTCGTACATTTCTATCAATATTTCTCTCTCTCTGCTTCTTCTTTCCTTCGATAGGGCGTATAAGATGCACAGGATCCCCAAGGTAATCTTCCTCAAGTGCCATTATCTCAAACATACTACCCAGCATATCTTCCTCTTCCAGTGGCTCGATAGGTGGCCGGGTAATCTTTAATCGAGACGAGAAGGTGTGAGTAAATCCTTCACTGACATACAAGTCTTCTTCATAGAAAATTTCTAATCCCGGTTGTCTTTTCCCCTCTTCATTTACCCATGGTTCCTGAAACCCGCAGTAAGGAAAGTCTTCACCCTCTTTTATAAAGCATCCGTTTAATGAACTATTGGCAGATACGGCACTTTTCATTCGGCTAACATCTCCCACATATCCCAACCCAGCAAGAGGACTCGGTTGTTGGAATGGTTCGATCATTTGGGCAATGCCGGCTTGATATTTTCCCAAACCAATCCCCGGTAAAAATTCCATTTTCCTCATCATCTTTATTACTTGCGTATTCATGGTCGACATATCATCAGGGGGCAGATAATTCACAGTCTGCGTGGTAAGAGTTTGCACCTTTGGCTCATACGAAAATCCCCCGAGTTGGACATCTTGGCTTCCGATTCCCAATACTGGCGAGTTTTTTGGGACTATTGCCCTTTCAGGATCTCCCTTGATGATGATGATATCCCCGTTGAAGGGTATTTTCATTTTTTGATGAAGGGAAGAAGGCAGTGCGCCAACCTCATGCAACCAAACTCGTCCCAATAACAAATTAAAGCTTGAAGGGATATCTATGACTTGAAACTCAGTGGTAAATGAAGCCGGTCCTATTTGCATACTCAGCATGACGGAACCTAATACCTCCCGCTTGGTATTGTCGTATGCTCGTACTGTGACTGGTGATTCTTCCATGGCAGTTAAATCAATACCCAAACGAACAGCAGTTTTCAATGGGCATACGTTAATCGTGGAACCGTTATCGACAAGCACATACGGTATAGACATTCCATAAGCAACAACGGTGATATGTAGAGCTTGGTTATGATCCCGACCCAGTGGTGATAAATCTTCATCAGAAAACCCAAGAACTTGTTTTTGTACCCCCATGGAAGCGATCATCGCTGTTAACTCATTTGGGGTGGCTTCAAGAGGAACAACCGATTTATCTAACATTTTCATTAGTGCCATACGATGTGGCTTGGATGCTACCAGGAGTCCCCAGATTGAAATTTGGGCTTGTGTTTTCTTTAACTGTTCAACAACACGCCCTTCTTCCGGGTCTTTTGCAGGTTCGTTGGGAAGAGCGACATCAATAGGTTGCTTGGTATTTGGCGGTTGGTACACTCTCCCAGAACGGGTCAATTGTTGGACCCATGTCGCGACTGGATCACTTGCCCCTTCAGGTGTTTCAACTAGAGTTGAAGACGGCCCCTCATTGACTTGCGAAACTGTATTCCAGTCAAAGGTGATCATGTTTATCTGTGAGCAATTCTTTCTTGGATGGGTGTCCTTTTTTATTGTTTTTCCTTGGTTATACCCGAGCCCTTGTCGCCTCGGGTTGCCTTTAAACTGTGGAAAGTGGGCGATCCCTTGATTCTGTTTACCGAGCCCAAAACCTGGTATGAACTGCATTTGTTTCATCCAGCCCATAACTTTTGGGCTAACTATCTCTTGTGACTGCATGGTGCATGTTTCATCAACGGATAACCCCAACAATGTTTCATCCTCGACTTCTTCAACTGATTTCTGGGACCTTGGTGGAGTATATTGAATGACTGTGGGCGAAGGCTTTGGACAGCTGAATTTCCAAACTTCAACATTTTCTGTATTCCCGGCGGGTTTAATCAAGAGTACAGGATCTGGTAAATCTGAATCCTCCTCGATAGCATTTATCCGGTGATTGGGGAGGGGATTCCTTGCAACATTCGGGGCTGACGGGTCAGGAATCCTTTTGCTATCAATTAAGTTCTGGATAGCATGCCGCAGGGCCATACAACTATCGGTAGTGTGTCCGAAACCTTGGTGATATTCGCAATGTTCATTCATGTTCCAATGAGGTGGTATCTGTTGTGGTAATGGTCTCGGATTCATGGGATACATAATCCCAGCTTCTTTCAGTTGTTCGAAAACCTTTCCCAACGGTCCCGGTAATTGCGAAAAATGTCTATCTCGTGAGCGATTCTGATCAAATGTCCTGAGATTATTGTTGTTGTTGTTACGATATCCCAAATCCCCAATGTTTTTCACAGAGTTTTGACCAAAGAGGTTGCCGGAATACCCCTGACCATAGGACCCAGACGACGTAACTTGATTGATGGCAGACGTGGAAGTCTTCTTGTACTGTGAAGCGGATTTTTTGATTTCAGCCTGCTTGGCTAATTCCTCCTCAATTTCGTTGCCTACGTGGAGTAGGGCTTTGAACCTGCCAAAGAACTGGTGTCCCATTTGGGTCCGAATATCTGGTTTCAAATTCTTCACAATCATTCCGAGTTGTTCCTCTTCATCTAGGCGCTCCACCATTTGGGCGGCCAGTTCCCTCCATCTTGTTACAAACTCACTAATACTCTCATTCTCCTTCTGCTTAGCCATCTCTAGATGTTTCCTTGTAACTTTAAGTTCCTCATTAGTTTTGTACTGTGACACAAACTCTTGGACAATGGCGGACCATGATCTAACACGATGCTTTTCAAGGTTCAAAAACCAACTCTGGGCCGGTCCTGCCAAAGTGAGGTGAAAGGAATTGGCTAATTCAGCCTCACCGAGATCATAAATTCTCATTGAACGGACATAAGATTTCAGATGGAGTTCTGGTGGTGTAGTGCCTGTAAATTTTGGGATGGAGGGTATCTTAAAACCCACGGGATAATGAGCCTCAGGGTATAAGTTGTAGCTTTGCATCTGGGTCAAATTGTTCGAACTCTCAACTACTTTTTGGGTAAGTGCTTTCAACTGCTCCTTAAGCTCAGACAAGTCTCTATCCCCCCGGTGAGTTTCTATTGGCGTGGGGCCCTCCCCTTGGATACTCATGGGCCTTCTCATTGGTTCATAATACGGATCGTGGTATGGTTCATGGATCGGTTGCATCTGTGGAGGGGCTTGATTGGTCAGGTCCTGTTGTAACCAATTGCCGACCGGATCAGGCATGGGTTTGGGTTGGTTCAACTGTTCATACGGCGGTGGTACTTCGGTATGAACTGAGAGTGGCGGTGGTGGTGGTAGAATAACCGGAGTTTCTCTTGGTGATTCTGTCATGCGCCCTTTAGCCAACTCGTCCAACTTGGAACGAGTATTTTTATTGTCACTTAATAACATGGTCATGCTTTGGTTCAAGTTCATCAACATTCGATACATATCTTCGGGATTCGGTAATGGAGCATTCATGTTTCCGCTTGAACTGGCTAGGTTTGGGTCAATATTCACAGATGGAGTATGATGTAGCAGCTGACCCCCAACAGTATTATTCTGCAGCATTCCCGGGTATGGGTAAAAAGGACTGGGCGGCGGATCCGCTGCATTGTTCAATTGGTTGTTCACATTCCGGTTCGGGGTATTCTGATCCATGTTTTCAGAAGAATCTGGTCTGACGAGTCTCCCGGTGCTATCTCTTCCAGCCCACACAGAGGCCAGGATGAATATCTGATGATGAGGAAAAAAGGACAAATTCGATCGCGCGCATTCCCCCGAAAAAATAACAACAATATATCATTTAGAAATTGCCGGACCTTATCCAGAAATACATCGATCGGGACGAAAGTAAACACACAAAAAGTTTTCTTTAGGTGAGATCGAAAACAGACCAACGGCGACAACTTGAGAGTCCCGTATAGTGGTAGGGTAGGAATAGAATTCCATGGGTTCCCTGACCGTCTATAGTTTTGGGAAATCATTTTGAAAAGAGTTTTTCGAAAAATCATTTGAAAATATGGGAAGGTCTCTCCTCATGAGTTGCTTTGTTCATGGAATCAGGGCTTCCGCTCACTAGATTCTCACGACTGTTGGTCATTAAAACCATGCAGAAAATCTTTGTGTTCTAAGCTGACTCCCCTATATGCAAGCGTGGTTGAAGAGGGTAAGGTTTAAGGCTCCCTCCTATTTGGCAGGTCTTACGATATACCTCAAGAGCACAAGTACTTGTAAGGACCTTTTGATATACATCCCGGGTACGTGAGTGTTCTCGTCACTCGATATACCTCGGTAAGTACTTGGCCAAGGAGAGTGGTCCCAGGCGCTTTCGGCTAGTGCAGACCCGCAAGTCCACGGCCTAGTCACGACTCTGGTCTCGAGGTTGATAGGGTAAATTCACACTCGCGAAAATGCATGATAAGACGTGAGTGCGTGCAAAATAACAATATGGCGGTCCATTATTGATCAATGCTTTAGAGTTTGTTATGATAATTTACACAATTTTAATTATGAAAAAGATTTTCCTCACATAATTAGCAAATAAAGGCATCAGGGTATCCACCTAAATCGTTTCTATGTTATCCTAGGACTAAGGCTTGCAAGACCTATATCTAATAAAGAATAGTAATTAAATACATGATCCATTATATCAGAGCTTAGTTCTCTATCGTCCCCAGCGGAGTCGCCACTGTGAGAATCCGGACCCATACCCCGAGAAGAAGAAAAGAGTCCACGTTCTCGGTTTTATTTGAAAAACGTGTTTTTGTAGAGTCGCAAGTTTGTTTTACGAGAAAACAAACAAAAGATCGTACGAAGGATAATTCGAAAACAAACTATCTTTCATACGTTTGAAACCAGAGATTTATTTTGAAAATTGACTTTGCTAGGGTTCGGGAACTACGTTACGAATTGGGAAGGTGTTAGGCACCCAATTCGCCCTTCCGGTCTCTTAATGGATCATGCATCTAATTCCTATTTTAGATATCTTGCAAGTAGTTCGAATGGTTTTCAGAATAGTCCTTTCCGGATAAATTCAGTTTAAAATAATATTTTGAAATCAGACTCGAGCTTTGCGAGCGCCTACGTATTCATTCGTAGAATGAAATCAGAGTCTCGTAGTTCCTTTCTTTTGGAAACTGTTTTTGTATTTTTGTTTGTTTTGAAAACGTGTCAAAACAGATTTTTAGTTTTCTTGTAAAATTTAGAAAGGATTTATTTTGGAAGTAATGAACTTCTTTGCAAGTTATCTAATTTTCTGTATTAAAAGTGAAATTAAATGCAGTACTGAAATTAAGGATTTGGTAGAAAGTTATACCTGCTGCGCTTGAAGAAGATAGGAGGACTTTGCCTTGACTTCCTTCTCTCTCTAGAGCTTTCTCTCACTAACTTCCTCTCACTAGCCTTCTCTCTCAGAATTTCTCTAAAAAATGATTTTCTCAAAACTTTGACAAAGCTCCTACTTACCAAAAATACTATTGAATGTTGATGATCCCTAAATGGGATCCCAAGGGTCCTATTTATAGCAACATTTGCGCCAAAAACGCTCCAAAAGAGGCCAACCGCAGGGGTAGCCGCATGGGGTGCGGCTGGGGCGTGCGACAGGGGTGTGCCAGCGGTACGGCTGGCAGGTAGCCGTACGGTTGGGCGTGCGGCTAGGGGGGGCGGTTAGGAGGTGCCAACCGTACGGTTGGCAGGTAGCCGTACGGTTGGGCGTGCGGCTAGGGGGGTGCGGCTGGCTCATAAAAAATGCGCAGGAGCGCTCGGAAAAAACCAAGGGTTATCTTAGACTCCCAACGCGTCCAAAATTGGAGTCTTTCCTATCAGTCTTTCTGCATGTATGATGATTCATGATTAAATGCAGGATGCTTAAAGAAAACCAGTATTCGCACGAGAGTCGTGGATTGGGGTGTTCACACCTGGTCAAAAGCATGGAACTACTCCGAAAGGCCGGACTGATCACCCCACTCAACCCACGCCCCCCCCACCAAACCCTATTCCCAGCACCTGGAGAATGAATGAGAACTGTGCATACCATCAAGTAGCGGGCCATGGCACGGAACGCTGCTTGGCTCTTCGCCATCGTATCCAGGACCTCATTGAAGCCGGAACCATTCCCGCACCTGGCGGGCCCCTGGCCTTTCGCGACCTGGGGAATTGACATCATTGGGAAGATTTCACCCAAAGCCAGCAACGGCCATGAATTTATACTAGTGGCCATCGACTACTTCACCAAATGGGTAAAAGCCGAGTCTTTCCAAACCCTTGATGCCAGGAAAGTTGCCCGATTCATCAGACGGAATATCATCTACCGATATGGGGTCCCACACGAGATCATCTCAGACAACGGCACTCACTTCGAAGGAGAGGCTAATACAGTCATGGAAGAATACAAAATCACCCGGCACAGATCTTCGCCGTATAGACCACAAACTAATGGGGCAGTTGAAGCCGCCAACAAGAATCTAAAGAATATCTTCAGCAAAATGACTGACACCTGTCGAGACTGGCCCGAGAAATTACCATATGCATTGTAGGGATACCGCACCATCGAGAGAGTCTCCACCGGGGCCACCCCATTTTCACTTACATACGGGATGGAAGCAGTCCTCCCTGTTGAGTTAGAGGTCCCCTCTCTCAGAGTAATGTTAGATAATCAAGTCAATGAACTGGAGTGGGTCCAGGCACGTTATAACGAGCTGGCCCTACTTGATGAAAAAAGATTGAAAGCCGCGTACCACCACTAAGGGTATCAGAAGAGAATCGCTCGAGCATTTAACCAGAAAGTGAAGACTCGGGGTATCAATGAGAACGACATCGTATTGAAAGAAATTTGAGAGCCAGCCAGGGACCCAAGGGGAAAGTTTGGACAAAAGTGGACAGGGCCGTACATCGTCAAAGAGATCGATACAGGGGGTGCCGCCATACTCACTGACTTAGACGGATAATTGCTACATTCATCAGTCAGCATGGACCGACTGAAGAAGTATTACCAATAGATGTAACCTGTATAGATAAGAACTACGTAAACCTGAGCCCCCAACTCAAATTTATGTTTTTGAAAAATCAAAAAGGGGAACGTAGGCAACCTGAGAAGTGACTTCAGGCCCGGTTTAAACTTTGTAAATAATTTTTTTCCCATAAAACAGTCCCTCGTATATTATTAAGGTGGTTCAAAACACCGAAAGATGCAAAGGAGACACAGCATACAAAAGAAACTAATCCCTAGGGGTTGGCCACACTGGGTCCTCAGTGGCCAAATCAATACGAGCCTCATCCAGGATCTGATACGCAAAGACAATGTTATCGTCAGTGGCCCTAGTATCCATGAATCGGAACCACTCCATTTGAAAGGGGTCATCAATCAGTTCTCCTTCTAGAGATTGCCAACGAGAGCGGATAATGTCAGCCCGAAGGGGCCTGGTAATACCAAAACGGGCATAGTTGAACTGACGAGTCAGTCGAGCACGCCACATCTTCTCTACCGATAAAGAAACATGCGGGGTCACAAATTTAGACTCAGAGGAAAAGTTGTTCAGACCAAGGCGAATGTCCTGAGGAACGTTAAACTGACGAAAGAGACGTCCTGGGAGATAAAAGGAGGTAAACCAGAGCCCGCGGAGCCGAACGTAGTTCTGACCCCCTGTACTAAACACCATCGCCCTCAGCTTCCACCAAGGAATGTTCCACCGGATAGCCCAAAAGTTCTCCAAAAACCAAATCATCCAATCAGAGGAAGACATGGTCAAAGCTCCAAAGAGGGGACGACGGAAAAAGTGCGTCAGATTGTCAAGCCGCACCTCATTAAAACCCACCGATCGGAAACGCTCCAGCAGCCACATATATAGCAAACGCGGGCTTCCCCTGAGGAAAGGTGAGGCTCCCCTTTGAAGATCATCTAGGCCATTCAAAGTCTCTGCAAGAACGATCGGCACTATAGACTCCCCATTTCTAGCCTGGTAAATCAGACTCAGAATAGTCGGATCAACACGAAAAGAGCCCGTCACCAGTAACATAGTAGAAACAAGATAGATCAAGGCCGCCGCAGTACACCCCACACTATAAGAAGCTCTCTCTTCGTAACGATGAAAAAACCTCACCATTTTATGGAGGTCAAGAAGCCCGTCGATAATAAAACCATCACAGGCCGCTTGTTGAATGGCTAACAAGGCAATCAGCATATCTCGAGGACTAATTTCTTCTATAGGAACTGCCATCGGGAGACGGACGTCAGAACGAAACAGCCAGGAGAACTCCTCATAAGTTGGACAGAGCTCATCTAGTCCAAAGCGGAAAAGATGATCCGCAGGACTCCAGAAATACAAAGCACCTAACAGAAAAGAAAAATCTACAGGACGATGGCACCAGCCCGCTAAAGGGCTAAAGGCATCGAAGTTCAAACCATTCTCAGAAGATATCAGAGCATCTCGGGTTTCAACATAAGAAAAATCAAAATTTGTGCGATAAGAAGACATTTTTGAAAGGTGTAAGGATAAAGGAAGGAAGATATGTGTATTTATAGCAAAAAAGAAGGTCCTGTGCCTGTTTGTCGCGCGACAAACCCATGTCCAGGAGGGATTGTCGCTCGACAATCCCTTTTGTTGCCACCCTGTTTTTTCTTTTCTTACACGTAAGAGTCATTCTTGCCAAAAGGATCGCTTCTGGATGCATTCTTGTTCTCACTTTGTTCTTTTGCAGGAATCCTAAGTATCACTACACTACAAGGTATGGCTCCTAAATTACTGACTCATATATATATATATATATATATATCTTTCACACACAGAGAATAATAGTATATCATCAGACATAAATAAAGATCTTTCATAAATCCAATAAAAAGAACAGTTGTCAAAACTAAATGTCTGTCTAAACATGACTAAAAAATAAAAAAACTACATATCTTTCTGAACTAACTAAATGCAGGAAAAGCTAATATATCCGGGCGCGCTTCGACACGCTCCCACTATCACCCGAACCCTCCTCTGAAGTAGGATCGACTGCTGGGACATTCAGATGAGAAAGAACTTATGCCTGAGAGGGCCCCGTAGACTGGACCGGTGCCGTAGGGCGAATCACCGAAGACCGGGATCGCCTACAGGTCCGACAGGTACTTTTCCGAGACTCCGTCCTAGCTTGAGAGGAAGACAAATGGTCATCCGCTCGCAGAAAAACATCGATCGCCCTTTGATAGTCGCGCATATAAATCGTAGGGTCTCGACCAACGTACTGAAGCAGGTTCCAGCTATATAGATACTGGGAGTACCAGGCTCTCAGATCAGCCACACGCACGCTCACCCGCTGCAAAAAGAGAAAAGGAAAAGAATCAGCACAGAAAAGATAAATGAACATGGATATGAAGAGATATTGATGGAAGATAAAACGTTTACCTCATCATTAGAACAGCCACCCAAGTAATCGAATGTATCCTCAGGGAGAGGATACTCAGGCACCGTATATCGATGTAGACCGGCGCCAATATAAGAGATGTCCCGAGGAAGTGGCGGCAGGTCTATCGGATGAACAGACGAACCCGCCGGTACAGCAACAAAAGTGGACCCACCCTCCTCGCGAATCGGGAATAAGGGAGGCCGAGAAGAAGAACCCCCAAAACTTGGAGATTGGGCCGGAGGGCCCATAGCAGTCAACAGAAGAGGGGTCAGTGTGGTAAAAGTACGAACACCTGGGGGATCTACCAAAGCCGTCGCTCTCAGAGGCGGGACCTCGCTAGAAGGAGTGTTCACAGCAGCAAGAGGGGTCCGCCCAAACTGCTCATAGTCGACACCGAAGTCCGCAGGCTCCCAGGACCGCTCTGAAAAATCTGCTGCACCTCCCTCAGCAGCCTCAAAAACTACCCCCGGAGATACCGATGGACCAGTAGGGAACTCAAAACCCTCGACAGGCTGCTCCTCTCTAGGCGTCGTCTGAGGAGGTTACTCTGGAACAGCCGACGTCCCACCTCCCTCACCGCCCTCAGGCCTATCATCACCTCCCTCAGGCCTATCATCGCCTCCCCTAACACCAGCAGGGACGTCCCTCTCTCCCTCAGGATCATCATCGTCAGAGTCCAAAATGTTGTCCCTCTGATCAGGGACAGGCGGCAGCTGACCAAGAACTGTCCGGGACAAATGAGCCTGCTCTCGTATATAGTTGGGATCGCCTCCCAACGCCCGGTACCTCTCATAGAAGACCCCACCCCGAGTCCCCTTCGGCTCTCTCATCAAGTAACGGGTGGCGAAGACAGCATAATCTCCCTCCTCGGTGAAAGTCTGAAAACCAAACCCGTCGACCAATGCCTGCACCATCACAGGGTCAATCTCACCCGTCCGCCTCATCAGAACTGGCAAAAACAAGGGAATTCTAGGCCACTGGGCCGGCGTATGCTGGCGAATAACTCTCTCGCCCAAGTAGAAGTGAAGGCCATACTCGTCCCTGATAAGCTGCCTAAACCTCGAGGCAGTCAGAGCACGGCCATATCCGAAATGAAGACCCAGATCACCCCAGGGGGCCCACTCAATCTGAACAAAAACAAAAAATTTTACTTCAGTGATTTATATTTTATTTACCATTTATCTATTTTGAAAAAAAAGAATACTAAAGATAATTACCTGCTCCTCCAGCAGGTCATAGATGGCAGCAGCTCCGGTCTCCCGAGTCCGATATACGTAGGGAGTCTTGTAGTTCTCCGCGATGAATCGACGGAGAAAAGGAAACTGGTCCTCGTTCTCAACGAGGAGATCCACCTGGGCGTGACCCAGACGCGTATACGCCACGAACCAACTCTAAAGAGGAAACATAAAGAATATTAGCAAACAATCAATGGATAATATGTACAGGACTGAAACAAAGATAAAGAAACAAAAGTGTATACCTCCCACAGCAAAGAAAAGCCCTTGAGATTCAGGGCTAAATGACGAGAAACCTGGTCCATAGCGTCATATAGAACAACCAAAATAAAGCCCCCCCAGTCATAATCGAACATGATGCTGAAGTCTCTAAGATAGGGCAGCCACCAGAGATGGGCCGGGTCCCCCCCACGAGCCTCGAACAAGTCATGGAGTGTCAGTAACAGGAGGACACGAGCATACTGACGCACCTCCTGGCGGGTCATCGGCGCTCCCTAAGCAATCAATCTGGCTCTCTCCGTCGCCAGGTACGGACCAAAACAGCCCGAAGAATCGTATCACCGAAACTCCGTTACTCCGAAAACCATCCTAGAGCACCGACGATGCCCTCCGCCGTCAGACGCAAGGGGACGTCAATCTAGATAGGGACACCCCTGAGGGAATCTCGATCAAAGCAAATAAATCGAGGGGGGTCATCGTCATCTCCCCCCAACTCCAATGAAAGGTATGGGTGGTGTCCCACCAGTGACAGGCCAGAGCCGACACCAACACAGCTGCCCTCGATACCCACTCCGGGAGGGCATCGAAGAAATAACCGAAAGGAGTCGCAAGGAGCAACTCCTGAACAGGGGCCGATGCCTGTCGCCACTCTAAAGAAATGGTGTTGGGGAAATCCCAACCACGGCCAACCCACTGCAGACAAAAAAATGAGTACAGGATTATGAAGGTACTTTGGTGTAATTATGAGAGCTATAGGGTCATAAGGGTAAATTATGCAATTTTCCAAAACCTGAGGGTACTTTGGTGTAATTATGAGAGTTATAGGGACATAAGGGTAAATTATGTAATTTTCCAAAACCTGAGGGTACTTTGGTGTAATTATAAGAGTTATAGGACTATAGGGGTAAATTATGTAATTTTCCAAAACCTGAGGGTACTTTGGTGTAATTATGAGAGTTATAGGGTAATAAGGATAAATTATGTAATTTCCCAAAACCTGAGGGTACATTGGTGTAATTATGAGAGTTAAAGGGGTATAAGGGTAAATTATGTAATTTTTCAAAACCTGAGGGTACTTTGGTGTAATTATGAGATTTATAGGGCTATAGGGGTAAATTATGTAATTTTCCAAAACCTGAGGGTACTTTGGTGTAATTATGAGAGTTATAGGGGTATAAGGGTAAATTATGTAATTTTCCAAACCTGAGAGTACATTGGTGTAATTATAAGAGTTATAGGGCTATAGGGGTAAATTATGTAATTTTCCAAAACCTGAGGGTACTTTGGTGTAGTTATGAGAGTTATAGGGTCATAAGGGTAAATTATGTAATTTTCCAAAACCTGAGGGTACTTTGGTGTAATTATGAGAGTTATAGGGCTATAAGGGTAAATTATGTAATTTTCCAAAACCTGAGGGTACTTTGGTGTAATTATGAGAGTTATAGGGCTATAGGGGTAAATTATGTAATTTTTCAAAACCTGAGGGTACTTTAGTGTAATTATGAGAGTTATAGGGTGATAAGGGTAAATTATGTAATTTTTTAAAACCTGAGGGTATTTTGGTGTAATTATAAGAATTATAGGGTCATAAGAGTAAATTATGTAATTTTCCAAAATATGAGGGTACTTTGGTGTAATTATGAGAGTTATAGGGCTATAGGGGTAAATTATGTAATTTTCCAAAACCTGAGGGTACTTTGGTGTAGTTATGAGAGTTATAGGGTCATAAGGGTAAATTATGCAATTTTCCAAAACCTGAGGGTACTTTGGTGTAATTATGAGAGTTATAGGGACATAAGGGTAAATTATGTAATTTTCCAAAACCTGAGGGTACTTTGGTGTAATTATAAGAGTTATAGGACTATAGGGGTAAATTATGTAATTTTCCAAAACCTGAGGGTACTTTGGTGTAATTATGAGAGTTATAGGGTAATAAGGATAAATTATGTAATTTCCCAAAACCTGAGGGTACATTGGTGTAATTATGAGAGTTATAGGGGTATAAGGGTAAATTATGTAATTTTTCAAAACCTGAGGGTACTTTGGTGTAATTATGAGATTTATAGGGCTATAGGGGTAAATTATGTAATTTTCCAAAACCTGAGGGTACTTTGGTGTAATTATGAGAGTTATAGGGGTATAAGGGTAAATTATGTAATTTTCCAAACCTGAGAGTACATTTGTGTAATTATAAGAGTTATAGGGCTATAGGGGTAAATTATGTAATTTTCCAAAACCTGAGGGTACTTTGGTGTAGTTATGAGAGTTATAGGGTCATAAGGGTAAATTATGTAATTTTCCAAAACCTGAGGGTACTTTGGTGTAATTATGAGAGTTATTGGGCTATAAGGGTAAATTATGTAATTTTCCAAAACCTGAGGATACTTTGGTGTAATTATGAGAGTTATAGGGCTATAGGGGTAAATTATGTAATTTTTCAAAACCTGAGGGTACTTTAGTGTAATTATGAGAGTTATAGGGTGATAAGGGTAAATTATGTAATTTTTTAAAACCTGAGGGTATTTTGGTGTAATTATAAGAATTATAGGGTCATAAGAGTAAATTATGTAATTTTCCAAAATATGAGGGTACTTTGGTGTAATTATGAGAGTTATAGGGCTATAGGGGTAAATTATGTAATTTTCCAAACCTGAGGGTACATTGGTGTAATTATGAGAGTGATAGGGCTATAGGGGTAAATTATGTAATTTTCCAAACCTGAGAGTACATTGGTGTAATTATGAGAATTATAGGGCTATATGGGTAAATTATGTAATTTTCCAAACCTGAGGGTACTTTGGTGTAATTATGAGAGTTATAGGGCTATAGGGGTAAATTATGTAATTTTCCAAACCTGATGGTACTTTGGTGTAATTATGAGAGTTATAGGGTTATAGGGGTAAAATATGTAATTTTCCAAACCTAAGGGTACTTTGGTGTAATTATGAGAGTTATAGGGCTATAAGGGTAAATTATGTAATTTTCCAAAACCTAAGAGGTATCTCAAGTAAAAAGAATGTGTTTACTAAATCGGACATTATTTCTAGGCAGACATGCATACTAACATTGTTTAAAATACATGCAGGAAACGACAGAAATAACAGAACATATAAAAACACGAAAAGAAGACAGTAGAGATCGTTGACGAATCTCGTGAGAAACAGGCTCCATCAAGAGCCACGGAATGTTCGGGATTGGAGCAGCCCGGGTAACGTCTCGGTAGACCACCACCCGACCGCGGTCTACCCCATCCTCACCGTACCAATCAAGGTCCTCCCAGTCATCATGGTGAAGGCTGCACCGGAGAACGCCCTGAGCGTCAGTAAAGGTGACTCCTCCTGATCACCCTCTAATCTATCTGGCTGTGCAGGATCCATCTGAGTGTAAGTAAAGTATGAGAAAATTGGAAAAGTCAAAAAAGCGGCAGGGCTTCCGCGCTTGGGAGAAGAGACAAATAGAGCTAGAGAGAGAAAAAGGAATGAGAGAATGAGATGGAATGAGCTTAGCAAGGGGCTTATATAGTGGAGCAGTTGTCGCGCGACAAATGGCCACATTGTCGCGGGACAAAGAGCCTAACCACCGAAGTGTCGCGTGACAATCACCTCCCTCCCCTGATTTTTTGACCTTTGTCTCATTTTATCTCCTGCAGGGGTACTTCAGAGAAGCAGTTTTCGAAAAGATTGCTAAAAATCGCACACCCAAGATGAAAATTCGAGGAAAACTTCCAAATCATCTCTCCAAAAATGCGAGAACAAAAACAAACGGTTAAAGTAGTCTCTGATCTCCCAGAAAGGACCGAGACCATCAATGAGAAAAGGCAAGATATCAAGATAAGACGGGAAAAGAAAAAATTGAAAAAGTATAAAAGAGAAAGAACCCGCAAGAGCGCCCAAAGCGAGCGATAGAGACAGAAATGCAGAGTGACAGGAAGAGCCACACCAAAAGTGATAGCTAGGCCAAAACCGGCTCAGGACTTCATTTTGGGTGAGTAAGGCTCCTGATCACAACAAAGGGATAAAAGACTCCTGGTCAAAAATAGAGAAGGCCAGGAAAAGTCTTTCCCGAAAGAGGGAGAAATAAGGGCATCGAAAAACAGAATACGATGTGGGCCCACTAAAAGAGAAAAATAAGAAGAGAGTAGAGATCAGAGATTGAACTTTCAAACAAATTTTCTTTTCAGCACGTTACAGAAGAGATGATTTGGAAAAACCTCGGACCATCCCTCTGCGGAGAGCAAAAGAAATCTGAAAACTGCCTTCTGGGAGAAGTATCTTCACTCAAGGGAAACATGAGAGTAAAGTTCGAAAAAGATGCAGGAAAACGGACATCCAGATAAAAGATTAGACCTCGGGAAGCTCTTTTCACCCTCACAAAAATTTCTCTCTCTCATTCTAGTAGTCTAAGAAAGACAACAATTAAATTCACCAGAGTACAACACAAGCCCTCGCCAGAGGCAAATCACAAACACAAGCTCTCGCCGGAGGCAAATCACAAACACAAGCCCTCGCCAGAGGCAAAATTACTCATGAAAGCCCTCCCAGAGGCAATTTTCTTTCTTCTTACAGATCAAAGCCCTCCCAGAGAGGCACAGTGTAACAATAGTAGTCCTCCCACCTGAGGCGAAAAGATCAAAAGCCCTCCCAGAGAGGCACAACGTAGCAATGGTAGTCCTCCCACCTGAGGCGAGAAGATCAAAAGCCCTCCCAGAGAGGCACAGTGTAGCAATGGTAGTCCTCCCACCTGAGGCGAAGCCCTCCTAGAGAGGCACAATGTAGCAATGGTAGTCCTCCCACCTGAGCCGAAGCCCTCCCAGAGAGGCACAGTGTAGCAATGGTAGTCCTCCCACCTGAGGTGAAGCCCTCCCAGAGAGGCACTATGTGGCAATGGTAGTCCTCCCACCTGAGGTGAAGCCCTCCCAGAGAGGCACTGTGTAGCAATGTTAGTCCTCCCACTTGAGGCGAAGCCCTCCCCGAGAGGCACAGTGTAGCAATGGTAGTCCTCCCACCTGAGGCGAGAAGATCAAAAGCCTTCCCAGAGAGGCACAATGTAGCAATGGTAGTCCTCCCACCTGAGGCGCAAAGTGGAACAAAAGGTAGTCCTCCCATCTGAGGCTAATAGAACAATTGTAGTCCTCCCATCTGAGGCAAGCGGAGCAAATAAAAGCCCACGAAAGAGGCAATGAGGTAACAAAAGCCCTCTCCGGAGGCAAAACCAAACACAAAGCCCTCTCCGGAGGCACTCACGAACACTTTTTTGCATACGCACACTTCCTTAGAGTTCTTGCGGGAGTCATGGACCATGGTCTCTTCCAGTCGCCTCAATTCCTTGCAAGCAAGAAACTTGAGTCGAGAGGGTCTGTAGACACCCCAATCCGTAACTCCCGCAAGAACCCTAACGACCTTCGAAAACTACTATTTTTGGGTCCGGGACCCACCTGAGTATCCGAAACTACCCCGAAAGGGTTTGTTGGCCAACAAACCTAATTTTAAAGAGAATTGTCGCACGACAAATGGGTATGTTGCGCGACAATCCCCCTTATGTCGCGCGACAATCCCACTATGTCGTGCGACAATCCCACTATGTCGCGCGACAATCCCTCCTGACACCAGACCATCTACTCTCTGACACATCAGTCTGTCAGAAACATCACTTCAGCCGTTTGTCGTGCGACATTGGACACATTGTCGCGCGACATATGCCGTTTTTGGGGAAGTGTCGCACGACAATCTTCCCCGACCAGTATAAATAGGCCAACACCCCCAAGGGTTAAAGACAACAATTTGGGATTGAAGAATTATTGGCTTAGATCTGACTTTCTAGTCTTTCATCAAACATTCTCGATTCTTGTCTTATTTATGAAGAATTATCGAATCTATTCCCGGCACTCAAAGTGTCCCGTCTTTGGAATCGAATTCTCAGAAATATCGAAAGAAGGAAAAGATTATTATCGCCGTAAATCTCTCCGCCGTATTATATTTTCTCTCTTATTATTATTCTCGCCGGGAAGGTAAAGAAAGTCTCTTATAGTATTTGACATTAAATATCTGTGTACTTGTTTTATTTCTGTTATTTTGTCCATGTTTTATTTGAATAAACTTATTGCCAACTTACGAGTAGTCTACCGTTTTCAAAACAAGGAGACCCTGATAAAATTATTTTCAAAACCAGAAGAGTAAGTACATTATCATCCGGATAAAATTCTATTTTCAAAACCCGGATCGGTAAAACTTACTTAGGAATTAAAAACCCGGTATATCCTACATGTTTCATAGATTGTGATATGTCTGGTAAAACTCCCCTCAAGAGTTCCAATTCTATATTGAATTAGTTCTGATACAAGATCCAACACTTTTTCCCAAATAAATCCAAACCCGAGAAAAATCGTTGTTATCTGAGAAATAACACGGTAAAACTCCCTCTAAAGTAAAACAACTCTTGTCATTTATATTTATCTTTCCTAAAACTAAATATTGGATCTCAGAACACAGAGGTTTTCATCCCTTTCCCCGTTTTCCCAAAATTAGGGTTTTCATTTAGAAAGTAGTAGACTGTCAGTAAAAGCATCCAAGTTTTTCAACATAGAATAAACATATAAAACACCACTAGAGACCGAAAGGGCGGAATGGGTGCTTAACACCTTCCCAAACCGTAATATAGTTTTCGAACCCTATAGAATCCTAGTTTCGTAGACAAACGTGTAATGAAAGGCTTGTCTATAGCCTTTCCTCTTACACGACCCTTTTTGTCCGTTTTCTCGCAAAACGTACCGGAGACTCTGAACAAACCCTTTTGCATCTAGAAATCGAACATAGGGATATGTGATATGAATTATCAAAATACTCCAGCAAATGGAACGACGGAATCCGTTCCGACGTTTCAGACGCCCAACGAACGGGGACGAGACCCGGGCGTCGCATTTGCGGATTCTCACAAACACACAATATTCGACAAACGAAGATTTCACTAATTCTTTGAAAATGATTACAAAATTTAGCACAAGAATTATTACACTCAAAGCTCTCATAGAAGAAAAAAATTAACAGCCCTTTAATCTTTCTCACAACAAGATGAGCTATTTATATATGGTGATATAATAGAGTCCATCCAATCTAGAATAAGAAAATACAATCCTACGTAAATAAGAAAACTATTAACAAGGTAATAAAGACCAATATAAACAAGGAAACCAATTTTAATAAGAAAATATATTTTTCACCCAGGTGCAAAACGATTTTTGCACCTTTCCTGTGTAGGTGCAAAAATGATTTTGCACCTTTTCAGAATGCTATTAGGTGTAAAAGTGCTTTTGCACCGTTCCAGATTCGGAAACCCTCTTTTGCACCCTTCAAGCGAACAATCTGATTTTTCACAAAACTCATCTTTTTTTAAGTTTGGAATCTAGCAAAAAACACAACAGTGTCTAGATGCAATTTATTGTGGTGAACATAAGGCTGATGTTGGTAACCATAATTCTGACGTCGGTGACCAGCCCCTCCTCCTTTCCATTGGTGACCATAATTCGGATAATGATAAAGCTATAAAAATTGATGTTACTCCAGTCTTTGTAACAAACGAAGTAAGTTTACTTTATAACTTGATTACAATGCCCTTAATGATTTTCTTAATACGAATTTTCTTAAGTAGTATAATATGTTATTAATTTATTGTGTATAATGTTTATTTTTCTAGGTATTTCCTTCTTGATATGGTTTGGTTGATTGGTGTTAAAGTCAAGGAAGAGGGATAAGAATTGTAGTCGTAACTACGAAATCCAACCAAGGGGGTGGTGCTGTGAGGAGGTGTCCAAGGCTATATTTAGGGTGCGAAAGAAGAGGGGTAGCTTGTACCAAGAATATTGCAAAGAAGAGATAAAGTGCTACCAAAAAATACAACTATCCATTCTCACTTCTCGGTGTGAATATTAATGGAGATAAGTGGAGGCTAGAACTGCCCTGCGGTGTTTATTCTAAATGCACTTAAACGTCATAACAAGGAGAACGCCTCCACAATGAAGACCATTTACAATGTAAAGGCCAATTTAAGAACTCATGAAATTGAAGGAAGGAGCGTCATGCAACAATTAATGAAGGTTTTAGTGGAAAATCACTGTGTATTGGCATAGGAATGATGAAACAACCGATGAGGCATTATACCTCTTTTGGGCCCATCCTAAAAGTATTTTGTTAGCCAAATGTTTCCCTTCCGTGGTGCTTCTTGGTTGCACTTACAAGACAAACCGTTATAAAATGCCATTGTTTGCTATGGTGGGAGTGACATCAACTGCTAGGACGTTCTCAATTGCGCATTGCTTTTTGTATAGAGTATTAGAGGATAATTACAAATGGGCCCTTTCAAAGTTAAAGTTGTTATTTTCCGCACAAGACATACCGAGCCTGTTTGTTACGGATAGAGAGTGTGCAGTCATTAAAACTATCCACATTATTTTTCCCGAAGCCCACCACATGCTATGTACGTTCCATATTTCAAGAAATGTGGAACAACATTGAAAATTATCTTTTAAAAGTGGCCCTGTTTAGAAGAAATTTATTTAAGATTTGAGTAGTTTGACTCAGGCAACATCACAAGCAGAGTTCTGTGAAGGATGGGAACGATTCAAGAAAGATTGGGAGCACTTTCCTAAGTGTGTTGATTACCTTACATGTACATGGTTCCAACATGAAGAGTCGTTTGTAGTAGCATAGATGAATCATATAAAACACCGTGGCAATAACACTATAAATTGAGCAGAAGGGTCACATTCCAAGCTAAAAAGCATCTTGAGTCAAGCCAAAGATCTTTTACTATAGTGTTCGAGACGATGGACAATATGTTATGCCTCCAACTTACTGAAATTAAGGCCGTGTTTGAGAAAAGTCTTGCATCTGTGAAAGGAAATCACCATGGAATGCTATTCCAACACATCAAGGGAAACCTTTCCTATTTTGCATTAAACTTGATAAAGAATGAGTATGATAAGTCGATTAATATTGGTATAGATCCATCTGCATGTGATCACGTCATTCGTACTATTTATGAGCTACCATGCACGCATGAATTATTACAATATGGTCTTGAAAATCAGCCAATCCCGCTTAAGGTTGTTGATCAACACTGGGGACAGCTCACGATATTGCTAAATACTAGTATTTTGAAAGATGTTGATGAGGCGCCGGCAATGATTTTATTTAAGAAATTACTTGATCAATCAATTAATGACGAAAAGAAAGTGCTTTTGAGAAAATTGAAAGAGCTTGCGACACAATGACCACATCGCTTAAAGAGCCAAAACTTGTGGTTCTTAAGGGTAGACCTCGTGGTAACAAAAAATCGTTGAGTTAAAAGAAAATAAATGAGAGGAAGCATGAATTGTCGACCAAGTGGGATCCATCGGGGTTCGAGTATGCCAAGTTCCAAAAAAGCAACATTTGGCAACATCCATTTCTGATAAATTATCACAAGGTTCAAAGGCTAAGAATATGAAGTATGCGCATAAATCGACGAAAAAGGAATTTAAAGATTATATCCCTTACATTCCTGAATTCATGCATCATTTCGTCCCTGATATAGAAGATGTTGATGATGACGGCGATTGCGGGTATCGGTGCATTGCAGGACATTTGCTATTTTTCGATAGCGATGGGTGGTTATCGATTAGAAAAGAGTTGATAGATGATCTTGAGATGTTCAAAGAACAATATGACAAAGTATGGGGGCTATGGTTTTATATTGATTGTAAATATACACTTGAGTGTTTTAGCACCCCGTGTGGCCCAAAGTTTTGGATGGTTATGCCCGACATGGGTTATCTTATAGCATCGACATTCAATTGCGTAGTGGTCTTTCTTTCGAAACAGCAATGTCTAACCTTTTTACCAAACTCAATGCCGCTGTCGGAAGGAAATGTACATCGGGTGCTTCTTATAGCATTTGTCTGTGGTTGTTACTTTATTAAAGTTCAGTTGAAGGATGGTGTGCCGCTTCCTCCCGTTGCTTCAAAGTGGTGTGTTCTTTGTACAGATGAAGCAAGCACTTGGATGGATCATTATGTGGATAGAATTGACCCATTTTTTGAAATAGCACCGAGACATTATCTTACAACAATAGATTTCCCAATCATAGTTAATTAGGTGATTGGTAAGATCATTGTCAGCTAACCCTTTTTGTTCTTTTTTTATACGAATATGTAATTTTTTATCACATAGAAAGTGTTTGATACCTTTCTTTTTTTTATTTGAATGACAACATTTTTACCCTCGTATGTTAAAGGTCCTTATAATATAGTATTTTTTCATACGAATATGTAACTTTTTGTCGCATAAAAAGTGTTTAATACCTTTCTTTTTTTGTATGAAAGACAACACTTTGATCCGAATATGTGAAGGGTCCTTATAATATAGTTGCTTTTAAAGATACATAATTTATTATTGTTGTGAATGTGTTTGATTTGCTTTCCACTTGGAACAAAACATAAGCCCCACTCACCAGATAACGGGTGAGAAAGTAAGCCTTACTCGCCGGACATCCGTCTTCTAGCTACCCCATAGTCACCCAATGTCTAGCGAGTAATATATTCATTAGATGTCAAGCTTAGTAAATTATCCAATAGGTTTTATTCATTCTAGGTGCACCCCAGCTACCCCATGTTTAGCGAGAAAGTAAGCCTTACTCGCTGGACACAAGTCTTCTAGGTGCCCCATAATCACCTAATGTCTAGCGAGTAATGTGAGAACCTGCGTTCTCGACGCCTGAGTTCCTCGTGGGTGGCGATTCCGTGTTGCTTTGAAAATCCGTTTTAAAAAGAATAATAGTCGCAATTTTGTTTTATTAAACAAGCAAAAAGATTTGTGTAAAAGAGACATATTTATAGACTATCCGAAACCAGTTGATTCGAAGGTTCGGAGATTAAGTTACGAATCGAAAAGGTGTTAGGCACCTAGTAGGATATGCGTGTGTTATAATTCAATTCTTACATGATATTGCTATTACTCTACAGCTTCTTGTGCTTGCTTTAGAAACCGGAATTTTGGGGATGGGATAATAACGATGTGTTTCCTAATTCGCCCATGACTTTGGAAATAACTGTGTGTGATTTGGAAAAGAAAGTTTGATAATAGTAGATGCAATGAAACAAGTGATTTTGTAAAGTATTGGGCTTTTCGAAAACTGATTCGATGTGGAATCTTATATTCAATGTGATATGAGGCGACTTGACCGATCGTATACCAAAGTCTATTGATTAAACCAGTATATATGGCAATAGTACTCTCATAATCGAATATTTATCACATATACACAGCAATATATGAGTTAGATTTGATATATAGCGATTATCGATTCCTTCGTATAATAATACGGCTAATTCGGGCTTTTGAAAAAGTAAGAAAGTAATAATACTATTTTTGAATTGGATTAGGGTTTGTTATACACCTTTGGTTTTGAAAAAGGGTTTTGAAAAGCTATCAAATGATAAAAATTATGCAAACAATAGTCTGAATTATAAAATTGACGAATAAATAGAAGAAGATAGAGGAAATTATACCTGAGCCCTCTTGGAGGGAGAGAATAAGAGTCTCTTGGTGTGTACCATGAAATCCCTTTTGATTGTTAATGAAAAATATGAATGGATGGGGGGATCTATTTATAGTTGAAAAATGCTTGGAGAGCAATATATACTATCTAGACAATCCTTTATTGTCAAGTAATATATATACTATCTAAACAATCCCTTATTGTCAAGTAAAATTTAAATAGCCGACTTCTTTTGATCCTACAAATAATAGTAGAGACTCAGTTGGAGAGCATACTATTATTTATATCTAAGTGTATACCATCATTTAATTTAGTTCAATGATTCTGCAATTAATTCTTTCCGATATGAAAGTGAGCACTAAAACCCACACAAAAAATAAATCACATCATTAAAAATTATCAGTCAGTGAAATTTGTACAATGATTCCACAATCTATTCTTTCCGATATGGAGGTGTGCACTATAACACACACGAAGAATAAATTACATTATCTACAAACCAATTATGGAGACCGTGAGATTTTTATGTGAAAAAATTCCTCACCCACTTAGTATTTAAAATATTATTTTTTGAGGGTTAATAAAATTTTATATTAAATTATAGTCAATTAAAATACAAGGGTATGAAATATAAAAGACATGCAATAAAATTATTTTGCTGCTTTTTGTAAAAAAAAAAACTTATATTTTTCAATTACGCAAAATTTATATTTATATACCGTTTTTAAATTTGACAATAACTAAATATAAAATAAAAGGTGATCTAGGTATGGTCATATATCCATGTTATCCAAAATTATAATGAAACCTAATAATTAAACACATATGACCAACACATAATCACACAAAGCATTAAAACATTCAATACTATGAATAATTAAATCCCTGCTATTATGATCCAAGTTTCATCATTCCTAATCCATTGGAAACATGTCACGACTTATGTCGCCACTTCACTGACTATGTCGAGAATCAACCTTAGTGGAAACGCCTTCTTCAACGTTCTTCGTTAAAGAAACTGCAATCTTAGATACAAAGGTCCTATGCCTCCATTCAAGGAGTTCACACATAAACTATTATATCTAAATTGTAAATAAAATAACATAGATCATATGCCTCCTTTTAAGGAATTCACAAATCTGATATAAATTTAATTTACAATTATGAATAAAACTCAAATCATCATGCACATTAAAATTAACCACAAATAAAAATATCGTGGAATCCAATCATATAAAACATAATTACGTGACCATAATAGCGCGACAAGAACACTACAAAACAAGGGTTAGCGATTTCTATGTTCTATCCAACAACAACATGCATGAATCGATTTAACTAGACTACATGGCTAGTTCAATCCGTACGCAATATCAAAGAAAACCAATTGTTCTATTACCAATTGATGGAGACATAAATACAAGATCGTTTGATATTGCATATAGATTAAATAAAATACTTTACTAAAACCCTATAAGAATAAAAGGATTTCACCTTTATGGATCATGTAGAGGATCCATATGAGGAGATTAGGGTTTTAAAGCATCAGATTGCGATCTGGTCAGATTTTTCAATTCTCGCTCGGCTACAAAAATCAATCGTTTTCGTTATCGAAACAACTTTTGATCGTCCTGATTTTTCACGCAATTATAATAACTTTGCGTTCTGAACGACATATCCAAAATCAGTCCGATCCTATGGTGCGATCAAAAGTTACAATTGATTTACGACTGCAGTACCAAAAATCGAAATATCTTCTATCGTATTCCTTCCGCCATCAAATCTTGCACCGAGTGTGGGCTACGGTATCACCATGATTTTCTCCTCTCTCAATATAACAAATCATAACTCATGAGAATCATTGTTATAATGAGAAGAGACAAGGCCGGCGTATATATAAGGCTACAATAGAGACCTTAAGGAGAAATAAATGTTTGGACTTCCTATGGAAAGTTGGAATCCTAATTCCATTATGAATTAGTTCCTTCCATAAATTATAATTCGCACCACTAAAGAATTATAATTACACTCCTGTCCTTATCTCAAAATTATATTTCGACCTCCTTGTTATTAAATACTTATTATTCTCCCCACGTTAAGATTACAAATAACCGTCATTTAAATTAAATTACTCACAATTATATTTAAATGACTTCTTAATCCTTGAGCCTGCCACTTAACTTATTTGACATGTCAAATTAACATAATCCACCTGTAGAGTTTGACATGATCAAAACTTATAAGTTTCTCAAAGGGCTATCATCAATCCCTATATCGAGACATAGATTCCATCAATAATTAATATTCATCATACATATAGTGTCGTCATTCAATTCATGAAGATTATTAATCCATAATGAATCTCACTCGTAATGAGTCAAAACAACAAACATTACATATATATGTATATTAATTATTTCAAGATTAAGAGCATAAGTAATCATAATAACCATGAGATTTTAAATTATTTTATATAGTCACTATAAAAACAATTAACTCAAATTGGTCCTATTCAATACACACAAAATGTACTAGCACAACAAGTTAAAACTATATCGTTTCATGTCGTCAAGATAAACTACTAAAACTTGTGCTACAATCCTACCGATGGGTGTTCAATTCAATCTAAGATTGTGAACCATTAAACTTATAATACACAAGAATCGATGATATGATCTTGTGTGTGTATGCTATACTCTACACACCAAATCATCTACTATATGGAATAAAAGACACAGATACATAATATTTAAATAAATAATATAATGCAACCATTGCCCATAAAGATTCTCGTTAAAATAGCAAAACCAAGTTTATAACATATCCAAACCAAAAAAAATTATGGCTTTTAGTATATCACTCTAACAGTTTGTATGAGGTGTTCTCCTTGTTAACTATTCGGAGTATCATTCCCAAAAAAATGTCTTGAGGGTTATCTCCGAATGACCTACTTGGAGAACCAAGTCCCTGAGCCACTCCCCACTCAGAGGAGACATGGATAAGAGCCTTGGACTCTTCGGGATCCATTGTTTTGGGCCTGGATGTACTGACCGCAGGGTGAAACTTAGGCATTACGTTGGAGACGCGATACGAGAGTTGTTGTGAGATTTTGATTACGCTATTATTATTATTATTATTATTATTATTATTATTATTATTATTATATCGTATCATGTCTCGTATTGATTTGTGTATGTTGCATCGGCTATAATATAAATGATATAGGGATGTAGGCGGACACTATTAGACAGATATGGTACACCTACAGAACTGTCGAGCCTTTCATAATACATTAATATATAAAGTGGAATGAGATGATGACTATGAACCTTAGATATTGAATATGGGCGTGCGAGTAGGTGTGGTTCACGAGACTTGATAGCCCGATCATAATGAACCTAAAGCATTAATAATTGAAGGGAAAATCATAACTAACGAGATAGCCTACTAAGAGAACGCCGTAATATAACGTTTAGACGAATGATCTTGAGCTAAAGCCTATTAGCTAGCCAAGTATAGGAATCATAATGAATTATAATTAAGGTGGAACCAACAAAGACTTGGCCTATAGTTATTGACTTTCGATATAGGCACAGGTAGTTGACACAAGCTGTAGAACTGATCCACTAAGGTGTGACAAGCCTTAGGAAGCTAGCGCTAAAATGAGATGACCTTGGATTGACGATTCCTTAGTAATGTGGGAACACGTGAGAGGTTCTCTTATGGGATATTTACGGATATGATCGGTTAGTTGGGTAGTTGGTATCCGGTGGTTAGGATAAGAATCCTAGTGGGGTTTGCATGCACGAATGTGTGGGTTGCATTGCTTTGCACCGTCATCGAGTTATTATTTTAAAGTAAAACACTTACTTTCTATATAAACCTACACATGCATGTGGTTGCAATGTTTATTTTCGTATAATAAAACATATATAGTTCCCACTGAGTTCGAATTTGGCTCATTCCGTTTTCTAACAGTTTTGCAGGATAGGCTTCGGGGATTGGAGCTCGGTGTATCCATTTATAAGTCTCTGATATCCATAAAACTTCTGGGTCCTTAGACAAAGGATCATGTGTATAATCTATTGTTATGTTAAACTCTTTATAATTATATATGGACTTTATAACTATTTTGGGTGATGGATTATGAATTTGTATAAATGGTTTTTATATTTATGTGGAGTTGGATGTGATTGTATTTGTGTAAATATGCTTTGTAAATCTCACAGGTTTGGTTTTTATTTAAATGAACTCCACATGCTGGGACTTTGCAAAACGAGACTTTTAATGGGATCACATATTATTTAAGAAAAGTTTTTTAAAAATTGTGGATTTCATGTTTTAAACCCGCCATCGCGCATGGCATCCGTGATTAACCGGGTCTCGGAGGTGAAAATCTCAGAACGGGATTCGGGGGGTCACAGAAGCGATGCAAGAAACACCTCAGAAAATGCTTAGCAATAGACCAAGTGTAACTAAGTTACCACTACAACTACGATACTACGTGTTTCCCACAATCTTTCCGCAACAACTACCCATTGATTTTGATGTATACCATGTAGGCATATTGGCTTGTAGTAATGTCTATAAAATATAGCATAAACTGGGGTTTCATGAAACGAAAAAGCATTAGCTGTTGATTATAGATGTATGTATTGGAACAAAGTATACATTACCATTTTTGACCAACACAACCTAGGTATATGGCTAGCAAATGCAATAATGTAAAGGTAAAAATAAGAAACACCTCAAAAGCGATGCATACCGATTCTAGGGTTTCATTACCCATTAGTGGTGATCAGAAATAGAAAAGTTGTGTTCCTTTAGCTCAGGTTGAAGCCAAAAATATTTACTAGATGATATATTGCTAGCGTGAAGCAAGGGATTCAACTTTTAATGTTCATCAATAACTATATATTTACGGGTTATTCAAAGTTCAATTTCGAATTTTGAAATTTAAAGTTACGAATCACTAACCTTATCAGTTTAGATATAATGTTGATGTTGTAACTGTGAATGCCTGATAATCCTCATTCATGTAGAACTCGGGCGTAATGTCTGATAGAGTGCTCATTGTTATCAACATAATTCATACGAGTCTAACCCATTATATCACTTCGTTTTTACTGTACGTGTCACGTGACATACTTTAATCTAACAATTAAAGATGGTTTAGAGTAAGTATTAGATGTAGTACGCAATATCATGTGGCTTGTTTACCAATTGGCCTAGATAGCTTCTTTAATTTTATATATTAATAACCATTACTTATTAGGCCCAATAAACAGATCGTAATGTATTGTAATCAAACCTTTATCTTTGGCCCACCATTGTATAGAGTGCACAATATTCAGACGAGTGATTGTGGAGATGTATTTGGTATTTCATTCCTAACTCCACCAATGCATGTCACCCCCATTAACCCCACAAATCCCACAGTACATACCACCATTATACTCTGTCTGGTTTTTTTGTTTTGATCTTGATATGATTAGGTATCTCAACGGATCTACAATAAAGATGGAGGTATTTTATATTTACACAGTCGATTTTCGCTTTTGTGATGCTTATTAGGACCTCACTGACCCATTTTATTTTCCGATGGAAGTTAATCGGGACTTGAAGTGTGCAATGCCGTTCTCCAATGGATCATCAAATCTTGCTCTTAATGTACCATATTCTTTACCTAAAATCAATTTTTCAACATCATTTTTTGGTGGTTTGATGAAACTTTGTGTAAGTTAGATCGTAGATATCTGATTAGTTGTTTTTACTAATCATACAAGCATATGAGAGGCTGTTTGTATTATACAAATTCTCGTTTATGGTTTATTATGCTTGCAATCTATTGTTGTATCAGCAAAAATATATTATTTGAAGTCGTTTGTATATGCCTGCTATTTCTTCATCAAAATACCTGACATACTCATGTATTTAATTTTGAATTATCAGTGGATTAAATTGTTGTTGTTTGAATATTTTCAAATGTGGGTTGACTTATCTAATGCGTTTAATATTTTTTGTGATTACGGCTAAATTGAATTATTGAATAATGTTTTAAGTGTTTGAATTTATTATAGCTAGAGGGCATAATTGGTATTCAACCTTTATTTTTATCTAATTTATTTTGTTAGATAATTTAAAAATGTTTGTTCTAAATTCAAAATGTCGGCCTTTGATAAAAGTTTTGGCCTTCAAACAGTTGGCCAAAAATATACGTTCTTGAGTAGATAGAGAAAGGGATCATTGGCCTTATAACTAAAAGCCCCTTTTAAAAAATATTCTTGGGTGTTTTTTTGAAAAAAAATCATGTTTGGTTCACCCATTTTAAAATTCTATTCAAGTAAAAAGAAAATTTTATTTTTTCCTTTGTATTCTATAAAAAAATTAAGAAAACAAATATTGTATATTTTTAAAATTTTAAAGTTAGTATACCATACACAAATCAAATTGAAAAACGGTTTTAAAAAAATCTCCTAAATTTTAAATTCAAAATTTAAAAACTCCAAACAAACAGAACAAAATGTTTAAATTTTATTTTTAATATAGGAATTGTCTATTTCGAGTCATCCTCACTTCTCTATCCCCTTTTAATTGAACCATGAATCTATTTAACACTATAAGAGAGTAATTCTAAAAATTTTGCATTTAACTAAGTTGTTTTTTTTATTGTCTATGCAACACACAAAACTTGATATTACTGGTAACCAAAAAAGGTGATTGGCAATTAAGCTATAAAAAGGTCTCGATCCTATTTTTGCTAAAGGGCAGGATTTGAAAAATGGGGTGTCGTTCCTTTCAATACTTTGAAAATCAAGAATTTCTTTTGAGCATTATTAGTATCAACACGTTGCAATGTGTTGAATTTTTATCCCATTTATTTGTCACTCAAAAGAAGGGATATCTGTGTAAGTACTTTAACGCATGGATCATCATGACCAAGGTGCATTAGGCAAGCATGCCAAAGCCTGTATGAGTTTATGTCCCACGGTACATTGTTGGTGACATCATAGAATTTGACAATCCTTATCTTAGTGGGGTACATTCCACTGGAATTACTCATAAGTTTCTTTAAAATGCGTTTCTGTACACATTTGTTTAGAGGTAAAATAAATATATTTTTGTTCCATTCTTACATTTGGTTTTTGTATGATTACTATTGGTATGAATGTCATTAACAAAGTTCGGGTCGCTTTAGGTGCATATAGAGCGTATGTGACCTTAAACACCATTTTAGCAACAAAATGGTTAAGCAGTTCTTCACTCTTATGATGATTTAATCAGCATAGTCACATAGATATTATAAGTTATTAATTGCCTATTTCGTTGAATAGCTATAGTGTTCCCACTATCAACCAATCATTAAACTTATCATCGATTCATTTTTTCAATAATAAAATCGAGTATAAATTCTGAACTATATAGTAATAAAACAAACAAATTCAATTACTTTAGAATAAAATTCGAATAAAACTAACAGTAATCAATCCAATATCTTGTTTAGAAATTTAATTCATCCAATCAACATAAACTTCAAGACAAAACCATAGTCTTATTAAAAATTAGGCAATATGCCTATTCAACTATTTCTGAAAAATAAAGTGAATAAAGCAGATCAGTCAAAATTGAGTACATCCATTGACTGAGCAAAGTCATTTTTGCCACTAAAGTCTGCGATTGTGAAGTTGACATCAGCGTTATTATATTCTTCATTCATAAAATGAGATTCTTATTCTTTAGACTCTTGATATCTCTTGTGATTCGCTGCTACTTTAGCTCTTGCATGGAAGTTCTTGTACCAGTGCCCAGCAACTCCACACTTGTAACATGGCTCATCGCCAACTCTTTTCTTTTTTGACTAGAGGGTTTTTATTGTGTTTTTCATTTTGTTTCCCTGACCACTAGGTCTAATAGCACCCTTTCTTCTCCATACTTTGGAAGAACCTCCACGACCTATACCACGACTCTCACATCCATTTTCACATTGTGCATTGCTGCCACGTGAGTAGGGATTAGCATGTCCAAACCCCTTTACATTGGGGTTCTTTTGATTGTTCATTTTACCGTAATTGGCCTTAAGAATTCTCTTTGTCCCGACGGGCTGACATTGTTATTCAAAAGAAACTCATTATGCCTTTCAGCCACTTGCAGTAGGTTGATCAGCTTATTGAATGTTGTGATTCTTTTGTTATCACACTCGAGCCTATACTGGTTTGCTAGTATAAGTGTCGAAGTAGGAAAAATGAAAAGGGTCTTCTGAATCATATAATCTTCTGTGAGATCCTTTCCACAGAAGTGAAGACGTGCCTTTAGGCGCAGCATATCCTTGTTGGAGTCATTAACCTTTTTAGAGTCAAGCAAGCGGATTTCATTCCACTACACGGTTAATTTTGGGAGCAAAGTGTCATGAATATTCCCAAAACGTCCCTTAAGGACATCTCATAATTCTTTAGGTGTCTTCAACTGAAAGTACTCCTAGCGTAGGCTGGGGTCAATATGTTTCCATGAAAACATTAATGCATTTGTTTTCATCTTGTCAGACGGTCCGTTGTCTGTGGAATCTTTCGGGTCAGTAAGTGTGGCAGAATATTCTTTAGCCACAAAGGCGATTTCTACATTAGAAACCCACCGATGGTACTCTCAAGTCCTTCTGAGTCCAAAATGTTAGATTCAGGTCGAGTTGGGTCGGCCATCTTAATAAACAATAAAGAAGATTTTACACAGTTATAAGTACATCCATGTTAGTTATTTTTCAGGATTATGAATTAGATTTCAAAAATCAAGATCTATAATAGTCACATTTTTCGATACTATATGAAAATACTTTATCATAGTAATTATAATGCGCATGAACTTTCATCATCATGACAACTGTTGAATTTATGACATACTAAATAAAACAATTAAAAATATAGGTAATATTTTAATTTTCTTAGCGGGCTGAATTACCACAACTATAACAATTATAAATTTAACTAGTCCATCTAAACATATATATATACACTTAAATATACCAATATTTGAATTTAAATATGCCAAGAATGGCAGGAACAATAATACGATGACCTCTAATAATATATAATGCATATATATATATATATACTCGGGCCCATACAAGTTTAATTTTAATATTAAAAAGTACAAGTTTGTCATGAAAAAAGAAAAATAAAAAAAATTAAAGTATATGAATACACAATAGAGAATTATGTAGTAATCCTTGCATAAGATTAAAGTTTTGATTAAAGTTTAAAGTTTGCCATGTGTGCAGTCAATCTTCAAACAAGGGAGCCTACTTTTGATTGCTTAATATAATACACAATAGAGAATTATGTAGTAATCCTTGCATAAGATTATTATAATTAAAATACAATAATAAGAATTTGAGACAATACTAAAAGAGAAACAAGGAATTAAAGAAAGAGAAGCACGTAGATGTTTTGATTTGGGACCGGCAAAGAAAGAGAAATAAGGAATTATTATTAAAATAGAAACCGAGCAAATTTTTTTTTTTTGGAACAATGATTTACAAAGACTAGAAAATTTAAATACCATTACGGGATATACGATACATATAAGCAGATCGGATGCTAGGATTATAAACAAAGTGTCATGTGGTGAATATATATATATATATAAATACAATATTCATACATTAACTTAATATATATATATATACACACGTCACATATATATATATATATTGTAATCCTTAAATAAAATCAATCATGTGTATACACATAATATAGACAGAACATCAATGGGTTTGGTTAAAATATTTATATAGATATACAAAGAGTCTTCAAACAAATAGCATACGATTAATGATTTCTAATTTTATAAGGGTTTTAAGCAGTATATGAACTCCCTCTGATAAATTTAAAAGGTGGGTACATGATTTCTACGGGACAGCCAATCAAGGAATATATATATACATATAAGAGAAGGTAAAGATGAATACCTTGATTATATATATATATATATATATCATAGCTTTTTCTTTGAAAGTTGGGTGACAAGAGAGGAGTCCAGTGGTGATGGCAGCCGGCGGCTAAGGTTTTCTTAGGGTTATTAGCTCCGAGCGTGCTGATAACATGTTGTAGGAATAACTCTATTCAATTCTTTATTATATGAGCCCTTTAAATAGGGTACAAATACAATCGTAAATATGATTTACAAGGAAGTCCATTATAGCCCATTATATACAATTTACACAGTAAAATCCCTAATACATATTCTATCTAGACAATAGCACACTATGTGTAATTTCCTTAAACAACTAAGGTTATGATTGAGGAAGTAACTTTCAACAATGCCAGCAATTGGTTAATAAAAAAAATGTAACACTGGTAGTTATACGAACAGAAAACATTTTGTTTGGTGTAGAATTATAATTTGAGATTTATAAATATATTCAAATATTGAAATTTGATATTTAGCTTAAAGTCGCATCTTTCAAATCTTAGAGGTATGGCTATTACATCCAAATCTCAACTTCGCGAATTTTAAAAAATAAATATATTTTAAACAAATTATCATTTGTTATTATCATGACTATACTTGTAATATTAATTATAACAATAATACTAGGAATGGCAAGGGGTCGTGTTTATCCAAACCTGAACCCAACACGCTTATAAACCCATCCCGACCCGATGCGGGTTTTATTTTATTTTTTTAATTCTAAACTTGTTGCGAATAGTGTATGCATAAACCCACTCCCTCCCTGTGGTAATTACGCTATATTATAAGGAAGAAAATACCATAATAGGGGTGGGGCAGGGCGGGGGTCAAACGGGTTAATTTTGTGTAAACCCGACCTCCGTTACTGTGTTAAAAATAAAAGTAATTTGCTAATCAATTAAATATAAATTTTAGCGGAATAATATTTGGATTTAGAAATCAATTTCCTTGTATTTGTTAAGCAAACACAAAATTTTATATTCTTGTATTTTCAAATATGTAATTTTTGAATCTTAGATTTTTGAATTTTAAAGCTGAATTCAATTCTACAATCCAAACATACCCTAAAAGAAAATAGAAAATAAATAAAATGGAAGTACATTTTGATTAGAAATCTAAATTAATACAATTATAAATTGATTTTAATTAATGGATATACTTCTCAATTTTAAGAAGGGTAATATTATCAAAGTCTGTTCAAAATTTCTATAAATTAAAGGTGGATTAACTGCAAGATATGGTGGATAGAAACAAAATCACCCTAAAATATTAACTAGGATATGACAAATTAAATAACGAACAAAAAGCATTACATAAAAAAATAAATTAAATATGTCAAAATCGTCCCAAATTTTTGAAAAATAAACTTTCAAATATTCAAATCAAAAGTAGGGTTTTATTTTTCTCCCATATCGTTCAATCATTTTGAAGGGTACCTTCTATACATATAAAGGAACAAATCCATGTAAAAATTTCATTCAAAAAGGTCTTCCATTAAAAAATAATTTTAATGGTTTTCATTAATGGATTTTGTTGTTTCAAAAAGAAAAAATACATGGCATACATGCTAAGGCGAATCAACAAGTAACATCTCTCGATACTAATGTAAAATCATGAATCTAAAATAGTTTATATATACTTTCTTCGAAAATAGTCTAATATGCAGAGTGAATCTTTGAACCAGCTTATTAGTTACGAGCCCTCAATGTATATATGTCACCTTTTTGTGTGCTATCATATCTCAATGAAGGTGTTAGGTTAATTACTACAGTTTTTCTTTCTTTTTCACATCACAAATCATAGGGTTCTAGGTGATCGATAACCCTAGAAAGAGAATCTGTATTTCAAGGAAATGAGTGTAAGAGGTAACTGTTAGACCCTAACAGAGTCACGTTCGAGTTTGGCGCATTTTGGTTGCACCAAAGGCCGAGGCGTGCCCGGTAAAATTGAAAGGTGCAATAATTCAGAGGCTTCCTGTGTTGATCGGGTTGCGGTGGGAAAAGCCTCCGCAGGCAGTTTGTGGTAGGAGCATTCAGTTTTGAGGTAGGTCAAACTGGTCGCGGTGCACGCAGGCAGTTTGCAGTAGGAAGCTGGCAGATTGCGGTAGGATATGGTAGGCCGCGGTAGAAACTGTTGGGTTGCGGTAGTGCTGACAGTCTGCGGTAGGAACTTTCAGATCGCGGTAGCAAATTGGCTAAGTGTTTGGGAACTTAGGCAATGCCTACTTCTGAAGGTTGATGTGTACTGCTACCACTTTGGAAATTTAATTAACTGGTTATATAGGGGAGCTATATGAGTGTATGTTAAATTAAATTGGGTCCAAGTGTTAGAACGCGGTAGGCATTCGGTAACGCAAGTTTGATACACGAGTTGCAATATGGGAAAATTAATTTAGAGGAATTAATTTATCGGGCGAGGCTTAATTTTATGGGAATCCGCGATTGCTAAAATTACGTCGGTTCGGAATTGGCCCGGGATGGCCAAGCTGCGTAATTTTATTGGGCATGGATTGTGGGATAATGCAGAATTTTGCAAGCATGGCTGTGCATGGCTGTTTGAATTTGAATTTCAAATATGTAATCATTGAGGGTTGCTTGTTAGTTCAGATTGCAGGAGCATGCAGCCATTGAGATTGTTGCTTGCTGAATTATTCTTGCAGGGCTGGTTGACTGTGGTGCAGCTATGAGGGCTAATAGAATTGCATGCAGCTGGCAGGAAAATCAATTTGTGGCTGCAAGAAATGGGTTTGCTTGTCCCAGCAAATAAATGAGTTGTCCTGTCCCTATTGGTTGCTGTGGTGGCTGAACTTGTGTATAAATAGAGGGTTGGAGCTAGAGCTCAAAGAACCACCAAAAAAGAGAAAGTTATAGTGGAGTTTTAGCTTTAGAGAGAGAAAATCTCTATAGAGAAATAGAGAGAAAACAGAGCAAAGTTAGAGTGGAGTTTTAGCTTTAGAGATTGTTCCAAGAGGGAACCGAGAGGAAGAAAATACATACACGAGAGAGAGGATAGGGTGAGGAGTACTCAGGTCCTGTTGTATTGTATTTGCTTCATTCCTTGTATATTATTTTGAGTGTTAATAATATAAAGGTTGGGGAATTTCCCTGTATATTGCTGCTGTCTCTTCTTAATTTTCTGGTTCTGTGTGTTTGTGGCTGGTTATTTTGAGTTAAATAACGCCATCACGAGGCTAATTCAGGAAAAAAAAAATTGATCCCGTGACAACTGGTATCAGAGGGCAGATTATTTTGAAGGATGTAGCAGATTCAGGGAAACAGAGTGCAGATTTGGCTGTGTACTATCAGGTTTGTTGGGTTTAATTTTCAATTGGTGCTGAGAATTTTGAGCTGAGTTCTTGTGATTCCAGGCAGGCGTGCTGCAGAAATGGCGGGTGGCTCGAATGCAGAACTGCGGGAGCGAATTGCAAGGTTGGAAGGCTTAATTGGTCTTCCTGGAGATGGAGGAGAGGCAGTCACAATTGCTGCCAGAATTGAGGGGTTGCAGGTTCAGTTGCAGAAATTGCAGGAACTAATTGAAGAGAGGATTAAGGCCGCGAATGAGAAAGTCGATGGCGTTGACAAAGACATGGGAATCTTTGCGGACCTCAATCAGTCGGAGGTGAGACGTCTCGACCTAGAAATCGGGGTGTTAAAGAAGGCAGTGAACGGGGGTACATCTGAGGGCATGAAGAAATATAAAATTCCTGAACCAAAGCCATTTGCTGGGGCGAGAGAGGCGAAGGAACTCGAGAATTTTCTTTATGATATAGATCAGTACTTTAAGGCCGCTCACGTTGTCGAAGAGGAAATGGTGGCTATTACTACTATGTATTTGAGTGATGATGCCAAGCTGTGGTGGAGGACTCGTGTGGAGGACAAGTCCCGGGAGAAAATCACATTGCTGGATGATTTGAAAAAGGAATTGAGGGAGCAGTTCCTACCTGCGAATTCGGGTTGGCAGGCTCGTGAAGCACTTCGAAAAGTGGTGCACGACAAATCAGTGAGGGAGTATGTGAAGAAATTCACCTCGGTTATGCTTGACATCAAGGAAATGTCCGATGAGGACAAGGTGTTTAACTTCGTGACTGGATTGCAGCCTTGGGCTCAGGCAGAATTACGAAGGCAGGGGGTTCGAGATTATCAACAGGCAGTTGCAGCAGCGGACAATCTAGTGGATTTGAGGCTTGAAAAATCTGATGTTTCTTTCAAACCGACTAAAAAGCAGGACAAGGGTGCTGCGGATGCGGGTCAGAATGGGGAAACCGAGAAAGATAAGAGCAAGCAGGTTGTAAGTGGGCAGCAACAACCGAAAGGCAAAGGGAGTAGTAGCTATTCGGGTTGTTTTCTGTGCAAAGGTCCACATAGAGCGAGGGATTGTCCGATGCGAGAGAGGGTTTCTGCGTTGGTTCTCGACGAAAACAGCGGTGGAGGCACAAGCTCTAGCGGGGCTAATGCTCCTAAGACCCATTGTGGAGGATTGCAACTCCTCCCAGGTTGAGAGAGGGGAGCGTCCGGGTGTACGCAGGTGCAGATAAGTGCGTTCAGTCCGGTGGATTTTCTGCATCACGTGGAGTTTGGTGTAGAGTGGGTTATCTGCGTTTTAGGTTTCTTCAGTGGAGTTGAAGATTGTTGCCCGACGAGGACGTCGGATTCTTTTGGTGGTGGTCGCTTGTTAGACCCTAACAGAGTCACGTTCGAGTTTGGCGCGTTTTGGTTGCACCAAAGGCCGAGGCGTGCCCGGTAAAATTGAAAGGTGCAATAATTCAGAAGCTTCCTGTGTTGATCGGGTTGCGGTGGGAAAAGCCTCCGCAGGCAGTTTGCGGTAGGAGCATTCAGTTTTGCAGTAGGTCAGACTGGTCGCGGTGCACGCAGGCAATTTGCGGTAGGAAGCTGGCAGATTGCGGTAGGATCTGGTAGGCCGCGGTAGAAACTGTTGGGTTGCGGTATTGCTGACAGTCTGCAGTAGGAACTTTCAGATCGCGATAGCAAATTGGCTAAGTGTATGGGAACTTAGGCAATGCCAACTTCTGAAGGTTGATGTGTACTGCTACCACTTTGAAAATTTAATTAACTGGTTATATAGGGGAGCTATATGAGTGCATGTTAAATTAAATTGGGTCCAAGTGTTGGAACGCGGTAGGCATTCGGTAACGCAAGTTTGGCACACGAGTTGCAATATGGGGAAATTAATTTAGAGGAATTAATTTATCAGGCGAGGCTTAATTTTATGGGAATCCGCGATTGCTAAAATTACGTCGGTTCGGAATTGGCCCGGGATGGCCAAGCTGCGTAATTTTGTTGGGCATGGATTGTGGGATAATGCAGAATTTTGCAAGCATGGCTGGTGCATGGCTGTGCATGGTTGTTTGAATTTGAATTTCAAATATGTAATCATTGAGGGTTGCTTGTTGGTTCAGATTGCAGGAGCATGCAGCCATTGAGATTGTTGCTTGCTGAATTATTCTTGCAGGGCTGGTTGACTGTGGTGCAGCTGTGAGGGCTAATAGAATTGCATGCAGCTGGCAGGAAAATCAATTTGTGGCTGCAAGAAATGGGTTTGCTTGTCCCAGCAAATAAATGAGTTGTCATGTCCCTATTGGTTGCTGTGGTGGCTGAACTTGTGTATAAATAGAGGGTTGGAGCTGGAGCTCAAACAACCACCAAAAGAGAGAAAGTTAGAGTGGAGTTCTAGCTTTAGAGAGAGAAACTCTCTATAGAGAAATAGAGAGAAAACAGAGCAAAGTTAGAGTGGAGTTCTAGCTTTAGAGATTGTTCCAAGAGGGAACCAAGAGGAAGAAAATACATACACGAGAGAGAGGATAGGGTGAGGACAGGGGCGGAGGGATGAAGGGGCGAGGTGGGGCCATGGCCCCACCTGGGTTAAAAAAAATAAATTTAGTATAGGGTGTCTTGTGCGAGAAAGGAAAGAATAGGGGCCATTATGTAATTGCGGTGAAAGTTTTTTTGTAAGTTTGATTTAATTTTGGGCGGTGGGAATTCTGGTGCATGTCGTGCGCATGGGGGGTTGGTTTTGAAGATTGGAAACTTATGTGGAGGGGGTTTTGTGTTATTAACTTTAATAGTTGGAGGTCTTAGTTTGTAATTTAGATAAGGTTATGCTTTTAGGTTAAAAGCAGGCATAGCAAACAAAAGCAGCAAACATTCAAACAAGCAGTAGCCTGTAGCCGCCGCCCGCCTGCCCGCCTCTTCTTCTCATCTCTCCATTTTTAAGCAGGCAGCCGTTTCTTCTCTCCATTTTTATTCTTCATTTGAGGTTAGATTTCTTCTTTATAATTTTATACATTGTTCTAAAATTTGGAATATTAAGAATTTATTTATTGATGTTGATTATTCTAGATTATTGATGTTGATTTGCTTATTAAATTTTAATTTGATTATTGAAGTTAATTTGTTTATTATATTGTTATTTAATAAATTGATATTTGATTAATATATGTGTTTGTTAGTTATAATTTATGAATGATTGTTTGGTCGCATATATCGAGAAAGATGTTTTTTAAGCTATCGACAATGAAGATATCATTCAGCGCTTTCAAAATATGAAGTCTAGAAGGGGAATGTTGTAACTAAATATATGCTTTTTTGATTTTTAATGTATAAGACGTTAAGTATTTTAATATAATATTTTTATTTTGGCTTTATTATTGTATATGCAAAAAAAAAATTGTTAGTGTGGTAGTTTGGCCCCACCTGAGCCAATATCCTGGCTCCGCCACTGGGTGAGGAGTACTTAGGTCCTGTTGTATTGTATTTGCTTCATTCCTTGTATATTATTTTGAGTGTTAATAATATAAAGGTTGGGGAATTTCCCTGTATATTGCTGCTGTCTCTTCTTAATTTTCTGGTTGTGTGTGTTTGTGGCTGGTTATTTTGAGTTAAATAACGCCATCACAAGGCTAATTCAGGAGAAAAAAATTGACCCTGTGATAGTAACCATCGTACTAGGGTTGTTGATATATCTTGTATATGTATCGAGTATACGAGGGTTAGGTATAAACATACAAATCGATTCGAGCTGACACTAAGTGGGTTAACATATTGTATTCGGGTCAAGGCCATGCAGCATATTAGCATATACATATGCATGTACACATACCTATATATACACAGGGATGGAGTATTGTAGTTCGAAAACAATATAAGGAAAGGGGTTTGTGAAAGAATTTAGTTTGGTTTATTCCGCAAAGACCAAGTACGGCCTGTCCATATTCAGACCACTTCGTTAGGTATAAATTTTCCTCGTTGAAGACATATCTGAATGTTTTAGTAAAGAAAATTCGTTGTTAAAGGATTCGTTCATATTCAGACGGTCTGTACCAGAATCAGATCCCCTTATAATTCTCTATTATAAAATAAGGTTAAGGCTGGTTTGGGTGAATGCATATTAGTAATTAAGCAGGAGGGATCGGATAAGGTTCTAGTTTTTTAATATAAAACCCGCACTTCAAATCAGGTAATCTTTAGATGGGTCGGATTCTGATTTGGTCAAATTTGATCCGTGGCACCCCTAATTCATAACACTATATTCATTTTTTTTCAATTTCTCTTGGTACGAGTCTCAAATAGGCTGGCCGGGCCTAAAATAGGAGTGTATGACGTTTAGTCCAATTTTTATAACACAAAAATTATAAAGATTTTATCTCAAAATTCTTACTCCCTATTAATCACTGAATGTGAGAATTAAATCAGACCTCCATACGATCCACATTTAGGCCTGTGAATGAATCGGATTTCTACTTGAATCCGATTCCTTTTGTCGGATATGGATTGAGATTTATGATTTGCATATCCAAATCCGATCTGAACTCATTAGGCTTTTGATTAATAAATCATATATGTATATATGTCAATCCGAACTGTTTGCAATCCTATCTTATTCAAGACACTCATTTATGCTTAAATTTATCATTATTTATATTTATCACTTTATTATTAATACACTTACAAAAATTAACTATAACTTAAAAAGCATTAAATAAGTTTCTTTTTACAAGAAAATAAGTAATTTGACAGTTCTTAGTTTCATTATATTTTATATATTTACAGACTAATTATTATATAATTAAAATTTTAAATGGGTCGGATATAATCCGATTCGAACAAATTTAGATATGGATCATTATTTTATAGCTCTGTTACATGGTTCGATTCAGATCTGATCCGAATTTTTTTTCAAATATGGATTTGAATTCACCCTGATCCAATCCAAATCTGATCCGTAGATAGGCCTACTACTCACATTGTTATGCTTAGATAGTAATTAAAATTAGACTAATAATCTTAAACATTCTTTAAAAATGAGATTATAAATGTGAGAGGATGGAAATATTGGCACTAAGAAGAACCTTGTGTCTAGCTGCAAAAGGAGAAAACATAGATTGAGTTCCCGGGCCCTAGGCTTGGGCTTCTTTTTATTATTATTATTATTTATTTATTCATACAAAATCATAGAATATAATCATATATTCGAGTGATTCGATGAAGAGGGGTATAGACAGGACTTAAATCTAGACATTTAGTATTAATTGTTATATTTGTAGTCTCAACACGCCAACATGTGTGGCGGGATTTGTGTGTAGACATTTAGTATTAATTGTTATATTTGTAGTCTCAACACGCCCCCTCACGCGGAATATGTGTGGCCGGATTTGTGTGTATAACCTCCCTCTGATACCATGTTACATTTTGGAGCATCCAACCCAAAATTAATTGGTTATGAGTGAAGTAAAATCCTCCATCTTATATATTACTTTCTGATGATCCTTTTTCTTGATATGGGATTTGTAATCTCAACATTAATACTCACATCTTTTATTACTTAAACTTGGACTTGAGTTTAAGTTTATGCTTATACCTGTTTTGAATAAAAAATAAAATGAACCAAACTCGAGTTGAGAAGATCATAGATTATTCTAAAATAAGAGTTACAAAACCATATTAAGCGACGTTTTCTTTCATTCCTTTTTCAAATAACTAAATAATCTTCCATCATTTTACTAAATATATATATATATATATATATATTTGGCCACCGGCGAACCTCTTGGCGATTTAGCCGGACCACTGGTGAGTACTGGTGACGTCGGAGGTCAAACAGAGGTCTGGAGGTACTTTGGTTTGTGAGGCTGCATATAGAGGGGAAGAACAAAGTTACAACAATATAATTGCTTCATGTTTGAGTAAAATTAAGCATACTGATTATTGATTTGAAATGTTGCTTGCATAATAAATACAACTGGAAATTTCATGTTAATTTCTTTGGAAGTACTCTTTACTTTTGTCACTTTTGGTGGGAACAAATTGATTGCTCTTTTGATGTTTTTGATAGCTTGAATGGATCTCCGAGTTGTGCCAGTGGTACGAAGCACCGCAAATTCTATTGTTTAGTGAAAGCCGATGGATTTTTACTATTGCACTTATTGGGCTGACCCCAATTCTCCTGACTGGGAGAAGTAGCTTCCTTCGGCTAAAAAGTGCATATCAAAAAATGTTGTAGGAAGCAAATAATTGTTATTTCCTGATTATGGGCCGGGCTCCTATCTAATGTGGATTTCTATTTTTTTATTTTTTTATATTCTATGTGTCAATGTCCATTTAATTTTTTTTATATATTTATTTGGTAATATTATAGGTAGAAAATCATATAAAAATTAGTTTTTAATGATACTTCATTTCTTTCTTGACATGGTATTTAGTTAGGAAAAGAGAGTATTATAGTGGGCCTTATAATATTCAATAAGATTGTATCTTCTTAAAAATTTCTGTCACAATTTCTATACGTAGAAATGGTGATAAAATTCCTTTCACTACTCATGTTCTACCTCATACGAAAATTAATTGTTATAGAAAGTCTTATTGGAGCACATTTTTTTTTTCATTTCTCTTTTCTGTCCCAAAAATTTGTATAAATCCATTGGACATGACATCCATTACCCTTTCGTTCCAATTTTATCCAATGGGGTCTAGTTGGAGAGCTCTACGGATTACGTTTTTTATGAAATTTGGTAAAAATGACATTTATAATGAGTAGATTATCACCACAAAATTTTATCAAAAAATTTAAATCAGAAGTAAGTGGAATAAAAATTTGATATATATTTTCATTTTCAACAATTAAAATTTTAAATGATCGTCTCACTACTTTTGAATTGAATTTTCTAATAAAATTTTGTAGAGATATTCTATTAATTATAATAATCATCTTTATCAAATTTCATTAAAATACTTAGCCTTTAGTCTTTAAACTAGAATCTATTTGACGAAATTAGACCTGAGATGAGCCGAGTCCGTCTAAAGAGCCTACGTCATGTCTTTTCATTTTAAGGCAATCATGAGAATCTTATTGTAGTTTTTGTAGATAATTGATTTTTAGAAAGCTTAGAATGGATCAACTTTTTAGAGTTTCTTGGTTGTGCACTAATCTATTTTTTCAGGAGTCCAAATTTACCTCACAAAAAGAGGGTGACGAGGACTCAAATTTTGAAATATTTAATAATATAAAAATATTAATCAATCATAAAATAAAATAATTATAATCCTATTTAAATAAGGATCAATAAATTTAAACTCTTCTACTGATCCAATATTTTTGTTTTAAAGTGTTAAAGGTGGGAATAAAAAATCAAGACGTGAAGTTGTTCTTGCCATTGCAATTCCCTTTAGGCTTTGTGGTAGTTTCACAACGGTACTTTTGTACCATTCCGACATTCTCCCCTCTTTTTAGCATAGTAGCGTGTATTGTTCTCTCAAAAACAAAATAGGCAGACAATTAAAAATAGTTGATAAAATTTCTCTCTGCATAAATCTTTTTCTTATATATGTGTTTTGTAGAGTAAATAGTTCGCTGTAGTTAACCATAATTAGTTGAGTTGGTAAAAATTCGAATACTTTATTTGTATGGCTTGGTTTCACATCTTGATACCAATTGAACATCCTTCTTGGTGAACGATATGTAAGAACCACTTTAAATAATCGCTAAATTTTCTGGTATTCTAGTCTTAAAGAAAGGTAGTCTATTAGTCGATCTCCTGTCACTCAAACCTTTTTTAACAAAACAGGAAAAAAAAAATCACCATACGATTATGAGTCCTATATATAAAGTGGAAAAATTGTTGAACATAATTTTTTTTGTCTCAAAAATAAAACAAAAATATACATATATATATATATATATATATTGTATTGGCCCACCACCAATATACATTATTGTCTATTCGGTGCGTTCTTTTTTTCTTTGATCTCCCACAAAGCGTCTCTAATGTAATCTTTGTATCGTAACATTTAAATGTTTTGCTCTTCTAATATTATACTCTAGGAATAATTAAAAGTCATGTATTTGGTGAAAAATATGTAATCAAGAAAAATATACATTTTTATGATAGAAAAAAGAGGTATTTAAACTTTTCATTACCCACATAAATACTGCTAGATAACAGAAAAAAGGTCTTTTAGAGAAAACCTGTAACACCCCCGCCTTAATCTACAGGGTACACCTGTAATTAAGGCCTAAAGTGTTACTGACCCATCTTAGTAAGACTAAGATAGTTGTATAGAAAGAAAATAATTCAACAACTATAGGTATATCAAGTAATATTAAAGCGTGGGATACCGAAATTATATTATAGAATTTAAGCATGCATCACATGTATTCAATCCAAAACACATGCATTCTCAAAATATATAGAACCTCGGGCTAGCCGTGGCTTCCCGGAAAAACATATATATATATATATACACCAAAAATTTTACTGTATCAGAGCTTTTAATGCGTCCCAGATCTTGTCGCTTTCTTGTTCTCAAGGGACTCGTGAGTACCTCAACTTATGAGCCAATAAGGAGAAGGAATAATGAAGATAGCTACTCTATCCCAAGTGAATACCATGAGGAAGACTATAAATAGTGATTAAGGTGAAGATTCGAGCGATTCGGAGCCTAAAACTCCAGATTATCGATGAAAAATTGATGCGATTCCTTGCTCTCTCTCTTTAGAACTCTCTAGAGATCTCTAGGAGTCTAGGGGGGTTGGGGTGTATTTTGGTCAAAATATGGGTAAAGGATAGGGATAAAACGAACTTAAAATAACTTAAGTTGGTGCACTGTTCACACTGGCGGACTGGTATGCAAAAATCCTATACCAGTCCGCAGCCAAAATCTTCCCAACAATTTTCACGCTGGACCGGTATGCCAAAACTGCATACCAGTCCGCGGCCAAATTTTTCCCAACTTTGTATAAGCCGAACCGGTATGCTAAATCCTCATACCAGTCCGCATGCCAATTTTCTACTATGAAGCTCTATTTTTATTTTGGCCATAACTTCTCGCTCAGGACTCCAATTGAGACGATTTTTATGTCCATGGAAAAGTAATTCAGAGACCCACATTTTTCGGAGGAACTTTTCTCCAAATTATAAACAGAAAATTTTTTAAAAGTACAATTTTCACACCAAATCTAACCCAACATGACATAATTAACATTAAAATAAATACAGAGTATTACAAAACCCCCTAACAATAACACGATATGAAATTAAGCTCTTTAAAATAATTTTAATTATGGTTTATCCCTTATTTTTTGAGGCCGCTAACATCTGTTAACCAAATTTTTGTTTAGATAAAAGTACCCTCATCCTTTTTAGTCCTTAATTTCATATAGATACACTTCCTTTCTCGAGAATCGGGTTCTCACCCAAATAAAAATCTAAATCTAACTCAAATACAAATTTCACACATATAAACATACATACACATACAATCTTGCCCAGTAAATATATAGTTCATGAAAGATAAACTTAGGGCATTTTTAGTACAAAGGAAAAAGGTAAGGGTATTTTTGTCCAAGTAATTTTTTTAATGGTACTCACAAATAGGGGGTAAACCCCGATTTTATCGAGTAGGAATTTGTTAACCCTCTTCTAAAGAGGATTATTGTGACATTTGCATTTGATTGGTGGATGTATTAAAAAGTATGGGGCTCACCAAACTGTTTTATTATTATTTTAATATACATTCACCAATCAAATGTAAAGATCACCATGACACTTTTTAAATGAGAGTTAACAAATTCCTACTAGATTTAATCATTCAATTCTTAATAGTTTGGTGTATAAAAAGGAAAGTCCTAACAATTTGTGGCAATTATAAATAACTCCCTGTCATCTCAACTAATTTGAAATGGTCCACTAGCAAATTAGTTTTATAACTATCCCCAGCTTTTGACTTCAGTCCAAATTAACCAATGATCTTAATTATTTTTGCATTTGAAATAATACCCCATGATTAAAGAAATTTCAATCAACCGACTTTCTCTTTGCCCCACACTCCTACGTTCAATATGAATTGCAATGATTTCCGATCATTCAAGTCCTCGATCAAAGCTACAATCACCGGCAAAAGCACCAACACCAACCGATCACATTACTGTCCACGACTTCTATTATACATAATCAGCTGAACATAACTACATTAATGACGCAGGACGGAGGCAGGTTTAAAAGGAAAAGATCGTTGTCTTTTACCTAACTTCTTGAATCCACACGAAAAGATAGAAAATTCTCTAAATATTTGATATATTGAATAAAGATCATATTCTAATACATATGGGGCATGATTTATTTATGCTACTCTAATCCTAAACCTAAAATAACTAGGATTGCTTGGAGGCTACTCCAAATCAAATCCTTTAACTATAAGGAAACCCGAATTACCTAAAACAAAACATACTAAAACTAATACGCTAGACTTTACCAAAACCCTAATATCTAAAATAAGAGAATATTGCCCCAAAATAGTAAAATAAAAATCACACAAATAATAAATTAAAATTGTCTTCACACGTGCCTCAACAATTAAGCTCGAAATCGTTGATTCAACACTAGAAACTTAAAGTACATAAAAGTATGTTAGACAAACATATCATACCATTAATCAACGTTTTCACCTCATTTTTCTTCGAAGTTGTAAAAATCCCAATATGAACTTGCATCAATTTATCTACGTGTAACACAATCGTACTTAGGGTTTTTCTTTTTTTTATCTAAATAAAACACACCGTTCACAAGGGTAAAGGAACAATTACACTTGCACAATCTCTTTTCAAAAATTTGTTGCAAAATCTGAACTGGATTGCAATAACTTGGGCCTTTTTCTCCTTAATGTGAATGTAACACATGAATCATATAATCATGAATGTGTTACATAATCGAGTTTGAATATGTCACATAAATAAGTTTTGATCGTGCATTGGCGAATGTTTGTTTAAGTTGTTAAAGTTACTAGTTATTTATGTTATTTATTTATTTTTTTCCTTATTTCTTTATTTCTTTATGTCTTTGTTTCCTTGTTGGATTAGCTTTCATATTCCCTGTTAGACTAGGTTATTTCTTTTGTCTTGTACAGCTCTATAAATAGAGCCTCATTCTTATGTATTTAGTCATTCAATACAATTATATATTTTCTTTTTTCTCTAAACTTAACATGGTATCAGAGCTAAGTTGAATCATTGTCCCAGGCACCAGCCGTAGCCATCATCAAATCAGATCCACACCAATAATCCGCACTATCTTATCAATAAATATATCAAACCTCGATAACCAACATATCAAAACCTTCGTCTTCCAAAGACAATTATGTCACCGTAAAAATCATCCCCAAAACCGTCGTCACGCTCTCTCACGAACAGCGCGTGTACAATCGTGTTCGTCTCGCTGAATCCACGCGCCGCTGCCGTTACTATCAGTCCAGTTACCATAAACTTTAACGGCGTCAGCCCTTTTTCGTTAAAGTTAACAGTCGTTAGTCTTCCATTAACGCCGTCAGGTTTTCCATCAACACCGTTAGTCAGTCAACTCAGACCGATTCAGCCGACAATTTGTTTTTTTCCTGATTTTGATACTTTTCAATCAGTTTTTAGCTAACTTATATCGGTTCCCTAGGTTTTCAATCGTTCCAAACGCAACTGCGGTCTCCGTTTCTCTAGATTCAATCTCTAAGTTACAAAACCAGATCTAGTGCACTCATTTTTACACCGTTTGCTTATTTTTCTGATTGGTTCTCTGATAACCAAAACCAATTTTTGAGGTTTTCAAACATTTCAAGCGCAACCGCAGTCTCTGTTTCTCCAAATTCAATCTCTAATATACAAAACCAAGTCAAGTGCACTATTTCTTACACCGTTTGCTTAATTCTTGTTCAGTTTTAAATTATGAAAACCTCAGAAATTCCTATCACCATCAAATTGGATGGAAACAATTATAATCACTGGTCTATTTTGTTACGAAATTTCTTGAAAGAAAAGGGACTCTGGAATTATGTTAATGGCAAAGCAACTTGTCCTGATGAAACCGATGAAAAGTTTGCTAATTGGGATATTAATAACAACAAAATTTTAACCTGGATTGCCAACACTGTCATTCCATCAATTAGTCTTCAGCTTCGAGAGTGTGATACCGCAAAGAAAGCTTGGGATTTCTTAGCACACAAATATGTTCAAACCAATTTTGCCAAAAAGTATAAACTTGAACAAGATGTACGTGGGCTATTACAACAACCAGGCCAATCCGTGTCCGATTTTCACTCCAGCATTTGCGTTATCTGGGATCAATTAGAACTCATGGAACCTCCATGGACAACAGATTTCGGTTTATGGGAAACCTTCCATGAAGAAACGCGACTTGTACAATTTCTCATGGTATTATGGGATGAATTTGAATCGATCAGGGCATCTATTCTTCATCGCAAGCCCCTCCCCTCAGTTGAATCAGCATTAGCATAATTAATTACTGAAGAAACTCGAAAGGGTATCACTCCGAATATTTCTTCAGTTTTTGTTGCACCCCCAGCCTTGAATACCTCGTATGTTGCATCTCCTTGCCCGCAGAATCAAAATTACCAACCACCTAATAATACCTTTTCACCACGCCTTCATCATCCATCACCTCGCCATCCTCATAATACCCAAACGGCACCACCCTGAGATTCTTCCCAGGTTTAATGTAACTACTGCAAGGGTTTTGGGCATGTAGTCAAGTATTGTCCCTCTCTTACATCTCGGTACATGCGGGGACTACAAAACTCAACTAGATTATCTGCTGTCGTACTTGTTCCACAACCTCCTCAAATCGATAATAATCATACCATTGCCTCTGCTTTTTCAGTCTCCTCAGGTACATCTTCTTCTCCTTGGTTCCTTGATTCTAGAGCATCAAATCACATGAATTTTGACCCTACACACTTTGACTCATTCAGTCTCATGCATTCATCTCCCAAAATTCATACAGCTGACAGTTCTGTTATTAGTCACATTGGTTCCATTAAAAACACTAATAACCTGTCTATTCCTGATGTCTTCTTTGTCCCTCAACTTTCAATGCAACTGTTATCTGTCGGGCAATTATGTGATCTTGGGCTAATCATTATATTTTATTCATTGGGTTTTATTGTGCAGGACCGCTTAACGGGCAAGCAAGTTGGGACGGTACATAGAGCTGTGTTGTGATAAATTTTAATACTCGCAAGCGCACGAATCAATTTATAATATAGCGTATAAGCGAGGTCGATCCCACAGAGACTCACACAATATGTTTAAATTTTATCTTGTTAATGTTTCACTAATCCCTAATCTAGCCAAGAATAATTGATAAGAATCAAACTAATTAAATAAATCAAATTAAATTAAACAAAGTAAAGCAAGTAAATTAAATTAATGGAACTAAATTAAATAATACGAAGCAAGATAGTAAAATAAATGAATTAATTGACTAGGGTTTTGGAGTCATATATTTAATATCATCTTCCTTAGTATTCATACGCATAAACTCTACTCTTATCTCGCACTAATTTGGTCTCTTGACTCTATTAGATGCGGAAAATAAAATCATTCAAGTCCAATTAATTTATAAAATTCAATTGTAATTCTTCCACAGCAAACTAGTATATAAAATCAAAACACTCACTATATCCGTCAAAATACACCCTATATCCGCTCTCAACAAATCATAAGGTGAATCCAACAAAAAATAATGAGAATCCAACTTTATTTTTTATCAATTAAAACAGGCATCCAATAGGAAAAATTGTATTTAATATTAAAGCATTAAATTGGTAGAGTCAATTGGCATGAACACGTGCAAGGGAATCAATTAAATATACTCATCCTAACCCTAGCACAAATTTACGCTAGCATGATAAAAATTAAATAACAAATAAGATTGAAAGAAAACTTACTTGACATTAAAATATAAAATTAAATCTTGAATCTTTAATTCTTCAAACCAAAAGAAAGAAAACAAAAGAAATCAAGGAGAGAGAGAGAGGGGGGCCACGGCACTGTGCTGCTGCTCGGCTCACGGCTATTCTTCAATTGTGTGGCCATTCTCCATTTATAATTTGGAAAATCCTCATTTAATTAGGATTAGGTTTATTTATGGGCTTAGGCTTGATTTATGGATCTTTGGGCTTTGCAAAGCTAGTGGACTGCTAACTAATTAAATGCAATTGGGCTGGCTGTTGAATCATATGATTTTGGGCCCATATTAAAATACAACTTGAATTTTCGCCCATTTATGCTGCTGCGTCTTGCGTCGCAATTTTGGACTTCGAGATGAATGAATTTGAAAAAGTGCTAAACTGGAAAGTTGTATCTCTCGAAATTCTCTTCAATTTAGGCTCAAGAATCGCATCATTTGGAGTTCTGAGTAAAAATTTATGTCTCTGAAAATATTTAGCACTTTTAAGTGTCTTCACAAGCTTTAATTTCTCTATTTTTTCTATCTTCTTCAAATCTTTTCTAACACCTGAAAAAACCATTAAAAATACTAATATTAGTAATAATATATGCTCTTCAAATTATAAATTAACATAATGAATTATATCAATTCTTTGGCATATCAAGCTGGACGCTTATATGTTACATACACACTTCACATTCCACCCACAACCAATACATCCTTGACATCATCTACCTCACACCCATCATCATTTTAGCACTCTAGATTTGGACATTTTTCTTTTTCTCGTCTTAAATATATGATTAATCAAGGGTTGTTAGGACCAGGTATATTAGATAAAGATTTTTCTTGTGTTGCTTATAAACTAGCCAAACAACCAGCTCTTCCTTTTAATAATAGTACTACAGTTTCATCTTCTCCTTTTGATCTTATGCATTTTGATGTGTGAGGTAAAGCTCATATTGCTTCTATGGGGGGTGCCTTATATTATGTGATTTTTATTGATGATTACTCTCGCTATAGTTGGACTTATTTGCTTCACTCTCGTTCCGATTTTCTTAAAATTTACATTGAATTTGCCACCATGATTAAAATTTAGTTTTCTAAAACTATCAAACTTTTTCGTTCTGATTCCGAAAGTGAATATCTGTCCAAACTTTTTCTTGACTTTCTCAAATCTCAAGGGACTCTTCCTCAATTATCATGCACTGACATCCCACAGCAAAATAGCATTGCAGAACGTAAATACCGTCATCTTATCGAAACTACCCGTACTGACCTTGTGTCGTCCTCTGTCCCTTTCACCTTTTGGGGAGAAGCCATCCATAATTCTGTATTCATTATAAACTGCATTCCCTCTCTTGTTACAAATAAAGTTTCTCCCTTTGAGCGTTTTTATGAAACTCGTCCTGATTATTCCGAACTTCGTGTCTTTGGATTTACCTATTTTGTATTACTTCCCAAAAGATAGCGTACCAAACTCACACCAAAAACCTTTATGTGTGTTTTTTAAAGATATGGGATTTAACAAAAAAGTTATCGCTGCTACGATCCTATTGCCAAAAGACTTCGCATATTCTAGCATGTTACCTTTTGGGAAAATACTCCATACTACACTCTGGCCCAGAATACCACCTGATCCACTGAACTTCCTCTGACTGTTGATCCATTCCATGAGTCCTCGCTAATAGAAGCCTCTCATATTCAACCCACCCAAATATCTGTCCCTGATCCAATACCAGCTAACCCCATTCCCTTAGTGTCTGATAGCTCCACTGCTGATAACTCTATGCCTTTCCCTGACTCTGCATGTCCCAACAGCGATCCTAAACTTTGACAACACATTACTGTAACACAAGTTTTAATGTGAAACAATGTCAAAGGAATTTTAGTCAAGTTATATCTAAAATCAAATAGTCCAATTACATATTAATGTTAAGAATATTTTCTATCTATTAGTTTCCTAAACAAAGAGTTGACGTACAGGTAAGATTCATTGTATAATTTGTTTTCTTATTACTTTGTGTGCATAACCCTATTGTATTATGAATCATAATATAATTGAATAGAATTCTCTCTCGTGATTCTTAACTTGGCATTAGACGATTTCTAAGTTGCTATCATAGCTTAAGTTTCGCAAGGTCTTGCGTTTGAATCATCACATTTGCATTTATTCACTACAAGAATTTAACATTTTTATAACTTTTTATAAAAGCCATAAAAGTTCAAATGTGACTGTTTTTTAAGTGATAGAAAAAGGTCATAAGTTTGAGAGTTACAAAAAAAAATCTTTAAAGAAATGTCACAAATAATATCACATTCTTTTACTAAAGAGGGAAAAAAGGTGGATGCTGTTAGGTTTCAATCGCTACACATCCCACTATTCAAAGCATCAAATCACTCTACATTCAACCATTTACCGCTGCGACAGAAACATCACTTAATTATAATTTGTAAAACTATATGTTTTATAGTATTAATGAGGCGCTTTTTGTACAAGACATAATTCCCTGCATAAAGATTTTGCTAAAACTAACATCAAATTAAATTGAAAAAAAAGTCATAAAAGGGTAAAATTATTGTAGCATCATTTGTTTGCCTTCTCGAAAATTATTATAAGTTTATTTCTTTGTTTTTCCAGGTTGTTTAACCCAAGCCCTTTTGTATTTCATTAGAAAATAATTATTTTTATGACCCATTTTTTATTAAATATGAGATAATTAATGACAAAATCCAATTATTTCATGAATAAAAATGGATTGATTTTCAATCTAAAAAAGATTGAAAATAATTAATAAAACAAACTAATTTCATCTTTTTTAAACTTCTTAGTTGAAAGTGTCATTAAGTTAATTCTAAATATTTTTGTACCACCGATTACAAATTTTCCTCAAAGCAAACATAAAGTTTTAAAAACAAATATAATGGTGAATCCAGAAGTGTCATGAAAATAAATAATACTGATTTTTTTTTAAAAAAAAATAGTTATAATAAAATCAAATTATTTCAACTTTTTGTGACTTTTTTTCATAATTGACATAAAAAATGATGGTTAATCAGAAAAAGGTCATGAAAAATAAACAAATGTGACTATTTTTTCAAAAAAAGTCATAAAATCAAACTATGTCACATTTAATGACATTTTTGTCAAAATTGACATAAAATTAATTTGAAAAACAGTCATAAAAAGGTAAAATTCTTGTAGTGATTTCCCCCGTCGTATTTGTATACAAGATGCACCTGGAATTGTTTGTGCAAAAATTTCAACTCAAATTGAATTCTCTCCACATGCGAGTGAGTGGAGGTCGCACGTGAGGGAGAATGTTAAAACATATGATATACATTTTGATTCACTACCTATTAACTTAAACTTTAGGGTGAAATGGTTTATAACTAATTAACTATTAAAAACAGGATAGATCCATTGTGAATATTAAAAAAAAAGGGACCTTTTTGGGAAATGCAAAATGGAGCTAAGTACGTTGAAAATAATGTTCATGAGAGGGACGTGATTCTAAATTTCTACAATAGTTTTGAAGTACCGCGTTGCACTGCAGAGTGGCCCTTTTTATTCAGATCAAAGTCAACGAAATTTAGGTTCAAAATTGACCAAATTAAATAAGTAATTTATTCAAAACCCATTTCCAACCGGTAAAATATAATAAGATATATTTTCCTAAATATGAAAAACTTCAATTATACCTCATTGTCTCTTTGAATCATTGTTTTATATACAAATAAAATATTAAATCATGAATGGTGATGAAATTAATGATTTCAAAATATAGTTACATGCTATGTGTGGGTGGCAAAAAATTTGGGTTTCCCTACAAAAAAAGTTCAGAGTATAATAGTTAAATTGGTAATGAAATTTTGTAAAGAAGACGAGGGTTTTTGTTGTAAGGTATGCTCTTCAAGTAGTACTAATGCTATTTTAGCAGTACATTTTCATTTTGCGTGTGTGTGAGTTTATCTCAGTTCAAAGGCAATAATTAGAGAATTGTTATAAGCTTTTCTCTCTCTACAGTTAATTACCTTAAAATATAGACTCTTGTAATAATTAGAGTTATAATGCTCTATTGGTGTAAATAGTAAAAAGATTAAAAATGAAAAAACATGGGTTGTGACGGTCATTATTCACTTTGCACATGCATAATCATATCAGAAACTGCTGATATACGCACAACTATCTCAGCAATATTATTATATCATTAAGACCGTCTCGTTTGCCCCCAGGGCATAGCGCTGTTGGAAGGGGTCACCTTGGGGCGAGCCGGTAATCCGGACACCAGAGGGTCAATTCCCGGAAGGCGTCTTGCGCTAGTCTTGAATTCAAATGCTCGACAGGGTGAGGGGCTGCTTTGTCGGGCCGAGACTTACTCTGCTACCTCGGCTCCAAGTGTAGCCTAAGGGTAGAGAGGTTCCACATCGTCAAAAAAAAAAAAAGACCATCTCAGTTAATAAAGGCCTCCTCGGTTAATAAAGACCTCCTCGGCATTCATCAGTCCAATCGGCCAAAAGCCCAATCTTATCATCTTGAGTTGGACTTCATACTGGCTACCTGGTTGGGCTTGATTGATTCTTTAAGCCTAAAAGCTAAGTCAGTCCACATCATAATTATAATTTTGGGGGCTCCCTCAGTATGTAGTGTAAATAAATTTAATATGTTAGTAAAATTTAAGGAACCTAATACTTCAATTAGTTTTAATTTTATCGATCCACCTAAGTATAATTAAAAATAAATTTATAAGTGGAAAACAATGTAATTAAATCTGAGGCTGGGTATAATAGTTAAGATTTTGTCCCTGTATGAAGAAAAGTGTAATACTAATACAGTAATAATTAATGTCCCTTATCTATAACACTTTTTAAAACCCTTGTTTTTAATATGATCAAACATAGACAAATCTAGTAATACTTATTGCATAAAATTTTAAATCTTTAGTCCATAAACATAATTATATTGCATAATATTCAAACGATTGAATTAGTAAAATACACTTTAGTCCTTTAGGCCCCGTTTGATAGCAACATGGAAAATGAAAAGAAAAATAAATAATTTAGGTGAGAAGATGGAAAATAAGTTGATGGAGTGGTGAGATTAACTCTTACTTTTTGCTTTTTTCCATGACAAAATTTTCTTTTGGTGATGGTGGAGAAAATTTTTCCACAAAATATTAAAGGAGGATGGAGGTCATATACTCACAAAAATGAGTATGAGATGAAGAGGATCTTACCATATGCCTCAACTTATTTTTCATCTTCTCACCCAAATTAGTTATTTTTATTTTTATTTTTCATGTTGCTATCAAACGGAGCCTTAGAGTTTACCCGATTCTCACTTAAGTTCATTATGTTTCAGTGTTGCCAATTTGATCCCTTAAGTTTCATTCTAATTGTAATGTGGTCCCAAATTGAACGGCCCCTTAATTCCATCGACAGATAAAGCATGTGACATGAATAAGCCACAATATTGAGGGGCAAAAGAGGAAAAGAACAAGAGTTTGAGTGGGAAAACAAGAATTATAGGCCTTAACTTGTTCACTCTCTATATTAGGGCATGATTATATATTGTTTAGGCCTCGTTTGGTTCACAGAAGAGAAATCAATTCTCTTGTCACGTCCATGGGGATTGGAAACTAAAGTTCCTATCAGGTTTTCTTTCCTTTATTTAGTAAAGTATAGAAAGTATTCAGGAAATATCATTTGATTTCCCTTTCGATGTTGGGTTGGTACAGGAAAGGAAAGGAAAAATATCAATATTTCAATAATACTCTTGTATTTTAAAATAAAAATAACATCATAAAAATTTGGTAATAGCATATTTAGGTAGGGGTATTGTTGTTCAAAACTTTTGTAATAAATGCTGAAAATCATAAGGGAAAATCAATTCCATGAGATCTGAGTGGAATAATTCCCCCCTCCCCCTCCCTAATTTTCCCTCTATCAGGGAAATATTTCCAGAGTTTGTGCTTTCTTGAGTTCTCAAATCCGCGAATCAAACGATACCTAGAAGGAAGAAGGGGAAAGATCGATATTGAAGAAGGTGAAGCCATAAATTGTGAGTATTGACTAAAGTTCGGGCATCATGGACATCCTAAATCTAGAGAGGAGGTTTCTAACATGTGGAAACAATCCCAAACATTTGGGAATGGAGAGAATGAAGGACTTAAGAGCTCAAACTCATGTTTTCTTCCTTTTGGACTAGCAGTATATATGGTGGCTCATGTGTGTATGGCACATGCCTCTTCCGTCAATGGAATCATCAGGGCATTCAATTACGAGACACATAAAAACTATAATGAAACTTTAGAGAGATCAATTTGATCAAAATATATAAAATGAAAAGAAAAATAATTAATTTGACTGAGAAGATAAAAAATAAGTTGAGGAATATGGTAAAATTAACTCTTACTTTTGCAAGCCTTTTTCCGTAGAAAAATTTTCTTTAGGTGATGCAAAAACATTAGAGGAGGATAGAGAACATGGATATACTCACAAAAATAAATATGAGATGGAGAGCGTCTCACCATATATTTCAAAATATTTTTTATTTACTCATTAAATTTATTTTTTTTTCTCTGTCACTTCAAACAGAATCTAAGTTGATGAATTTGAAATATCATTAACTAAAGTGAAACTTGGAATAAACTCTATATAAGAGCTATCCAATCAGATTACTGTAATTATATTACATGTGTATTAATTGTAGTCCATATGTATAAATTATACAATTATGCTAATTTTGACTTTGTGTAACTAGATGTAATAATGGCCTTAGTTGTATCAGGTAGTCAAATAAGTATATTATATAAATTTTAAACAATTTACCTTACACGTGAACTTAATAATTTTATACTTTTTAAAATTAGCATTTACTATATTAGATTTGGTTTATTGGTATAATGTTAAATTGTGTGAAGTCAAACTCCCCACTAGGGTTCAATTGGACCTCCGTCCCCACTCCATCTCCCTTGAATTTGTTCATTATTTGAATTAAGAAATAAATGTTTAATATATATTAGAAGTTGTTTGACACATTGAGAAGATTTAGTGCGTACATAAGTAATTATCTCTTTCGTGCTGAAAATTATTATAAAATAATGTTAATAAAAAGATTTAAACTTGTAACTTTTAGTTTGAACAATACATATAATTACTACTAAATTTTATGTCATTATATTTTCTTAATGTAAAAAAGTAATAAATATTCTAATATCACACACATATAACATGCGCCTATAGCTAGATGTAAAAGGTATATATGTATGAAGAGAATATTTATACCAATAGTCATAAAGATGATTTGATGTAATGAATTAAATGAGAAACATTTAATTAATTGGTGAAATAATAGATGAGGAATTGAAGTGAGTTAATTTAGACCATTAAATTAATTTTGCCATCCAACAACTCTAGCTTTGTATATAAAGAGGAAGTTGTAAAATAGTTAGCATTGTTTGACAATATGGGATGTTATGGCACGAGGAGCTTCACTTTGCCCCTCATGCTCTCAATATATCACTTCTCTTGCACAACATTTATAGAAGAGGAATCTATTCATTTTACCGGAGGATATAAGATTATAAGTTTCACATTGTTAACGGATTGTCTCTGAACACATACTTATTAGTTTTTCGTTGTTAATCGACAAATGACAATTTGGGATATCATATCAATTTGAAGTCGATTTTAGTTGGTAACCGAATATTTGATAACCGGCCGAACATAGTCAATTCGGTTTGCCAAACAAAAATATTCGGTTCAGTCGATTTTTGATTAGTTTACGATTTAAAATTGCCAGCCTTACATATATATACTGGTATGTATATAATTTTGTATTTTTTTTTGGAAATAAACCCATTACCAATAAATGAAAAGGAAAAAAATTATGATAAGCCAATGAATGAAAATTTTGATCATAGATACCTATAATTTTTTTAGCTCCTCCTTTTTTCAATAAAATACCAAAAAAGTGGGCCCTCTTTTAGGAAAAAATCTTCCCTCACATATTTTAGAGCATCTCCAACCGTTGTGTAAATCCTATGTGTCAAGCGACTTTTACACAAAACTTGAAGTGTAAAAAAAATATACTCCAATGGTAAATTTTTAAACTTTTGTGTAAATTTTGAATGAACCAATAAGATAATTATGCATATTAGATATCATTTTATGCAATTTTTTATTATTTTTTCTTGAATTTAGGTATACATAATATTATAACAACAATGGATCTTGATTTGTTGGTCTTGATGAGTAGATTTTAGATATATATATTTTTATTAAATTATATAATTTATATTAAAAGTTATTACATTTTAAAGTATTGTAAAATAATTGAGAAAATAAAAAGTTGACGTGGCAGTGTAAACTTGGGGTGTATTTTACACATTCATTTTACACAAAAGCTAAATTTAAAAGACTGCTGGAGCTCAAAATTTTTACAAGTTTTGTATATTTTACACAAAACCTAAATATACACTACTGTTGGAGATGCTCTTACACTCCAAACAAACCACCCCCCCCCCCCCCCCCGGGCGTTTTCTTCTTAGACATTGATCTTGATGATGATGATAATGGGGTTGGGCCTACATTTCTTATGACCCCCTCCCTTGATGAAATTTATGGACCTTACTTGAATTCTTATTTAATTACAAAATTAAGGTTCCGTTTGATTGCAAAGATGGAAAAAGAAAATAAATTTAGTTAGTTTGTGTGAAAAGATAGAAAATAAGGTGAGAGATGTTACTCATTTTATGAGTATATATCATCCATCCTTCAATATTTTTGGTGAAAATTTTTTTCATGAAAAAACTTAAAAATCAAGAGGATATCACTTCTATCACTCAACTTATTTTTCATCTTTTTATCAAAACTCACTTAATTTATTTTCCTTTTCCACTTTGCAATAAAACGGAGCCTAAAAGTCTTTCTTTTCAAAATTTTAATTAAAAGTTATTCAAGTGGTTCAAAAATTAATAATATTAATTGCGCTTTTATTAGTGCCCGGGATGAGGCAATTCTTTGAGTAGTAGGATTTAGTGACCTCACTTAATCTATAAAATACAAGTATGAATACGGTATATGTTGATTACATTTAAACTAGTCGAATATAATTGACACCACTTAAAATTTTAAAAAATAGTTAAGAGTTGTGTCAAATTATTAAAAAAAAAAAAATTAGAAAGTATGTAGCACAATCATATTTTCCATAAAAAAACACAAAACATGTCCAATTTTATTTTATTCTTTTTCAAAAATTGTGACCCAAGTAGCATTTTTCATTCATCAATTTATTCAATTTATAATTTAGTCCCTATAGTTAGTGTGAGATTGGTGATACATTATTAAATGACCCTTTTTTATAATAAAACAGAAAAAAAAATGTTCATCATACGAATATATATGAATAGTTAGGCTTTAGAAAGAGCTTCCTTTTTTTTAACTAAGGAATGTACTTCCCTTTTTATAAGGGTAAATTATTGAATTTTTTGATAAAATTTGGTGGGGATGATCTCTATGATCGGTAGATCAACTCCACTAAATTTCATCAAAAAATTCAATCGAAGAGTAGGTGATCTAAAAGTCAAAATTTTCAACAGTCGAAATGTAAGCATATATGTCAATCTTTAGTTTGCCCACATCTTTATTGAATTTTTTTATTGAAATTTGGTGCAGTTGATCTACTACATCATGGAGATCATCCCTACCAAATTTCATCAAAAAAATCAATCATTTACTCCCTCAAAAAAATAGTTGTTCTTTAATTACAAAATTAATGCTCTTTTTAGAGCCTAACTCTATATATAAGTCCTATATATTTTTGTCTGCAAATTAAAAAAGGAAAAAAAATAATAGCAAATTAGTAATTAGCCCAAGATTTTCAGCTGTTGTATTCTCAGACCCACTACATTTGTGTAATTAGTGATCAGAACATATGTTTGTATATGGCCCAAACGATTTAATTTTTTTAATTCAACGTGTATATTATTATTTTGTTGTAAATTACTTGTTTGTCCTTTTTTTTGTTTTTTAGGGTTACATGTGTTTTTATAGTTACAACGTGTATTTCATATATCCTTGATTTATGCAAAAAAATTACAATGTTTATCTTTTCAACCACTTTTACGATACATATATATTGTGTTAGGACCTCCTCTGCATTCATATTAATATAGTATGACTTTAACTAGACATATAAAGTCATATTAACCACAATAAGGTATAGACATATTAAAATTCAGTTATATGACACAATTCAGTCATTGGGATTTAATCAGGATGTTTAATATATATACTCTTTAAAAAGATACAAACAACTTGGGTATTATATGTCTTTAGTCAAACAACATCAAATTTTTCTGATGGTGTTAATATGGATTTTACACTTGTTTGACAATTTACTACACGTTGAATAAATTTTGTTTTCACATGTGGCAACGAAAAGTATACATGGCCATAATGGAAAACCAAAATAAAAAAAAATTTAGAAATAAACTCAACTACTTTGTAATCTTTAACCAAACTGCAATACCTGCCAAATTTAATAATAACAAGCTTCAAACCCCGTAATAGAGTTATGATTCCCAAATTCCAACCTGAAAAAAACATTTTGTATCCTTGTTGTCGGGGTATATGCATATGTTATTATGGAATATGATAGAGATGTGTGTAACGTTGGCGATTGTGTTTAGAAATTCAAAATAGGAATTGTATACATGGTAAACTAAGATTTCAAATTTCAAATTTGTCATTAGGATAACGTTGGGAGATACTAGGAAAGCGGTAATAATACTTGAATAAGAAGAGAATGCCGTGCGTAGTTCATATAATTCTATACAAGGTGTTCAAACTGAATCCTTAAATTGTCGCCAAGTGAACCTACAAGCTGAAGAGGGAACCCACTTGGAAAAGTGAATATTAAGAGACTTGGTTGAAGGTGATGTGATGTTCAACTTATATAAGTCGGGTTTATGGCCCACCCAATTTAAGATACTGTTTGAATACCACCACAGTAAATATCCATGAATATTCACCATTAACCATCCTAATTTTGACTAATAAGCCCAATACAAATAACATCCCAATCGAATTGACTCGATATTAACCATTACTCACACATTAGAGACACAATCAATTTACTTTGACTTTGTATTCTTGAAAATATGAATTTTCTTTGCACAGGCTACCATCACATCTTCATCAATATGGGTTCAGTATCCTTGTATGCAATTGTTTCCTTCAGTATTTTCGTAAAATACACGCCCAACGTATAATGTTAATAACTACAACAAATATAGTGCTGGTCACATCACTACGTGATCCAAATAAGTAATACGCCATTGAGCATCTGTATGTTATTTGATTTTTCGTTAATTTTGATTTGTATCATGAGTACTATGCATTTGTGAAAGGTCTGAACACTGAAGGTTGAATCAATTGTCTCACAAAAAAGGAAAACCAAAACAACACGTCAAGATAAAATCATTTCATCATGGGTATTATATTTCGATGTAATAGGATTTAATGCGTATACGGGGTAAGAATTTTTAATCTTCTATATATTTGTCATTGTCATGATATAACTTACAAAATAGTTACAAACTATAGTGGCTTTATCTACTTTCAAAAAATATATTTTTATTGTCTAACAAATGCTGCCCTTTTCTTTCAGGACATCCAAACATGAAAATTTGAAGTTATATACATTAATGGCGCTAATTAATATCTTATGACACAAGGAGAAAACATTACTTTTACAAATAATCGTTGTGTAAGGTATGTCACTAAGTAAAACCATTTTATTAAAATAAGTTCTATGACTGATATGACAATGGTAATAGTATTTGACCATGTGTAATATGACTAAATGTAGTAATTTCATTTTAGATCAACTGTATTTAGTTGGATTTTAATTTAGATTCATTTGAATTTCAAATATTTTGTTATCATAATAACTAACTTAAATTAATTTAAGATTAATAGATATCTATATTTATTTTGGATAAAAATAGTAAAAAGGGCAATGTTGGAAAACAATAATTGAATAAAAAATAACTAATTTAATAAAATAAAAAACAGAATCATATTTATCCAATAAAATGGGCAAACAACTAATTACAAAAATCTAATGAATTAAATGCAAAACGATTTAAAAATAATGAGTTAAATCCAAAAAGCCCCAAAAAAGAATCGCATTGGCCCACCACTAATGTTCATCATTGTCCTACCACCAATGTACATCATTGTCCTAGCCATTTGGTGTGACCTTTTTTCCTTTGATTTCCCACAAAGTGTCTAATGTAATCTTCTTATCCTAACATGTGCTCTTCTAATATTATACTCTACGAATTAAAAGCCATGATTTTAGCGATAAGTAGTGATCAAGAAATGTATAAAAATATATACATTTTTCATTACCCGCATAACTACCTTCATATTACGAAAATTTTTTTGAAAGAAAACTCTCTAGCAATAATACAATATTAAAAGAAAAAAAATACTCCGTAAAATAATTTTAATTACATTTAATTTATCCTTTATTTTTTGACACCGCTAACTTAGACAAAAATACCATCATCCTTTTGACTCCCCAATTCATATGGATTAATGGATACTGTCTTTTTACAAAAAAATGATTCTCACCAAAATGCTTCATAACTACAAGTTGTACCATAATACCTTTGACACAAGTAATACTTGGTGTATATATATATATAATTCATGTGTCTCCGTCACCGCAAGACTACTTACGCTGCCACAATCACGATCTCAAAGAAGAAAAAAGATGAGGGTATTTTTGTCCAACTTTATTTGTTTTTTAATGAAAGAATTTAGGGCTGGGACCGGTTCGGTTCTTGTCCAAAATACGAAGAACCGAAATATATTTTATAATGTTAAAAACGGTTCGGTTTTTTGAGTTTTTTTTGAAGAACCGAAAGTGGAACCGAACCGGTTTAAACGGTTCGGTTCTAACGGTTCCTTGGTTAACCGAATTACTTCAAAAACTGAAATAAGATATAAAACCGAAAAAAAAAATTATCCGAATTAAGTTAATTAACCGAAAGTAGCTCTAAAACCGTTAAAGAACCGGAAACATCCTGTTTCAAAATATCATAACCATCAAGTAGCAATAAGCAAGCAAACAAAGTTATCAAACATCCTGTTCAACTTTCAAAAAGACAAAAACCTATATGGACATACAATCATACACACATACTGACATACATTTTATCCAACATACATGATACATATTAGTTATTACATAATACATATTGTCCAAGTTCCAGACTCCAAGTCAAATTACAAACATCAAAATTCAAGAGTTCAAAGTCCAAGTGTCCTTACATAGACATACTAACATAGTTGATTGTTCAAGTCTTCAAGAACATAAAAAACAGTTTATAAAATCAAAGTTCAAACACATAAAAAACACATATATAGTTTTTAATTTTTGGATGCATTTCCGGCATCAGACCCTTTGCTTGCCTTTGCTGCTTTACTTTTCTTCTCGGCTACATCCTTTTCTTTTTGTTTCTCCATCTTTTCTCTTTGTTCTCTCTCTTCTTGCTCTAACTCTACATTAGTCAATAAATAAACAAGTAAAGAATTAATTGAAATATAAGTATGAAATAAAACTATTTGATGGTCAATCAATTGGTATTTGAAATGAATTTTATAAATGGTTAAGTACCATGTTCAGTTCTTTCAAACCACTCCATTTCCTCGGGGGTCGGAGTATATGCAAGGCTTGTTATTGCATCTGACCTCAACCAATTCTGTAGACAAATCAGGGCCTCAACCGATTTAGGACTCAAAGAGCTCCTATGAGGATCAATTACTCTCTTCCCTGTGCTAAAACTGGACTCAGAAGCAACTGTACTAACTTGGATTGCCAAAACATCTTTTGCCACAGCTTGTAAATTAGAGTACTTTGTTCCCATTAGCCTCCACCATGTCAAAATATTAAAGCCATCATTTGGCTTCTCTATGGGATCTAGTAAGTACCTGTCTACTTCATGAGCAACAACAATTGCATTTCCATCTTCAAGATCCTTTTCCCAATCTTCTAACATCAATGCCCTTTTGCCTGTGAGTTGTCTTGAAGAATACCTACTAAATTACACCAAATAGAATACCAAATTCAGTTAATTACACCAAATAGAATACCAAATACAGTAAAATCAGCAACTTAAAACAGAGAAATCAACACTTAGAAAAGTGAAATCAGCACTTAAAACAGTGAAATCAGCAAGTTTACAACTTAAAACAGTGAAATCAGCACTTAATACACTAAAATCAGCAATTTAAAACAGTGAAACCAGCACTTAGAAAAGTGAAATCACCACTTCGTACAGTGAAATCAACAAATTAGCATTTAAAATAGGGAAACTAGCACTTTAAAAAAGTGAAATTAGCACTTAATACAATGAAATAAGCCACTTAAAACAATGAATTTTAGCAACTTAAAACAGTGAATTCATCAATTAAAACAGTGAATTTAGCACTTAAAACAATTAATAGTGAAAAATAATAATATATACCTGCTGCTACTGCCGCCACTGCCATAATCTGCAATTTCTTTCCTTGTGGTAGAGCCTTGGGTACCATGTGATGAAGCATAAAGGTCAGTGAGTTTGATAACTAGGTCCTTCAATTGCTCACTCTTTTTCTTCACAGTCTCACTATCATAACACAACATCTTCTCAAGGACTCTAGTGAAATATTTAAGCTTGTATCTAGGGTCTAAAACCAAAGCGACAAGTAAGAGCTGGTTCATGTCATCTATGGAATCAAAGTACCTCTTGTACTTACTTTTCATTTGTACCGACATATTAAACAATGTTCGCTCCGTATCACTCTCCTCGTATATTGAAGGTTTGTTGTAAATATCATCGATCTCACATTTGATTGCCACAATGTCACCGAATGCTTTGTGTGCAGTCGGCTTATTTGTTGCACTAACATTCACAGTAACTTCAAAAAAAACTTTCAAAAATGGCACAAACTCCGCAGCCCTACGCCAATCATCTTCATTTGGAGGCCCTACTCTTTTTCTACCTTTATTTTGCCCTACGCCAAACCCCGAGCCATCTATCTCATTCTCCTCTTCTTCTTCCTCCTCATCAAAATACCCAATATACTTAAAATCCTCCTCCTCTGCCAACCTATCAAATGCTCGTCTAAGCTCAATTGCAGTCTCAATCATTATGTAAGTGGAATTCCACCTTGTTGGCACATCTAATACACAAATTTTTCTGCTCTCCAACTCTTCTTTTTTAACACATTCTTTAAATGCATCAAGCCTTTGAGATGAACTCCTAACATACTTGATTGCATTCCTAATTGATGCCACCGACTTCTCCATACACCTCAAACCAGATTTCACAATAAGATTAACTACATGAGCTAAACATCTAACGTGAAGATACTTTCCACCTAACACAAGTTGTTTCTCACCATTGCTAAATTTTCTCTTTACGTATTCTATAGCAACTTTGTTGGCAGATGCATTATCAACAGAAATAGTCAAAACCTTCTTAATCGACCACTCATGCAAACATTTTTCTAGGAGCTTTCCTATTGTATTGCCTTGATGATTTGGAATGAGAAAAAAGTTAAGAACTCTCTTGTGCATAATCCAACTATTATCAATAAAATGGGCGGTTACTACCATATAATTGATGTTTTGGATTGAGGTCCATGTATCAGTTGTTAGGCTAATACAATGATTCTTAAGCTCGGCTTTCAAATCTTCTTTCATAGCATTATACATGCTTAGAAAGGTTTTCACCACCACCTTCCTACATGGAACATGCCACTTAGGAATTGCAACTTTACAAAACCGCTTAAACCCCGGTTTCTCAATTGCACTAAATGGCATTTCATCTATAACAATCATTTCTACAGCTGCTTTTGTGCAATTTTCTTGGGTCCAATGTGTAAGAATAGCATCTTCACCCGTTATGTCAACAGCAAAGTGTTTTTGACCATTTCCTATGTTCTTAACACTACTAGGGTATTGATCACAATGTTGTTCCAAGTGTTTTTGTAGTGTGCTAGTGCCATTCTTGGTTGAATCACAAGCAAATTCACTAGAACAATACTTACATTTAGCTCTTGTAGTGTGGCCAATTTGTACCTCTTTACCGTCTTCTTTCTTCATCAGAGGTTTAGTTTCTATGGTGAAGTGCTCCCACACCCAAGACCTTTTCTTTCTCTCTGACTTCTCTCTAATCCTCCTTCTCTTTTGTGAATTTGGCCTTGGTGGCTTGTTTGATTGACCCACGCCTTTTCCCTTCCTAGAATCATTGCTTGTGCCTTTAGAACCATCAGAATTTTCCATTGAATCTACATGAAATATAAAAAGAACAAAAAATTAGCAAATTAGAATAGGAAAAATAATATAGAATAGGAAAGTTTGAATTTAACATGATTTGTGTTAAAATTGTGAAAATAGGTTTTTAGGGATCTAACTTAATGTCTCAAGTTAGTGATCTAACTTGATGTCTCAGTCTAAATGAATTGCTTCTTGAATCTTGACCTCTGTTGAGGAGGTTAGGTCTGCCTTTTTACCAAGCTTAACCATACCAGATTCAATTCTTTCCTACTCTTGACTTGTTAGCCTTTCAAAATTTTCCCACCCCTGTCCTATGAACTTCCAAGGCCCAACAGTAGAATAAGTTATTAACCTTAGCTTTACAGTAATGGTCAAAATTGGGGATTAACATTTTGCAGCAGTTACAGTACAGTACAAAAACAGTCTTTGACAGTTGTACGTGAGTAGCAAAAATTGCATGTTTTGTTGGTTACATAACCGAATTGAAATCCCTGAATTAACAAAGAAACGAATTCCTTTCCAACAATTTTCTACCTTTTTCTCAATTTTCTCTCTCTACCCTCAACTTTCTCGTATATTTCTCACCTTCTCCTTGAAGTTTCTCTAAAGCCAAACAATAAAAAAATCACACACAGAAAGGAAAAAGGAAAGCGATAAAAAAATAAAGTGAGAGACCAAAAGAAAGCATTCATTCACTTTTTCACTTCGATATAAAACCCAAAACAAACAACAACAAAATCCCCTCCAGTAATAATCACTATTTATCAGCAGAGAAACTGGTCTGACTTCTGAGATCTCTAAAATTGGCAATTAATAATAATCACTATTTATCACATGAACGATATATTGGACATTTTCTTCTGCTTTAATCCCTACAGTAATTAAAGCCAAGGAAATTTCAACATCTAAAAATGAAAAGAAAATCTGACCTGCAAGATTTGTTGTATTTTAGATGAAGATCTTCAAAATCGGTCAAGGGAGATGCATCCTTATAGTCGGAGTGTGGACCTCTTTTCGGAGTGTTGGACAACTATAAGAAAGGGGAGAGAGAGGGACGCCGTTGGGGAGAAAGATAAAGGAGAACCGGAGAACAACGTACACTCGGAGTGTGGACTCCGGCGCGAGAGAGGGCCGTGTGGACTTCGGCGAGAGAGGGCCGTGATTGACTCGGCGAGATCGAGAGAGGGGAGTGACGGCGGGCTGTGAAACGATAGAGTCAAGATGAGAAGAAAATATGAAATGAAAACTAGGGTTGGTTCTGGAGTACTGGAGCCTGAGACCCTCTTTTAGTCTTTTACTTCTCTTTTTTAATTAAATAATAATGTAATTATATAATTATAATATTATATATATATTATGTATAATTCCGGTTCTAAACCAGTTCCTTCAATTATTTTTATTCAATAACCGAAAACCGAACCGTTATTTTTATAAAAGAACCGAACCGATAATATGTATATTTTATTGTTAAGAACCGAACCAAACCGGTTTTTTTCGGTTCGGTTTGATTCGGTTTTCCGGTTCTCGGTTTATTATCCCAGCCCTAAAAGAATTAACGGTATCTACAAACTGAGGTGAAACCCCAATTGCACTACAGAGTAGAGCGCGTTGGTTTAATTTTTGGTCCCTTTTTATTCAAATCAAAGTGTCAGCGAAATTTAGGTTCAAAATTTACCAAATTAATTTATTCAAAACCCATTTTCCAACCGTTAAAATATAATAAGATATATTTTTCTAAACCTCAATGGCTAGCTAGCTATTTTGGGTTTAGAAAATCGGGCTCGATTGTGAAGTTCTCGGACCAAAACTAATAGATACAAAATCTCTAATGGCCAGCGGTTGGCAGCTTCCACTAAGAGAATTAATTGAGGTGCGCGAAAACTGGTTCGAACGTACACCCCTGGCATAGATTAAAAATAAAAGGCTTCAATTATACCACATTGTCTCTTTGAATCATTGTTTTATATACAGATTAAATATTAATTTATGTGAATGAGGTGAAATTAACGATTTCAAAATAGAGTTACATGGTATGTGTTGGTGCCAAAAAATTCGAGTCTCCCCACAAAGAAAGTTCAAAGCATAATTAGTTAAAATGGTAATGAAAATTTGTAAAGGAGATAAGGATTTTTGTTGTAAGGTAGGTTTATCTGATAACACTAACACTATTTCGACAGTACATCTTCCATGTACAAGGGCGTAGGCGAAGGAGTCCAGCTGGACTGCAGCCGACCCCAATTTTATTTTATTTTTGCTTAGAGTAGTATTAATATTTAAGATACTAGCCCAGCCCAACCCACTTCATCATCTCTTTCACCCAATCCTAATAGTTGAAAAGAAAAAGGAAAAAGACAAAAGGCAGAAAGCAGCGGCTGCACCGACAGACTTGGTGGAATGGTGGTCCTCATTCTTTCTCTTCTCCCATTGGAGATAAAGACATAAAGTAAGTATATATAATATGTATACACACTTGTTCATTGTTATTTTATAATATTTTATATACATATATATATATATATGTGTGTATATATAATATATACACATTTGTTAACTGTTATTTATAGAAATTTCGTCTTTTTTTTGAACTTTGAAAAAGATTATTATAATTAATAAATATTTTTATTATTCATGTGTTTATTGATTATTGTAATGTTATTTATTTATTGACTATCGTTCAATCTACTTAATATATATTATATATAAATTTATTTATTAGACCATTAGTTCTTTCTTAAATGTTAATATGTTAATCTATTATTATACATAATATAAATTTAATTGTTTATTTATTGTCCATGATTTTAATGATGTTATTATTGGACTATTGATTGAGATGGAAATTATATTTAGCATATGTGATAATACAAAATTAGTTGTGGATATTGAACTTATACTACTTAGTTTAGATTAACTATTTAACTTTAAAATTTTGAATTTATTTTTATAGATTAATAAGAATGGCACGTTCTCAATCACCATCAAAGAAAGGAAAAACTCTTTTGTCATTCTTTAAAAAGAAAGATGATGTTGTTCAATCAAAAGAGGACACCCCTACGACTAATATTCTCACGCCTGCTCCTGATTTGCATCCTCATTCCGTACCGCAAGTAGTTGAATCAAGACAATTTAATTTCGCTCTTATTGAACAGGATCTGGGTTTACGTGCTCAAACACATGACTATCTCGTTAATCAAAGAGATAAAGTTAAGCGAACTTATATAAATTTAAGGCCTTATCAACCGAATTTTCCGGAGTATCTAAGGTCTTTGTTTGGAAAACAATATTGTCAATTTTAACATGCCTGGTTCAAACAATTTTCTTGGCTAAAATATTCACTTTCAAAGGAGAAAGCATATTGTTTTCCACATTTTCTTTTTAAAGGTAAAAACAAGTGAGTGAATCGTTCTCCACTAATCAGAGATGGGTTTAAAATTGGAAGAGAGTCAATGATGGAGCAAATTATGTATTTTTACTTCATGCCAGACTTCCAAATTCATCATATAGTCATTCTGTATAAAATCCTTTCCCATGTTTTCTTTGAACATGACCTCACATTAAGTATTGATATAGATTTGATAATTGATGAGTTTGAAACTTTAAAAACTCGTTGGGCTCAATTTCGGTAGGTATTTTTGTCATTTTTACTATGCTTTGATGTAAAAATTTCTTAATATTGTAACTAAAAAAATATATTTTATTTTGTTGTCATTTTCTACTTTAGTAAAAGCCTCCTTCCAAAGAATCTTGGATCCATCCTTATGTGTATGTGTAAATTTATATTAGCTCAAAAGCAATAACTAGAGAATGTTACAAGCAAGTTACCAATTTTTCTTTTCTTACATTTAATTACCTCAAAATCTAGACCATATTAATGAGTTTTCCATATTCTATTTATAGGTATAGAATTAAGATTACAATGCTCTGTTAAAGTAATTAAACAATGTAATTAAAAATAAATTTATGTGTTACAAAATAGAAACGAAAGAGAGATTGAAGAAGGAGAATGAAAGAATTGTATTACTTTCTTAATAAGAGAATGTACAATAGAGTAAGGATATATATACTAGAAACTAAACCCTAATCTAGGATACAATTTGGAAAGTATAATGGGAACACAATCAATACAATTAATACAATATAGAAAGTAGAATAGGAATAGGAAACATAATATATAGTATATTCTAACACCCCCCCCTCAAACTCAAGGTGGTAAGTGAGAGACCAGCTAGAGTTTAGAAATCAACGCTTGGAAACGGCTAGGCTGGTGAGCTTTAGTAAAGAGATCCGCAGGCTGGTCATCTGAAGATACGGGCATAAGACGAATGTACAGATTGCAAATATGCTAGCGAATAAAGTGACAATCAATCTCAATGTGTTTAGTTCGTTCATGAAAGACGTCATTGTGACTGATTTGAATGGCACTGCGGTTGTCACAATAAAGAGTAGTAGCAGAGACTTGAGGAGCACCTAATTCATCGAGGAGGCGTCGAAGCCATATTAGTTCTTGTGAAGTATCAGCAAGAGCGCGGTATTCAGCCTCAGTGCTTGATCGAGAAACAACAGACTGTTTCTTACTACGCCAAGTAAGAAGGGAGTTCCCGAGGAAAAAACAGTAACCAGTAATAGACCGACGATCCGTAGGGTCACCGGCCTAGTCTGCATCAGAGTAAGCCCTTAATACAAGAGATGACTTTGAGGAGTAGTGAAGCCCATGAAAAACTGTCCCTTTGAGATAACGAAGAATTCGAATAACAGCATCAAAATGAGTAGAGCGAGGAGTAGCCATAAACTGACTGACAACATGGACATCATAAGCAATATCCGGGCGAGTAACAGTAAGATAAACCAGACTACCAACTAACTGTCTGTATAAAGAACCATCAAACGGAGTAAGTCTAACATTGGTGTCCAATGGAGTAGATGCAGTTTTACAGTCAGTGAGACCAGCACGAGCCAGAACGTCAGACGTGTATTTCACCTGAGATAAATAGTAGCCTGTTGAATCAGAAAGGACTTCCAGCCCTAAGAAGTAGTTGAGACAACCAGATCCTTCATTTCAAAAAATTGACTGAGAGATTATTTGAGATCTGAGATACCAGAAATATCATCCTCAGTAATTATCATATCATCCACATAGAGGAGAAGAAGAATAATCCCAGGATCTGTCTTTCGAATAAAGAGGCCTGAGTCTGACGAACTGGAGGAATAACCAAGCTTTGTGATGGTAGAGCTAAATTTTGCGAACCAAGCTCGAGGAGCTTGCTTGAGTCCATATAGGGCACGACGAAGTTTGCAGACCTGAGTGGACTTGCGTGAATAACCGGGAGGTGGTTTCATATATACTTCTTCTATTAGATCCCCATTAAAAAAGGCATTTTTGACATCCATTTGAAAAAGGTCCCATTTGCGAACAGCAGCAATAGTAATAAGACTGCGAACAGAAGTCATTCGAGCCACATGAGCAAAAGTTTCTTTATAGTCGATACCATACTCCTAATTAAACCCCTTGGCTACGAGACGAGTTTTGTATTGGTCAATCGAACCGTCAGATCGCGTCTTGATTTTATACACCCATTTACACCCAACTGCAGATTTTCCAGGAGGAAGATTCACAAGATCCCAGGTATGCGCCTTATCTAAAGCTTATAATTCTTCTGTCATAGCTTGCTGCCAAAGTGGATTAGTACTAGTTTCCTTATAGGATGAAGGTTCATAGTGAGATATCAAAGTAAAATAACAATGGTAATCACGAAGGTGATGAGGGAGCTCTCTTACCCGAGTGGACTGTCCTTGTGGTTGAGTTATGGCATGATCAGCAGGCGAGACATCATCATTAGGAGGTGCCGTATGTTGAAGTTCGTTGGAAGAAATGATATCAGGTAAGGATGGTTTAGGAGATGTTGGACTAAGAGGTTGAGGCGGTGATGGTGTGACTTCTAATTCAGGTTCTGGTGGGAATGTAACAACTGGAGCCTCAAGTTCAGGGGTGAAAAGATCAAGAGACGAATAAGTAAAGAATGGGAGTGGAGATTCTTCAAGGACATAAAATTTGGATAGAGAGGAGAACATTTTATGTTCCCAGAAGACAACATGACGAGAAATCCTTAAACGTTTTGAGATAGGATCCCAACATCGATAACCTTTATGTTCTATCCCATACCCCAAGAAACAACAAAGACGAGCTCGTGGTTCCAATTTAGAATGTTCATGATGCTGAAGTAACACAAAACTAGCACAACCAAAAACTCGTAAGAAATTGTAATTAGGAGAGGTACCATGAAGTCTTTCATATGGAGATTGATGCTGAAGAAAGGGAATAGGGATACGATTGATAGTGTAAACAGCAGTAAGTGCTGCTTCCCCCCAAAACCGTTCAGGGCAACTACTGGAGATAAGAAGTGTGCGAACAGTATCAAGAATATGTCTGTGCTTGTGTTCAGCACGACCATTTTGCTAAGACCCTGGACAGGAATATTGAGAAACAGTGCCCTGTTCACGGAGAAATTTAAGAAAAGAGGTTTTCTTGTATTCCATGGCATTATCAGCTCGAAAAATTTTTATTGGACGAGAAAACTGAGTTTGAATCATACGAGCAAAATTATAATAAAGTTGGGGTAATTCTGAACGATTTTTCATAAGATAGATCTAAGTAAAACGAGTATAATCATCCAAAAAGATAACAAAATATTTTGAACCTCCTATGGTAGAATGTGGAGAGGGTCCCCAAACATCAGAGTGAATAAGATCAAAAGGTGCTGAAGAAATAGAATCATTTTTATTAAAACATAATGCCGGTTGTTTTCCAAGTTGACAAGATAAACAAGACAATTTCTCAGACTTGATTGACCCTAACAGACCAGATGACACAAGAGAACGAAGACGATCAAAAGACATATGTCCTAAACAGGAATACCACAACTCAAATGAAGAAACAGTTGGTGGGGATGCAACAGGTGGTGTGGATGCAACAGGTGGTGTGGATGCAACAATAGGAGTGGGTAGGGTACGAAGGTGGATGAGCTCGAACATGCGTCCAACTTTACGGCCGATCCCAATAATTTGTTCAGTCTAAGGATCCTGCACATGACAACCAGAAGAAGAAAATATAACATTCAGCCCAAGGTCACACAATTGACCAACAGAAATAAGGTTGATAGTCAGTTTTGGGATATGAAATGTAGCAGGTAAAGAGAGGCTAGGAGTAGTAACTGTCCCAACATGACTAACAGGTAAGTGAGAACCATCCGCAGTTTTAATAGTGGGTGTATGAGAAATAGAACTTGTAGAAGTAAAAATAGCAGGATCATAAGTCATATGATTGCAGCAGCCAGAATCAAAGAACCAAGATGTACCTATGGTGGTAGCCATAGCAGAACCAGGAGAATATGTAACCTGTTTAAGAAGAGCTGTGATGTCAGCTAGAGTCACAGGTGCAGTAGAAATATCCGACTCAGACGAATCAGTGGTGGCAGCAGTGATGGTGCTGGAAGAGGATTTGGTGGAGGATCTCCTGGATGGATTCTTGTAACAGTCGGCTTAAAAGTGGCCTGATCCCACCTTTTTACAAAAGAAACACGTCCTAATTGGTCACTTTAGTAGCATATGGGTGGTGGCATGGCAGTATGCACATTCTCGTGAAGATGAATTTTTGATAGGTCTCGAACTCTGAATAGCTAACACAGAATTAGAATTGTGGATCCGAGTGGCGAACCGTGTTTCTTCTAAGAGAAGTTCTGTCATGACATCATCAAGAGATGGTAAAGGATTGCGATGAAGTAGAGCAGCCTGAACAGATTCGAATTTATCGTGAAGTCCCATTAGAAGAGTGATAACTCATTGATTATCGCGGTATGTTTCAAACTTTTTAGCATCATGCTCACAAAAGGTAGGTTCGGATTGGGCTAACTGATCCCACATAGCTTGGAGATTGGACAAATAATCATCAATGGACTGATCAGATTGTTGGGTTTTGGAATGTAGAGCAATAAGCAACTGATATTGATGAGAAAGATCCTTTGGGGTGTACCGAGATTTTAGAAAATCCCAAACTTCCTTCCCGGTGGTAAACCGACCAATCTGCTGTCATATACGAGAGATAGCGGTATTCCGAAACGGTGGATTTGGTAGGGAACCGGTTTTAGGGTGAAAAAACCGGTGTAGAAGTAAGTGAACCGGTGCAAAGAAGTGGGACTATTTCAGGAAAAAACCGGTTTTAGGGTTTTGAGCAGGAAAAGCAGCAGCGGCGCGTGGCGCGAGTGGGCGTCCTCTTAGGGGCGCGTGGAGGTGCGTGCAAGCTCCGATCGGAGTGATTTCGACGGCGTTTGGTTCGTATTGAAGAGACGAAGGTTTTGGTATATTATATGGGTGGTTTAGGGTTATTTATTGAGGTAGACATTGATCAAGAAAGGAGGGTGCGCGTGGATTTTGGGGACGCGACTGGGGGATCTTGCCAAGGCGCGTGAGAGCGCGTGAGATGTTCGAATGGGGTGTTTTCAACGGGGTTTGGTTCGTATTGAAAGGACGAAGCTTTTGGTATAATTTTTGGGTTAATCGAGGTTCTGTATGGCTTTAAACAGTGGATCGAAAGTTGGATGAAGCTAGGGTTTTTGATTGGTTGGTTGCTTGGGTTGATGATGCTAGGGTTTTTGATTGGTTGGTTGCTTGGGTCGATGATGCTAGGGTTTTTGATTTGGATTTGGTTGAAGATGAGATGAAAGATTGGTTCTAGAGGAGGATGAACCTCCCTTTGATACCATGTTATGAAATAGAAATGAAAGAGAGATTGAAGAAGGAGAATGAAAGAATTGTATTACTTTCTTGATAAGAGAATGTACAATAGAGTAAGGATATATATACTAGAGACTAAACCCTAATCTAGGATACAATTTGGAAAGTATAATGGGAACACAATCAATACAATTAATACAATATGGAAAGTAGAATAGGAATATGAAACATAATATATAGTATATTCTAACATTATGAATGCAAAACAATATAATTAAATCTGAGGCTGGCTAGAATTAATGGTTAAGATTTTCTCCCTATATGAAGAAAAGTGTAATAGTGTTACAATAATAATTATTGTCCTTTATCTCTAACACTTTTTAAAACCCTTGTATTTAATATAACCAAACATAGAAAAATCTAGTAATACTAATTGTACTAAATTTTAAATCTTTAGTCCATAGACATAATTATATTGCATTATATTCAAACGAGTGAATTGGTGAAATACACTTTAGTCCTTTAAAGTTTACCCGATTTTCACTTAAGTTCATTATGTTTCAATGTTGTCAATTTGATCCCTTAAGTTTCATTCTAATTGTAACGTGGTCCCAAATTGAACTCCTCCTTAATTCCATTGACAGAAAAAGCACATGACATGCACAAGCCATTGCATTGAGGGGCAAAAGGGGAAGAGAACAAGAGTTTGAGTGGGAAAACAAGAGTTATAGGCCTTAACTTGTTCACTCTCTCCATTAGGGCATGATTACATTGAAAGGAAGACGGGGAAGGATCGATATTAATCGAAGAAGGTGAAGCCATAAAGGGTGAGTATTGACTAAAGTTCGAGCACCATGGACATCCTGAATCTAGTTGTGGGGTGGGAGGGAATCTCTAACGTGTTGAAACAAGCCTTAACATTTGAGAATGGAGAGAATGAAGGACTTAAGATCTCAAACTCATGTTTTCTTCCTTTTTGACCAGTAGTATATATAGTTGCTCGTGCGTGTATGGCACATACCTTTTCTATCAATGGAATCAACCAAGCATTCAATTTAGGGGCCACATTGGAACTGGAATAAAACTTTAAGGATTAAATTGATAAAATTAAAATATCATAGACTAAAGTAAAACTTCGAATAAACTTTAAAAGACTAAAATATATTTCACTCTATTCAATCAGATTATTGTAGACCCTATGGAGTTGGTCTGATAGTTCACTAGATTCCTGTGAGTTACGATCTATTTAGCGATAGATCTCGTGTTCGAATTCCTCCGGATACAGTTGTTTAGAAAAATAAAATAAAATAAAATCATATTACTGTAATTATATTACATAAATGTATTAATTGCAGTCCATATGCATCAATTATACAATTATGCTAATTTTGACTTTGTGTACCTAGAAGTAATAATGGCACTAGTTGAATCAGGTAGTCAAATAATTATATTATATAAATTTTAAACAATTGACCTTACACGTGAACTTAATAATTTTATACTTTTTAAAATTAGCATTTACTATATTAGATTTGGTTTGTTGTTATGATGTTAAATTGTGTGAAGTCATACTCCCCACTAGGGTTCAATTGGACCTCCCTCCCCACTCCCTCTCCCTTGAATTTATGCATTATTTGCATTAAAAAATGAATGTTATCTATATATATATATATTAGACATTGTTTGACGCATTGAGAAGGTTTAGTGCGTACATAACTAATTATTTATCTCGTGCTAAAAATTATTATAAAATAAATATTAATAAAAAGATTTAAATTTATAAATTTTAGTATGAATAATACATATAATTACTACTAAATCTTATGTCGCTATATTTATTTAATATAAAAAATAATAAATATTTTAATATTGCACACATATAACATAAGCCTATTGGCTAGACGTAAAAGGTATATATGGATGGAGAGAATATTTGTACCAATAGTCATAAAGATGATGTAATGTAATGAATTAAATGAGAAACTTTTAATTAATTGGTGAAATAATAGATGGGGAGTAGAAGTGAGTTAATTTACACCATGAAATTACTTTTGCCATCCAACAACAACTCTAGCTTTGTAGATATAGAGAAAGTTGTAAAATAGTTAGCATTGTTTGACAATATGGGATATTATGGCATGAGAAGCTTCACTTTGCTCCTCATGCTCTCAATATTTCACTTTTCTTGCACAATATCTATAGAAGAGGAGTCTATTCATTTTACTAGAGGATATGAGGTTCACATTGTTAACGGTTTGCCTGAGAACACATATTCATTAGTTGTTCGTTGTCAATCGAAAAACGACGATTTGGGATATCATACCCTCAATGTGACTGAAGAATATTACTGGAAATTCCATATCAGTTTTTTGGGAAATACTTTGTATTTTTGTCATTTTTGGTGGCATGAAAATGATCGTTCTTTTGATGTTTTTGATAGTAAAAAAGGATTTCCAAGCTGCGTTAGCTGGTGGAGGTATCACCGTAAATGCTATTGGTTAGTGAAGGCCGATGGGTTTTACTATAGCCACTACAAGGCTGACCCCAATTCTCCTGACTGGAAGAAAAAAAATTCTTGGGCATAAAAATGCATATAAAGAAATGTTATCAGAATGCATAAATCCTAATTAAAGTTATCTCGCATTTTTCCAATTTAAGGCAATGAATACTATGCTATCTTTCTACATCTTGTATCAAAAAAATACTACTCTCGATCTCTTTATCTCGTTCGTTTGTTTTTTTTTATTAAAAATAAGAATGAATACATCCTATTTAAAATTTTCGTATGTATTTCCATTTTAGTGCAATCAACACTATGAAAGAGGTTATTGACTTATTGCGCATATAATTTTAAAGTTGTGAACATTTTGCTAGTTTTCTATGAACCCCTGAATTGTCTGAATCTGAGTTACGATGAGAAAGTTTTACTTTTTTTTCAAATTTAAAGGATTAATTCTTTGGCCCATAGATGTTCATGGTTTGATTTATGAATTAAGAAAATCTATTAATAGAACCACGACAGGTAGTTTTGTCAAAGGGGTTGTTTTTGTAATTTTTGAAAATTCGAAGGTTTTTCCTTGTAATTACAGACAAAATTGGATGTTAATAAAGTTTATATATTTAAATCTACTCATCCAGATTTTTTTTTGGTTCCCCACGAGGTGTCTGGGCCAGCTTTCGCGCACCTCGACTAATTCCCGTTCGTGGTTCGTGGCTGCCGCTGGCCAAGCATTATTTTGACAAAGCCGGACTTTGAGAGCTTTAAGTCGACCCAAAGTTATCCCAATGGTAACCTTATACTACTGGGTCAAGAGGCTTGGTTTACTCATCCAGATTTATAAAAAAAGATTCGTGGTAACCATGTGTACTCTTTTCTTTTTTTTTTCTTTCAGAAAAGCTATTGGATATTGTACTAGGACTTTTTCCAATTGGTCTTTTTCAAGTATTTTTAATATATGATTATATCCTATTCGCTTTTTCAAGGGTTTATTACATATTTGAATAATAAAATTCATTTTTTATTTTGGCAAAGTTTTTGCCTTTATGGATTTAAAGTTTTTGGGTTTGTTCGGATGAGTAAAAGATTTATGGATTTTCTCGCGCTCTAAAAATCAAAATTGATTCTGACAATACAAATGCAAAGATAAAGTGGAGCTTCCTCGTACTATATATATTGTTTTTTCATTCCTTCACCCTTAAGTTTTATATCTTTCTCGGATCTTTTTTCAATATTGAGCTCCTGTTTGATTGAAAACTGAAAAACTAATTTTTTAATTTGGGGTGATTTAAATTTTGATATTGTTTGTTTTTACATATTGGAAGTTGTATATTAAAATTTTGTATAATAAGTATTTGGGTGCTATTTTAAAGGGAGTCCGTTAGTTAACCTGGTCAACCATTAGCTCCGTTAATTTTTTACCATTTTACCTCTAAAAAAGAGTAATATATTTTACTTTTCGACTTACTTTACACTTTTTAACTTACATTTTCATTGTTACTATTTTTTATTTTTTTTAATTGGTTAGAAAAACTTTAACAAAAATTAAATTTACTTTTCGACTTATTTTACACTTCTTAACTTACATTTTTAATTTCAATTAAAAAACTCAACCAAACAACAACTAAGCAATTAGAATTATCAAAAGTATTCTTGCTCATTTACCCTGCACACGCACCAATTTTTTGGAGTAAATTTTTTTTTTTTTTTTTTTTTTTATTTAGGATATCTAACTATGAGTATTGTAAATATAAAATTTAGTAAGTTTGTAACCCTTTTACCATTACGCATTGGTGAAACGCATATGGTGTAATTAGATACTTTTATATCAAACTACTACCTCCGTTTTAGCGTACTACTGTTGTAGCACTCTAAGTAATTAGAGTTTGTCATTGTAGATCTAATAAGCTTGTCCTTGTACATCCAACAAATCAAATTGTTCAATTTTTATAAATTGTTGTGCAATTGGATAAAAAGAAAGGCAAATAACACGTTAAATATGTAACTTCGCCACTTAATCAGAATGGTGACGCATTATTTTATAAAAAAAAATTTAAATAAAAATCAAACAAGCAAAGAATTTTGTTTGACAAAATAAACCCAATGCAATCATTATTTCATTTTTGCTAAACTAGCACACTTTTTAAAATAGTGATTTCAAGTCACTATTTTAATAGGAAAATAATGATTTTGAATCACTATTTTAGTTGAATCACTATTTTAATGAAAAAATAGTGATTTGAAATCATTATTTTAAAAAATGTGCTAATTTAATAAATATGTTAAAAAGTGACTTAGTTTGATTAATAACTTAAAAAAGTGACTTAGTTAATCTAATAACTTAAAAAAGTGGCTTAGTTTTAAAAAAAAAAACACTCCTAAAGTTAGGAGAAGTCAAAAATCTAAATTCTTAAGTACAATCATTATTTCATTTGGCACGAATAATTATCATAATTGGCAAACAAATAATCATTATTATTAGCAGTTACAAGTAAGTCAAAATCTAAATTCTACGAAACAAAATCCAAGTCAAATTCCGTTAATAATTTCAGACGGAGTTTAGTGAGAGTTAACATTGAAATAATAACTATATTTCGGGGTTTATATTGTAACTTTTGACATGTTGAGGGAAACATTGTAATTTAACACTAAATGTAGGGTTTATTTTGACAATTTTCCATTAAATCGTCTTCCACGATTGTGTATAATTTATGTATTAAATTTTAGGTATAAAATAATTTTACGGATCAATTATCTATTTTTTTTTTCACTTTCTATTTTAATGATATTTCAATCTTTAAACTCGATCTTCAGGCAAAATTAGAAAAAGATCGAACCAAGTTGGGTTAATTAAGTTTGGTCATTCTGGCTTTCTAGTAGTAAAAAGTCATGCATTCCATTCTCGTAGGTGAGTTTGGAATGAATTTGTTGTAACGGTGTATAAAAGAATGTGTTGTGATGCAACCCTACCTAACTTGTGATGCAACCCTACCTAGCTTACTAGTAGCTCTTCCCCTATCTTATAAATGTAGATTATGATTACCGCTTGTAATAATAATAATAATAATAATAATAATAATAATAATAATAATAATAATAATAATGGGTTATATGGTCTCGCTCTATAATATTTTGTAATTCTAAGGACGGACTCATGTTTGATAAAGGAAAGTAGTTACTAATTTTATAATTTGGTTTTACAATAAGAACATTTTTCATAATATTAATTTATTTTAAGAAAAATGATAAATGTTGATGGACAAAAATACCCCTAATATAAACATCTCTTATCATACACACCGCTTGCTACAGTAATAGTTAGGGGTGAGCACCGTCCGGTTGACCAGACTGTTGACCATTAGACTGGACCGGACTGAGCACTTCGGTCCTAGGAATTTTGGGACCGGACCGAACCGAATTGCTAGCTAAGACCGGATTGAACCGGACCAATTTAAACGGTTCGGTTTAGGTCGGTCCAACCAGTCTGGGCTTTTTTAATGGGCCAATTTAATTTGGGCTTTTTATCTATTTTCACACTTATTCAGCCCATTTTCCATGACATATTTATGTATATGTGAAGCCCATTTTAATGGACTAATGCTTTCTGCACATACAAATAAAAATACATAGGCACAAATTTCAAAAGTCTTGATACCAAAATATATAGGCCCAAAATATAACAAACTTATGTACAGTTTGGTCCGGTCCTGTTTTTGGGTAATTTTTTTGAGTTGGACCGTAGACCGAACTGAATAGTAACGGTCCAAGATTTTTCAAACCGAACCGAATCGTTGTATGTATAAAACCCAAAAAAATCCTATATTTCGGTTCGATCCGGGTCGGTTTATGCACACCCCTAGTAATAGTGAACCAATTTGCCCCTCCTCCCCCACTAAAACTTCCAATACCTCCTATCTCTTTTCCTTGATTCCCATTCAACCATCAAATATTCCCTTATGTCTCACCAATGACCTCACCTCTTCGACCACCCGACTCTCGGATCGTATCGCCGAGAAGAGTGCCGTTCTCATATTCTTCTTTTTTTTTTTTTTTTGCAAGTGCAATTGTAAAACAGATATAACTTTTGATCGAATCGTTAGATTTGACTAATTTTTGGATATATTGTTCAAAAGATAAAGTTACTACAATTACCTTAAAATAAAGACAATTAGAAGTCTTTTTGCTATCGAAATCGACCAATTTTAACAGCCTAGCAGGATTTGAAAAAAAAAATTTGATCGCAACTCTTTTTTTTATTTTTGACGAACCTTGCGTCGATCCATTTATATATATATAAAAATAAATTGTGTGCATGATGATCTCATCAATTTTGTTGTTCTCTGTTTCGCATTGGTGCTAAAACTATTTTAGCACCAATGTTTTAGCACCATTGGTGGTTTTGGTGTTAAAATTACCTTGATGTGTTACATTGGATGTGTGTTAAATCTATTTTAACACCATGAATTTTGTTATTCTCTGTTTGTTATTGGTACTAAAACAAATTTAGCACTATGGGTGCAAAAAATATTTTAACACCAATGTTTTAGTATCATTGGTGCTAAAACAAATTTAGCACTATGGGTGCTAAAAATATTTTAACACCAATGTTTTAGCATCATTGGTGCTAAAACAAATTTATGACCAATTCTGACGAGACGTGAGATGTTATAAAGAATGATGCTAAAACAGATTTAGCACCAATTCTGATGAGACGTGAGATGTTATAAGGAAAGTGTATTAGTATCTTTTTTGTACAGTATTTTTAATTTACACGGCTAATTTGTAAGTATCCTTTATAATTATATTATTATTGGAATAAGCCCTTATGTCCAATTGCCCTAATGAATTAATACTTTGTTTTATAAATGCGTAAGATATTTAGTAAATTATAAAGAAATATTATATTTATTAGGTATTCTTATCACCTATTTTTATTGTCATGTATTATGTATGTTATACTTTCATAAAATATAACAAAAGCAAAATTCATATAATGCACCCACTAAGAATAAGCATTAAGCATCGTAGGTAAAAAAAAAACATTTTCTTAAATTATATATTTACCCACGAAATAATATTTTTTATCCTACCACTAGATATATATTAGTGCATGTGTAGAGTAAATCTACCCTAATAGTATACTCTCCTTGCTAAAGCAATTATGCCTTAGAACATCTCCAATGGTTATATTTATTTTTTGTTGGATATTGAATGAGATTTTCTTCTTTTTCCTAACTGTCCAACTGTCCAACTGCTTTCCGTCCGTTTTCTTTTTGAACGCCGAAAACAGTTTCTTTTTAAAGGGTCCATTAGTTAATAAAATCTTTCACTCCTTCATTGTAAGAGAAGAAAAAAAACAGAGTATCAAAAAGTTACTTCTTTCCGAGTCTAAAGTTAAAGCAGAATACATATTTGTGTTCGTCGTTCTGTTAGTGGTGGTGCTGCCATTTCAGAAGCAACCCGTTCTATCCTGGGAGGCAATTATTCACTGCACTCTTATGCACCGAAGGAGAGGAATAAAATTGCTTTAAGGAAACTGTTCATAGCAGGGCTCGGGTTAGTATTTGGGATTAGTTCGATCTTCTATCAAGTTAGTATTTCTGTCAAATTCAAATTAATATGTCTGTGGTTACTCTGTTCATATTATATTTGATATATATATATTATATGTAAAGTTCCATTTCTCAAAGAATTGTTCTGTTTATGCATGCTTTTATTAATATACTATTATGATACACACACACACATATATATATATATAAATTTATTCTGTTTGTAAATACCTGTTCTGTATCTAAATTAATTATATACCGATCTGTAAGTATACGGTTCCTACAATCTTAAAGCAATTTTAAAAGATGTACACTGTTAATATATATATATATATATATTAAACATTGGTATATATAATAATGGTTATATGTATAGTGATATGTGCCATAGACTCACACACAGCCATGTATTAATGTCTTTTTGTATGGGTTTTATAGTATAATAAAGCTTGGTATGTTTAAGGTTTCATTAATTATTAACACACAGTTTTTTTTTTACTCTCAGCATGAATTATATGTAATGTAATATATATATATATAATGGGAATCTAATACCCATTGCCGAAAACAAACTGTTTATTTTTATTGTTATTTATTATGGGTTATATGTACCATTATATGATATCTTTTTTCTATTTTTTAACACAGTAAATTCTTTATTTGTTGGCATGCTTCTTATATATTAGTTATGCGTGTATCTTTGTTATTATATATATATATGTATATATTGTTGTTCTCTCCGATATATATTTAGTTATATTTGTCTATATAATTCATATATATATAGACTGTTATATAATTCGGTACATGCATGCATTCTTTTTACATTTAAATAATTATATATGTTTTGAATTTGTCATACATGTGAATATACGTACATATATATATACACACATTGATTTGTTGTGTTAATATATATATAATTTTCATTTGTTTGTTGGCCAAGAAGATGTATAGCCGAGAGTTTTCTTTTTCCCGCCAGATTTGTCACTGTTTTTAACAGTGATCAGATTCAGTTGCCCGCCATATTTGTCACTGTTTTTAACAGTGACCAGATTCAATTGTCACTATTTCTGCCAGGGACAAATGTATCAATATATTTATTTAATTCAATTTGTTTGTGTATGGCTATGTTTATTGTTTGATTGCTGTATTTCTGTTTGTGTTATATACATATATTTTATTAATTAACCACTTGTATTATATACCAAAATTCGTTTTTGAGTAAAATAAACAATTCGCGTGTTTGATTGTTGGTGTTTCTGTTTGTATAACAGAAATGGCAAGTTCTTCCACCAACGTAACCAACGTGATTCCCAATGTAAATCTTAGTCACGCTGAAAAACCGGACAAATTCAAGGGTCCGGATTTCAAGCTTTGGCAGCAGAAGATGCTCTTCTACTTGACCACCCTCCATCTCTCAAAGTTTCTCAAAGAAACAATTCCTCAGTTAGAAAAAGAGGAAACCGACTTGGAGAAAATTGCGGCAGTTGATGCGTGGAAACATGGAGATTTCCTATGCCGCAACTATCTCCTCGGCGGTTTAGACAATAGCCTTTACAAGGTTTATAGTCCGTGTACTAGTTCTAAGGAACTTTGGGAAAAATTGGAGAAAAAATATAGGACCGAGGATGCCGGGACGAAGAAATTCATCGTCGGTAAATTTCTTGATTATAAGATGGTAGATTCCAAGTCGGTTGTAAGTCAAGTGGATGACTTCCAAATCATACTCCATGAGATTGAAGCGGAGGGTATGACACTCAGCGAATCATTTCAAGTGGCGGTAATAATTGAAAAATTACCTCTGTCTTGGAAAGAATTCAAGAGTTACCTGAAACATAAGAAAAAGGAGATGAATTTGGAAGACCTCACTCTCCGTATTCGCATTGAGGAGGATAATCGAGGGTCCGAGAAGAGGAGCGTGGTTAACTCCATGACATCCAAAGCGAATGTCGTGGAAGATAAGCCAAAGGCCAACAAGCGAAAGTGGACTGATGAAGGGCCAAGCGGTTCAAAGAAATTCAGTGGTAAATGCTACAATTGCGGAAAACCCGGGCATCGGTCAAAAGACTGCCGAAAGCCCAAGAATTTCAAAAAGAAGAAGGCTCAAGCACATGTCACTGAATTTGATAATGATCCAGATGATATGGATCTTACCGCTGTGGTTTCTGAATGCAACTTGGTTGGGAATCCGAAGGAATGGTGGGTGGACACAGGAGCAACTCGCCACGTCTGCGCCAATAGGTGGATGTTCTCTACCTACACTTCAGTGGACAATGTAGAACCACTCTATATGGGGAATTCAGCTACTGCAAAAGTCGAGGGACGTGGGAATATAAAGCTGAAGATGACTTCTGGAAAGGAACTGACGTTGAAGGACGTACTTCATGTTCCAGATATCCGGAAGAACCTTGTGTCTGGCTCGCTCCTTAGCAAGAATGGTTTCAAACTTGTATTTGTTTCTGATAAGTTTGTACTTACTAAAAATGACATATTTGTGGGGAAGGGGTATCTCACTGAGGGCCTCTTTAAAATGAATGTAATGACTGTGGCACCAAACAATGCTAATGTTAATAAAAATAAAGCATCTTGTTCTTACTTGCTTGAGTCTTGTATGTGGCATAGTAGATTAGGACATGTGAATTATGATACCTTGCGTAGGTTAATCAATTTGGAATACTTGCCTAAATTCACAATTGTTCCTAATCATAAATGTGAAGTTTGTGTGGAATCAAAATTAACAAGATCTTCTTTTTCATCTGTTGAAAGAAGATCTGAACCTTTAGATTTAATTCACACGGATATATGTGATTTAAAGTTTGTTCAAACTAGAGGCGGGAAAAAGTATTTCATTACTTTTATTGATGATTGCACAAGATATTGTTATATATATTTGCTAAGAAGCAAAGATGAGGCGATTGATATGTTCATACTTTATAAGAATGAAGTTGAAAATCAACTAAGCAAGAAGATTAAGGCATTAAGGAGTGATAGAGGTGGTGAATATGAATCACCTTTTGAACAAATATGTTCTGATCATGGGATCATTCATCAAACCACTGCTCCTTATTCACCTCAATCTAATGGTATTGCTGAACGCAAAAATCGTACTCTCAAAGAGATGATGAATGCTTTGTTGATTAGTTCAGGTTTACCTCAGAACTTGTGGGGGGAAGCTTTGCTTTCCGCTAACTTTATTCTAAATAAAATACCTCATAAGAAAACCCATAAAACACCTTATGAATTATGGAAAGGTCATAAGCCTTCTTATAAATACATGAGAGTGTGGGGGTGCTTAGCAAAAGTAGTGGTTCCTAAACCTAAAACGGTTAAGATAGGACCGAAAACCATTGATTGTGTATTCATTGGTTATGCCAATAATAGTAGTGCATACAGATTTTTAGTATTTAAATCTGAGATTCCTGATGTACATGTTAATACGATTATAGAATCGAGAAACGCTTCGTTCTTCGAGAATATATTTCCGTACAAAACAGTACATGATACAAACTCGTCTAAAAGACCACATGAAGCTACGACTTCTGATCCACAAATGACGAAAACTAATAATTCTTCAGAAAATGTGGAAGAGCCGAGGCGTAGCAAAAGAGCAAGAGTTGAAAAATCTTTTGGACCTGATTTTCTAACATATTTGTTAGAAGATGACCCACAAAGCTTCAAGGAAGCAATGTCCTCTCCCGAGGCACTATATTGGCGAGAAGCAATCAATAGTGAAATTGAATCCATACTGCATAATCATACATGGGAATTGGTGGATCTTCCACCTGGTAACAAACCATTAGGTTGTAAATGGATCTTCAAAAAGAAGATGAAAGCAGATGGATCAATTGATAAGTACAAAGCAAGACTTGTTGCTAAAGGATACAGACAAAAGGAAGGATTGGATTATTTCGATACCTATTCACCTGTTACGCGAATAACCTCCATTCGAATGTTAATCGCTATAGCTGCATTGCACAATCTTGAAATCCATCAAATGGATGTCAAGACGGCATTCTTAAATGGTGAATTAGATGAAGAAATATACATGGAACAACCTGAAGGGTTTATTGTTCCTGGTAATGAGAATAAAGTTTGCAGGCTTGTAAAATCCTTGTATGGATTAAAACAAGCACCTAAGCAATGGCATGAGAAATTTGACAATGTTATGATTTCAAATGGATTCAAGATTAATGAGTGTGATAAATGTGTTTATTTCAAACGAACTCAGGATAGCTATGTTATTGTTTGTCTTTATGTAGACGATATGCTTATTATGGGTAGTAATGATGGTATCATTAGATCTACTAAACAAATGCTATCCAGAAAGTTTGATATGAAAGATATGGGTATTGCGGATGTCATACTAGGGATTAAAATCACTAAAACATCTGACGGCCTAATCTTGTCTCAATCTCATTACATTGAGAAAATCCTTGATAGGTTCAAGGAGCATAACATAAGTGCTATGAAGACTCCAGTCGATGTGAATCTTCATCTCTTTAAGCACTCTGGCCTGGGCATATCTCAACTCGAATATGCTCGTATTATAGGCAGTATAATGTATGTAATGAATTGTACTCGACCGGATATAGCATACTCAGTAAGTAAGCTAAGTCGATACACAAACAATCCAGGAAAGGATCACTGGAAAGGTATACTTCGAGTTTTGGGATATTTAAAATATACTCAAAACTATGGGCTGCACTACAAAAGATATCCACCGGTATTAGAAGGATACAGTGATGCAAATTGGATATCTGATTCTAAAGACTCGAATTCCACAAGTGGATATGTCTTTACACTTGCCGGTGCAGCAGTGTCTTGGAAATCCTCAAAACAAACGTGTATTGCTAGATCGACAATGGAATCCGAATTCATTGCTCTAGACAAAGCAGGAGAAGAAGCTGAATGGCTTCGGAATTTCTTAGAGGATATTCCAAATTGGTCTAAACCCGTGCCCGCAATATGTATACATTGCGATAGTCAATCAACTATAGGAAGGGCACAAAATCATATGTACAACGGTAAGTCACGCCACATTCGTAGAAGGCATAATACCGTTAGACATTTGCTCTCAAATGGAATTATCACAATTGACTATGTAAAGTCAAAGGATAATATTGCGGATCCACTTACAAAAGGCTTAACAAGAGAGCAAGTTAAAAGTTCATCAAAGGGAATGGGCCTAAAGCCAATGAACTATTAATCACCATAATGGACACCCAACCTAGTTGACTGGAGATCCCAAAATCTAGGTTCAAAGGGCCAACTAATTTATGAGTGACAAAGTTAACAATGCACTGAAAAGATTTTATATTCTAACCAATTCCTGTGATGAGACAGTGCAAGTAGACAAGGGTAAGCTATGCTTTTAATGATTATCTATGGCTTGAATACGTTTCAAGTTAAGTATATGCAATAGATGATACTATACATAGAAATCACCTATGTGAGTGTGAAGGGGCCGCTTCAAGGAGAATTTCAAAGGCTTAATTCTCTAAGTCACTCATGAAACCAGGCGGTGTTCAAGGCCAAAATGAACACAATTAGGAGGACCAAATGTGGTTGAAAGGTATTGTGTGAACTCTATTGTCTTGGTTTACATAAACAGCTGGCAGTTCAAAGACATCATGTCCACTGAATAGCCAAGTAAATCCGATAGTTTTTACTAGGGGAAAGTTCAAGGCCACAAGGCTACTTATTCCGATGCAGTTACTTTTCGGTTATGCTTGAACTATTCGTATTCGGTCTAATAAACTAAATTTCATTCATGTGGGGGATTGTTGGATATTGAATGAGATTTTCTTCTTTTTCCTAACTGTCCAACTGTCCAACTGCTTTCCGTCCGTTTTCTTTTTGAACGCCGAAAACAGTTTCTTTTTAAAGGGTCCATTAGTTAATAAAATCTTTCACTCCTTCATTGTAAGAGAAGAAAAAAAACAGAGTATCAAAAAGTTACTTCTTTCCGAGTCTAAAGTTCAAGCAGAATACATATTTGTGTTCGTCGTTCTGTTAGTGGTGGTGCTGCCATTTCAGAAGCAACCCGTTCTATCCTGGGAGGCAATTATTCACTGCACTCTTATGCACCGAAGGAGAGGAATAAAATTGCTTTAAGGAAACTGTTCATAGCAGGGCTCGGGTTAGTATTTGGGATTAGTTCGATCTTCTATCAAGTTAGTATTTCTGTCAAATTCAAATTAATATGTCTGTGGTTACTCTGTTCATATTATATTTGATATATATATATTATATGTAAAGTTCCATTTCTCAAAGAATTGTTCTGTTTATGCATGCTTTTATTAATATACTATTATGATACACACACATATATATATATAAATTTATTCTGTTTGTAAATACCTGTTCTGTATCTAAATTAATTATACACCGATCTGTAAGTATACGGTTCCTACATTTTTTGTGTAAAATTTTATGTGTACGGGAGTTTTACGCATAAACTTTACACATGTTTATTTTGTGTTTCAATGATATTCATGTATAAAATTTAAATGGACCAATGAAAATCGCACAAATAGAACGTATCATTATATGTAATGTTCAATAGTTTTTTTATGAATTTTGTTTAGACATAATTTCATAGTAACAATAGATTTTATTTTGTAACATTTGATGAGTATATTTCAAATAATAAACTGTATTAAAAACCAATTTTTAAATTTTTAGTTATATCATTTTAAATTTTTTGTAAACTATTAAGGAGAGTAAGATGATCTGAACGTGTAAATTGGGTTTGTATTTTACACAACTTTTTTACATAAATCATAGGTGTCAAAGTTTTTTAAAACACTGATGGAGACCATATTTTTTACAAATAAAACATGTAAATTTTACACAAACCAAAATTATACAAGACAGTTGGAGATACTCTTAGAGTTTATTTATTTTCATTTTTTAAGTCTAAATGTGCAGTTCATTCAAACTTTAGAGATTTTAAAATTTGTTTGGTTGGTTAAAAATCCAAATCTATTCACTTATTTTGTCTCTTAACAATTCAAAGGCTCCCTTCCTTCTTAAGTTTGAATAAATAACCAAATTAGTATTTGTCCCAAGATTTTAAGAATCCCTTTACTTAAACCCGTCGCATTTAATAAATTAGTGAATAGCCTAATTTTTTGGATTTAACCCAATTATTTTGGTTTTTAGCCCAAATTCGAAAATAATTTGTTCTTTTTATAATATTTTAGTATTTTTAAGACTAATCTAACTAAATTATCCTTATTCAATGATACAATTAATAATAAATATTTATCACCTCTAATAATGTTTATCATTAGCTCTAACACAATTAATAATGTATATCTCTACTAATATTTTTTTTAAATTAGTTAAATAACAAATAATACAAATGAATTAAAGGATACATATCTCTCAATAAATTGTTATCCGTCTATTTCTGGAGGTTTGAAGATTGACCCCTAATTATAATGGTGAATACCTTCCATTAGACCCTCTCCGGTGCACTTGTTTAATTTGTAAATTTCTCTTTTTTCAAAGTACAGCGCAAATGGTATTTGTTAAAATGGTATGCTAAAATGGTAGAGAAATGGTAAAAGTGGGGGGTGACAAACATTTCTAACCCGCGATGGACTGAATGCCGCGAGCCACTGACAACCACGTACCCGCGCGATGTTTTATACATCGCGTGATGTACAGTCACCATCATACGATGTACAGTCCATCGTGTGAGTGTGGGGAGCAAATTTGAATTTCGAAAAATGAAGCCGTTAAAGATAACGGATCTTTTCAACTTTTACAAACTATAAATACCCCCAATATTTTCAAACTTTCACATATTCAAGTATAAAAAAATTGGTTGTTTTTATTTACTCTTCTTCTTTCATTAAACTAAACTTGCATTTTTTATTTTATACGTATAGAAGTTTTAATTTTTTTAATTATGTATAAAAATCGAGGAGCAAATATTCAAGCTTTTGAAGATGAAGCTTTATGTCGTGCTTATCTTACTGTAAGTGTTGATTCAATTCAAGGTACTAATCAATCTTTGAATAGCTTGTGGCAAGTTATTACTATTAAGGGTCAATAAATTAATTTTACTTATAATATAAACTTTTTTCTTATCGAGTGCCTAAACTTTTATTGATTATTTAAATTTTTGAAAGAGTTAAATTCATTTTTTGTAAAATAAAAATAAATTCAAATACAAAACAAAAGAATGAAATGTTATAAAATATTTTTTTACAGAGTTAATTTATTTCATTATACGTGTTAAGGAACCTTTCATACTATCATTTATAAGTGATAATATGATGTTATATATACAAACTAATTAACTCACATAAATAATAATATTAAAGTCTTAAATTGAGCAATACAAATTAATTATAGACAAACATATTAAACAAATAAACAATAATAAGCAAATACATTCGTAAAAAAATCAAATACAAAACTAAAGAGTTGAAAATTTTAGATTTTGTTTTTTTTGGAGTTCATTTTTTTTCATTATACATGTTAATATATATTTTAATAATATCACATTAAGTGATAATATGCTGCTATATTTATTGATAAATTGTTTATCACATAAATAATGATATTAAAGAAATACATTGAGAAAAATTAATTAATTATAAACAAATATATTAAACAAATATATAATAATATTAAGCAAATAAATAATAAAAAAAGATTAAGAAAATTGTACCTTGATTCGGTAGCAAAAATTTCCTATTGCTTAATTCCACCTTGGTTTTTATTTCATTATGGCGTGAGTGTATATGTATGAGAACAATGAGATGTAAACATATATGGGCAAATGTTTAAATAGAGAAAATTATGACCGTTAACAAAGAAATCCGTCCGATGGAAGAGAGCCGTTAGTGGTGGACCCGCGCGACGAAATGTACATTGTTTGAGGGGGGGTGACTGTGCACCGCGTGATACACTGTGTATCGCGAGTGCTGACGTGGCCCAATTAGCATTTTGCTCTGCAGGCTTTGATATGGTAAATTGCTATTTTTGCCTTACCATTTAGCATACAGACTGCAGATGGTCTTACGAAGAGAAATATAGCAGTAAAAAAATACATATTTACGATACCAGTCACCAACGTCAAAGTCTAGTGTCCATGTCAAAATATGAGATCTACAAAAGGTCCAATGTAGATTTATGTCTTGTTGCAATAATCCAATATATGATCTAAGGAATTACCAATAATCTTCTATTTTGTGCACGAATAATGATTTGTTAGAACTTAGAATGTTCATTCTAAGGTTAATAAATTATTTCTTTCCACTCTTTTGAATCTCTCTCTCTACATTTCTTTATATTTAATATTCTTGATCTTGATACTTTTAATATAATTGTGTTTTTAAATTTACTTGTATAATGTTTTTTCTAATATGACTGTATTTTTAGTTTGACTTATGTAATGTCATTTTAATTTTACTTGGGTAATTTTTTTAATATGATTGTGTTTTTAGTTTTACTTGTGTAATATTTTTTTTTAATATGACTGATTTTTGTTTTATTTATATGTAATATTTACTACTAATATGACTTTTAGATGTCTTAAGTTTTAATGTTGAATATTTTAATATGACTATATTTCTAGTTTTACTTGTTTAATTTCTTTTTTAATATGACAATATTTTTTGTTTTACTTGTGTGTAATATTTATACCTAATATATCTTGTAGATGCCCCACGTTCAATATTTGATATTTTATATTTATTGGAAGTCAACTTCTTAATTTTTTCAATATATATTTATCCTAAGATAATTAATAATTATCAAAAGTTATCACTTGTAATATATATTTACGAAATTTCAAATTTGAAACTTTTAAAATTGCATTAAAAACCATAAAGATTCCTAAAAGATATACATTCTAGTAACTACTAAATAAAATTTTAACTAAATAATAAACTTTAATTTGAACAATTAAAAAAAGATAAGATAGGAAAAACATAAAAGAAAAAAAAACACAATAAAACATGAGGCAATTAGGTATAAGGGCTCATTCTAATAATAATGTAATTATAAAGGACACTTAAAAATAAGCTATGTAAATTAAGGACACTATACAAAAAAGACACTAATACCCCTTCTTTATAATGTCTCACGCTCATTGTGACACTAACAGCAACCAGAAGGTGCTAAATGCATTTAGCACCTTCTGAACAATAACCAAAAAATGCTAAATGTACAACTAGAAGGTGCTAAATGCATTTAGCACCACCTGCACAACAACCAGAAGGTGCTAAATGCATTTAGCACCACCTGGACAGAAACCAGAAGGTGCTAAATGCATTTAGCACCTTCTGAATAATAACCAAAAAATGTTAAATGCACAACCAGAAGGTGCTAAATGCATTTAGCACCTTCTGAACAATAACCAAAAAATGCTAAATGCACAACCAGAAGGTGCTAAATGCATTTAGCACCACCTGGACAATAATCAGAAGGTGCTAAATGCATTTAGAACCACCTGGACACCAACCAGAAGGTGCTAAATGCATTTAGCACCTTCTGAATAATAACAAAAAAATGTTTAGCACCACCTGGACACCAACCAGAAGGTGCTAAATGCATTTAGCACCTTCTGAATAATAACAAAAAAATGTTAAATGCACAACCAGAAGGTGCTAAATGCATTTAGCACCACTTGGACACCAACCAGAAGGTGCTAAATGCATTTAGCACCTTCTGAATAATAACAAAAAAATGTTAAATGCACAACCAGAAGGTGCTAAATGCATTTAGCACCACTTGGACACCAACCAGAAGGTGCTAAATGCATTTAGCACCTTCTGAATAATAACAAAAAAATGTTAAATGCACAACCAGAAGGTGCGAAATGCATTTAGCACCCCATGTCATCACATTTGACAAACAATCCCAGAAGGTGCTAAATGCATTTAGCACCCCCTGTCATCACATTTTGACAAACAATACCAGAAGGTGCTAAATGCATTTAGCACCTTCTCCTTTGCTGTCAACTTTGCTCAAATAGGGGTGCTAAATGCATTTAGCACCCCACTGTCCATAACAAAAAAAAATCATTTAGCATCAACTGTCCATAAGTTCAATCGTAACAAAAATTATTTAAAACTAAAAGCGAACAAAAGATAAATAAATAGAATGCTCACAGACGGTGCTAAATCCATATAGCACCCAACCATTGCTACAGATGAAATGATACACAACTAAAATGTTGAGAAAATTAACACAATTATTTTCGGACTTCCACTATTTCAATATTCAAGAGTCTTTCCATTTCCATTAACATGTCTTGCTTAATTTGAATGGCACAACTAGTAGAATCTTACATTAAATAAAAATCATCCCAAACCGCTCAAAATTTGGTCATTCGGAAATATTTTCAGGATTTCAACTAAAAACACATATTTTGCAACAAAAATCATTTACATGAAAATATGTCCCAATTGACAAACTGCAACATGCAATACATACTTTCAAGTTTCTGCACTTGAATTCGCTTCCAATTAAATTCACCAATACAATAATTAGGCATGCATGACATGAGTAAAGAATTTAACTCAGGCTTCGGATTGATCCCGATTTCAAATACTGATTCAATTGATCACCAACAAAACTAACTACTAAATTAATTAAATGATCAGTCCAATTGATCATCTATGAAATTAAACTAAACACTCAAAAACGGAATCAAAACGAACTACCTCACCGTTTCAAATAACACAGCATAACAATTTTACAAAAAAAAAAAAAAAGTAGAGATATCAGTGAAGTACCTGAGGAGTGGCTCGAGGGTAGTGAATACCGGCGGCGATGAGCATTCTCCTGTGGCCGTCGATGATGAGAGCACGGTGATCGTAGGTGACGTTGAAAGGCTTGAAGTATTCGCCGGCTACCACTGCCACGTGTAAGGTCAACGCCAGGACCAGACATCGAAGTGAATTTCGAGTCCCAAACATTTCCAGTAAACGAAGAGGGGGAGGGGAAGGGGGAGGGAGTGATGAAATAGTGAGAGTAATTTATAATTACTCTCACTATTTTGGCAGGGGCAATTTTGTCCATTAATATCTTTGATAATCCTTAATATAAAATGATATTATTAAAAGTGTCCTTAATTTATAATTAGATAATGAAATTAGTCCTTTTTATTTTTATTAGATATGAATTTGTCCTTTTAATGATGACATATTATAGAGTGAGGTCTTATGACCCATTTTCTCATAAAACATTTATAAAATATTTAGTAATTATCCATTTCTTTGGGCCAATTACTAATTTCTCAAATATTGATGTGGGTTAAAAGCAAAACAATTTAAATTTGCAGTGCTAAAAACTAAAGGTACTATAATTTTAAAATGGTGAAATATCTCTTTTACACTTATTCTTAGGTACATTATTTTATAAAAAAAAAATTAAGACGATAAGAAAAAAATTGTCTAAATATATAATATAAATTCAACATTCATATGTAAGATATTTAAACAAACAACAACTATTCAATCGTAACATTCAAAAAGAAAGTATGCAAAATTTTCAAATTTATTTTTTAAAATTTAAAATCATTCTTTTAACTTTTTATGTTTCAAATTCAAACATCCAAACAAAGAAACAAATACCACCAGAAGTAATAAAAACTTAACGATGAAGGGAAAAAAAAAAGAGGTTAAGTTTATATGTAGTGTGAAGAAATCCCACTTCACATGTTCACCATCATAATTCATATATTGCAAATTTTAGAGCGCGCGAGAAGAAAGAAACTTTTCCCCAGATATTAATCATTCAAACAAACGCTCCTTTTAGGGTCTCTTTATTTGAATATCTTAAATTTAAATGAGTAGTCCATTCAGATGTCGGATGTTTTAAAATCTATTCGTTGAGTTTAGAAATTCAAATTTGATAACATATTTTTATATCTTAAAAATTCAGAAGCTTTCTTCCATCTTAAGTTTGAATACTTGATTTTTAAAGAGGTAAAATATTTATTTTATCCTTATACGTAAATATGATAATTTTTATAAAATAAGAAGATAAGGATAAAATTATTCAAATAATATTAATTAAGCATTCAGATGTAATATGTTCAAATAAACAACACCTATTCAGACGTAACATTCGGAAAGAAGATAAACGTATTTTTCAAATTCAGTTTTCAAACCTAAAAATCAATCTTAGATTTTGCATTCGAATTTAGATAAGAAAACAAATGCCGGGAGATATAAAAACTTAATGATGAAGGAAAAGAAAAGTAAATATATATAGTGCGAGGAAGTTGGGCCATCATATAATAGGTTGAGGGATGTAGTGACATACTCTCTTTATTTTTATTTTTTGTTTTTTCCATAAAAAAAATTTCTTTTAGTGGTAGTGAAGAATTTATTTTCACAAAAAGCAAAGGATGATGAAAGATATCTACTTATAAAAATAAGAATGAGACATGTAATATATCACTGCATCACCCAACTTATTTTCTACACAAATTAATTGATTTTGTTATCATTTTTCATTTTATTATCAAATGAATCCTTAAAAAACATGAAAATCCATAAACCTTTAACCAAAATATTTACTCATCGGGAAAAACTCAAAAACATTCCCAAAACAAACAATCGAAAATTTGCATTTTGATTGATTAATCAAATGGTTACGTGTACAAGAACAATTACTGAAATTAACAATCGCCGCATGAAGCGGACACAAATGCTAAATATAAAATGAAGATGAATTGAAGTTTAAAAATAAGTTGATATAAAATTGTTTGTGCATGTTTCGATGTGAGTTGGTGTGATATTTCAAATTAAACATAATTATAAAATAATAGTGGAATATTGACCATTGGATTAAAGGGCTTTTAAGAGTGTAGAGGGTTGAAAAAATCCTTCCACATATTCCATATGCTTATATCCTGTTGGTCTTTTTCAAGTATTTTTTTTTTTTTTAGTATAAACGATAATTGTAATCTACTATTATTGGGGTAGGGAAAGATGCTTTAAAGAACTCTGCTGGAGTTACATAAAACATTCTCTGAGAGAAGACCAAGTTCAATGGCTAAGTGGGGTTACATAGGGGCAAGCGGGCTAACTTAGTAAGACATTTACTTGAATTTGTTCGAATTTTATTCGGATTAGGAGAATTTTGATTATTATTTTATTAAAGAAAAGAGACTAGACTTTCAAAATTTTAAAAAAAGTGGGTAGGATAACATTGTTTTATTTGCCACCACAACAAATTCATTCAAAACTCATCTATACCTCTCATTATATCTAATGTTGTATGTTATTATGATAATAGCTATAATTATTTTTGTAATAGTATTACCAAAATTTAGGGTCTGTTTGTGTGAATTATAAATGGGCAAGTCCCGTTCAAACAGAGGTTTTAATAATTTTCATAAAATAAGAAGATAGGGGCAAAAGTGTCAACACAAATTCAACATTTAGATGCGATATCTCAATAAACAACACTTATTCAAATGTAACATTCAAGAAAAAAAAAATAACCACAACTTTCAGATATCAAAACAAAATTCATGGGAGGTTACAGTAGAACACATTTTATTGGACCACAACAAATTCATTACAAACTTGTTTACAGCAAGAATGGAACGTGTAACCTCTCACTAGTTAAGAAGCATAATAACCAAGTAATCCAAGTTAGTTTGGTCTTTTTCAAGTTTTACCCATTAGCTTATTTAATCTTTGTCCGACTAGTCATTATCCTACATAATCCCGCATAATCTTTATCTGAATGATTCATGTACTATCATATCTCATATAATTTATATCCTATACGACTTTTATCTTATCATATTTTATTTCTTTATCTGACGGGATATGATTAACTAATCATATCCTATGTTTGATCGGAAAAGATATGATAGATTTATCATGTCTCGCGTTTGGTGTAAGAGCGGATATGATATCTTTATCATATCCCGCTTTTTGTGCAACAATTGACAGGATAACATGTAAGATTAATAATCTCGATATTCGACTTTATCCCACAAGAATTGGATAAAACTATACCACTCTTATAGGTGGTATTATTTTATCCTTCATTGATGGACAAAAAAATAAATATATTAATTAATTCCATTATTCTTGTTGGACCTTTTTTTTGGGGCGGTGTTTACCCCCGTTAAATCTGTCATAAACACCCATTTCTAAAATTTAACTAAAAACACATTTTAATACCCTCTTATCTAGCACAAACACCTCCCTCCGTTACTTGATATTAGGTGAGTGCTTAGCAATACACTCTCTTTATTTAAGCCGAGTTTATGTGAGTACACTCACCTATCATTAGGCGAATCTTATTTAAAAAACACTACAACACTCTATTGCTCGATGTTATGCGAATTCTTACCAACAAACTTTATCTAAGACCATATGTTATGGTAAAGCCAAATAGGTAAGGTAAAAGTGTATATTTAGCCTATTAATATTAGTTGTGTAATAGTGAAAAAATGTAAAAATTGTTCCCCCGACATATGATATATCGGGCCATATATTTAACTCTCTCCCGGTATATAATATATCGGGCCATACATGTGTCTCCCGACACATCATATATCGTGCCAAACATCTTTCTTTCACACGACACATCATGTGTCGTGAGAAAGCCCATTCTCTTCTCCAACAAATGATTCATCGTATGAGCTAAAAGTTTGTCGGCTGTTAAATATAACTATGCTTTACCTTTTTTGGCTTTTTTTGGCTTATTACACTGCGCGTTGGGGCATAAAAAACCCATATTTAGCTTCTTCTTTTTTGGCTTTTTAGCCTATGGGGTGGAGATGCTCTAAGTGGGTTGAGTATATGCGACTGCATTCATCTTACATTAGGCAAGCCTTAGGGGGTGTTAATAATAATAAATTTACCTTCGTGAGGTGTTTGTAACAAGAAAGGTGCTTGTGAAAAATATTGGGGGGTGTAAATAACACCCCTTTTTTTGTGCTTTTTAAATAATCAATTTATTAAAAAAGATCTCTTAAGACCCAAAAGTATGGTTACTCAACTGATACTTTTTTTTTAAAAAAATACTACTGTATTTTTTTCTTTTATTAAATGAAGAAATTTGTGCAAAACATTACTTTTTTTTTTCTAATAGAGAAAATAAATGATCTAAGTCCCTTGCTTTGGAAATCCGACAAATCCCAAACTTTACTTAATGCTTATAAATAAACAAAAAATACGTTAGAAAGTAATGTTTATATAAAGTAACCAAAATCAATTACATACAAAAATAAATATATATAGTCAAGCTTTAGAAAGAGTATCTTTCTTTTAACTAAATAACGGACTTCCTCTTTTGAGGGAGTAAATGATTAAATTTTTTGTTGAAATTTGGTAAGAATGATCTCCATGATGAGTAGATCAACTCCACCAAATTTTATTAAAAAATTCAACCGGAAAGTGGGTAAACTAAAATTTGATATATATGCGTGCATTTCAACCATTGAAATTTTAAAGTTTTAGATCACTCACTTGCTGGTTGAATTTTTTTATGAAATTTGATGGAGGTTATCAACTCATCATAGGGATCATTCTCACCAAATTTCATAAAAAAATTTAATCATTTACCATCTCAAAAGAAGAAATCCGTTCTTTAGTTAAAAGAAGGATGCCGTTTCTAGAACACAACTCTCTCTATATATAGTATCCTTAAATATTAAAGGAATGCATATTAATTAAACTTATTTGATATTAATTAGTAAGAAAATTGCATTAGCAAAAAAGAAAAAAAACTGTTTTGTGGAAAAAAACTAAAATTGTATGTATTCTTAGTTAAAAATAAGGGGCAATTGGGCATAAGGACTCATTTTAATAATAATATAATTATAAAGGACATTTAAAAATTAGACATGTAAATTAAAGACATTGTACAAAAAAGACACTAATACCCCTTTCTTATAACATCTCACGTCTAATTATAACACTATCAGCAACCAGAATGTGCTAAATGCATTTAGCACCTTCTGGATAGCAACCAAAAGGTGCTAAATGCGTTCTAGAAGGTCCTAAATGCATTTAGCATCACCTGGATAGCAACCAAAAGGTGCTAAATGCATTTAGCACCATCTGGATATCAATCAAAATGTACTAAATGCACTCCAGAAGGTGCTAAATGCATTTAGCACCACCTGGACAGCAACCAGAAGGTGCTAAATGCATTTAGCACGTTTTGGACAGTAATCAAAATGTGCTAAATACGCTCCAAAAGGTGCTAAATGTACTTAGCACTATTTGGACAGCAACCAGAAGGTGCTAAATTTAGCACATTCTGAACAGTAATCAAAAGGTGTTAAATGCGCTCCAGAAGATGCTAAATGCATTTAGCACCACCTGGACAGCAACCAGAAGGTGCTAAATGCATTTAGCACCTTCTAGATAGCAATCAAAATGTGCTAAATGCGCTCCAGAAGGTGCTAAATGCATTTAGCACCACCTGGACAGCAACCAGAAGGTGCTAAATGCATTTGGCACCGCTTGAATAACAACCAAAATGTGCTAAAATGATTTTAACACCATTACAAAACATAGGATAACAAAATTGATGAGATCAACATCCACTCTATTTATATATATGTACATATATATATGGATCGACGTAGGGATCGTAAAAAAAAAGTTACGATCAAATTTTTTTTTTTTAATATCTCGCTGGGCTGTTGAAATTGGTCGATTTTAATAATAAAACGACCTCCGATCGTCTTGATTTACGCAATGATATAGTAACTTTGTCTTTTGAACAACATATTCAAAAATTAGCTAGATCCAACGGTTCAATCAAAAGTTACATCTGTTTTATGATTACTTCTGCAGAAAAAAATAAGAAGAAGATGAGAACGGTGCTCCGATCCTCTCGGCAAAACGATCGAAAAGTCAAGTGGTGGTGGTGGTGGTGGAGGAGGAAGTGAGATCGTTGGTCCGAGCTAAAGTTGGTTTATTGATTTTAGAGAGAGATGGAAGAGAGAAGAAATGAGTACTGAAGAGAGAGATTTGTTATTTTTAACATTAACTTAAACTAATTAGGGGTATATTTGTCCATCAACATTTATTATTTTCCTTAAAATAAATTAATATTATAAAAAGTGTACTTATTATAAAACCAAATTATGAAATGACTATTACTTTTCTTTATTAAACATGAGTCCATCCTTAGAGTTATAAAACATTACGGAGCGAGACCCTGTAACCCATTATCTCTAAAAATAAATTGTGTTATATTATATCGTATTCGAATTTTTTATTTGAAATTGCATCAAATGTATAAAGAATTAATCAACTATTCCGTCAAATTGTGATCGAATTCGAAACTAATACCAACTGAGCTAGATTAGTACAATAAAAACTTAAGGACGAAGGAAGCAAAAAGCAAGTGTATATACTATATAGTGTGAGGAAGCCCGCTTCACTCTCGAATCTATTTCGATTTTAAGAGAGCGCGAAAACCCACAAACCTTTTCCCCAAATAATTTACTCATCCGAAACAGTTTTCCCAAAACAATCAAACAATCATTCAATCCAAATAATTTACTCATCCGAAACACTTTCCCAAAACAATCAAACAATCATTCAAATTTGATTATAATCAAATGGGGGAAAAGAACAACAATTCCACGGAAATCAATCTCCCTCCTTCAGTTGTACAAATGATTGATACAATTTGCTCGAAATCGCTACAGCAAGTGGACAAGAATGCTAAACGAGTACTTGTTTTGCTCGGCGAACAATCTTCGGTTGATATCCTAAGAAAAATCTCAAATTCTACTAAGCCAATTCGAAGCCTGAGTGGTTTTATAGTACACATGGCTAAGCTGCAGGGTGTGATGTTAAATTCGCCGGAAAAAGTTGCTGGATCTCCTCAGAAACGAAGCTCTCCTTGCTCTCCCAGTAATGGATTGCAGCGGAGTACTTACAACTTTTCTCTTCTATGAACTTCTACTTTTATGTTTAATCAATTTGAATTTCTAGTTTTGTAGATTTTATTTAGGGGCTTTTAGGACCAGGTCTTAAGTTGCGTTTGTTTCATTGTTTAATTATGAGGACTAGTTTTGAATCTTTCAAAACTGAATCCGAAAAATTTGTTTGTTTTGTTTTTAAGGAGTTGTTTGTTTGCACCGCTTAAATTTGAAATTTTAAAATTTTTAGATTTAAGTGATTTTAAAGTTGTTTGTAAATCAAAACTTAAATATAAAAACTTAATTTTTACCACTTAAAGGTTAAAATTTTTATCAAAAGTTTTAAGTGGCAAATTCACCACTCAAAATTGAAAACTTAATTTTAAAGAAAATTCTAAAATGTAAAAGTGTAAAATACCTATTTTACCCTCTTACATTTTAGAATTATGTGATCCAAATAAATTATTAAGGGTAAAATTGTCATACTAAACAAAATTCAGTTTTTAGATGTGTTATATTCAAACAAACAACATTTTTTCAGATACAATTTTTAGAACTAAACAAACAGTTTTTTCAGTTTCAGTTTTCAGTTTGTTTATCAAATGCTACCTAAATCTTATGTCAAATTTGAAGGGGGCTATTATTGACACACTAAAACACTCTCTAATACTCTGTCTTATTTACTCTGCCATAAGGATCAAGTATATATGCACATACTAGATCTTTCGGGGCCGAGCAATTGTTGGGTAAAAAAAATATATATTGGTTCGGCCCTAGGGGCTGAGTTAATTATTGGGGTGTTATAGATACACATCAATAGCAGCCCCCTATTTAAAAGCTAAATAAATAGACTGTCTTATTTTTCAAAAAGTAAAATAAGTGTTTAAATTTAAATTTTTAAATAAACCAAACAGATTCAAAACTTCTAGTCTAAATGGACCTTTAGATGAAAATTTTAAAGCATGCCGTGTACAATTTTTTTTTTTTGAAGGATACAATACGTGGACAATATCTGTCTCACGATTTACATGGCATTGTTTCCATTTTTTATGTTTAAGGTCGTTTGTTCTTTAGCCTCTTAAAAGTTGAATACTTAACTTTGAATGCGTAATGCTGAACAAAAGTTTTGAAAATTACATTTGATTTTAGTGCTAGGATCCTGTCCATAGTAAAATTAAAGGATGTGGTCCCTAAATTCCCTTTTTTAAGGATGTGGTTCTTGGGCAGATTTGTGAGGCAATATCTGCTGTAATTGGTATTCCACAGAGTGTAGGTCCCTAATTTTCTCATGATTTTATTTGACTATAAATGCTAAATACATGATATTTTATAATTTATCCGTATTATTATATACAGTAATAACTAATGAATAAAAAATATAAATTTCATTTAACTTAATGTATGCATTTAGCGCGAAACTTGCCTCATAATATTGAAGGCTGAATTTTAATCCAAATCAATGTTCAAAGGTGAGAAAACAAACATCATTTCAACTTATTAACGCTAAATAGACTTTCGTTCGACATTAAGAAGTAAAAACAAGTAGGGTACATTTGTTTGGACCTTTAAAGTCTCAATGGAGCACCGTTCAAATTTCAGATGTGTTATAGTGTATTCATTCTGTAAAAAAATTGAAAGGTTACCAGACGTGGTGTTCAGATATAAAGCGAGCAGATTTTTTAGATTCAATTTCTAGACTTCAGATTCACCATTTAGATTCTGGCATTGAAACAAACACCAACTTGGTCTCTAATTTTGTAGATTTTATTGTTAAATTTTCTGTGTTTATTACTTCATTCAAATGACAGTAACTGTTAACGGAAAGCTGCTTCTAGAGATTATGTATCAGTTCCCGTTTGTTTTGCCAGAAAATGTTCTCAAAATTGACATTCTTCTCGAGAAGATTTAAACAAACAAACCCTTCTTGTGTCATTATTTTTTTTAGAAAGAAAGTATGTGTGTTTTTAGTTAAACTGAGGGTATGTTCCAAGCAATGTTCTAAAAGGTGTTAGATGGATACAGGCTCCTACGCCAAGAAATCAAACTTATTTCTTCGAAATATATACGAAGAGGAAAAAAATAATTAAGACAAATGTGAAGTTTTTTGCCCGACCTGCCTTATTTTCCTGCCTGAACTGGCTAGGCGCCTAACCTGCTTAGCTCGCCTTGGTGCCTGGCCGATTTTTCACCGTTTAGTGCCTAGCCATTATCTAGGCTGATTCTCAGAACACTAGTTTGGAGCTTGGGTTGAAATTTTTCTGCGTAACATTTCTGCCCTCATGGTATTTTGAATACATTTATATAATTTGTCAAAACATAACCAACAACAGTTAACAAAATCCAATTCAGATTTGTGAAATATTTTTCAACATTTTACTTTCCACCTGAATCATACAGATTCATATAATGTGACCGCTTGTATGGAATGTCGTATTACTCTCAACTTTTTTTCAAGTAATTTACAGTGGCACTTCATTTGGAACAGGTGTTGTTTCCTATTACTCTCCGGTTGCAAGGAAATTGAAGGTTTCCTCACCAGAGCGGGCGGCCCCTCACAAAATTAGTGAACAGTTATTATTACTTAGCGAACTTGAATTCCGCAAAGCCTTCTTAGTACTGAGTTACATTGGCAGGTGAGTTTCTTTTTCATTCTGCTGATTGTCGTGGTTTATTGTGTACTTATATAATTGTGTTGTGAAAATTTTTGGCTGATTTTATGCAGGAATAATCTCGAGGAAATTATGTCTCCTATTGATGCCAATAAAATTTTAGGAGTGAAAGACCTCCCTATGGAGGTTTTCGAGTCTGAAATTTGGGCTACCTATGGCCGACACTATTGTGAAGAATCAGATAGAAGGAAGGTGAATATAAGTCTCAAGTATATCTCATAGTCTTTATGGTCAATATTCTGCTTGAACTTGACTACATTTTCGCATTCTAGTAGACTATGAATTATGGTCAATAGTCTTTCAAGTGTTTTGGCTCAACTTTTTCAGCAAACCCTTTGGTGCGGCTACCCCATTTTTTGTGTGGCTCTCAGGTGCTCATGGTTTGTATCTCTTTTATGAGGAGAAAGATTGTATACCAGTGGTGATTGAGGGTTTAGGTTGGGCCAGATGGATTTCCATCTCTTTCTATCAAGTTTTTCGGGAGACTTTAAGGGATGATCTTCTGAGAGTTTTTAATGAATTCTATGTGATTGAGGTTTCCTGCAAAAGTATCAAGGTCAAGGATTTCAGGAACAAAAGTTACTTTGTATAAGATTGTGAATAAGGTTTATTCTTTATTTTATTTAGAAAGGAAACAATTTTATTCATAATAATAGAAACTTAATGCGGACCAGCAGTCCACAAAAATGGTACAAGTGTACACTTGTATCTTTTCAACAGAGGCATTTAGTCTCATCAATTTATCACTTTTCAGTTATGCATGATATATGAAACTGAATGTCGTTTTAGAACCTCCAAGCAAGATGCCCAAAGTGATGCCAAATATTTTCCATCCATGGTATGCAAATATTGGTAGCAGAATGCATCACTGTAAACCCGTTATCTTTACACCTTCTCTTCTAACAGACCCGGCATCAATATATCGTCTGCTCCATCCTTCGATAATATACTGCTTATTTCAAGTTCCTTCAGAAGTTTTATTCCATACAAAACAAGATACTTGCCTATGTAACATAATGTTATCTAAGAGTCTCTCCTTCCTCGCAAAAAACACACCAATTGGGTGATAAATGACATTTTGGCCTTCGCCTTTGCTGCAAATCACGAGTTTTGCCATTCAAAACCAATTTTACCAAAATGAATCTTCTGCCTTTTTTTTCGGCGCATCAAGTTCTTTCTTTACTTTTATCACTCACCAGATTTCAAAAGCTTAAAAGAGAATTGGAGTAGCCTAGCGGGGGGTTGAGTTTAGTTCCAATAGTGTGTTATCGGGCTTTGCTTCTTTGGCTGGGTGCTAAAAGTGGCCATGGCATATCTTGTAGCTCCATTAGGTGGTAATCCTAGAGGGGAGACTTTATGGGACTGTGTGTTGAGAGGGTTTTTAGGCATTTGGAGTGGTGGAAGAGGTTTTTTTCCCCCTTTTTATTCTTTGGGGTCATATCACATTGATACGATCATATCTGTTGAATATTCCGATAACTATTTGACTCTATTAAGAAATCTGGTAGGGGTGACTGGAAAATGGAGAGGTCATTGGTCTCCAAAAGCTCAATACCAGTATTTCTCACTTCTCATAAACCAATGTTATTGTTAATCCACTTTTTGCTCTTTTAAACAAGTCAATTTTATTAAAAGCAATAAGGATCAAGTACAAAAAGGTGGACCAAAGTTCCACCTATATTAGAAGTGAAACAAACAAACAGAAAGTAAAGATTGAAAAGAAATATAAAGCATAGGAAGCCAATTATTCTGAATATCCAAAATTGCAAATCCAAATATATTGGACTGCAGAGCTCCGTTCCCCTCCCCCCGACCCCCAATTTCTTTGTAATTTTTGGCGTTTTTGTTATTTTCTTGAGGTCCCATTGTCTAATATATATATGCTTTAGCTCTTCCTTAATGAAATATATTTTTCTGAAAAAACAAAAGCTCCTCAATTGACCTGTATTGCTTTCCTCTTATGTCATACAAAAATGCTTTTTGTTATCTTTTTGCCTTGCAGTATCTTGATTGGGATTCTGCGAAGACGCACCTTTATTATTGTCATGTGCATCCAGATGGTAGTTATAATTTCAAGGTTTGTGCCACTGCGCTTGTTAAATTTTTGTATAGAACTGGTGGTTTATAATTTTCCTTAGAGCAATGCTAGACTTACTGGCTTCATCAACCTGTTATTCATACTCGATGCATTGATGGATTGTGCATACTCGGACTATACTACTCATTAATGCACCTAGTATGATTATCCAGTTGATAAAACTTGTAAGAATTTCCTTATCAGTGTGATCCTTTTGCTGTTTTTATGCTCATTGTACAATATTAAAATGGTTTTTACTTATTATTATACAATCAGAGAGAGAAGAGAAACCAAGTGGGTGCCTCTCCCAACTAGGCTAGCCCACTTGCTCAAAGGAAACCAAGATGTTGGGAAATTACGTGAAAATCCTGTTTTTTTTGTTTGGGGGAGGGGTGTTTATGACTACTTTTTTAAACAGTCCTTTTGACTTAACCTCCCATTTCTATGTAATTCTTTGACACGCCCCTACGTAGAGCTGCAAAGTCTAATGATTATGAAAAGGAGTCTTGCATTTAAATGGGGTGCAAAGTCAAAGCGCAAAAATGTACTTTAAGTCGCAGATTTTCGGAGAGGACATGAAAACACATCCAAACAACAGAGATACGGGTAGGGTGGGAGGGAGAATGATTTGTATCTAATTGAGTTTTTGTGGTCTAAAAACAATGTTACAAGGAAATACTCCTTTTGTTTCCAGAAGGGAGATTTTGTACACGCTTATTGAAACTTACCCCACGACATTTTTTCAATTCCTTTCAATTCACCCACTTTTTTTTTTGAAACGCCAAACATTAACTTAGATCAGACTTTAACCCCTCCTAAACACCAAGTGTCGCCCACCACTGACATTAGTTCTATTCTAGAATCTAGATACTCACAAGATTCTCCTTCATAAGCTTGCCCCAAACGAGATCTGTCATATGTTCTTGGAGGTATCATCTAAAACAAAAATATGAGGCTCTGATCTTTATTGAGTTTGATATGGATAAACTTGTAATAGAAAAGAAGTTTATTCAAATTGGGTTCAAACCTGTCTACTCTTCCACACTCATTCCAGAATCTGCTTAATCAAGTTCTGCAAAATCCCATGTACGGAGATTATAAATGACAATGATTCAGAGATGCCACAGAGGCACTTATAATGACAATGATTGAGAGATTCTGCCGACAGGAGTTCAAAGTAATAATATTCTTAGTACAGTATTTGTCATTTCCCCTATCAAATCTCTAAAATGGAACAAACTGATTATCGAGTTTTAGTCAGAGCAGCCAACGAGTTTTAATCGAATTAGAATCATACAACCAACGAGTTTTACTTGTGTCTATTATGATATCAGTTATAGAGTATAATACATGTGGAGGGATAAGGGGGAACTTTTGCACCAAATTCATATGGTAGCATGTTTAGCTTGCCTTGATCTCTCGAGTGCATATTAGATGATGGAAACTTAAGCCTCGGATACTTTGATTCATGATCTCGTCAAGTATACTATCCCACAAGGGAGAAATTTACCAGTTAACTCATATGCACTACGTTGGATCACTTGGAAAATAGTGTATACGTCCCAAAAGGCATGACATGTGGTTGATGGTCCATCTGTTTCCATTTCCTTCATGTTAATTGCACTATAAACAAATATCAGGATCTTCACCTTCTGCTTTATCCTCTTCTTGAGCTTGAACAATGATTGGATTGGGCTTGGAAAGATATAGGCTTCTTATAGTTTCTTCACTGTTAATTATTTAATTACTCGTGTCAAATAAAATCTGGTGAACCTTTTTCAATATTTGAAGTAGAGCTAAAACAATGTTGACTATGTTCTACATTGAAAGTAGTTCTTGATACGTTCATTCGACATTGTAAAGGTGCTACGACTGTACCACAACTTGCCCCACCTAACCTTCCAAATGCTGCCTCCTTAGATTGAGACCCAATATTTGTAGCTGTTGTATATCTTAAGATCGATTTGTAAATACTGCCACATGGATTTCATGTCCTGTGGTGAATAATGGCTGCTGAAACAAGCGTCACTTTGTCTCAGGCCTCAAACCAGCATCAGACCATGGCATTTATTTGACAGAAATCTTTTCAACATGATTTCGAGTAGTTATTTCGTCAACTCTTTACAGTACTCCTCTACTCTTGGTTAAATTTTAAAGTTTCTTTCACAGCTTACCAGTTACCACGATATTTTGAAGGCATATACTTTGATAGTTCAGCGTTGCAATGCGATTTGTTGCGGGATCGTACCAGTCTTTGAATATTTCCTTCATCACCAATCCACCAAACTTTTGACAGGCGTACAATTTTCATCCTTGCAAATTTGACTTTCTGGTAATCCTTCGTATTATAACGATCATGGTACTCTTTGTTAAAAACAAGCAATTCCTAGTAGGGCTTTATGAAGCTAAGGTCATAGATTGTGTACCATGAATTTAAAGTGACAAAATTTTTCAGAGAAGAAAATAGAAGTAGAGAACTGATAAGCCGCCATCTTAAACAAAAGCTTAAGCTATTACATAGATTGTGATATATTCTGCAGCTTCATTCATCAACATAATAAGATAGTGGGGATTATATATTTACAATTTTTTATCTATTAGGTTTCTGTAGCCTTCAGTTTGAAACTAAAAAATTATTTGAAATTCCAATTTCACTTTTCATTGAAATCACAATGCCATAAATTGTCATATCACCACCATTGTGTCTATAATTCAGGGTCCATATCTGAACACAACAAGAACTCACCTACAAAGGGCATTAGGAGATGAGAACGTCTTGATTGTCAAGTTTGCTGAAGAGGCTACGGAGACGAGTTTAGGGGGCAACTGTTGTCCAGCATATGTCAAGATTGCTGAAGAAGGAATAGTTGTTTGTTTGAGGCGCTTTCGTTTTTTCGGTAATTTTCTTTTCAAAGCCCTTGATGTTAAAGTTTTTTCTTTTCAAAATAGACTCTATCTCGCTTTCTGTATCTCCAAGTATCAAATTTATATTTGAGGTATCCTCAATATTTCTAATTTGAGACAGGATTCTACCAAAAATATGACTTTTTTCTTCTCAACCATACATTATACAGTAGGAACGTGTACCCAATGCCCAGTCCTTGTTCATCTGCTTACTTTTGATAATTTTTTCTTGTATTTTATTTTATGACTAAGAATAATTTCTAGTATATGGTTTGGTAAACTCCTCTAATCTTGTTTGTTTATTCCTGTTTTGCCTTACTAATCCTAATGAGAGTTTCATCTATGGTTATTTATCAGTTTTTAAAGATGGAGGCAAAGCGGAGAAAAAGAAAAGCCCAACTTCATCAGCTGTGAAATGCTACTTTGTTCGAATGGAGTCTTTTGCTCCCTGTGATGCGAACGAACATTATATTTTGTCTAACAAAACAGTCCAAGAAGGAAGATCAATTTTCATGCATTTACACACGGTCCCAAGCATGGCCAAATATACTGCTAGGTTGGTGCTCTTTAGATTCTCCTATTTACATTCAAGTACTCCCTCTGTCTGAAACTGATAGTCTCAATTGAACTTTGGTACTTTTTAGGGAAAACACTAATTTCAACCTAATCAACCGTCAAGAATACAAATTATTTTCTACTGTGAGATTTGGTACATTGATTTTGTTCCAAAAAGGAAATTGGACTATCAATTTGAGACGTCCTGAAAGGGAAAGTGGGACTATTAATTTGAGACAGAGGGAGTATTATTTTCCTTTTGCAAAATGTGTAGTTTCTATGACTTGTGGTAATGCAGGTTGGCACTGATATTATCAAAGACCATAAAGCTTCAAATTGATCTTTCTTCTGTGCGTGTTGAAAGAATTGAAGACATACCTTGCTATGTAGGGTTATGCTTCTTTCTTGATCATTCATATGCACTCCGTTATAACTTTATGACCAAGTTTCTTTTCCTCTACTTGTACAGCCAACGTTCAACAATTTATTTTATTTTTATCCAGCAGCCAAGACACTTTATTTTTTACTTGAATTGTAGGATGAAAATGGTTATGTTGTCTGCGATGAAGATGGAGAAGCTCTCATACATACTGATGGAACTGGCTTCATATCCGAAGATTTGGCAATGATGTGTCCGAAAGATTTCAAAATTGCAAAGTACATAAAGGATGAAAATTTCGAGGTCAAAATTTTGATTTTGTTTTTTACTATGCCTTTATCTACTTGTAACAGCTCATCTATCTCTTAATACATTAAGTGAGAGGAGTTTTCATATGCACTTGAAATACGGAATTACCCTTCATGCTTTAGAAACAAAAATAGTGTTTGACCTGGGATTTAATCCCATGACCTCAAATATGTATGACACATGTTATCACCACTTGAACAAATGCCATCGTATGTGCTTAATGTGTCTTAACAATCTACATAATGTTAATTACTATGTATAAGACTAAAAATTTTCAAACAGAAGAATTTGCAATGCATAATGGCTCGGCTTACTCGAAATGAGACCCAAAAGATATATTTATATATGAAAGACAGAGCTACATAATAGTTTGCTAATGTGGGACAAAATACTTGTAAATAAGCATATCCTATTACTAAATAACCTAATAATAATAAAAAGCCTAATCTCCAACACAAACAGGTAATTGTGTTACTTTTCCTTTCATTGGTTCTTCCTTGCAGTATTTTAGTGTATAATAGAAATTGGGTGTAGTCTACATACAGTTTTGATGGAAAGCTTCTTCCTCCTTGGTTTTCTTTTACTTGGCTTGTCATATATTTGTAATACACGCACGAAATTTAAACCCAAGTATTTGATTTTAAATTAATTTGTTGGTTTTCCTTTTGTTTTCCTCTTCTATAGTAGTATAGTACTCTCTCCATCTTAGATTAGAGTCCTGTCTTGAAAGTTGAAACATTTTGGGAAACATTTCAAAAAGTCCATAATATCCCTCGTAATTGTCCAAGATTAGGTTAGTATGGTAGCTGGATTTTAATGAACGGTTAATTGGTATATCCCACTATCTTAACTATTTTTAGAAACAGAAATCTTAATTTGAGACTTGTTAAAAAGGAAAGAGGAACTCTTAATTTGATAAGTGGGGAGTATATAATTTACAAAGTTCTAAAATTTGTGTCTAATGGTTTGCAAACGATACTACTGCTTTATTAGCAATTTCTTGTCATAATATTCAAATTTGAAGCTTGCTTGCATTGATTACACTTAATTGCTTTAATTGATTCGGTAGATTTTGTGGAGAATGGAGATTGGTAAGCCTGCGTAAAAAAGAAATTTGTTGACCATTGATTAATTTCCCATATGAAAACATTTACTGTTATTGTTCCAATATAAACACTTACTATATCATTATTCATTATTTCTTGATCATATGAAGTTTGAGGATAAATCAATGGAGGAGTCCAGAGGGAAAAAAGCTTGCATTAGGGAACCGGTAAATGTTCTTAATGTTTTCATAGCGTATGCTTTTAAAAAATTTCCAACAGATCATGTCTTTATATTGCAGTATTCTCATTAGAAAGTCACTTGTAATGTCTGATTTTTTTATTTCCTTTTTCTAGCCTTTGCTGATACAGTGCCGCTTGTTCAACAAAGGATGTGCTGTGAAAGGAACCCTTCTCCTGAATAGACAGGTATAGTGTGCTATATAGATTATGATATATTGTGTTCTAGGAAGTGTTTAATTATGGTGGGCTAATCAAATACTAAGTGTCTCTCACATGATCCTGGTCTAAGGACAATCGTTGGTGGAAAACTAAGTATATTTGCATTCGCTTGAGGGTCCTATTTCCAAAGACTAATTATGGGATTTTTTGAATTGCCCCCTATTTTAAATTTGAAATTAGATTTACCCCATGTTTCCATAATCATTAGATTTTGCTCCCTGATGCAGGGGAATCTCAAAGTATTATTACATAAAAATGGGGACCAATATCTTTTTTTTTTAATGTAATCCTTTCACTTAATTTTCCCCTTTTATGTAGTTCTTTGAGATTCCCCTGCGTGTAGGGGACAATGTCAAGATTATTAAAATAGGGGGGAAGGCCTAATTTCATACATAAAATAGGGGGCAAAGTCAAAAAAGCCCTTCTTCAGTTAGCATGGTTAACTCAGCAGCTTCAATCTTCTTAATCTAAATTTTATTTTATTTTTGAAAAAAAAAAAATTAGACAATTGTCGCAAGGATAAAGTATCAGAAGGTGAAATTCAAGTTTGAACATGAAATCATTTTTGTTTTGGTTTACAAGTATTTTAAGTTATTCATCCTAGTTTTACCAACTCATTCGTTATTTGTTTCACCTTCATTCAAACTTCATGATAGTTAATAATGTTTCTCTCTTTTAAATATTTAGCTTCCGGAGAGAACAATTCAGGTTAGACCTTCTATGGTTAAAGTTGAGACAGATGCAGAACTTCAAAATGCACAATCTTTAAACTCATTGGAGGCAGTTGCAATAAGGTACCCATCACTTACAATTTTAGAATTTGTGTGCCTGTTTTCTGAGTGCATTTCATGATATTTTTTTTATTACGAGCATAAATGATTAGATTATCATATCACTTTAAAAAATAGCCTTACAAATTTCCAAAAGAACCCAAAACTATATTTTCTTATATATATATACAAACTTATTGGAATATCGTAGGATTTTATTATACTTCGTTTTTTATTTAGTGTGTTTTTTTTATCCGGTGTAATTGTGAGACCACGTAGTTTTGGGTTGCTGTTTTGGCTTCTATGATTTGGTTCCACATTTGTACTCTATGCTTTATATATATATATAAATGTAGATCTCTAGCTCTCAGTTTGTGCAATCCATTCCAAAAATTTTCTTTACATTGGACAGTCGTGATATTGAGCAATAATAGAATAGGAGAAGGGAGGAGGAAGAAGAAGCCCGTTAGGCAAATGGCTCTCAAGCCAACACACTAATTCAATTCATAGGCTGGTCTCATTCACGCTATTTCCCCCTCCATTGATTGATCACATGAGTACGCATCCAGTCAGCGGATAGCACAAATCTGCTTGTTACAATACACTAATCCAGTTCATATAGTCTAACTCTCTTATTGAACAAGGAAACAAATTTGAACCCCTTAATTCCCTTAATCATTAAATCCCTCAATCCTTGTCATTAACTCCCTTGATAAAATAAATGAACTAGAATACCACAATCTGAATCTAATTCAATTCTAAACATAAATAGATTCATACAATTCAAATTCATATTCCTTTAACAGTGCCCATTGCTACCTCCTTTGTTCCTCAGCGAGGAGCTTATTTGCCATCTTATTAATGTAATAGTTACCAAGAGAAGACTTTTCATTGATCAGGAATCTTGTTTCCATAAGTTATCAGTATTTGAGTTCTTGCTCCACATCGTGAATTTCATCATTACGTAGCTCATGTTTTATATATAAATAATTGTAAACTCCGGTTTTAATTTGAGTATGCCAAGCCATCAAGCCATTACAAAATTCTTCGGGATCATAGGTCCATCTCAATGATAGATTGTGATTTGGTGGACCTTTTATTTTAAGTTGATAGGTTAGGTTAGAGTTAACAAGGTCCTATCTTGTGCTACAACCTGGTATATTTTGTGTGTCACAAGCATGAAACCTTTTTGCGATATCTTAGCTTACTTGCTAATAACAAAGATATTTGCCGATAATATCCACACACACGTGTATGTATGTATTTATTTATTTTTTGTAACCTCGTGGCTCGTGTGATAATTAGGCAACTTTTATTTTCATATGTATGGATGTACCCTGGGTTGATCTTATTTGAAGACACTTCACTGAGCTGCTTGCTCTTACCTGTAAGGGTTGCTTTTGTTGAGCATGAATTTCAGTGTTACAGTTGAAACCTTATCACTGGTTCCCTACCCCCCTCCCCGCTCCCCTACTTTGGGTGGTATGGAAAATATCTTGCAAAGAGCACACTATTAATCTAAATTTAGAAGCTGAAGGAGGTCAAAGGGTCTGGTAGTTGATAGCCATCACAAAGATACGCTGATTTCCAGACTGATTTCCTCTGGGAGATAATATTTGCTACAGTGACATAAACTTATCTTGTGAGCAATTTTGGTACACATTTAATTAATATCATTCATTCATTCTGGATATTGTTCAACTTTCAGTCACAAACCGAGAAAGGCAACTCTGTCAAAGCACTTGATTGCACTTCTATGCTATGGAGGGGTTCCACAAGAATATTTTTTGAGTTTACTCGCAAAAGCTTTGGAAGATACTAAAATTGTATACTCCAATAAGCGTTCGGCACTACGAGGTACATTGCCGACCCAAAATCTTGCTACTACAAGGTTGCTGTTTTAGTTAATTCTTTCTTTAGACAGCGCCCCTTTTGAGACCATTTTTAGTATTTACTTTCTAAATGACTTTGAGATTACAAATGTTCTTAAGTTTTCTAAAAGGCTGGTGATCTATTTTTTTCAAATTTTTTTTTTTTACTAGAAACCATGACTCCCCCCTATGTCTACTGATACTATCCACTCCAATTTTAGGAATTAATTAATTTTAATAACTATTAGAACCATCTGAGGCTCTGTCATACTTTTGATTTCCAATTTGACCCCTCCAATCTTATTTTTCATAAAAATATATTAAGTTAGTAACAAGATTTGAACCTCACTTTTAAGAATAATTGTGACTAACCACTTGGTCAATTATCATTATGTTATTTGATTTCTTCAAACTAAATATTTACGATTCGGATGTAAGCTAGTTCATAATACATTCTATTCCTTGCCACCCACCCCCACTCCCAGCTCCCAGCTCCCAGCCCCCAAATGCCAATCCTCTTTTTTTCCTATCTTCCAAAAAAGGCCCGTCCTTGTTAAGCAACTCCTTTTTTCCCATGAAGTGGTGGAAATCAAAATTCCATGATTTATGGGGTTATACTTGATCGTGGATGGATTAGCTTGATTCAACAGATTTAGTTTCTATTATGGTATTGTTTATTATTGGTGTCGGTGTGGTCGAGCTCTCTTTGTTAAGGGTTTTGACCGATTGAGTCATTAGTTACTTTGAAGTAACTAACAATAGTTAGTTGGGCTTTGGGTTCATTTCGTGTTAATTTTACCCGTTTTGGGATTCATTAGTTCATTGTAAATATATAGTTATCAGTATGTTTCATATTATGACACAACCTTTTTTCCTCCAAACTTCTGTCCCAATTATTTTCCGTTCAGTAGCCTTTCAAGATATCTATTACCTTTATGCCTGTTATGAAGTCTTACATAGTCTTCCTTTGCGCCGTAGTGGATGACAGAGTTACTTAGGCTTTTAGTGAACCGTTATTGAGGTGCTTTTGCTTATACATGAGCTATCATAACCAGTCATGTTTTGAGCCAATTCCTGCCCCATTTTTTACAGCTATGAGGTTATTGTTTTCCATATTTTAGTTTGTGGTGCAATTATTTAAAGCCCTCTAGTTGTTCTTGTTTTTTGACCTCTTTGGGTATTCCGTTAGTTTCTTTGTCAAGAATTAAGATTTTTTTGGTTTCATCAGGTCTACCTAATTGGTCTTGTGATTGACTTTATTTAGCTGGATTTCATACCCACCTTTAGCGCAATTTTCATTTCGATGTTTCCATGAGTAAACATTATAGGGCATGCACACTTTCAAGATTGAATTATATAGGAAGCATTTGGATACTATTTGGAGATATAAATGCGAGTCAAGTGGGGAACAATTTTTCAACAAAAATCCGCAAGTGCAAATTGATTTTTGTTTGAAACCACTTTTAAAATGAGTGGAAATGTTTTAATTAAAATTCTCTGAGCCATGGGATTAGCTTTGATTAGATGGATTTTATTTTCTATTACCCTTTTTTTTGTTTTATTTTTATTTTAATTCAAAACTATAAAAAAACCCAACAACCCTCAACACACAGAAACAAACCCACCCCATACTTCTTTCTCAGGAAGGGAATGATTAATTGACTCTAAAGTCTAATCCTTAGACATAACCTGCTAAAACATTCAGTGCTCTAACTGTCTAAGTACTTTTAATTGCCTAAATTACCCTTGTCCTCTTCAATTGCATTTTAAAACTCTATGGCTAAACCCAATTTTTTACTCTCTCTAAGACCCACCCGAATAATACTTCCTCTATCCTCCTGTTTTTATAGATATTGGTATTGTTGATCTGAGATTGGTAGATACAGTGTTTAATTTTTATTTTCCTATCGGTTAATTATGAAGTTTTGTAGGATATTTGAGCTGATTATCGGACTCTGTTCTTTCCAATTAAGTTTTGCTGCTCTTACTTGCTTGGCTCATGTTTGATTTCAATCTTGTTTTCCTTTAGATAGCCTTTACTTTGTGAAAGGAGAGGGATTTTTGTAAGGACTTGAGGGCATCATTCTTGTGAGTGCATCATTGAACTGATGTAGTAATAGGATTTGTTTGGCTCTTAGAGGAGAAAGTTAAAAAAAAAATAAAAAATTAGGGTTTAAAGTTTTAAAACAGAGGCAACTGAAGGAGACAAGGATAATGTACGGCAAGTCAGAAAATAATTAAACAGGGTTAGAGCATCACAGTTTTAAGGTGGTTATGTCTAAGGATTAATGAAACAGGGGAAGGTATGTGTAATTTTGAATAAAAATATGGAGCGCAATGTCTTGGTCAATCTCCCCTAGTTAAGGGAATTTATTTATTAATTGAGCCATTAATTGTTTTGGGTTAACGATTAAGTTAAATAGCCATACTTAGTTGGGCTTAAGTGTTCTATTTGTGCCCCACTTTGGGATTCATTTTAAACAAACAATTATAAATATAACTCATATTTTGAAATTTTGACTACAAGAAACAGAAAATTTTAGATTTATTTTTTTTATACAAGCAATAATTTAATAATACATCAATGTTACAATTTTTTCATTTGTAGACTACAACTACCACTACAAAGGGTGGACACACAACCACCACAAACGGGTGAATCACAACCAAAGGGTTCGATACCACATGGATGTGGATCGAACCCGTGACCTCCTTGTTATGAGAATAAGGAGGATACCAACCAGAACACAAGGTCATTTGCTAGATTCGATACCACATCCATGTGGATCGAACCCGTGACGTCCTTGTTACGAGAACAAGGAGGATACCAACTAGAACACAAGGTCGTTTGCTAGATTTATTATTATTAAGCAGCTATTCATAAACATTTTTCTTTTCTACAGTTTCCATAAACCATGGAGAAATAGATGATAACTTCACTACAATGAGAATGATTTTGTCTGGAATTCCTCTCGACGAGCCAAGCCTCAAGCATCGGTTATCTCATTTAGCAAATGAAGAACGAAAAGGACTTAGAGGCGCAAAGCTTCCAATTAATGAAAGCTTCTATTTAATGGGCACTGTTGATCCCACTGGACTACTAAATAGAGATGAAGTTTGTATAATTCTGTACGAACATTCACTGCCCTCACATCTTGAATATTGAACTAACCTTGGGTCATTTTATTTAGTAAATGACAACAATAATTACTAATCACTGGAATAGGGACTGGTCCAACCTTGCCCTTTTTTACCCAACACTAATGAGGCGTGTTTTTAAAGACCGCGGGGGTATAGGTTCTATTTCTAAATTGGTAATATTTTCTTTTTAAATACCTATATAATATCATATAATTGCAACCGGCCTGAGAGGGTTCAGGCTTACACATATTAAACAGGTGGGTTTGGGTTTTTCAAAAGAAATCCCAACTAGTCGGGTTCAAGTTGGGCTTATTTATAAGCGAGTCGGGTTTGGGTTTGACCAAACCACCCCAAACCCGACCCATTACCATCCCTACACAGGAAGTAGCATTGTTGTATCCACTTTGTTTAGTCATACTGCAAATAGGAGTATGTGCAAAGAAAAGTTTTTTACTAATTTGTTTTTTCTTCTTCTAATGAGATTTGCAGTGATAATGGTCAGATTTCAGGGAAGGTATTAGTGTACAGGAATCCTGGTCTTCACTTTGGGGATATACATGTTTTGAAAGCCAGATACATTGAGAAATTGAATGATTTTGTTGGAAATGCAAAGTTTGCTATATTTTTCTCCACGAAAGGCCCGAGATCAGTGGGAAGTGAAATTGCTAATGGTGATTTTGATGGAGACATGTACTGGGTCTCCCAAAACCCTAAGGTGACGTTTATAGTCCCCTCTTTCTTTTTTAGTCTTCAAGTAACACAATAACATGTTTCTTTTGCATATCTAAATACTAGAGAATGACCCCCACTGTACTCTTCATTTATGTTGAAATATCTATATTATTTTTACTTATTAGATGTTATATAGATTTATTAGGTCTTATATGCAAGATCCCCAGAATCACGGCATTGCGTAGATTTGGTATATCTTGCCATATTTTCTTGCTTTCATTTGGTTTCCTAAATTGTACCCTTTTGCTTCTATATTTATAGAGATATTTGGCCCTTAATTGATTATGCCAAAGCCAATTACAAAATTCTACAATTTATATGAAGAATACTAGTGCAGGTGGCACTATCCATGCCTACATCATCATTTGTACCTAAGTTTCATAATTAAATAGATATATTTTATTTGGATTTGTATAAATATGCATATCTCTTTATATATATTTCTTTTGTAGTAGTTGTACTGGGTAGATTAGGAAATTTTTAGAGGGAGATGGAATGATAGTGTGGATTTGTTGGGGGATACTTGAACCCAATGTTTTAAAATGTCATGTCCAAATGGAGTAATGGTATTGGCCCTTAAATGGAGCTCACTCCTAGGTTTCTATACTTGGATTCACTGCAATAGCCGTAAATAATGGATCTTTTAGGTTTAGACTTCAACTAGAATTTGATCACACAGACTATAATGTCCTTTTTTATCTTTTTATTTATTTTTCCTTCCTCATTGTAACTGTAATTTTTATATGTAAGTATAAGTTCTGCCTTCGGTTTGAGCATGCCAGTAAGGAGTTAAGCCATCACAAAATTCTTCTTGTTTCAAAGAGTCGGTCCAACTCCAAGTCCTAAGGTTAATGCATCAGTGGGTGCAATGCGGCGTATTTAATAAATCTGCTTAGAACTGAGCGGAGCTGGTAGGCTCAGTAGATATGTTTCTTAATGGATTTGATCCCTGTATTTCTTCTTTTATTTCTGCTTCAAGTGGTGCTGTTGTGTTTAATGACGTGGCGGCGTTGTGTCATTGTTTCATTTAAGGGTATTTTAATCTTTCTTGCTTTAGTTTGTTTGGAGAGCAATGTTTTTATTGGTGCAGTGTAAGAATCTTTTCTTTTTCTTTTATTTATTTTCAATTTTTTTTGGGAGAATGATAAAAAATGAGGTTGGGAGAACAGTTCAAAAATATATAATTTCACATGGACCTACGTTTTGAAATTCATGTAATTAGATTCATAATTAATTTGTACCGTAAATGCTGTAAATTGTCTAAAATTGAGATTTCTCGAGGCACCTAGGCTTATGTAGTTATGTTAGTGGAATGAGGTTAGTATGGTATGGTATTTTAGTAGATTGTAGTATAACTTGTGGTGGTTTTATAACATGATTGGCTTCATGTTTGTACTTCTGATTTTCCTCTTTTTTTCCTTATTTTTCTTAAATTTTTTAACTTCTTGTCCTCCATCTTGGAAAGAGCAATGCTAAACTCCCTGGCTGCATTTACTGGATGCATTGGTAGGTTGTACATTCTCGGAATGCGCAACTCATCACCTGCTATGATTATCCGATAAATGAAGCCAGTAAGGCTATCATTTCTATGTTTTAAATTGATCTTTTAGTCATAAATTTCCATATTTCCTGTAAACAATAAGAATATCTAAGTATAGTGAATAGTTGAAATTTACTTCTCATCAAGATTTTAACTATTTGCGATATGCCCTTCAGCTTTTGGAAGGATTCAAGCCAAGTGACCCATGGAAACGGATTTATACAACACCGAAACCAGCTAACAGAAATCCCAGAGAGTTTACATCCAAGGAATTGGAAAATGAGTATTTTCAACTATTTCTAAATGCAAGAAAACAAAGGTATGCATTTGCAACTTAAGTTGAAACATTTGATAATATAATGATTAAAAGTTGGTTTAACTCCAAAATTTGGTGGGACTGCTATGGCTATATGAATTCATGAATCATTATTGTATCTTCAATTTTTTATTCAATTTTTTTTGCATTATATAGCATCTCATTGTATGACTAGAAAATTTGAAATTTTGAATCATCACCATCGTATCTCTTTATATCTTTCTCCTCCAATATTGACCCTCCAATCTCTGTATCTCTAAGATAAATTCAAATCCTACTCATTTTGTTTTTCCCCTATTTTCAAAAGCAAGCCTCGAAAGACTACTTCTAGTGGCATATGGTGGAGAGTGTAAGTGATCTTTTTGTTTTTCTAATTTTGAGTGCATCTAGAAACTTCAAACACAATGTGAGAACCAGTGTCAAGCACATTGACAATGCCATTCTGGAGAGATATGCAATCATACAAATACTTTTCCCAAGATATAAGTCGCACCTTCACCTGTTGACTCTCAAGGGACTCAATTCATATGATCAAATATCACTGCCAGAAATTATACAGTGTGTTATGGGAAAATTAATCTCTAAGTTCTTTGATGGGAGAGATGCACATGAAGTGGCAGACACATAAACAATAGAGTTTAATCACCATGCCAATCATTGTATAATGTAACAAATATTGTATAGCTATCTAGAACGTCCAGAAATTGCTTGCAAAGCCGGGAAGACCCTAAAAGAAGACTGCTCACAAAGCATCCATCTGATACCAAATATAAAGGGAACGGGTGATGGGCATAGAAATGAAAAGGAAGTTGGAAACTTTTAAGTAATAGCAAACCAGAAACTTTTAGACTCTCTTGGACGATGTGTTTAAATACAAGAAGAGAAAGCAGAGTACATATATGCACTGATCTGTAGAGATATGCAGAAAATATCCAGAGATATTATGTATCTTTAGCAAAACCCCACAATCAAGCTTTTAAATCTCAAAACCTTAATCAAAGTTATTCCCATAAATCTCAAGTCTTACAAATTTCTTTATATAATGCAATACTTTATCCATGTTGCTAATTTTTTAAGTGTTGTGTGCTTCTTTCCAGTAATAGTATGGGCGTGGCAGCTGATAGCTGGCTCGCATTTATGGACCGGCTTTTGGTATTGGGAGATAGTAGTGCCGACGAAAAGGAATGTATGAAGGAGACAATGCTCAAATTGATCGACATTTATTACGATGCTTTAGATGCATCAAAAAGTGGGAAAAAGGTTAGCTTTGCCACTTTAACGATACATATTAAAATCTTATGAAGGCTATTTCACATTTGCAGGTTACTGTTTTACTCTTGATAGAATTGTTTTCCCTACCCTTACCTAGTCCTGCTAATCAACTTTTTTTAAGTTTAGTTGTCTTTGGATTTGGTGGCTCCCATTGTGATGGAAATATTCTCAGTTAGAAAAAAAGAAGAATAATTTTGAAAATTACTATCTCAGGTAGAAGCTAAGTTGCCACTCCCAAGTGAGACGACATTTCAAGCTTCACCCAGTACACAACGTTTGGTCCCAGTGGATTCCTAAGCATAAATCAATAGCATTTAAGTAACTTAAAGTTTCTCATGTTACTTCTTAGAGATGTTTGTCTCTATTTGGATTGCCATGAGAATATGAACCCACCTATTCACTGAACCATTCAACTTCCCCACCAGGTGCCAAGCAGCGCAAGTCAAGTAGTCCTTTGGGCGCACTTTCCCTTGTGATTTAACCTGTAAATAATCTGCCTTGTATTGGTAGTTAAATTGCATTTGATGATGGGAATGTGTTGAGCAGGATGAACAACTGCTCATACAGAGTGGACCATTTAAAATTAGTGGACTATAGCTTAAGCATAATGAACAACAACTGATATTTTGATAATGCTCATTGAGATGAACCTAATCCAAATGATTTGTAACCGCACACCATTTCATTCATCGTACACCACTAGCAACTAATATATAGTAGATTCTCTTTTTCTTATTCTTTGGTTTCTTTGACCTAAATTGGAATTGCACTTGAATTCAGTTTTATCTTGGTTTTCAAAAACTCTTCCTCCATTTGTAACAGGTGGAAGTTCCAAATGAATTGAAGGCAGAAAACTACCCGCATTATATGGAAAGAAAGAACAGCTATCAGTCTACTTCTGTTCTGGGACTAATATACGATAAGGTTCAGAACTCTGAAGATGAAAATTTGTCAGAAGAAGGTCAGAGAACTCTGCTATCATAAAAGTACCACTATTTTATCTGTATACAGGAAATTCGTACAACAAAATGCTTTAGGATCTGTTTGATAAAATGTTTGAAAATTATTGGAAAACACTACTAATTTTTGTCAGAAGTTGGAAAAACAGATAGTGATTTGGTGAGATCATTTTGATCTTTTCCTTGTTTTATATGGAAAAGTTTTCTTACCCACTACCAGAAGTATTATTCCATGGAAAACCCAAAAAGTGATTTGATGAAAAAAAAAGTGATAGAACATTTCATCAAATCACTTTTTCCAACTTATAAATATTAATAGTGCTTTCAATCATTCTCCAACCTTTTGATCAAACACCCCCTTAGACTTTGTTCTGATACCATAAACAAAATGTTGGGTTTAATGATAATAGGTTTTCTCATTCTTACATAGAAATCTGGAAGTTGCCATGTTTTGACGATGAAATCCCGGAAGCTTGCATGAATGTGTGGAAGCAGAGGTATGATGAATACAGGCGAGAGATGACTGAAGCCCTGATTTCCGGTGGTGAATCAAAAGATTACGCCGCAAATGAAGTAGTCAAGAAATATAAACAGGTGAAAAACTCGATCCCAATCTGCTTGTAAACAATTTGTTAGCAAAGAGATTAACCAGATCTAGAGCCTGCAAGAAATATAAACAGGTGAAAAACTCGATCCCAATCTGCTTGTAAACAATTTGTTAGCAAAGAGATTAACCAGATCTAGAGCCTGCCAATTGTTGGCACAACGAATTAACGTGACACCAAATTAAATGGCTTCTCGTGGAGATTTAGTGGGGCTGGATCCATAACAAATGGACACGATAAACAAACGGCATAAGAGGAAATATTGGTTGTATATTACTATTACCCTATATATTCTTTCCTAGTGTATTTGTATTACATACTTGTATTTCCCCGTTTGTATTACGTTGGACCACTGTCCTTTCAGAATTGGGCTGCCTTTGATTAAACAAATGTATGGTAAAATGCAGATACTGTATGGAGCTCCGGAATTTGAAGAAAGTGAGAGGAACGCCAAGGATATCTATAACGACGCCCTTGCTCTTTATCACGTTACATACAACCATGTAAAGAGCACAGGTGGATGGAGAGATGTCAAAAAATGCGGATTCGCTTGGAGAGTTGCTGGTTCTGCCCTCTGCAAACTTCATGCCTTCAAGCAAGGTGGCAACTCTTCCGTTGTATGTTTACCATCTGTTTTTCGTGATGTTTTCTATTAGACAAATATTTGAGTTCTCGATTTATTTATAGAACTCTATGGCTCAAAGTACACGGATTAGCGTGTGCTTATATATATTTATGTGTCTATTTATCAGGCCTTTTTGAAAGTCTTGGGCTTTGTTGCACGTTTAATTGTTTATCATGTAGTATTAATATTAGAGTGTTTAATTGTACTTCTATTTCATGTAAAATATCTAAATGTTCAATTGCAGTTCTATTTCTTGGAAAATATATGAAATCTTATTCTTTAGGTATTTGCAGTGTTTTAAATCGCGCGCAACGAGGCGCGCTATTGCGCGCTATTGCGTTTTTCCGGAGTGAAACGCCATATAGCGTAGTCCCAGTTGCGATCTAACCAAATAGCGCACGCAATTTGATGACGTGTCACGCTATTTGGCGCTATTCTACGCTATTCGTACGCAATTTAACGCAATCTCATCTTTACTCGCGCTATTCGGATAAGGAACTTAAAAAAAAAATAAGGGTAAATTAAAACAAACCCTACCTCATTGGATGTTTTCACTTTTCATCTTCTTTTCTTCTATTCGTCTTCTCTCTTCTTCTCCTCTTCTTGCTCGACTGTTTTAGGCGGATTGTAGAAATTAGGGCTTATTATTCTAGCGGTGTTAGTGGGTGGTAGTCGGTGGTAGTGGGGTGTAGTCGGTGGTAGTCGGTGGTAGTGGGTCGTCGTCTCCTCTTCGCCCATTCTTCTCAGGCCTCAAGCCGACTAACTCTAAAAGGTAAGATATTTCTTTTTTTAACATACATCTGTCTCTTTTATATACTTTTTAGCTTTAGTTAACTTATTTTATATACTTTTTACTATTTTATGATTATTAATTTAATGCTTATTTAAGTTATTTATTTAGTTAATTTATTTAATACTCTATCTAAATAAATTAAAAAAAAAATTATATTTAAATTAAAAAAAACAGTGGTATTTAAATAAATAAATAAAACAGTGATATTTAAAATTTTAAACGAAAAAAACAGTAATATTTAAATGAAAAAAACAGTGATATTTAAATTAATTCTTATATACTCTGAATATTTTGAGAAGGTTTCTCTTTTTTACCATACATCCATGTCTAAGCCTAAATATCATTCTTTTAATTAATTTAGTTAACTTATTTTATATACCTTTTAAATTTAAAAAAAAACAGTGGTATTTAATTTAAAAAATGAATATTTTCTTGATTCTTATGTACTTTATGAATATTTAGAGATTAAAAAAAAGTGAATATTTTCTTGTAGAATGTTATCTACAACTTCGAAAAAGGATTCGGCTTGGAAATATGCATATCAAAAGGAAGGGGACAATGGTGTATATTGAAATTATGTTACTTGGATTTTTTATATTTTGGATATTTGAAGCATTTTAATGAATTTTTGTTAATGTTCTTAAGTATAATATTATTTTTAATTTTTTTTATTCCTACGCTATTCACTATCCAAATTGCCTACGCTATTACGCAATTTGTGAGCGCTACGCAATTCCCGAACAAAAACGCAACGCGTTACGCTATCGCAATTTAAAACATTGGGTATTTGAACGTATCTGATCACATAATTTTTTATGCTAGTAATTTTTTACAGTACAATTTGGTTTAACCTTATTTTTTCACTTGTCATGCAATTCAAAAAACATCTGGCTTAAGAGGTTGGCTCAATTGATATGAGGTTCGAACCCGTGCTAATATTGGTGGACGTTTACTGCAATTGATTAAAAAAAAAATGCTATCTTGACCTCAAGTTTTTTGTATCTCATTGAAACTTTTTTTTTTGTTTAGTCATTTTCTGTGTAAGCCAATCACCAGCATCAGATATAAATTAGTTTTATTTGAGTAATTGAAGTGAATGTTTGACGCGGCATGGATAGAAAAATACAAAGAAACAAAGAAAGGAATAATAGAGAAAGAGGGAAAGATAATTGTATACCCTATGTCCAAGGAAGGAGATTGCTTCTGTGGAAACATAGTGCTTGTTTTCACCTCATGGACAAATATGAATCTTGGAAGAAGATTTTGTTTGTCAGATGTGTTGTTCTTTCAACTAGGTCGATCCACGCATGTACTAGGTCAAATCTATGGGTAGAACTTACACCTAAAAGCTGGCTTATTAAAGAAGAGTGCCCATGGACTTTATAAATTACTCTAAATTTTATCTTTTTTTTTTTTCCCATGTGGGACTTGAAGTTCATAACATTCTATCACGCTATGGTGGCTCGCTCTACCAACACTAGCCGGATGGTAGCCATTTACTCTTTGGTGGTTTCACTTATCCACCAGTATTCAATGACTTTACTTATAATGCCAAACATCTTAATCCGTCTTGTAAGTCGTCACTTCCATAAGTTGCCCCTTCGAGTTGGATGGTCTGAGCCGTAATTTAGTCTCACTACGTCCAGTCCCATACTTGCATTCTCGGTCTCATACCCGAGTCGTAGAGGGAAGTGATACATGGACTCCTTCCAAGTTTTAGAGAGATATATATATATATATAGAGAGAGAGAGAGAGAAGCCGCAATGGGAAATGCAGAACAACAGACTAGAGAGGTTTATGTGGGTTTTTTCGTTTTTTACATGAATGTTGATTTTAATCTTGTAACTAAGATTTAGAGGCGCACAATAATGTGGACAATAAAGAGAATTAGTCCTTAAGATGTTTTTGTTAGTATGTAATTTAAATGCAACTCACTTATGAAACGAATAATCCTTTTCTTTTTCTTTCTTTTTTTAATACTAAATCATGTGCACACGTGATATGTGTGATACTTAAATGTAAACAATTTAAAAATGAAATTTTTTGATAAAAGTAAAAGATGGACTAGTGGTTAATATTGAGTGTTGATTCTTTAAGGTCGATGATTTCATTCATGTTGCCGGCAAATATTTATGAAAAAGAAACCTCAAGCCTACAATAAGGTAAAGTTAAACAAGTTTCAATGTGGTTAAAATGGGTCTTGCTGTAATAATATACTAGATTAACTTACATATAAGATGCATGTGCGACTCTTTTTTTTTAATAAGTCCTCTATGCCCTAGCAAGGACAAGAGTAATAGCATAAATAAAGAAAAAGGTGGGAGATTACAACAAGGCCATCTCCAAAGCCATAAGCCAAAAAACACAATGAAATGACCAAAATTACAAGGTGGATTAAAGGAGAAAAACCAATAAGTCCATTAAGCAATTCAAAAAGGAAATGCATAGCCTAAACACAATGTGCGACTCTTATTATAGATATAATTTGAAGTGAATTAATAATCAACAAAAGATGATAAGTGGCCAAGTGGTTGGGTTTGTGCCTAACTTCCTTAGTAACTAGGGTAACATAGGTTTTTATTTAAAAAAAAAGAATAAAATTGGAAAACAAAAGTATGGCACAGTTTTATTGGCGGTTAAAATCCGTTATAACTTTATAATATATTACAAATTTTCGAATGTTATGAACCAATTTAAAAAATAAAAACAAAATAATAATAAGAGAGAAACCTGCTTTGGGAGACATAACCTCCAAAAATTATTTAATTCGAGAAAAACCAAATCTCCATTGAATGCGAAAACGAACTCTCTACAATACCAATATTTTTGCATGTACCATTTCATTTAGAAGAAACAACTTAAATAGATAAATACATATAACTAACTTCTACCACTATCTTCTCTAAGCAACCACTACCACAAATATTATCTTAAAAAATTTATAAACATAAATTTGAACAAAAAAACTAGCAAACAGAACTTTGTCTTTCTTTTTTCTTGCGATAGAGGTTTACAGTAACTTTCTTATGAAAATCACGACGACAACACAATATACAATAAGGCTGTTTCACAACCATCTTGGCGAGCGGCATCGCAGGAACTCATGGCTCCACAATTGTGAGTTTGGAAACTTTAGACCTTTCTACAATTCATCTGTGTGGCTCAATGTATTTGAACATGAGAATTTGGAGTTGTCACAAGTCTTGGCGTAAACCCTCTTTTTTTAGGGACATAGTCAAATTTTGAGGAACGAATTGCTTTGATATCAAATATTACGAATCAATTTATATAAAAAAAATAGAATAAGAATAGGAGAGAAACTCGTTTCGAGCTGAGGAGTATGAAAACTCCAAAGACGGTTTAAGTTGAGGTAAACCAAATATATCCATTGAAAGCCAAATAGATTATGTGCAAATACCAGTAATTTTTTTAATCGTTCTATTTCATTTAAAAGAAACAACTTAAATAAACACATTTTTTTATATGCCATCACAATAAATTTATTCATTTATTCCAAACATGTCTACAGAAAAAATAGAATGTGCATGTGACCTCTTACTAATTAAGAGCTACGTTAGCCAACTTACTTAGTCCAAGTTAGTTTGGTCTTTCTTAAGTTTTATCGATAGAGATTAAAAATTTATCATTAAAACACAAAATTTAAAAAGTAGATAGTCAATGTATGAAACTATGTACCTTATACCTAAAATTTTATATACAAATTATATATCTTAGTCATTGATTTATGAAAGTTGAAAGTAAACCCGCCCCCTCAACTGTATATTAGCCTTTATCGCTTAATCCTCAAAATAACATAATTATCTTGTACAGTCAAATTTTAATAAATATATAGGGGAAGGATCTTAAGAGGACCAAAATTTTGGTCCTTAAATGTGGACCAATCATTTTGAGGGGGTAAATAAATGAATTTTTTGATGAAACTTGGTGAAGATGATCTTCATGATTAATAGATCACCTCCACCAAATTTCATCTAAAAAATCAATCGGGAAAAGGGTTTACTAAAAAATTGATATATATGTGCGTTTCTGGCCGTTAAAATTTAAGATGTTTAGTTCACCCACTTTCCGATTGAATTTTTTGATGAAATTTGGTAGAGATGATCTACTAATCATGGAGATCATCCTCACTAAGTTTCATAAAAAAATTCATTCATTTACTCCCTCAAAATGATTGGTCCGCATTTAAGGACCAAATAAATGGTCCTCTTTAGATCCTTCCTCTACATATATATTTGGTAAATATACAATTTAAAACACAAACTCACTTTAATTAAGATTTTCAATTTGAGAGTGAATATGTTAAATTTGAGATGGATCAAGGTTGGTTGGGTTTATTTTCTTTTTCTTATATATATATATATAGAGGAAGGATCTAAAGAGGACCATTTATTTGGTCCTTAAATGCGGACCAATCATTTTGAGGGAGTAAATGAATGAATTTTTTTATGAAACTTAGTGAGGATGATCTCCATGATTAGTAGATCATCTCTACCAAATTTCATCAAAAAATTCAATCGGAAAGTGGGTGAACTAAACATCTTAAATTTTAACGGCCAGAAACGCACATATATATCAATTTTTTAGTAAACCCTTTTCCCGATTGATTTTTTAGATAAAATTTGGTGGAGGTGATCTATTAATCATGAAGATCATCTTCACCAAGTTTCATCAAAAAATTCATTTATTTACCCCCTCAAAATGATTGGTCCACATTTAAGGACCAAAATTTTGGTCCTCTTAAGATCCTTCCCCTATATATGTATATAATAAACACACAAACGTATATATATTTGTATAGAGACACCCCCACTCCGACAACTATCACACACACTATATATATACAAGTGCATGCTAATATGTATATATACATGTACGTGTGTATTTACATAGAAATATATTGCACACATATATATATATAGAGAGAGAGAGAGAGCATTTCTCATAGCATCCGTGCGTATGCATTGTTCCATTTCTTACTTCCAGAGGGACCTACATGCAAGACTTTCGTCCACTTTTTTCAACAAGTCTGTGGGTTTAAATAAAGAGCAAAACAAAAAAAAAGCTTCTCACATTTTCTCTCTCTACCGAAAATAACAATAACAAAGCTCGAGCAAGCTTCATTTGTCTCTCTCTCTCTGCGTTGTATCTCTCTCTCTCTCACGAATCCATTCGAAATCACAAAGGAAATATTTGTTTCTCTCTCTACTGGATCTCTCTCTCTATGGCGAAGGCTCGAGCTCGACTGGTTTCGAAACCCAAATCTCCATTAAAAATTACACACAATCAAATCCATCAAATAGAACCAAACAAACATAATCAAATCAAACCCTTTCAAACCCATTGAAAATTACACACAATAGAAATATATATATATATATATAATTGGTAAATATACACTTAAAGTATAAACCCACTTCAATTAGGATTTTTAATTTAAAAGTGAATATATTAAATTTGAGATTTTAGATAGATCGATTGAAGTGGGTTGGGTTTAATTTAATTTAATTTCTTTCTTTCTCTTTTATATGTATATATATTTAACTTTAATCGTACAGGAACAATTATATCATTCTGAGAGTTAAATAATAAAGGCTAAAAATTGAGAAGGGTTGTTGTTGACTTTTATAAATTAAGTGGTAAAGTAAAAAGTTACAATAATTCAAGGAGGTTTAAATTTTAATCGTATAGAGACAATTATATTATTTTGAGAGTTAAGTAATAAAAGTCAATAATTAACGAGAGGTTTTTTTTACTATCCTCACCTTTGTGCAATAGTTAGTTCCAAGTGATTATACTATTGCGGGGTTTTAAACATGCGATGTGCGCCTAAACCACACATTTAAATTCGTCATGCTAGACTAAATCCTAGGGGTTTAACGAAAGTTTACTATTTATTTTTATAAATTAGTGGATAAAATAAAAGAATGTAAATTTTTTTTACCTAAAAAGTTTTCAAAAGCTTAAGGATGAAGGAAAGAAAAAGCAGCATATATACAGTACGAGGAAGGCCCACAACACCATTATAATATTCTCGGAATCTATTTCGACTTTAGATAGCAAGAAATTCCATAAAGCTTTCCCCCAATTTTCTCAAAGATGTGGTCCTATTTCTAAAGCTTTCCCCCAATTTTTTTCTTGCGAAGGAAGTTTACCGTAACTTTCTTATGAGAGTGACGATGACAAGTTGACAACATAATATACAATAAGGTTGTTTCGCAACGGTCTTGGCGAGCGGCATCGTAGGAACTTGTGGTTCCACAATCGTGGACGCGAAAACTTTAAATTTTTCTATAATTCATCTATATGGCTCAATGTATTTAAACATGAGAATTTATAGTTGTCGCAAGTCTTGGCGTAAGCCCTCTATTTTTAGGGACATGGTCAAATTTTGAGGAACGAATTGCTTTGATACTAAATATTACAAATCAATTTAAAAAATAAAAATAAAATAAGAATTTGAGAGAATAACCTGCTTTGAGGGGGACAGAACCTTCAAAAATAGTTTAATTTGAGGTAAATCAAATATATTCATTGAAAGCCAAATAGATTATGTGCAAATACCAATAATTTTCATCGTTTTATTTCATTTAAAAGAAACAAGTAAAAACACATTCTTTTATATGCCAACCCAATAAATTTATCCATTTATTCCAAACCCATCTACAACAAAAATAGAATGTGTGACCTCTTACTAATTAAGAGCCACGTTAGCCAACTTACTTAGTCCAAGTTAGTTTGGTCTTTCTCAAGTTTTACCGATAGAGATTAAAAATCTATCATCAAAACACGAAGCGAAAAAAGTAGAGATAGTCAATGTATGAAACTATGTACCTTACACCTAAAATTTTATATACAAATTATATATACTTTATCCCTTGATTTATAAAAGTTGACAGTAAACCCATCTCAACTATTAGCCTGTATCACTTAATCCTCAAAATAACATAATTTTCTTGCACAGTCAAATTTATATATATATATAAGAAAAAGAAAATAAAACCAATCAACCTTTATCCTTCTCAAATTTAACATATTCACTCTCAAATTCAAAATCTTAATTAAAGTGGATTTGTATTTTAATCTGTATATTCACCACATATATATGTATATGTATATGTATATATATATATATATATTTGTATAGAGACACCCACACTCCGACAACTACCACACACACTCTCTCTATATATACAAGTGCATGCTAATATGTATATGTACATGTACGTGTATTTACATAGAAATATATTGCATATATATATATTTGGTAAATATACACTTAAAGTATAAACCCACTTCAATTAGGATTTTTAATTTAAAAGTGAATATATTAAATTTGAGATTTTAGATAGATTGAAGTGGGTTGGGTTTAATTTAATTTAATTGATTTCTTTCTCTTTTATATGTATATATATCTATATTATAAAACACCAAGTTTGACCAAATTTATTTTCAAAAAGTATAAAAATCTAATGGTTAAAAATATATATGTTATGGTGTGCATTAACTCTACACCATTGGATGAGTTTTATACACACATCAAGATGTCACATCAAAGTTAAAACACTCACACCAGTAATATACACACAATGAATTCTCACACACCAATAATTTTTTCTATATTAAAAATGAGATAACTTAAAATAAAAAATTTAAAATTTAATAAAAAATTAATATTTAAAATCTACTAATCAAAATTAATTAAATAAGATCCATCGTGACTATAGAATTATGTAAAAAGAATAAAAATTATTAAGTAACATTTAACACTAATAATATACACAAAAGCAAACTCTACACACCAATAAATATTTTTACATTAAAATTCAATATTTAAACTCTACTAATCAAGAAATTTAATAAAAATTTAATATTTAAATATAATAATCAAGATAAATTAAAAAAGATTCATCTTGCATAAAAAAAATTAATATTTAATATTTAAAATATAATAATCAAGAAATTTCATAAAAAAAATAATATTTAAATCTACTAATCAAAATCAATTAAACAAGATCCATCATCTATATTATAAAATACCAAGTTTGACCAAATTTATTTTCAAAAAGTATAAAAATCTAATGGTTAAAAATGTATATGTTATGGTGTGTATTAACTCTACACCCTTTTTATCTTATTAACGATTCTTATTTAATTTACCTTGCCGGATGGCACGGGTATACCATAGTATATATATATATTTAACTGACAATCATATCATTTTGAGAGTTAAGTGATAAAGGCTAAAAGTTCAGAAGGTTTATTGTTGGCTTTTATAAGTCAAGGGAAGTCAAGGGAGTTACGATAATTCAAGGAGGTTTAAATTTTAATTGTATAGAGACAATTATATTAATTTGAGAGTTAAGTAATAAAAGTCAATAATTAACGAGAGGCTTTTTCTTTTTTTACTATTCTCACCTTTGCGTAATGATTAGTCCTAAGTGATTATGCTATCGCGGGGTTTTAAACCTGCGATGTGAGCCTAAACAACACATTCAAATTTTACCCGCTAGACTAACCCCTTAAGGCCTGTTTGGTGGATGTTTTGAGTTAAGTTTTTAAGTTGAACTTTTAAAATATGGTGTTTAGTAGAATTTGAAAGTATGTTGAAAAATGAATTTGGTTTTTGTTTGAGTTTTTTTCATCCAACTAAAAAATCTCATAATTTTTTTAAAAAACTAGTCACAATGGATCTTATTTTGTAGATCTCAACGAGTATATTTTAAATATATATTTTTTATTTAATTTTGATTTTTGAATTTAAAGTTATGGTGTTTTAAAAGTTTTTTTAGAGAAAGAAAGTAAAGTGAGCTAAATTTTGGGAAGTGTGAAAGTAGAGTTGATTTTAAGTTGAGTTTTTAAAATTTGGGAAAAAAAAATAAACACATACCAAACAGGCCCTTAGGTCTCGTTTGGTTTACGGATTTTAGTAGTTGAGAAAGAAAAAGCTTTGTTTGGCAAGCACAAATTTCGAAAACACTTTTTTGAGAGAAAAGAAAGTATGGAGTAAAATTATTCCTTTCAAAACACATGTGATTTATTTTCTCATGTGATTTTTAAACATTTATTACAAAAAAATTAGATAATAATAACCTTACTTAAATATTTTTCATACTTTATTAAATACAAAAAATAAACTTAATAGGATATTTAATTTCCAATCTCTGTAAAAAAAAATAAAAAAATAATTTATTTTTATGAATATTCTAAAATTTACTGAGAGTTTACTATTTATTTTTATAAATTAGCGGATAAAATATAAAGAAGTAAAATTTTTTACCTAAAAAGTTTTCAAAAGCTTAAGGAGGAAGGAAAGAAAAAGCAAGTATATATACAGTACGAGGAAGGCCCACAACGCATCATAATATTCTTAGAATCTATTTCGACTTTAGATAGCGCGAAATTCCACAAAGATTTCCCCCAATTTTCTCAAAGATGTGGTCCTGTTTCTAAAGAGATTTTTTTGGCATTACTCATAACTTTCTTAGTCACCGGATAAATCTATTTATCTGGATAATTGTCCAAATCAAATATAATATTTATAAAGTGGGATGTTGTCACTGTAAAAAAAAATTATTAATATTTTTATTTTTATATATTTATTTTATTAACACTCTTACTTTCTATTTATTACTTTTATTACTCTCACTTATTTTTTAGAATAAATTTCGTAATTAATTAACAATATTATTAAATACATAAAACATAAAATAAATGACTCCAAAACAATGACCTCCATCTCTCGCAATACTCGATCTAGCAAGCGTTAATGAACGAGAGCAGTCAGAGGTTTATTCGGTTCTTATTTTATTAGTTGTATTATTTTCATAACATACACACCAATTATATAAATAAAAAATATAATTTTCTGTTTAAAGTAAGAAGAAGGTTTACTCGGTTCCCTATAACCGAATTGCAAGCTTGTACACTCAGCTACTCTTAACCAAGTATGAAATGCCATAAAATGTTAAATTGATATACTCTCGAGACTTTCATTTAATTAAGAGGGGTCGAGTGTTGGTATATCATGCTCGGCTGTGAACAGCCAAGTGATATTAAACACATTCGGTTTCTCACAACCGAATGAAGGTTCTGAGAGCTCATTAAATTAAGACCAACATAGTGTTTTAATGTTACTCAGTAGATTACCACTAAGTAAGGTTTAATCTATTGAGGACCAAAAATATTAAATAAATATTTAATAATAATTCACACTTATCAATTATATATCCACTAAATTATATACTCGATTAGAAGAAGTTGTCATTCATATACCAAAAGTTACATCCTTAACACTATAAAAAGTTACATGTAATGACAAACAAACACTATTTATGCTATAAATTTTGCATATTCGCATATAAATAAACAAAAAACTTCACAATAGGCTTACCAATCAATCAAGTGTGATTGGTAAGTCTATTGTTGTTAAATCCTTTATGGGGCTAATTTGTAAATAGTGAGCAAGCCTATCAATATAATCCTCCATCCAAGGCATTGCTTTGTCGGTACGAAATTTTTTTCACCATGTAGCAACAAGAGGAAGTGGTGCAGCGTCCTTCAACAGTACAAAACATTTCCTACCATATAACAACAGGAGGAAGTGATGCACCGTCCTTCAACATTACTATGACGAAATGACAATCTCAAACGTGTGCACCGTCCCACCATCTAAGACCTCATTTGTTGTTTCATTACTCCTATACCAATAAACATAATGGATACACTAGGGACCTTCAACAATTGTTGCATTGCACTCCTCCCTTTTAAAGCATGTATTCTCATATTAGTCTTGACGTTGGCACCAAACCACTAACGTATATCGAGAAAAAAATACCTACAAAATACAAATGTTAATGAAAATTAACTCAATCGATAACTTATTTAAATCGTACCAAATATACAGTAAATTATACTTACTTTGTCATACTATATACTCAAGAGAACATACATCTTAGAAATAAGATATTCTAACATTTATGATTGAAAAACTAGTGCAATCGGCCCTTAAGGACTGAAAGTTGTTGCACACACTTGGCCATTTGATGAGCCCAAGGATAGCATTGAAGCTGGATCATGGAGTGAAGGCTATGCCGACCCCATCTGGGTTCCAAGTGGCCCAATCACTCGAGCTAGTGCCAAGAAGATCAAGGAGGCACTTATGACCATGGTCCGAGAGATGATGTGCAAGGCCGAAGCGTGGAGGCGTGTTGAGGGGGACTGTGGACAAGAATGGAGGACATTGCTTGAAGGCCCAGGTGGAGATGCTACATTGCAAGACCAAGGCTAAGAGAGTTAAAAATGTGTAGTGATAATGGGCTGGGCTAGACCTTAGTTATTTTAGGTTTAATTTATGTTTTACTTTTGTTTGGGCCCAAAGTTTGTGGAAAATTATTATTTTTGTTTTATTTTGTTTATTTTCGAAATTGGGCTTAGGCTAGGTTTATTATTTTTCTCCTATTTAAAGGAGATAACATTATTGTGTTTGGCAGCCTTTTGATTAATAAGAATTGGGTGTTTTTCACCTCTTGCGTTCTAAGAACGTCTCGAACAACCAAAATTAAGGCTCTTGTTGTTCTTCGACTTAGCAATCAATTAACTCATCGATTGATTGTTTGTCTTCAACTATAGTAAGATTCTTTCTTGTTTTCTGGATTGGGTCGAGGTTCCACCTCCATTAACTTCACGTGATTCCAAGGTTTTTTGCGTTTTTCAGCATCAAGGCTTGCAGATTCATCTTATTTGGTAGAAATACGATCGTGGTTTATATCAGTTGGTATCAGAGCGAATTTTCTATCCAGGTTTTATGTTTCGTTTGCTTCTATTTTGTTAAATTCGTAGATGATGCGGACAAGGTTACATGGGTTCAAATTAACTCGTGGAGGCCCATTAGAATAAATTAAAAGCTTTATTTTAAGTTATTTTAATTATGAGAATTATTTCCTTATTCAATTAGGAATGTTTTCCTTATTTAATTAGGATTTAGATTAGTAGTTTCCTTATTGTGTTTAGATTAGTATCTTTTCTTATTCTATTTGGATTAGAATTTTCCTTATTAGATTTGGATTAGTATTTTTTTTACACCCTATTTAAAGGGGGATCATTGTATTATTTTGAGATCTAAGACTTTATTCATAATAATATTGAGTGATTTAATCTTCTTTGGTTCTTCACGAACTACTTGAACTTATCGGTTTGTCCCTGGCGTTCATCCGACTTATCAATCGGTATTCCGCACCCGGTTGTGGCGTCTTCGTTTTCCACCATAATCTGATGTAGAAACGATCCAGGTTCTTAATTTGCTATGGTTTTCGTGTGTATATGTGTCAAGGTTTGCACAACCAATTCATTGTGTTGGCGGGTTTTGAGCGATATCACCGTAGGTCGTATCAGTTGGTATCAGAGTAGAGCTTCTACATTTAGGTTTTTCTATCTTTTTATTTCTTGTTCTTATTAAAGATTCAATTCAATTTAAAAAGAACCCCCCCCCCCCAAAAAAAAGGTTAAGATAAGATTTATTTTTTTAAAAAAAAATAATCCTGCTGACTGTCGAAAATTGTAGTTTTTTGCTATCGAAACGTGCTCGGATCGTCTTGATTTTTTGCGCAATTTTTGTAAAATTGCGTTCCGAACAACATATTCGAAAATCAGCTCGATCCAATGATTAGATCAAAAGTTATTGCAGTTTTACAACAGTACCTGCAAAAAAAAAAGAGTGATTTTAATTTGCAATTTAAAGTTATGGATGATTCAACATTGTGTACCGGGAATTTTGTAAGTGAGATGAGAAAGGTGTTTAGAGAAGAGTTTGATCCACTTCATGAGAGGTTGGAGAACGTTTGTAAAAATCTAGATCAAGTTGAGAAGAGACAAGTCAAGCTATCACATATTGATCCTAATGGGAGAAGGAAAATTCATCCTAGAAAAAATAGGGTTGAAGATGATTGGGATCCGGGAATTGCTAATAAGAAACATGGTGGTAAGTTTAAAGAAAGTAGAGTTTGGGATAATAACAATATGTGTAGTATCAAGAAGAAGACTCTTCTGAATGATCCCGAAGATTGGCATAAATTGGAGAAGATGATGGAGGCTTATCTTGAATTCAACATGATGAGCAGCGTAGAGTCAAGTCCGAAAGCGTCCTCTTGCGAATCAAAGCCACCATTGGAGAATGAACCGAAATATGATTTTAAGCCATCAATGGAGGATGAAGAGAGTGATCTACAATGCGAATTGTTGGATGCAAGCATAGTTCCAAGTGTGCAAGTGAAAGAAGATGAAGTACAGCGAGAAGATATCGTTCAAGTACAAAACATCATGCATGATATTGATCAAATTGAAAGCTTGGATTTGAAGATTGTTCAAATTGAGCATATCGATTTCATTGGCATTGATAAGTTTGATATTCATCTGAATTACGAGCTAGTTAACTTCTTCAACAAATTGAGAAAAATTGAATTGTTGCATGGCAAGAAGTTTGATGAGTTTCGAGAGGCAAGCAATTTCAAGCATCGTAAATATTCGAAGTACTTGTTCTATTGGCATGGAAGATATCAAGATTCGAAGAGGCATTCAAGGATTAGTTTTGTCAAAAAGTGGGCGATTTGTGTACAACCTAACACGGATTTGAGGGCAAATCCTTTTCAAGAAGAGGGGAATGATGCGGACAAGGTTACATGGGTTCAAATTAACTCGTGGAGGCCCATTAGAATAAATTAAAAGCTTTATTTTAAGTTGTTTTAATTATGAGAATTATTTCCTTATTCAATTAGGAATGTTTTCCTTATTTAATTAGGATTTAGATTAGTAGTTTCCTTATTGTGTTTAGATTAGTATCTTTTCTTATTCTATTTGGATTAGAATTTTCCTTATTAGATTTGGATTAGTATTTTTTTTACACCTTATTTAAAGGGGGATCATTGTATTATTTTAAGATCTAAGACTTTATTCATAATAATATTGAGTGATTTAATCCTCTTTGGTTCTTCACGAACTACTTGAACTTATCGGTTTGTCCCTGGCGTTCATCCGACTTATCAATCGGTATTCCGCACCCGGTTGTGGCGTCTTCGTTTTCCACCCTAATTTGATTGTAGAAATGATCCAGGTTCTTAATTTGCTACGGTTTTCGTGTGTGTTTGTGTCAAGGTTCGCACAACTAATTCATTGTATTGGCGGGTTTTGAGCGATATCATCGTAGGTCGTATCAGTAGACTACTTTAATTCGTATCTTCTTAAAACTAAGGTAGTTATTTTGGATTGTAAAAAAAAAAAAATTCGATTCTGCTTTGCTACATAATTATCGAATTTGTTCTGCTGAGTAAATTTCGAACATGTTTTTGATGATAATTAATCTATGAATCTGTTCTTGCTAAGTGCTTTTCGAATCCGCTCTTGATTGTTAATACTGCGATTGCTAGGATTATTAAATTCTTATTGTTGCGTAAAACCCTAGTTTGCTAAGATTCGATTACCGTTGAGTTTCGATTTCTATTGAATTTCGATTGCGCGTATAAACCCTAGTAGTCAACTTTCGACTGTTGTGGTTAATTAATTCTGATTGCTACATATAAACAGTACTGGTTTCGATTGCAAATTCCTTAAATTGTTGATTTTAGATTATGAATATTTTGCTGCTGAAAGTTCGAATTCTGGAATTTTCGACTATACCAAATTAAAGTAGAAGTCGAGAGACCCAGAATCAAAAGAAAAAGAAAAAAAAGAGTACAAAAATTCCCGAAATTCGCAATTATTTCTTTTTGGATTTGGGTTTTATAAAGTCCAAGGATTCCAAAAATCCTATTTTCACGAGACTGAATATTCGCTCATTTTTTCTCGATTTTCTCGCTTTGTATCGTGTCTATAATTCATTGGGATTCCTGTTTATTGAGTTCTTAGTGAAAACATACTTTTCCAAGTATACAATTGATCTGTCTGGATAGTGATTGGTCTGTTTGGGAACCAAGACGAAGGTTCTGGCTTTTCGATTTGTTTAAAAGTTCCAAAAGGTGAAATTGAGAGGTATATTATTACTTTTGAGAGCTAAACACGAGTGGTAAAATCAGAGTGACATATTCTGAGTGAAACACGTAAGGGAGTGCAGTGAGAAAATCTTTATTTCTTTATTTTGTGCTAATCTCTATTTTGCAGCAATATGTCAAATTTCGATCCTAAGTTTTTTCAAGAAGCCATGACGAGTACCTTACAAAATATGATGAGAGAGGAGTTGGGTGGCTTTAGAGAGCAAGTAGATGAAATTAGTGACGAATTAAGACGAATAAGGGTGAAAGTGGATAGAGTTGAGAGCACTTAAAATGAACAATCTGACAAATCGCGTAGTGCACAAAGAACTGGGAGAATGCAGCCTAGAGAAAGAAGGGTTGAGAATGATCTTGATAACTATTATCGAGATAGTTTTGATGACGGAGATAGTGACGTTGATTCGGTAACCGCTAACCGATGGAATGGTAGGCGATTTGGTAAAGGAACTAATCGGGATGATGACAACATGAATGGGATCAAAATGAAGATTCCATCATTCTAAGGGAAGAATGACCCCGAGGCCTATCTTGAGTGGGTCAAGAAAGTGAAATTGGTGTTTGCTTACCATAATTACTCCGAGTCCAAAAAGGTTAAATTGGCAGCTATTGAAATTTTTTGATTATGCACTTGTTTGGTGGGATCGTTTGATGACAGAGCGAAAGCGTAATGATAAAGGGCCTGTCAAAACTTGGGATGAGATGAAGCGGTTAATGAAGAAGCAGTTGGTACCCGATCACTATTATCGGGAATTGTATCAAAAATTACATGGGTTTACACAGGGAAATCGTAGTGTTGATGAGTACTATAAGAAAACGGAAGTGGCCATGATTCGGGCCAAGGTTGATGAGAATAAAAAAGTTACCATGGCGCGGTTCTTGAGCTGGTTAAATCGAGAAATTGTCAATGCGATTGAATTGCAGCCCTACGTTGAGATTGAAGATATTTTGCACGCGGCAATTAAAATAGAGAGGCAAGCTCAAGAGGAAGGGTAGTTTTAAGCCAAGCCAAAGTTCTTATTCTACTCCATGGAAACAAAGTCCGTGGAAGAAGGATGAGAAAGCAATCACTCCGAAACCGAAAATTGATTCAAAATCGAAAGCTCCTAAGGCAACCCCTAACACCACTAACGCCCCTACAACTCAAAATCGATACATTATTTGTTGGAAGTGTCAAGGGAGAGGCTACATTACCACTCAATGCCCGAACAAGCAAGTGATGATGCTTTTGGATAATGAGGAATACGAGACGGAAGAAGAAGGCGTCGAGGTGATGCCACAATTAGAGGAAGTTCAAGAAGAAGAAAGCGCCATAAAGGGCGAGTTATTATTTGCAAGAAGAGCTTTAGTGTGCAAGCAAAGGAGGATGGGGAGCAGCGCGAGAATATTTTTCACACTAGGTGCCTGGTGCTAAGCAAGGTGTGTAGCTTGGTGATAGACGGAGGTAGTTGCACTAATGTGGCTAGTACAACTATGGTGGAAAAGCTAGCATTGCACACGACTACGCATCCAAGGCCTTATAAACTGCAGTGGTTGAATGATAGCGGTGAAGTGAGGGTGAACAAGCAGGTTTTGGTGTCTTTTAGCATTGGAAACTACGAGGACCAAGTGCTTTGTGATGTGGTTCCCATGCAAGCGGGCCATATGTTGTTGGGGAGACCTTGGTAATATGACAGAAGAGTTAAACACGACGGCTTCACCAATAAATATTCGTTTGAGATGAACAAGAGAACAATCATTCTTGCACCCCTACCGCCACAGCAAGCCTATGCTGATCAGTTGAAGTTGCAAAATGAGGAGGAGCAACGGAGAGCTGAAAAGAAAAAGAGAGTGAGTGGTGAGAAAAAGAAAGAGAGTTGGGAAAAAATAAAAGAAATTGAGAAAAACAAAGTATAGTGAAAAAACCAGTGACTATTGAGAGTAAGTTTGAGATGAGGCAAAAGAATTTTTATGCGAGAGCTAGCGAAGTGAGAAGAGCGATGATTTGTAATCAACTTCTTGTACTTGTGTACAAAGAAGCGCTTTTGAACACTAATGAACTAAATTCTTCTTTGCCTAGTGTTATTATCTCTTTGTTGCAGGATTTTAGTGACGTCTTTCCAGAGGATACGCCAAGCGGTTTACCACCTATTTGAGGAATAGAGCACCAAATTGATTTCGTACCCAGAGCATCCATTCCAAATCGTCCAGCCTATAGGAGTAATCCAGAGGAGACGAAAGAATTTCAAAGGCAAGTGACGGAGCTACTAGAGAAAGGGTATGTGAGAGAGAGTATGATCCCATGTGCGGTGCCAGTATTGCTAGTGCCAAAGAAGGATGGGACGTGAAGGATGTGCGTGGACTGTCGGGCAATTAATAATATCACGGTAAAGTATCGTTATCCCATTCCATGTTTAGATGATATGCTTGATGAGTTGCATGGGTCTAGTATATTCTCTAAAATTGATTTGAAAAGTGGATACCATCAAATTAGGATGAAAGAAGGAGAAGAATGGAAAACAACTTTTAAAACAAAATATGGTTTATATAAATGGTTAATTATACCTTTCGGTTTAACTAATGCACCTAACACTTTCATGAGATTGATGAACAATGTTTTGAGATCATTCATTGGCAAATTTGTTGTGGTCTATTGTAATACCCCATACTTTAATTTGTGTTAAATTGAATTATATTGGCTTATTTATACTCATACGAGTGATCGTTATGTGACTTTGGTGGTTTGAATTGATTTTGGTTGGTAAATAAGAAGTTTTGGTCTTTTGCGATTTGTTATTTCTAGCTATCTTTGAGCTATCGTAATTTCTTCTCTATTTATCGGAATGAGATTCCATTTGCGTAGGTGTCTAGTATTTGTACCATTCTACAACTTTTGTGTTTTGGCCGAAGTCCAATTCACACTCCTCGTGGGTCAAAACTGTACTCGAAGTTGGCCCATCGCTAAGTTTTGGCCTTTCGATAGCGCTTTGGCAGAGCGCTGTCTTCGGTGAATTTCTGAGAATGATTGGTCCATAATTTGGAGAAACTTCCATCTAGGAACTTGTAGAGATTTCAAATACCTTTCCGTGGACATAAAGAACGCCTCAATCGGAATTCCGAGCGAAAAGTTATGGCCAAAACAAAAATAGTGCTCCAGAACCCAAAAATTTAAAGCGCGGACCGGTATGGCGTTTTTGGCATACCGGTCCGGCACCAAATATTTGGGAAATTTGTGCTCCGCGGACCGGTATTCGGTATTTTGCATACCGGTCCGCCAGTTAACTATTCCCACCGACTTAAGCACGTTTTTATGTCATTTTTGGTCATTTTTCATCCAAACTTAGTGCCAAACATTTCTACACTCCTCTAGGGAGTTCTAAAGAGAGAAAGAGAAAGATTTCTACGCATCTTTCATCCACGATCGAAGATTCAAGCTCGAAATCATCCAAACCCATCTCTAAGGTATTATTCATCATCTTCTACCTTGGTTTTCTTCTATAGAAGCTCAGGCATGAGCTTTGGTTACCTTGGGTTGGGTTTATAGTCTATTAATTCGAGGATTTGGCTATGTTAGGAACGTGGTGAGACGAGGGCTTGAGGATTTTACCGAATGGGGCTTTGGTTTATAGCTTTCTTTCTTCTTTTGGTCTATATACATGAGGTAGGGGTTATCTCTTTTCAAAACTCGACAGTACGATTTTATTTACCTAAAGATGAACGATTTTATACATATATGTTGGATATGAAGCACATACTTCCTTGTTATTGATTATACTTGGATTTTCTATACATGGATGCTTACTATGAAAACCATGTTAGTTGATATACATAAGCTATGCATGATTAAGCTATAATTCTACGATGTGAAGCAAGATATGCCATCTAAGCTCTACGATTATAAGTTATTGATTCATACGGATGTTCTTTGGGTATGTATGTGTTGATTTGACAAGAAAATGATTAGTAAATAATTTTGTATATACCAAAGAACATGGACGTGAATTCGATAGAGTTTATATGGTATATATATATAGTTTCTATGTTACATATGATGCATGAATTGGAACAAGATATGCTGCTTGAACTTGATATTTATGCAATATAAACTTTTAAGCGATGTTCCTTGGATATACATACCTGGTTGTATCCAAGTGGATTTGTGCCTGGGTTATGTATACGCTAAGGAACATGGATACATGATGAATAAAGTTTAAGTGGCATGTGTTATTTTTAGTTGTCATAAAGAGCATATATGCATGTTGTGCACCACTATTGTGTCAACCGCAATCTTGAAGATTCTTTGGCAAGCTCGGATTCTCTTATGGCCTATCGAATGGGCGTATATCTCTTATTATGATGCTGAAAGCTTCATGATATATATATCTGCTCGGAGGCTACATGGAGGCTTATTTCTTATGGCAATTCATGGTAGCTTCATTTCTATCTGGATATTGTCTTATCGGATACGATTGGTTGATTGATCTCTCGAAAATGATTGTGCTTGGTCGTGGATGACCAAGGGTGATGTGAACTCTGTATGAATATATGTTTTCATGGTGCTTGCCGGGATGGGAAAATAGGCAGGGCTCGGTGCCCTTGGGTTAAAAAGCCCTAAACCCCTGGGGGATATTGCTTGGCCGCCAATAAGCCACCGGCGAAAGACCCGGGAACCTTGGCATTGGCAACGCACCATGAATTCGATTCTTTTCTAAAGAAGATGGACGGGATTGTTGTTCCACTTCCTGGGTATGATAATATTGGTATGCCGTGGGGCGACGGATTCTATATTGCGATGCCAATTCGGATTCTTATTAAAGCAAACTATGGTTATATTATATTCTCTTGGAGAGGATGAATTTTATAAGGCCATGTTGGCTCGGATTCTCACTGGCGCGTATCATCAAGGTGTGGAGATGGGTTGACACAAAAGGAGGTAACCTGCATATGCATGAGCACGCATTATCATGAACTAACGGTTTCTAGGATATGTTATAATTAATGTTTAAATTGTACTTTGAAAGGATTTACTTTGTTTATGATAACGAATCAAGTTATGTTTTCAAAGTTTCACCCTTTTTCCTTCCCCCCTACTGAGCGATATGCTCACCCCGTTTTTCTAAAACTTTACAAGTAGCCAGGAGTCCAAAGAGGTCAGGGACGTGACGGGATCGGGAACGAGTTAGTGGCTCTGATACAGATGTTCTTTTGTTGTTTATATGTTCTCAAGGGCAGCCACGGCTAGCCCGAAGTTATATATATAAAAGTTGGATTTACTTGATCAGTTTTATGTAATGACTATATGCATGGATGCATGTTTATGTACAATATTACTATCTTCAGCATGATTATGAAGTTGTCGTTTGACGAGCATGACAGTACTATCTTAATTTCTTTATATGTTTTTCATATATACCTATTTTAGTCAATCTAAGATGGATTAGTAGCACTCCAGGTCTTAATTACAGGTGTTGTCCTGTAAATTAAGGCGGGGGTGTTACATCTATTTTAATGATATCCTAATTTATAGCAAGAGTCTAGATGACCATGTAATTCATTTAAAATAAGTTTTGGATGTCTTGCGAAAGGAGAAGTTATATGCTAACCTGAATAAGTGCACCTTTTGCACGGATAAACTTGTATTTCTTGATTTTGTTGTAAGTGCACAAGGTATTCAGGTTGATAAAGAAAATGTGAAGGCTATTCAAGAATGGCAAAGTCCTACAAGTGTTGGACAAATGCGAAGTTTTCATGGACTTGCTAGTTTTTATCGGCGATTCGTGAGGGATTTTAGCACGATTGCGGCGCCATTGACTAAAGTGATTAAGAAGAATGTTGGGTTCAAATGGAGATAAGAACAATATAAGGCATTCCAATTATTAAAAAGCAAGCTAAGTAAAGCCCCTTGTTATTTTTACCTAACTTTTCAAAGACTTTTAAAATTGAATGCGATGCTTCAGGAAATGGTATATGTGTTGTTCTTATATAGGAAAGGAAGCCAATTGCAGACTTTAGTGAGAAACTAGGTGGGGCGACCCTAAATTATCCTATCTATGACAAGGAGCTCTATGCATTGGTGAGAGCATTAGATACATAATAGCATTATTTTTGGCCAAAGGAGTTCGTGATTCACACGGATCATGAATCGTTGAAGCACTTGAAGGGACAGCAAAGGTTGAACAAGCGCCATGCCAAATGGGTAGAGTTCATAAAGACTTTTTCGTATGTGATCAAGTACAAGCAGGGTAAGAAAAATGTTGTAGCAGATACTTTCTCACGCAGGTATGCTTTAATTGCTACTTTAGATGTTAAATTGCTTAGATTTGAATACATCAAGTAATTGTATTATGATGATGCTGATTTTAGAGATATCTTTAATGCATGTGAGAAAGTGGCGTTTGATAAGTACTTTAGGCATGATGGGTTCTTAATGCGTGAAAACAAACTTCGTGTGCCTAAATGTTCATTGCTTGAGTTGCTTGTGAAAGAGGCTCATGGTGGGAGGCTAATGGGACACTTTGGTATAGCTAAAACTTTAGGAGTATTACAAGAACACGTCTTTTGGCCTCACATAAAAATGAATGTTGAAAGAATTTGTGAGAGTAAGAAAACAAAGTCTAAGTTAAACCCCCAAGATTTATATACCCCATTGCCCATTCCTAGTGACCCTTGGGTTGACATTTCTATAAATTTTGTATTGGGTTTGCCTAGGACTAAACATGGGAATGATTCTATTTTCGTGGTGGTTGATAGGTTTTCTAAAATGGCTCATTTTATTGCTTGTAATAAAACTGATGATGCGCCACGAATTGCTAATTTGTTTCTCAAAGAAATTGTGCGATTGCATGGCATACCTAGAACCATTGTTTCTGATAGGGATGCAAAATTTTTGAGTTACTTTTGGAAGACTTTGTGGGGAAAGTTGGGTACTAAATTATTATTTTTTACTACATGTCATCCTCAAACTGATGGTCAAACAGAAGTAGTAAATAGAACTTTATCCACTTTGTTGCGTGCCATAATTAAGAAGAACTTAAAAGAGTGGGAATAATGTTTGCCTCATGTCGAGTTTGCATATAATCGATCTGTTCATTCTGTATCTAAGTTTTCTCCTTTTGAGATTGTGTATGGTTTTAATCCTTTAACTCCTTTAGATTTATTGCCATTACCTGTTCAGCATTGTAATACCCCGGACTTTAATTTATTTTAAATTAAATTATATTAGCCTATTTATACTCATTTGAGTGATCATTTGATGATTCGGGTGGTCCGAATCAATTTTGGTTGGTAAATAGGAAGTTTTAGTCCATTGCGACTCATTAATTCTAGCAAACTTTGAGTTATCGTAATATCTTCGTTACTTATCCAAATAAGATTTCGTTCACGTTGGTGTCTAGTATTCATACCATTCTACAATTTTCATGTTTTGGCCGAAGTCTAATTCGCACTCCTCGTTGACCAAAACGGGGCCCGAAATAGGCCCATCGCAAAATTCTGATCTTTCGGTAGCGCTTTGGCAGAGCGCTGTCTTCGGTAAATTTCTGGGAATGAATGGTCCATAATTTCGAAAAACTTCCAACTAAGAAGTTGTAGATCTTTGAAATACCTTTCCGTGGACATAAAGAACGCCTCAATCGGAGTTCCGAGTCAAAAGTTATGGCCAAAACAAAAATAGTGCTCCAGAATCCAAAAATTAAAGCGCGGACCGGTATGGCGTTTTTGGCATACCGGTCCGGCACCAAATTTTTGGGAAAATTGACCCCCGCGGACCGGTATTGGGTATTTTGCATACCGGTCCGCTAGTCACTATTCACCACCGACTTAAACTTGTTTTTAAGCTCCTTTTCACCCCATTTTCGAGGGAAGCTTCTAGAGAACACTAGAGGGAGATGGGAGCTCATGTGTGAGGGTTCTCGGAGAGATTTTTAACGCATCTTTCATCTTTTATTGAAGAATCAAAGCTTCAAATCAATCAAGCATCATTCTTCTTTACGATTCATCATCTTCTATCTTGGTTTTCTTCTAGAAAAGTTCAAGCATGAGCTTGGGCTATGTGAGTTGGGGTCTATGCATCATTGATTAGGGGTTTTGTTATTCTAAGGGCGTGGTGACGCGAGAGCTCGAGGATTTCACCGAACGGGGCTTCGGTTTACATCATTCTTCGTTCTTTTGGTCTATACACTTGAGGTAGGGGTTATATGTTTTTCAAACTTGATGATATGACTTTATTTGTCTAAAGATGAGTGATTTTATACATATATGTTCGATATGAAGCACATACCTCTTGTTATCGATCATACAAGAATGATTTTATATATGTATATTCATATGTTGGTCATATCATTGGAAATACATAAGTTGTGCATGATTGAGCTATGATTTTATGATATGAAGCAATATATGCCATGTAAGCTCCATAATCACATTTAATTGATTCATACGGATGTTCTTTGGATGTATATGTGTTGGTTTGATGAGAAAATGACTAGTAAAGGATTTCGTATACGCCAAAGAACAGGGACGTGAATTGGTTAGAGTTTATATGGCATATGTGGTTTCTATTGTATTTATGATGCATGAGTTGAAACAAGATATGCCACTTGAACTTGACATCTATGTTATATAGACTTGTAAGTGATGTTCCTTGGACATGTACGCTTGATTGAATCCAAGTGGATTTGTAGATGGATTATGTATGTGCTAAGAAACATGGATGCATGCTGAATGAAGTTTAAGTAGCATATGTTGTTTCTAGTTTACATTTAGAACATGAATTGCACGCTATGCATGATTATTGTGTCAACCCGGCATATGGAGGATCTCATGGCAAGCTCGGAGCATTCTTATGGCATATGGTGCGGAGATTGTCTTTTGGAAGAGTTATGTCTCGTATCCATGTTATGGATGGATTTCTAGGCTCGTGTGGTATACTTGAACATATGATTATTTTCTCTTTGGGAGTTCTTCACTCGTATGTGGATATTCTCGGCTATGTTATCTAGTGGGAAGTTGCCCACAATTATCTGTATATGTTTGGCCTCCGTCGGTGAAGGAAAATGATTATGGTTAGTGCTTGTCGGGACGGGGAAAATAGGCAGGGCCTGGTGCCCTTGGGTTGAAAAGCCCTAAACCTCCGGGGGGGTCCTTTAGTCGTCGGCTGTCTAGAGCCCGCGGTGAATAGTCTGAAAATCTAGACAATGGCAAGGCACTAGTGAGTCGTCGGCTGTCTAGAGCCCACGGTGAATAGTCCGGAGATCTAGACAATTGTTGAGATAATTAGTATGATAATAAACTGTTGATGTGATATTGCGGACTGTGGTCCAATTATTGATTATCTGTTGGTATTCACCTAAGACGGAGAGGCCATATTCTGATTATATATGATCCTATCATATGATCTCGATGGGGGCGGCCGAGCCCATGTTATGATCTTGATACTCACTCTCTTGGGGGCGGTCCAGTCCACTGGCATTAATATTATTATGACTATGGTTCGGCTCAGCTTCGGCAGTTCTCTTGGTGGGATAATGAGACGGTGTCATCATTATCATTATTCTCTTAAAAAGGTGGTCCATATTCTGTTCTGGTGATTCGACGTAACGGTTGACACAAAGGGAGGTAACCTGCATATGCATGAGCATGCATTGTTTTTGTGAAATCATGATATTTACTTGGATTGGTGGTTAAGGAGTAGATTATAGTTTGTGATATGTTACAAATAACATTTAGATTATATGATGAAAAGGTTTACTTGATTTACAATAATATGTGAAGGAATGTTTTCAAAACCTTTCCCTACTACTTTCCCCCCTCCTGAGCTGTGAGCTCACCCCGTGTTTTATTTACAATTACAAGTACACAGGGGGCGAACGATGGTTACGGGATTACGGGTTCGGGATCGAAATAGAAGACTCTGATACATATTCATTTTTGTTGTTTATATGTTATCTCGGGAAGCCACGGCTAGCCCAAAATATTGTATATTATTTTTGAACTTGCTTAGTTGGTTTTGTAAAACAGTTACACGCACGCATGTGTGTTTATGTACAGGAATATCATCTTATATCTCGTTGAATGTTGAATGACACATGACATTTATTGTTTGGATTTTCTTTGTATATTTACATATATACCCATTTTAGTTAATCTAAGATGGGTTAGTAGCACTCCAGGTCTTAATTACGGGTGTTATCCTATAGATTAAGGCGGGGGTGTTACAAGCATGCTAACCTAGATGGCAAGAAGAAAGTTGGGTTTATTAAACAAATTCATGAGAAGGCGAGGCAAAACATTAAAAGGAGAACTGAGCAGTATGTGCAGCAAGCAAACAAAGGAAGCAAAAAAATGGTCTTCGAACCAGGAGATTGGGTTTGGCTGCACTTGAGAAAGGAACGCTTTCCAGTTCAAAGGTATTCTAAGTTGTTACTAAGAGGAGATGGACTATTTCAAGTTGTGCAAAGGATTAATGACAATGCATATAAACTTGATCTTTCAGGTGAGTATAATGTGACTGCTACATTTAATGTTGCTGACCTAAGTCTGTTTAGTGCAGGTGACGAATTGAGGACAATTCCTTTTCAAGAGGACGGGAATGATGAGCCCAAGGATAGCACTGACGCTGGATCATGGAGTGAAGGCTATGCCGACCCCATCCGGGTTCCAAGTGGCCTAATCACTCGAGCTAGAGCTAAGAAGATCAAGGAGGCACTTTTGACCATGATCCGAGAGATGATGTGCAGGGCTGAAGCATGGAGGCCTGTTGAGGGGGACTGTGGACAAGAATGGAGGACATTGCTTGAAGGCCCAGAGATTGAAGGCCCTGTTGGAGATGCTACATTGCAAGACCAAGGCTAAGAGAGTTAAAAACGTGTAGTGATAATGGGCTGGGCTAGACCTTAGTTATTTTAAGTTTAATTTATGTTTTGCTTTTGTTTAGGCGCAAAGTTTGTGGAAAATTATTATTTTTGTTTTATTTTGTTTATTTTTGAAATTGGGCTTAGAATAGGTTTATTACTTTTCTCCTATTTAAAGGAGATAACATTATTGTGTTTGGCAACCTTTTGATTAATAAGAATTGAGTGTTTTTCACCTCTTGCATTTTAAAAACGTCTCGAATAACCAGAATTAGGGTTCTTGTTGTTCTTCGACTTAGCAATCAATTAACTCATCGATTGATTGTTTGTCTTCGACTGTACCAAGGTTCTTTCTCGTTTTCGGGATTGGGTCGAGGTTCCAAATCTATTAACTTCGCGTGGTTCCAAGGTTCTTGCGTTTTTCAGCGTCAAGGGTTGCGGATTCATCTTATTGGGTAGAAATACGATCGTGGTTCATATCACCATTAATAACTGAGTAATATCATATGTACTCGGTCGCTGACAACCGAATGAGCTTTTTTCAACCATGCATAAAATTGGCCATACTCGGTTGAGAGCAGTCGAGTGTACAAGCATGCAACTTGATTACGGAGAACCGAGTAAACTTTCTTCGTGCTTTAAACAGAAAAATGTGTTGTTTGTATTTATATATGATGTTTATGTTATGAAAATACTATAAACTATGAAACATGATGAAAACATGTATATATTTCTTTGATTAACTTTTTCTTCTTTGTTTTCTTTCTCTTGTTCCAAAGTTTTTTTTTCTACCATTTTTCTCAAGCTTAGCATTTGCATTAATGGTGGAGGTTTTTTTGCATCAATAGTGAAAGTTTTGTTGGCTGTTTTGGTTAAGATTAATTAGCTTTTGTATTAAATTAGAATAAGTGGGGTAGAAAACTAATTAAGGGTTAATTAACTTTTGTATTAAATTAAATTAAATTAAGTGGGGTGGAAATAACAATTTAACTTTCTTTTTTGGTAGGAGTGTTAGCAAGTGATTTTAGGGGTGCAAACATCACCACCTTAATTCTAGGGGCTATTATCGACACACACTAAAATATTTTTTAACATTTTAACATTAATTTGGTTCCTAAATATCAAGTATGTGTATATTGACTTGGCCAATGATCGAACCATTGTAAATTTTTTTACCCAATAATGGCTCGGTTCCTAAACACCGAATATGTGCACATATATTCGGTCCTTAGTGGCCGAGCAATCAGGACGGAGTATTATAGAGTATTTTGGTGTGTGTCAATAGCGCTCACCTATTTTTAAAGCATCTTTAATAATTGTGTATATTTTTTTATGTAAAATCTTATGTATAAAGGAGTTTTACACATAAATTATATACATATCTATTTTGTGTTCCAATGGTACTCATGTAAAATTTAAATAGACCATTGAAAATCATACAAATAGATCTTGTGTTTGTAACTCTTGATGAGTATATTTCAAATATATAAATTATATTAAAAACTAATTTTTAAATTTTTAGTTATATCATTTTATAGTTTTTGTAAAACATTAAGGAGAGAGAAAGATGATGTGGATGTGTAAATTTTTACACAAATCCTAGTTGTCAAAGGTTTTAAAAAATTGCTAGAGACCATTTTTTTTACAAAACGTGTAAATTACATAAATCAAAATTATACAAGATAGTTCGATGGGAGGGGATTGGAGATGCTCTTAGGGTACAGAAGGAATGTATTTCTTTTTTTTTTTTTGGAAAAAAAAATTAAGGTGTTATGAGTTCATGGGTATAATTTTCTCCCTGAAAATCGGGTAGCAATGGAAGGGCGTCCTTTTTTTTTTTTCTTTTCATGTGAAACTATTTGCATTCATACCATTCTAAGACACTATGTAACAGTCGTCCATGATAGCCCATTTTATGGCGGCCAACTTTATTAATACTGACTTGGTGATAGCCCTTTTCCATTATGGTGGCTCGTTTTACGACAACCAACTTTATCGCCCCGATTGTAGCTAGGGATGGCAAAAAAACCCAACCCGGTGGGTTTCCGACCTGGCCCAACTCGGGTGGGGCAGGTTTGGGGCGGGTTTTTTTAAGACCGGGTTGGGTTTGGTATTTTTTTCAAAAATCCGAACCGGGTTCGGGGCAGGTTAGGGTTTTGCATATGTGAAACCCAACCCGACCCGCTTGTATATATATTATATTAATAGTTAATACATACGTATATATATATATATGATATTTATTAAATCCAAACAATTAAACAAACCCTAAAATTACTAATCTCATTAACTCTTTCACTCTCACTGCCGCCTCCATTAACTTTCTCACTCTCATTGCCGCCTCCCTCACTCTCTCTCTGAGACTAAGCCATGCAACACTTAATCACCTTCACTCTCTCTTAGTCTCTCACTCACGCAGGCACACCATCATACCTCCAGCGATCCACGCCGGCGCACCCTCACACCTCACTCCGGCTTCCGTCCTCCACACACCCCGCCAGTAGTTTTCTTTCTGTTTAGTACATATGTTTATTTTTCATTTTCAACCCCTTTTTAATTACTTGAAATGTGTTTTCTCCACTGATTAATTACTTGAAATGTGTTTTCTCCACTAATTCAGGTTGAGTATGGGGTTGAATTATTCATTTTTTTTAAATTCGGGGCGGGGCGGGCCTCCTATACATTTATGCGGGGCGGGTTTGGGTTTTAAAAAAAAAAAAAACCTGTCTTGGGTTCAGGGCGGCGTAGTATACATGCGGGTCGGGTTTGGTATTGGCCAAACCCACCCCATACCCGACCTGTTGCCATTCCTAATTGTAGCCCTTTCCATCTGGCTCAATGGTAGCCCCTTTCATTATGGTGGATTCATTCATCTACTGGTATTCAATTTTAATCCAGCCTCCATAGCTCTCCCCTTTCGACTTGGACGGCTAGAGCTATAGTTTGTTCTCATACCCGGGTGCTCAGTCCTATAACCAAGCTGTAGTTAAACCGCACTACATTCAATCCCATACATAGTATGATGCTTGCTGTAATACCACTTGTTACAAACCCATTGGTAAAAAATATTTTGAAAATCGGCTTGTAAGAGAAAGGTACCCACGAGCTTTATAAACACACTCAAATTTACCATATTTTTCGTGCATGACTATTTTAGTTCATAACATACCACATCCTAAACACGTTTTTGTTTTTATATAATTAATATATTAAGGGCAACGCTACTTACACCTATTAAAACATTTTCTAACACTTAATCTTATTTACTCGATTCTATTTTATTGAGTATGTGAATATTATCTCACTGTAATAAAGTCGAACCAATATTACAACAACAACAACAACAAGCCTTTATCCCACTAGGTGGGGTCGGCTACATGGATCAAACGACGCCATAGTGGTCTGTCGTGAATCATATCTCTCTAGTGAAACCATTCGCCTCTAAATCCTTCTTAATAGTTTCACCTATAGTTTTTCTAGGTCTTCCTCTGCCTCTAACAACTAGGCTTCCCTCCATATGATCAACTCTCCTAACCATGGCATCTGCAGGTCTCCTCCATACATGCCCAAACCATCTAAGTCGAGATTCAACCATCTTTTCTGTAATAGGTGCCACCCCAACTCCCTCTCTGATGGTAACATTCCTGATCTTATCTTTCCTAGTCTTGCCACTCATCCATCTCAACATTCTCATCTCAGCTACACTTAGTTTATTCTCGTGTTGGCTTTTGACCGCCCAACACTCAGTCCCATACAACATTGCTGGTCTAACCGCGGTACGATAGAATTTTCCTTTTAACTTGAGTGGTACCTTTTTATCACATAACACACCCGAAGCTTTCCTCCATTTCAACCATCCTGCTTGAATCCGGTGATTTACATCTCCCTCTATCTCCCCATCTTCTTGTATAATGGATCCAAGATACTTAAACCGAGTGACTTGTGGTATGACATTATCCCCAACTTTTACCTCTAAGTTAGTAGTGCTCCGCCTTTTATTGAACTTGCACTCCATGTATTCTGTCTTACTTCTGCTTAAACGAAAGCCATGCGCTTCTAAATTTTGTCTCCAAGTTTCCACCTTCCCATTTAGCTCTTCTCTGGACTCACCCACTAGGACAATATCATCTGCAAACAGCATACATCGCGGTGCTGGCTCTTGAATGTGTTCCGTGAGTACATCCAAGACCAAGGTAAACAGATAAGGGCTCAAAGCTGACCCTTGGTGTAGTCCTATAGTTATAGGAAAATCTTCTGTGGACCCACTATGTGTTCTCACACTAGTCATAGCTCCTTCATACATGTCCTTGATAACACGAATATAGGCAATCCTAACCCCTTTCTTCTCTAGGGCTTTCCACAAAATCTCTCTGGGTACCCTATCGTACGCCTTCTCCAAGTCAATGAAAACCATGTGTAGGTCCTTTTGATCCCTCCGATATTGCTCCATCAAACGCCGCAACAAGTAAATTGCTTCCATGGTCGACCTTCCGGGCATAAAACCAAATTGATTATCTAAAATGCTGGTTTCTTTTCTTAGTCTCCGCTCAATCACCCTTTCCCATAACTTCATAGTATGACTCATGAGTTTAATCCCCCTGTAATTGGCGCAATTTTGTATATCCCCTTTATTCTTATAAATCGGGATTAGGGTGCTTCTCCTCCATTCTTCCGGCATCTTCTTTGACCTCAATATCTTGTTGAAAAACCTTGTGAGCCAACCAATGCCTTTATCACCTAGACCCTTCCAAACCTCAATAGGTATACTATCTGGCCCAACTGCTTTACCACTATCCATTCGTATCAATGCTTCTTTCACTTCCTTTTCTTGAATTCTGCGATAAAAGGTGAAATTTTGGTCATCCTCTCGCATGTTCAGCTCATCTCCACATGCTAAAATCTCGTAACCTTCATTAAATAATTTGTGAAAATAGTTCTTCCATCTCTCTTGTATGTCTTGTTCTTTAACCAAGACATTACCTTCTTCGTCCTTAATGCATCTCACTTGATCCAAGTCTTTTGTCTTCCTTTCTCGACCTTTAGCAAGTCGGTAAATAGCTTTTTCCCCAGCTTTGGTGCCTAAAGATTGGTATAATCCATCAAAAGCTTTAGTCCTCGACTCACTCACCGCCTTCTTAGTCTCTTTCTTTGCTTCTTTGTAAGATTCCCAATTTTCCGCATTCTTACATAGAGACCAAGCTTTAAAGCATTTCCTTTTTACCTTAACTTTATCTTGTACACTATCATCCCACCACCAAGATTCTTTATCCCTAGGTCCACACCCTCTTGATTCACCCAGCGTCTCTTTAGCTATCTTCCTGATCCCCTCGGCCGCCTTGTCCCACATATCATTTGCGCTTCCGTTTGCCTCCCAAAACCCTCCCTCCAGCACCTTGTGTTGAAAGATCCTTTGTTTTTCACCCTTCAAATGCCACCATCTAATCCTTGAAAATTAAAAATTAAAAATATTAAAAATTAAAAAATAAAAATAAGGGAAAATAAAAATTAAAAATAAAATACAGTTAATCCTATTTAAAATAAGGGAAAAAACAAAAAAAAAACTCTGAAGTTTGGGGGTATTTGCAATTTTGACCCCGAAATTTGAAACTTTGCAATTGTGCCTCCAAAGTAATTTTTCACTACAATTTGGACCCTCCGTCCAACTCCTCTGTTAAAGTTAACGTTTTGCTGACGTGGCAGCCATTTTTTTTTGAAACTTCTCATTTTCTATTAAAATGTTCTATTAAAATGAGAAAATATGTAGGCAATGAAAATACATCAAAAAGGCAAAAAAAAAAAAGTACCTAAAATTTCTTTTGCTTCGCAAAAATGATGTAAAAAAAAAATACTACTAATTTTCTAACTAAAAAGGTAAAATAATTTATTTTTTTACTAAATCTACATGCTTCTAACCAACAAAATCACTTTAAAAAAATAAGTGTTATTTAAAGAGGGTTCAAATTCGTGGCTTCATTGCATGTGTTTATTTATTGTGTTATTTTGTCAGGTTTTGAAATTCAAATTGCAAAAATTATTTATATTACTCATATTACATATAAAAATATTGGATTTTTGTGATGTGCTTATAATCGATTTTGTCGCAATTTTTTTTTTTTCGCTCCCACGTGATATTAAGAGTTATTTTTTTTTAAAAAAAAATAAAAAATAAACATAATAATACATTTAATGGTGAGAACGTCCATTTCTATTATAAAATGTGTTCTTTATTTTTGGATTTACTTTTAAAATGTGTTCTTTATGTATAAATATGCTTCCAAAAAATAAAGAACACATTTTATTTTAATAAAATGTATACGTGAATGCAATTATTGTAGAAATGAATGTTCTCGCCATTAAATGTATTATTATGTTTATTTTTAATTTTTTTTTTAAAAAAAATAACTCTTAATATCACGTGGGAGCGAAAAAAAAAAAAATTGCTACAAAATCGATTATAAGCACACCACAAAAATCCAATATTTTTATATGTAATATGAGTAATATAGATATTTTTTGCAATTTGAATTTCAAAACCTAACAAAACAATTCTTAAATAACACAATAAATAAACACATGCAAGGAAGCCACGAATTTGAACCATCTTTAAATAACACTTAATTTTTTTAAAGTGATTGTGTTAGTTAGAAGCATGTAGATTTAGTAAAAAAACAAATTATTTTGTCTTTTTAGTTAGAAAATTAGTAATATTTTTTTTAGGTCATTTTTGCGAAGCAAAAGAAATTTTAGGTATTTTTTTTTTGCCTTTTTGATGTGTTTTCATTACCTACATATTTTCTCATTTTAATAGAAAATGAGAAGTTTCAGAAAAAAAAAAAAATTTGGCTTGCCACATCAGCAAAACATTAACTTTAGCAGAGAAATTGGACGGAGGGTCTAAATTATAATAAAAAGTTATCCCACTGTAATAAAGTCGAACCAATATTAAAAATTAAAAAATAAAAACAAAATACAGTTAATCCTATTTAAAATAATATACGCATATTTAATACAATAAAATAAAATAAAGTAAAGTGCTATAAAATAAAGTAGCGTGCGCATTCCCATATTAATGCACTCACTGTTAAATCACGGAAGAGATTGAGAATCCAACAAAGATCAAAGATGAACAGTGAACAAAAGCCAAATATAGTGGGAGGAAGCCCCACTTCACCACTATATATCGTCGGCATCTATTTCATTTTTGCATTAGCGAAAGCGAAAATCCATAAACCTTTTCCCCCAAATAATTTGCTCATCCGGAAAAACTCAAGAACTTCCCCAAACAATCACTCGTTCAAAATTTGATTAATCAAAATGGGGGACAAGACCAACAATTCCACCGATATCTATCTCCCTCCTTTAGTTGAACAAATGATTGATGCAATTTGTGCGCAACAATCGCTACTGTGCGTCGACACACATGCAAAAAGACTACTTGTTTCGCTCGGCGAACGATCTTCCGTTTATATCCTAAGAAGAATATCATATTCTCCGTCAATTCGAAACCTGAGTGCTTATATAGAATTCATGGCTGATAGGTATTGTGGCGTGGCGTTAAATTCGCCTGAAAAAATTGGTGGATCTCCATCTCCTCAGAAACAATGCTCTCCTTGCTCTTGCTCTTCCAGTAGTGGATTTCGGCCGAGTACTTACACTTCCTCTCTCATCTTTCATAAACTTCCATTTTTTAGGGTAATGAGAGTAGCCTTCCGCGTAATCACCAGTACGTATGCCGGTGGTAGCGATAAGCGCATTTGCGAAAATTTCTTGTGACTAGCTGCTAGCCACTGTTCTACTAACTATGATTAGTTGAACACTTTTTGGGGTGTTAAGAGCGGGAGTACTGATATAATAAGCGGTTTTTTATGTTTAAATCAACTTCAAATTTTCTAGTTTTTATTTAGAAAAAATTAGGACCCAGTCCACGGTTTTAATTTGGGCGGTGTTATTTTTGTCTTATATTTATCACAAATATTTTGAAGGCAAATTTTTAATCACTAACATTTTCAAGATTCATCTAATGAGAAGTGAGTTTAATTGCACACTCACATTACGTGAAGAGAGTTTATTTGTAAAAACTTGTCTAACATTATGTAATAAATTATTAGAGTATTTTTTAAATAAGACCCGCTTAATGAGAGGTGAGTGCATTTACATAAACTTAGCTCACGTGAGAAGAGTGTGCTCACTTAATATAAGACATGGAATGGGGTATTTGGGATAAAAAATGAGGTGTTAAAATGTGTTTTAAAGTAAATTTTGAAAAATGGTGTTTGTGATAGATTTAGGGTGTAAATAACACCGCGCTTTAATTATATTTTTATATTTTTAAGGATACAATGAAGGAGGATATTTGTCTCAAATATCTATCACTCACTTGGTATTTATGTTAAAGAGTATTTGTCTCTCGCTCGGTATTTGTCACATTATCTAGGATAATTTATCCTTTAGCGAGGACTCAATTTCATGTTAAACAATATCTATCTAATCTAGTGTTACGCAAATATGAACTTGGCCCATCTCCTTTTAGTTTAATTTCATAGTGGGTGTTCAATTTAACCGTTAATTAGGTGAGTTTTTTATTGAGCTTGGTTGAGATGATTTATACAATGATCAGATTATCCCTCACAAAATTTTATAAAGAAATTCAATGTGAGATTATCTTCTAAAATTTCGATGAACGTTATAATCATCATGTGTCAGATCATTGGTGAAAAAATGAGGATCAAGTCCCTATTTTCGAACCTTTTTAGGATGCGATTCCTCTTTTTTTTTAAAGCTTACTGTCCTTATTTACAATTTTTGTCTCTAGATTTTTCAAAATCACATATACTCAAGTATTCTATTTGTGTATTCAAGTCCTTGCCACGAACAAATACCTTACCCCGCAAACTTTAAAAAAATGTTAGTGGACTATATCCTAAAATTTTCTTTTTTCGGGGACACGAACCTAAAAGCCCCATCTTTATTTAAACCTATTGTTGGTTTTAATTTTTTGGCGATCTACTCATCATAGACATCTCCACCAAAATTTCATAAAAAATTCTATATGTTGAAACGTGATCCACAATATCCTTTTAGTCTACATTGTTGTAATTTTTTATATATCTGGTAAATTGATATTTCTGATTTTTATTGAAAATAGAATTACATAATCAATTTTATTATATGAACTAATATTTACATTTCATGTAATTCTATTTTATTAAATGTACTAATTTGTTTTATGTTTTAAAATTTTAATTCTCTAATATTTAGAAAAAAATAAAATAAAATAACGTTATTTAATGTGTGTAGTATTGGAATTGTTGCTTATTTGAATGGTATTTAGTATTTTGAAAATTGATGATGTAATTTATATTTATTTAGTTAAAATTTTGATACAGAGTGGAATCAAATTTATGAAAAAGAGAACTAATACTTGATATACATAATTTTATGAATGTTTTACATGCTCTATGTGTGATATAAGTTGTCACTATGTGAAGTATGATTATAAATATATTTTTCATAACATTGTCTACTGTGCGGCTTGCTTCAATAAGGCGTGCGCTTGCGCTCTGCACCTATGCTCTAGAAGGCAAACGTCTTACATTAGATGATGTAATCATATTCTAAAATTGATTTTACTTTCTAATTTGTTTTGATACTTATTCAAAAGAGTTTTATATACATTTATTAGTTATTGAAAGTTCTTTTAAAAGTTTTGCAAAGAATACGCATTTCATAGGTTTTGATTTGTGATATGATTCATGATTTGACAATTATCCTCTGCTAGGCAGATACAGTGAGGCAGTACCTACATGGATTGCATGCTTTAAACAAAAAAACTTGTGGACCGCATCTAAAAAAATAAAGTGTTCCTACTCAAGGACCGAAGCATAACACATTCATTTATTTATTGTTAAATTTTTGTTGGTTAATGCTTTGCTGATAATGGAAAGCTGCTTCCAGAGATTATTGATCTGCAGTTCCTGCTTGTTTTGCACATTCTTGATTTTTCCAGAGAAAATTTAAACAGACAAAACCCTCTTTCTTTATTTAGTTTTTGAATAAATTATGCATTTGTTCCCTAAACTATGCTCTGCATTCCAAAATGGCCCCTAAGCTTTAAAAAGGACATATTTAACTCCTAAATTGTTGACCTTGTTTCAACATGTCCCCTCTGTCCAACTGAACTGTTAAATGAGACAGAATGAGACCATGTGAAAGGTGCATGACTGAATTTAAGGGCGATATGAATCATCTAGCGAAAACCCACTTTCCGAAGTAAAATGGTACCAAATACACATTTGAGTTGCTATATTGATAGCGTAAAAAGAGAAAACAGAGCTTAACAGGTTAGGAAAAAAGTGGGCGCAATAGATGGAAGGCCCATTTTGAAACGCAGTCAACATTTTACGGGCTTAATAGGTGTCTTTTAAAGTTTAGGGGCCATTTTGGTATGCAGGGAATAGTTTGAGTAGTTTACTCTTTACTTTTTTCAAAAGAAAGTATGTGTGTTTTCCAATTGTATTTGATGGTACATTCCGAGCAATGTTCTATTGTTCTAAACAGTGTTAGGTGGATACAAGGCACCTAGCAGTATTTTTTTTTTTCAATCTTACAAAATGAGATATTGCTAGAAATATTTCTTTGAAATGTATAAGGGTTCTCCAATCAAAAACTGTTTTATAATTCAAACATAAAAGAAGAAGAAGCAGCAGCTACTTAAAAGAAATCTGTCCACCGGCCTTATTTCCCCCCTGAACTGCCTAGGCGCCTATACTGCCTAACCTACACAGCTCGCCTTAGCGCCTGGATGATGTTTCCACTGCCTAGTGCAGCCTTTGTGAAGCGGATAGGCACCGCTTAGTTCCAAGCCATCATTTAGGCAGATTTTCAGAACACTAGTTTTGAGCTTGGCCAATTTTATGTTTTTAGGTGTAGTTTGATTGGGTTTAAATTTTTTCGCGTAACTTTTCTCCCGTCACGGTATTTTGAATAAATTTATAATCTATAATTACACAAAACATGACCAACAACAGTGGGCAAAATTCAATTCAATTTGTTGAAATATTTTTCACCATCTTACTTTCACCAGAATTATACAGATTCGTAAAATGTAGCTGTTTCTACCATAATACTCTCAACTTTTGTTAATGTACCTTACTGTGGCACTTCTTTTGTAACAGGTGCTGATGCCTATTACTCTCCGATCCCAAAGCAGTTGATGTTTTCCTCACCCTCTTGTAGTTCAGACCGGGCAGCCCCTCACAAGATTAGTGAACAGTTATTAGCACTTAGTAAACTTGAATTCAGGAAAACCTTCCTTGTGCTGAGTTACATTGGCAGGTGAGTTTCGTTTTCATTCTGCTGGTCATTATGGTTCAGCGTATACTTGTATAATCGTGTTGTGAAATTCTTTGGCTGATTTTGTGCAGGGAGAATCTTGAGAATGTTATGTCTGTTATTGATGCCAACAAAATTTTAGGAGTGAAAGACCTCCCTATGGAGGTTTTCGAGTCTAAAATTTGGAATACCTATGGCCAACATTACTGTGCTAAAACAGATAGAAGCAAGGTGAATATATTATATATGTCTCAAGTATCCCATAGTGCTTGATAGTATATTATCATTGAATTTGATTACATTTTCGCATTCTAGTGGACTGTGAACTATTTAACAAATGCAGTCAAATAGTTGTTCAAGTGTTTTGGCTCAGCTTTACTTGTTCCATATTCTAGTTTTCATCTCTTCGCTTTCCTCCTTCCCTTCAAAGTCCAAATATTGGTAGCAGAAAACATCTCCAAAAACCTTTCTCTTTGGACCTTTCCATTCAAAGTTCGAACACCTTGCATCAACAGAGTACCATCTCCTTTCTTCGGTAATATACTACTTATTTCAAGTTTCGTCAAAAGTTGTATTCCATACAATTGTACAAAACAAGATATTTTTGCCTATGCAACATATTGGTATCAAGAGTTTCTCCTTGCACAAAGCACACCAATTGGTGATAGAAGACATTTGGCCTTCACCTTTGCAAAATGTTAAGAACTATCTCCCCAAAATCTTAAGTTGTATATCATGCTCTTCAACAGTCCCCTTAACATGGGACCCCACTTGCATGTGGAGAGACAAACCAAGCCAAACGTGCACTGTTGTGCACAAACAACAACATGCATACTGCACAAATACAAAGGGGGAAACAAATGCAAGCCGGTGGATTCAAACCCGAGATCTTGCGGAACTTGATCTACCAAGTTAGGAACCATCTCTTCTATAAGTTTAAGATGTTAGGTAGTGAGCCAACAATGAATATCATGTTATTCAACACAGCAAATCAAAAGTATTGATTTTACTGTGAGCAACTAACCAAGCAAATATATTAATATAAGATGGAACTCTAGCTCACCAAATGAGAACATTGTAATTGGAATCAACAAGGACTTCAAAAGATGTGGATGACGAAAAACTCTCCCATCCAACAACTACCTCCCTCTATCACACAGCCTTAGCGATAACCGTACCCCACTGATTATGTTTAAGAGCATGATATATATTGTTGGACCATTACCTAACAACTTAAGCTTATGGGTGAGATGGTTCCTAACTTTGGTGAGGGGAAGTTTTGAAGAGCATGACATTCCATCTAGATTTCACATGGATGTAGCTTCCAAGACACTCGATTATCAGCAGAGGCAAGGGAAAAAATGGAAGTATTTTTATCAGTGAAACTCGGTAGAGATGAGTAAAGCGGAATTAGCTCTCCAGATATCCTCCCAAAACTTCATCCTCATCTCATTTCCATCTTTTAAGTTATAAAGTTGAAGAAATTTTTAAGGGCAATAGAAATGAATTTCAAAGGACTTCATGGTTGACCCTCTTTTTGACAACTTTGAAGTCCCATCGATTCTTCTTTACTGTATATTTACCTTGGATTATGTTATACAATAATATGCTTGCTGGCAGCTATGGACATCACATTTTCAGATTTTTGGAGAGGATTGTGTGCTCATGTCTGCCATGCCATGAGGCTTTATTTCTTCAGAGCTACATAGTTATCTGAGTGAGTGGGTTAGTCTAGTGGTAAAGGCACCCACCTGGAATTGGGAGATCCCGGGTTCGTGTCTCGCCAAGGGCGGGGAGAGTTTCTTAGTTATTTGTAGTGAAGGGAAGAGAGTTAGACCTTCCCTTTTATGAAAAAAAGATAGTTATGTCCTTGTAGGAGATATGAGAATTTTTTGCATGATGGGTGTCATTTGGGTGGTTTGATCTGAGTGAAAATGCTAGAACTTTGAGGGATCAGAGTCCCTCGAAATATATTTTGTTAGATACTCTTTCTTGCTTCTCATAAACCCTTGTAGCAAGTAGTTTAGACGACTTTCAAATCCAGATATTGGACTTCAGACATTGGATATTTTTTATTACCTTCCCTAATTTCTTTGTAATATTTTTTTTTCCTTCATGACACAATGGCTCATTCTTCAGCTCTTCCTTCATAAAATCTGTTATTCTGATAAAATAAAAATGCTGGTCAATTGACTCGTATTGCACTATTGTTGTCCTCTTACTCATACAAAACTGCCTTGTTATTGTTTTGTCTTGCAGTATCCTGATTGGGATTCTGGGAGGACGCACCTTTATTATTGTCATGTGTATTCATATGGAAGTTATGAATTCAAGGTTTGTGCGTCTACACTAGTTAAATTTTATCTACAACCGGTGGTTTACATTTTTCCTCATCAGCATGTTCCTTTTGCTGTTTTTACGCTTATTGTACAATATTCAAATGGTTGTTACTTTACAGTTAGAGAGAGAGAAGAAAAACCAAGATGTTTGTTTGCAATGTATTCTCTATATGATATTCCAGGGCATGGCCATCAGTGGAGCTCTTATTCTTTCACCAGCAAGTGAGATTGCTGCAAAACAGTGCATTACATTTTAATTTTAGAGCAAGTATTTTTAACTCATACCTACCAAAAAAAGTGAAAGGCATTTTTTGTCCTGCTTTTTTTAATGCGAAATTAGAGTTACCCCATGTTTTCATAATCATTAGATTTTGCCCCACTATATGTGGGGGAATATCAAAGAATTACGTGAAATTTGGGGTGGGGGGGGGGGGGGGTGTGCTAATTTCTAATTTCTTACGCATTTGTTTAACTTCAACGCCAATTTAAACAATGCACCAAGTTCCACCCAATGCCGACATTAGTTCTAGAATCTAGATATTCACAAGATTCCCCTTCATAAACTTGCCCCAAGTGAGATCTGTCATAGGCTCTTGGAGGTACCATCTAACCCAAAAATATGGGCTCAAATGTTTGTTGGGTTTAATATTGATAAACTTGTAGGAAAATGATAACTTGTGCCCTAGGGGTACATGTTAAGTATATTATGCATAGAAAGAAAAATAATCTCATGTGTGAGAATTCATGCCCTATTAAATGTGTATTTAAACTTTTTTCTTGCTATAAATGGGTTGATAATATGTGCCCTTAGGGCACACGTTAAGATGACCCAAACTTGCATAGAAAAAAAAAAGTCCTTCACAAATTATTCAAATTGAGAATATATTTACAAGTTCAAACCTGTCTACCATCCTTGCTCATTCCAGAATTAATCAAGTACTGAAAATCCCATCGACAAAGATTATAAATGACAATGATTCAGAAGTCCCCCAGATGACCACTATAATGACAATGATTGAGAGATTCTGCTTACAGAAGTTTGAAGAAATAATACTCTTATTATTCTAATTTCACTGTTGAGATTATAAATCCCACGTCGGGAAATTGAAGCCTCCCAAGGCAATATAAAAGATAGAGGGGCTACTCTGCCCCTTGCCAATTGGTTTTGGGTTAGATGCTATGAACTCTAATATAGTATCATAGGGTAGGATATTCACCGTCCAATATAATCAGTCCACATTGAATATATAAGATAGAGAGGGGCTAGCGATTGTTGAGACTTTTGCACCAAATTCATCTGGTAACATGTTTAGCTTTCCTTGATCTCTTGAGTGCATATGAGATGATGGAAGCTTAAGCCTTGGAGAGTTCGATTCATGATCTCTTCACGTTTACTATCTCAAAAGGGAGATATATACTTGTCAACTCACTGGCACTACACTGGATGACTTGGAAAAGAGTTATACGTCCCCAAAGGAATGTCATTTTGGACGATGACCCATCTGTTTCCTTTTCCTTTTCATTAATTGCCCTACAAACAATATCTAGATGTTCACCTTCTACTTTATCATCTTCTTGAACAATAATTGGATTGGGCCCAGGACGATATAGGCTTATCATAGTCGAATTACTTGTATGAATAAAGTGTTGTGAACCTCCTTCAGTATTCAAAGTAGAGTGAAAGCAATGTTGATTTTGTACTACATTGGAAGTAGTCCTTGATATGTTCATTTGACGTTGTAAAAGGTGCTGGAACTGTCCTATAATTAGTGCCACTTAAAAATGGTGCCCCCCAAGATCGAGACCTGGAAATTCTAGCTGTTGTACATTTTAAGAACCTCCTGCTCGACTAGTGCCCTTTGGAATGTATGCTTTCCACTGTATAATGGCTGCCGGAACAAGTTTCACTTTGGCTCAGACCTCAAACCAACTTCAGATTGAGCACTTTTTTGACGGAAATCTTTTAGGGATTTTTTAAATGTGCCCCCTATTTTTAATGTGAGTTTAGATTTAACTCCCTATTTTCATAATCACTGGACTTTGCTCCCTGCATGCGGGTAATTTCAAAGTATTACCTAAAATTGGGGACGGGGGGGGGGGGGGGTGGGGTTTAGTGTCTGATACTTTTTACGTAATCAGTTGACGCGATCCCTTGTTTCTACGTAATTCTTGAGATTCCCTCGCCTCCAAGGGGGCAAAGTCTTAGCGAATATGAAAGAGGGGGGTTATGTCTAATGTCAAATATGTAAAAAAAGTCCAAACTTTTACAACATGATTTAGAATATATAGTTAATTGATCAACCCTTGGAAGTACTCTTCTTTTGACAAGTTGCCTTGATTAAATATTAATTTTTTCTTGGACAACTTACCAATTACCATGATATTTTGAAAGCATATTCTTCGATTGAGTCTTGGCTTTGCAATGTGCTTTACTGGTGGGATCATGCCTAATCTCTTTCAACACTTATCCACCACACTTGTCATTCTTGTAAATTTGACTTTGCCTTCACACTATATCGATCATAGTACTCGTTGATAGAACCAAGACAAACAGAGAACACTGCAGGATCCTACTTCCTCCAGTTTTTGAATCTTGAAGCTTTTATGTTACAATAATTAAAGATCTCTCAGTTGATAGGATAATCTCTCATACCAAAATTTGATGAGATAAGATACCAGATATTATGTACTTTACAAATTTTCATCTATATTGGGTTTCCCGTCAGTTACAAACTAAAATGTTAATTTGAAATTCCAAGCTCATTTTCCATTGAAAACGTAATGCCACAAATTGTCATGTCCATTGTGTTTCATCATTCAGGGTCCATATCTGGACACAGCGAGCAATCACCTACAAAGGGCGTTAGGAGATGAAAACATATTGCTTGTCGACTTTAATGAAGAGGCCATGGAGACCAGTTTTTACAAGGTTGCTGAAGAAGGAATTCTTGTTTGTTTGAGGCGCTTTCGTTTTTTCGGTAATTTTGTTTCCAGAGCCCTTGATCTGCCACTTAGGCGACATACAAATTTGGTTATGTCTCCTAAGTGTACAATTTCCCACTTAGGAGACATACAAACTTGATTATGTCTCCTGGCAATCTTTTCCTTTAAAAATAAATAAATTAATTAATTCTTGCTTTCTGTATCTCCACGTATCAAAAAACTACTATATAGTTTGGTAACTCCTCAAGTGTTTTTTTGCTTATTCTTGTTTTTCTTGTTAATCCTAATGGCAGTTTCATCTGTTATCAAGTATTGGTTTATAAGTGTATTTTACTTGCATTTAGGCATAAATTTTAAAGGAAGCATGATTGAATGAAGTAACTTGCTTCTCGGAACTCGAACCATAATAATTCATACTTTTCATTGTAACATGTGTGTCTATGTACAACCAGAATAAAAAAAAAAATTCTATAAAAATTCCATCATACATAATCGTGTAATTAATACTTCATGTAGGATCCAATCCCATGGTAAACCGAAAGAGCCTAGGTGGCTGATTATATATTAATAAATAAAATAAAGTGCTAATTGTATCTCTAAAAAGGACATTAAGATATCCATTAATTGAACATTTCTCATAATGCAAACATGGAAAAAAAAAAAATTCAAAACAAAAAGGAGCGAGAAACTCGACCAATCCTTCCCAACTGCCATATCGCCTGCCTAGCCGGGGAAGGCAGCAAACAATGGGTACTGCCTACCTGGGGATTTTTAGAACACTAGTTAGAATTTATAAATAGATCTCAATTCTCAAATTTTTGTGGCATTGGCCCTGTTGTTTCTAAATTGCATTAGCAAGATTCTTTTATCTTCTGTCAAATCAGTAGTTTTACATCTTGTGTTGAAGTCGGGTTAATGTTTTCCCTCCCCCTTAATGGACATGGCTGCTATATTATCCAAATAATGTTGTCTTATAATATGATTATTTATCAGTTTTCAAAGAACAAGACAACAAAGAGAAAAAGAAAAGCCCAGCTTCATCATCCGCCAAATGCTGCTTCGTTCGAATGGAGTCGATTGCTCCCCGTGATGGTAGAGAAAATTATATTTTATCTAACAAAACAGTCCATGAAGCAAGATCAATTTTTATGCATTTGCACACGGTCCCTAGCATGGCCAAATATGCAGCTAGGTTGGTACTCTTTAGATTATCCTATTTACATTTAAGTGCTCCCACTCCCTCCATCTCAAATTGATGGTCCTACTTTGAATTTGGTACTTTGATTTTGTCCCAAAATGGAAATTGGATTGTCAATTTGGGATATCCTGAAAGGAAGTGGGAGTATTAATTTGAGACAGTGGAAGTATGATTTTCCTTTTTCGAAATGTTTAGTTTCTAATTTGTGGTAGTGCAGGTTTTCACTGATTCTATCAAATACCAAGAAGCTTCCAATCGATCTTTCTTCCGTGTCTGTTGAAAGAATTGATGACATATGTTGCTATGTAAGGCTTATGCTTCTTTCTGTTAAAGAGCATGATATGCATTGTTAGCTCACTACTTAACATCTTAAGCTTTTGGGGCAAATGGTTCCTAACATAGGAAAAAAAATTCTTGCCCACCCCTAAACAATTGAAATCCATGGAAACACCAAAAAAGTAATAGAACATCTGACCAAATCATTCATCTCTTTTTCCACATTCTCATGTGTTGAATAGCATGATATATATTGTTGGCCCACTACTTAAAAGCTTAAACTTTTGGGAGAGATGGTTCCTAACATAGTATTAGAGCTTAGGTTTTGCAAGGTCTCAGGTTCGAATCCTCTATGCTTGTGCACAAAGTGCACCTTTGGTTTGGTTTGTCCTGCCGAGTGCGAGTGGAGGTCGCACGTGAGGAGGGGTATTGAATGGCATGATATACATTGTTGGCCCACTACTTAACATCTTAGGATTTTGGAAGAGATGGTTCCTAACATCTTAAAAAGTAGTAGTGTTTTTAATAATTTTCCAACTTTTTATCAGACGCACCCTCAATTTACTTTATGTTTCTCTAGGCAGTCAACACACTTTATTTTTACATGAATTGTAGGATGAAAATGGTTCCAGTGTCTGCAATGAAGATGGAGAAGCACTTATACATACTGATGGAACTGGCTTCATCTCCGAAGATTTGGCAATGATGTGTCCAAAAGATTTCTACAAGGCAAAATATCTGAAGGATGAAAATCTCGAGGTCAAAGTTTTGATTTTGTTTTACTCTGCCTATTATCCACTTGCAACAGCTCATCTATCTATTACTATATCAAGTGAGAGGAGTTTTTGCATGCACTTGAAATTACCAAATTACCTGTCACGCTTTAGAAATAAAAATTGTTCTTGACCTAGGATTTCAATCCATGGCCTCAAATATGTAAAACATATGTTATCCCCACATGAACAAATGCCATCACATGTGTTTAGTATGTCTTAACAATCTACATAATGTTAATTACTAAGTATAATATTGCAGATGGATCAAGTGTGCCGCAAGTTCTAGTGTGTATAAATACTTGAACTGAGACTAAAATTTTTCAAACAGAAGAATTTGTAATGCTTATTGGGTTGGCTTACTCAAAATGAGAGCCAAAAGATATATTTATATATAAAAGAAATAAATTCCCAATGTGGGACGATATACTTATGACTAAGCATATCCTATTACTAAAAGGATTTAACTCCTAATATCACTAAATAACCTAATAATAATCAAAGCCTAATTTCCAACATAAACAAGTAATCGCGTTCGTTTTCCTTTCATTGGTTCTTCTTTGCATTATATTAGTGTATAATACAAGTAGAGTGTAGTCAACATACAGTTTTGATAGAAAGCTTTTTCTGCTTTCATTGGTTCTTGTGTGCAGTATTCATGCAAAAAATTTAAACCCTTGTCTCTGGTTTTAATTAATTTGTTTCTTTTCATCTTCTATAGTAGTATAGTACTCCCTCTGTCTTCAATTAGGAGTCCTGTCTTGAAAGTCAAAACGTTCTAACATTTCAAAGAGTCCGTAAACATCCCTTGTTAATTGTGTGTCAAAATTAGATTAGGATTTTGGTATATCAATGTTTCTTGATCATGTGAAGTTCGAGGATAAATCAATGGAGGAGCTGATAGGGAAAAAATATAGCATTAGGGAACCAGTAAATGTTCTTAATATTTTCATGGCATATGCTTGTCAAAATTTTCCCATAGATTGCGTCTTGTTATGCAATGTTCTCATTGTTCTTAAAAAGTCAACTGTCACGTCTGATTTTTTCTTCTCTCTTTCTTTTTCTCCCCTAGCCTTTGCTGATACAGTGCCGCTTGTTCAACGAAGGGTGTGCTGTTAAAGGAACACTTCTTCTGAATAGAACGGTATAATGTGCTATCTACGTTATAATATATCTTGTTCTTGGCAGTGTTCAATCATGGTGGGCTAATCAAATCCCAAGCATTCTTCAATTAGCTTGGGTCACTCAACAGCTTCTATCCTCTTAATTTATTTTTATTTTTAAAAAAATTAGACAATTGTCGCAAGTATTAAATATCAAAGGTGAAACTCAAAGTTTGAACATAAGAAAATTGTTTATAGTTTTGGATTACGAGTATTTTAAGTTCTTGGTTTTAGTTTTACCAACTCTTTCTTTGATTGAATTATCTCCATTCAAACTTCATGGTAGTTAATGATTTTTCTCTCTTTCAACTATGTAGCTTCCAAAGAGAACAATTCAGATCAGACCCTCCATGGTCAAGGTTGAGCCAGACGAAAAACTTAAAAATACACAATCTTTGAACTCATTGGAGGCAGTTACGATAAGGTACCCCTTCATGTATAGTTTTATACTTTTTGTGTGCTTGTTTTCTCAGCGCGTTTGTTGACATTCTGTTATTATGACATAAATGATTAGAGTACCATATCAGTTTTAAGAATAACTTAACAAAGTGCCAAAAGAGCCCTCATTTCAATATTTCGGAGATCTGAAAAATAGATTTTCTTATATATATACATATATATATATATATATGTATGCATGTATGTATATGAATGTCTTGGAATATCGTAGTATTTAAATATAGAGTAATGGGATGGTAGTACTTTCTGAGGGAACATAAAAATTGTGCACTTGCTTTGCTTTGGGCCAGCCCATTTATTCAAGCGGCCTACCATTGGGCCAAGCCGAAGACTTCAAACCAATGAGGATTTAGGTTGAATATGTACTTAAAAAGAGAATCTATGCTGAGAAGGTCGTAATGACGTCACCCAATGACAGGGTAAAATAATGGTTTAGCCGAGATGGGTGCCCTCACTAGTGGGCATACGACATCTATACAACATAAGAAAAATGTGATGCCTGGCCAAGATGGTCGTACCAACCATTGAAAGTACACCTGTAAAGTGAAAAGTTAGTTGTGCATAAGAATTAAGCCACCTGTACAGCAATGGATTGGCGACCATGTTTACCCAATGTGGTCATTTTACTATTCATCCTAATATGGTATTGTAACCAGGGGCGGAGCCATGTAGGGTCCAGGAGGGGCCATGGCCTCACCTGGACTTTTGGCAAATTTTGACTGAGTATAGGGGCTTGTGTGCGATAGTACAAAAGATGAGGGGGAGTTTGTTTAAACTGTATAATTTTGGGGGCCATGTTTTGCAATTTAAAATAGGGTACAAGTGAAAAAATATAGTGGGTGAGGGGGTTTTGTGCGATGAAACATGTAAATTTGGGGGCTGAGTTTTGTAATTTATTGTAGTTGCCCTTTTTATTTGTTTGAACCTCAGTCGTAGCACTAGTCTTACTGCACCAGCGCACTCCACTTCCTTCTTCTTTTTTTGCGACTTTTAGCCTCTTAATTTTAGTATATCATTTTTAACTTTTCTGAAATATCAAAACAGAATGGAGAAGTATTTTAGTAAAAACTTGGCCTTTAAACATAATTATTGAGTTTGATTTGGCTTAAAAAAAATTTGGCCCCCCTTGTAAAATTTTCTGGCTACACCATTGATTGTAACTCTAATTCTATTCATATAAATAGAAAAAGGGTGTTCCAAAATATAAGGCAATTAATAATAGACATAGAGAGCTGGTAGCTTGTATCTTTAATTACCTTCGAGTCTAACACTACCGGAGGAATCTACCATCACCCAAAAATAATCCTTGTCTCCTTTCTCTCTTTTATTTACTATTTTATTGATTTTGCTTGTAACTTATCTTGTGGGGAGACCCAAATTTTTGGCACCCACCCTTTCCATCATAAGGTATGTTGGGTGCTTCTCTAAATTGACACATCTTTAGGCTTCGAGCCGGTGATTTAACATTTTAATTATGTTTACATGATGTTAAAAAAACCAACTGTTCAATTTGAGAATTTTTTCATAACCGAAACTATTTATCTTGGTTTTTTAAGTAATATAGAGTATTAACTATGCATACATACTATAATAAGTTACACCACACCGACAAATTAACAAGAACATAAAGTGCTTATCATATTAATCATCGTATATACAGTTAATATAACAATATTTGACAAATCATTGCCCCTAAATACAACAAAAATGTAGAAAATATCTACCATCTCGCTATCCTTTTAATATAGTTCTTTATTGGTAGGGTTTTTAGATGTTATTATGGGACCACATAGTTTTGGCTAACTGTTTTGGTTTCGTTGATTTGGTTCCCCATTTGTACTCTATGTAATGGGAAAGTCTTTGGTACATATGTGGATATTGTAATTCTAAATTAGTAAATTTCAACTTGGGCTAACCATTTTGGAGGAGCACCTGAGCGGTTACACTCTATGCTTTGTATATGAATATAAATCTCTTGCTCTTAATTTGGGCAACCCATTACAAAATTCTTCTATGCAAATGGACGGTTGTGTTGGGATTTGAGTAGCCCACCATTTGTGATAACTTAGCTTGTTTGCTAATTACAAAGATATTTGCCAATAACATCTGTGTAAAAATCCGGGTTCTTCCCAAAAATGGCTAGCCCAAGCTATAATTTAGGCCCCTTGAACCTGCAAGGATCTCTTACACTACCTATGTGAGATGTGGTTTGTTACATCGACTCCCCCCTTTAAGGTCCTAACGTCCTCATTAAGGTCGTTACATAGAGTATTATATATTAACGTCCCCACCCTGAATGTAGTGCCTTTTACTTTTAATATATAATACTCTAATACTACACTGGACCGGGTGAGGGCAGGGCTGGTTTGGGTCCAAATACACTCACAAGAGGGTTGGGTTTGGTCGGGTTAATTTTAAGGCAGTTTGGGTTCGGCTAAACTCGGGCCAAACCCAACTTGTTGCCATTCCTGGTTATAATTAAGCAAATCTTATTTTCATATGTACCCTGGATTTATTGTTATGTAAAACCCTAGCTAAACCAAGCTGTTAACAGAATGCGAGGAATCACAAGAAACAATATGTTACCGTAATCAAAGTTACCATGTACCTAGGGCTCCACAATAATGAAAATGATTTATGGAGAATAAAGAAGAAACACTTTCCAACAAACACAAGCAGATAAGGTGGTATTGGCAGCCACGCTCCACCGGGTGATAGAATATATTGTAGATTGGATCAAAACCTGAGTACAAACAAACCCTAGTCTTCTCTCTAGAACTTCCTTTCTAGATCTACCTTGAAAACTAGTGACAATTGTTTGATGATTAAAAAAAATAAACAAGACCTATATTTATACAAAGTAATCCTGTGACCAAAACCAAGTCCTAGTCGTAAAAGGACTAACTTCCAAGTCCTAATCGTAAAAGGAAGTGAGCCAATGAACTCACAATTATCTTAATTGAAAATCCTTCATTGAGCTGCTCGCGCTCACCTGTAAGGGTTTGTTTTTGTTGAGCATGAATTTCAGTGTTAGAGTTGAACCTTGTCCAGTGAGGGAGATGCGCTTTCCACCCTGCCTCCCCCGCACGCCTTTCTCATTTTCTGTGTGGATGGTTGGATATGGAAGATATCTTGCGAGTAAGACACTACTTAATCTGAATTAAGAAGGTGAAGGAGAGCGTGATATTTAATGAACCACCGCAAAATCAAGCTGATTTTTACACCGTGTTTCTCTCTATAGTTTGACACAAGGGAGAATATTTTCTAGAGTGTCATAAATTTATCTTGAAAAATTTTGGTACCCATTTAATAATTTCGTTCGGGATTTTCATCTTTCAGTAATAAACCAAGAAATGCTACTCTATCAAGGTACTTGATTGCACATCTATGCTATGGAGGGGTTCCACAAGAATTTTTTTTGGGTTTACTTAAAAATGCTTTGGAAGATGCTCCAACTGTGTACTCCAATATGCGCGCAGCACTAAAAGGTACATTGCTGAAAAACCTTGCTAATATAAGGTTGCTGTTTTGGTTCATTGCTTTCTTTAGACGGACCCGTTTTGAGACCATCTTAGGGACAGTTGTACCAAGTATTTAGTTACCAACTACAATGAAAGTGAGGTTGCAAATGTTCTTAATTTTTACATGTCTGACGATCTATTTCTTTGATTAGCCTTTTCTTTGACGACAAACTATAACTCCTCACTGTCTCTCTTGATACTACCATTCATTTACAATTTTAGGAAATTAATCTATTTTCATTACCCCCACCACCCCAGCTGCCAACCCCTGTTTTTCCTTCTCGTCCCAAAAAAAATGCTCTTCCTTGTTGAGCAACTCTTTTTTCCCCCCCATGAAGTGTTGAAAATCAAACTTCCGTGGTTTGTCGAGTTATAGCTTGAGCATGGTGGTATTAGCTTGATTCCACTATTTAGTTTATATTATGTTAATGTTTTGTTGTCTTGGTCGATCTCTCAGAGTTAAAGGTTTTGATTGAGTGAGTAATTAATTATTGGTCATTGGTTAAATTAATTAACAATGGTTATTTGGGCGTAGGGTTCGTTCTGTATTATTTTTTCCCACTTTGCGATTCATTGTAAATAAACAATTATCAATATATTTCACATTATGACACAACCTGTTTTCTGCCAATTATTATTTTCTTTTGTGTAGCCTTTCTATCAAGATATCTATTGCCCTCGCGCGGTGTGCCTGTTATCGAGTCTTGCATAGTCCTCCTTTGCTTCCTAGTGAATGATGCAATTAGCTAGGTTTTCAGTTAACCCTTATTGAGGTGCTTTTGCTTACACATGGGCTATCATAACCAGCCATGTTGTGGTCCACTTGCTGCCCCTTTTCTGCAGCTATAATGTTATTTTATGGTGGTATTGTGTTTGTCTGTTCAACCCGTTTGGTCTTCGTGATGACTTTGTATTGGGACATCGTTCCCACCTTTGGTGCAACTTCATTTGATTTTTCCATGAGTTAAAGCTTTTTGGTCAGACACATTTTCAAATATAAAGAGACCATTGGGGTATTATTTGTAGAATTGAATACTACTCGCGCACTCGGGGTTGGGGGTGGGTGAAAGATTTTCCAAAAATGGATAAGCAGCTGCAAATTGTTTATTTATTTTTTTGTTGACCCTCTAATTTCAGTATGAGTTGTTGGATTAGCTTGATTCATGGATGGGTTAACTTGGTTAGACGGATTTTACTTTCTAGCATGGTACTTTGTGGGTTTTTTTGACTTCTCCTCTTATTTTTAGGGTGCTGCTATTGACACACACCTATTTATTCTGTAACACTCTCTTAAAAAAAATGTTGATTAGTCTATTGACACATACCACTTTTTTTTATTTTTAATTAATAATTAAACTACTAAACACTCTTTTAAACAACTTCTTCTTCTTCTTCTTCTTCTTCTTCTTCACCACCACCACCACCACCATCATTTCTGCCTCTTCTTCTTCATCATCTTTTTCATCATCATCATCATCATCATCATCATCATCATCACCACCACCATTACCACCACTACCTCCATCATTGTTGATACCACCACATCCAAATCATTATCCATCTCCAAAAGAAGTAGGATACTTATATTTTGGTTATTGCTTTACGTTTCCTTTCATTTATAAATCATTGGATACAAACAAATGCAAAAAATAAAATAAAAATTAAAAAAAAAAGAAACAAAACATGAAGAATGTTTACTTGGTCCTTAAGAACCGAGTGTTGAACAGCTTACTCGGTCCTTAGGAACCGAGTGTTGTACAGCTTACTCGGTTCCTTAGAACTGAGTAAAGTACAACTTACTCGGTCCTAAGGAACCGAGTTAAGCTTTGGGTTATTTTTTCAATTCCACTCGGCTCCTTAGGACCGAGTGACTTGTACTTTACTCGGTTTCTTTCGGCCGAGTATGATGAACAACACTCGGTTCCTAGGAACCGAGTAAACCTTCATCCATGACAGAATTTTTTTTGATGTGGTGTGTGCACGGATGGAACTTTTTTTAGCCAATAACAAAAAAGTTCAAGAAAAAAAGAGTGGAACGATTAGATTGTTAAAGAAAAAGTTAAACGAACAAGATTGAAGATGAGATTTGTGGGGTGAGTGGTGTGATTTGTTTTTTTGAATTATAAAGAGAGTTAAATGCTTAATTCTAACCGGAATTTCTGAAAAATCGTTAATGGCAATGTGTTGATTTGTGGAAGAAGAAGATTGAAGATGAGAGAGAGTGGAGTGGTAGAGAGTAAGAGTGGAGTGTTTTTTAGATGAATGTTAATTAATCCTAAAATTAAATGTGGAGTGGTGGAGTGTTAAGAGAGTGAGAGTGTACCTATGAAGTGTTAGAGAGATATGGAGTGTTAGAGAGTTAAATGGTGTGTGTCAATAGTAACCCCTATTTTTAATTTAAAATTAGTCGTGCCCCCAGCTTCTCTTATCCTTATACATAACCTTCTAAAAAATAGCGGTGCTTTAACTCTTGTCCTTCAATTGCCTTCATTTGAAAACTCTAAGCTTAATATTTTGCTCTCTCTAAGACCCAAATAAATCCTCCTCTAACCTCCTCCTTTTTATATAAATTGGTGATGTTGATCTTAGATTGGTAGATGCACATTGTTGCGATTTTGATTTTCCTATTAGTTAATTACGAAGTTTTTGGAGGATAATTTGAAATGATTATTGGACATCTGTTCTTTTCCTATTAAGTTTCTCTGCTGTTATTTGCTCGACTTGTGTTACTTCTTATATTTCCTTTACGTTGTGTAAGGAGAGGGATTTTTGGAAGGAATAGAGGGCATCATTGCCAGATTGCAAGAGAGAGAGAGAGACATTAGCGTTTAAAATTTTGATGGTAATTTAGGCAAGTCAAAAAATAAATTAACAGGGTTAGAGCATTATAATTTAAGAGGGTTATGCCTAAAATTTGGAGTCATTAATTACTTTTGTCAACAGATAATTTATTTAAGGGTGATTTACCTTTTGACCCCCATTTATTTACCCCTATTTCACTTTGGCACCCAAAGTTTGCAATAATTACCCTTTGACACCCATTTGGACGGATTCCGTCCGGTCAAAAAGTCAAACGGTTAAATTCTTTTTCAATACCGAAAATACCCCTGTGGCTAGATTTAAATGAAAATCAAGCCATTTTCACAAGGCCATATCTCACTCAATTCACGTCCAAATGATGTGATCCACATATGGTTGGAAAGCTCTTGCAACATAGATTATGAATACATTAATAATATACGATAATAATCAATCTAATTGCCTCGAAATTGCTGCCAAAGTTGACAAAAAATTACTTTTTTCAAAAAAATGTTTCACGAAGCCATTTTCGCAAGGCCATATCTCACTCGATTCAAGTCCAAATGATGCGATATACGTATCATTGGAAATATCTTGCAACATAGATTATGATTACATTAATAATATTTAGTAATTATCAATTTAATTGCCTCGAAATTGCTGCCAAAGTTGACAAAAAATCACTTTTTTCAAAAAAAAAGTTCCACGAAGCCATTTTCACAAGGCCATATCTCACTCAATTCACGTCCAAATGATGCGATCCACATATGGTTGGAAAGCTCTTGTAATATAGATTGTGAAAACATTAACAATATTCAATAATAAGCAATCTAATTTCCTCTAAATTTCTGCCAAATTTGACAAAAAAACTCACTTTTTTTGATAAAAAATCACTTTTTTCAAAAGAAAGTTTCACGAACTGTTTTTCACAAAGCCATATCTCTCTCGATTCACGTCCAAATGATTCGATCCATATATGGTCTGAAAGCTCTTGCAACATAGATTATGAACTCATTAATAATATTCAACAATAAGTAATGTAATTGACTTGAAATTTCTGTCAAATTTGACAAAAAACTCACTTTTTTCAAAAAAAAGTTTCACGAATTCATTTTTACAAGACCATATCTCACTCTATTCACGTCCAAATGATTATTATTAAATATTATTAATGTGTTCATAATCTATGTTGCAAGAGCTTTCCGACCATATGTGGATCGCATCATTTGGATGTGAATCGAATGAGATATAGCCATGTGAAAATGAGTTCGTGAAACTTTTTTTGAAAAAAGTTATTTTTTATCAAAAAAAAAGTGAGTTTTTTTTGTCAAATTTGGCAAAAATTTCAAGTCAATTAGATTGCTTATTGTTCAATATTATTAATAAGTTCATAATCTATGTTGCAAGAGCTTTCAGAACATATATGGATCGCATCATCTGGACGTGAATCGAGTGAGATATGGCTTTGTGAAAAACAGTTCGTGAAACTCTCTTTTGAAAAAAGTGATTTATTTTCAAAAAAAAAGTGAGTTTTTTTGTCAAATTTGGCAACAATTTAGAGGAAATTAGATTGCTTATTATTGAATATTGTTAATGTTTTCACAATATATATTACAAGATCTTTCCAACCATATGTGGATCGCATCATTTAGACGTGAATCGAGTGAGATATGGCCTTGTGAAAATGGCTTCGTAGAACTTTGTTTTTGAAAAAAGTGATTTTTTGTCAACTTTGGCAGAAATTTCGAGGCAATTAAATTGATTATTACTAAATATTATTAATGTATTCATAATCTATGTTATAATATCTTTCTAACGATATGTGGATCGCATCATTTGGACTTGAATTGAGGGAGATATGGCCTTGCGAAAATGGCTTTGTGAAACTTTTTTTTGAAAAAAGTAATTTTTTGTCAAATTTGACAGCAATTTTCATGCAATTAGGTTGATTATTATTGAATATTATTAATGTATTCATAATCTATGTTGTAAGAGCTTTCCAACCATATTGGATCGCATCATTTGGACGTGAATTGAGTGAAATATGGCCTTGTGAAAATGGCTTGATTTTCATTTAAATATAGCCACAGGGGTATTTTCAGTATTGAAAAAGGATTTAACCGTTTGACTTTTTGACCGGACGGAATCCGTCCAAATGGGTGTCAAAGGGTAATTATTGCAAACTTTGGGTGCCAAAGTGGAATAGGGGTAAATAAATGGGGGTCAAAAGGTAAATCACCCATTATTTAACCATAGTTAGGTGGGCATGGGGTTCGTTTGCGTTCTATTTATGCCCACTTTGGGATTCATTTTACACATACAATAATCAATGTATATATTCGATGGGTGGAAAGGAGGGTTCTTATCTAGAGGAGGGAGACTCACGTTGATTCAATGGGTAAGCTTGCCAATGTATTTGTTGTCCATTTTCTGCCTTCCAGTAAAGGTTAAGAATAAATTGGGAAACGAAGAAAAGATTCTTGTGGGATGGTTGGGATGATAATAAAAAATATCATCTCATTAATTGGGAAATTGTGTCTAAAGCAAAAGATATAGAGGGGCTGTGTATTGGGAATTTGTTAAATTGAAATAGTGCTTTGCTAGGTAAATGGTTGTGGAGATTCCCACAGCCAAAATTCCTTATGGCGCTCCATCCATAAAAGCAAATATGGATTAAGCGACAATGGGTGGGACTCCAAAGTGGTTTGTGAAGGGTCTTAAAGAAGTCCTTGGAAATTTATTTCTCCTGGTCTTGAATCATTTTGGATCACACAAGATTGGAAGTGGCTGAGGGATGATCAGATTTTGCGAGGACAAGTGAATAGGTGAGGTTGCTATGATTAGATCTTGTGAGGACAAGTGAATAGGTGAGGTTGCTTTCCATTCTTTGTTTCCTCGGTTGTATAGACTTCCTTTGAATAAAGGAAAGTCAGTATCTCCTTTGGCTTCTCTAAAGGCTTGTTTGGTTTGAGCTTTTGAGCTTTCTTGGAATCTTAAATTCCATTCTATTAAGATTTTGATGTTTGGTTGGTGTTTTAGATAAAATTTTATGATTCCTAGAAAACCTAAATTCCCCCATTTTGCCAAATTTCATTCCCTTATAAATTGGGGGGAATCTTGAATTCCTTTTTGGAGGAATCCACTTTTTTTTTTTTCCAAAAAATGAAAACAAAAAAAAAATTACTAGAAAATGAATTTTTTTTTCAGAAAATGAAAAAAAAAAAAATTCCCAGAAAAACGAAAATATTATTTTTTTTCCAAAAAATACAATATATATATTTTTTCCCAGAAAACGAAAATATTATTTTTTCCCATAATTTTTTTTTTGTTTTTTTTTTGCCGATTTCATTAATAAAACTCCAACCAAACGAGCATTAATAGATTGAAATAAAGGATGCCAGGAATAAAGGTTTCCTGTCATTTAGAATGTCAATTTCATTCCTAAAGCTCGAACCAAACGAGCCATAAATTCGAATCAAATAACGTCTTGAAATCTATCATTTTCTAGATCTTTCAACGAGACGGAGTACGAGGAGTTTGTTTCTTTAATGACCATCATCGAGGGAGTGAGATTGTTTCCCGGTTGTAATGATACGAGAAGGTGGCTACTGAATGGGGAAGGTTTCTCTTGCTCTCCTTTTTTCAAATCTTTCATCAATTCCCCATCGGATACTCACTTCACATCTTATAAACTTATCCGGGCAGCAGGGTATTCCTTCAAAAGTACGAGTTTTCACATGGTTAGTGGCTCACAGGAGGATAATACTTGTGACTTATTGCAAAAGAGAAGACCAAATTATTGTCTATCCCCATCATGGATTTTTACACTGTCCTTATTCTTATTTTATATGGGCCAAATTGTGGGCTGAATTCACGCTTGTATTTGATTCTTATCGCGCTTGTCTTTTCTTTTATGTACTGGTGGTGGACAGCTTGTCCCCCCTTCACCTTGTACCTATATTTTTGAGAATTAATAAAATTTTGTTTTCTATTAAATATATACATATATATACTCTATTTCATATTTTGAAAGTCCATTATAACAAACGGAAATATTCGGATTTATTATTATTGAGCAGCTAGTGATCAACATTTTTCTTTCTACAGTTTCCATGATCCATGGAGAAACAGATGACAACTTCACTACAACGGGAATGATTTTATCTGGAATTCCTCTTAACGAGCCGTACCTTAAGCATCGTTTATCTAAATTTGCAAATGATGAAAGAAAAGGACTCAAAGAAGGAAAGCTTCCCATTAGTGATAGCTACAATTTAATGGGCACTGCTGATCCCACTGGACTCCTAAACAGAGATGAAGTTTGTGTTATCCTGTATGTACATTCATTGCCCTTACATCTTGAATAATAACCTAACCCTAAGTCATTTTAATGAGTAAATGACAACGATAATTACTAATCACAGGAATAGGGATGTCAAAATGATCCAACCTGGCAGTTTTTTACTTGACCCTAACACTGCCGGTTTTTAAAGACCAGGGTGGGTATGGGGTTCTAAAATAAAAATCCAGAAGGGTTCAAGTTTTCATTAATGTAACCCGTTTGACCAGACCCAGATATAATGTTTATATATATATATATATATAGCTATACTATATATAAAAGTACGAATAATTTAAGAGTTTTTCCTTTTTTTTTGTAAAGAAAAATATACCCCTTAATTTTATACAAAAGATTTTAAGATTTACATTAAATAAAATTAAATAGTATAACTCCATATATTTTTATATTAATATTAGTATTCCAAATAAATTCAAACTCTACTCTATTTTGCTAAAATAATTAAACAAAAAATTTAAATTAGATTTACATCAAATAAAATATTATAAGACTATAAGTGTATAAGTGTATAACTCCATATATTTTTATATTAGTATTACTATTCTAGATAAATTTAAACTCTACTTTATCTTGCTAAAATAATTAAACAAGTTAGAATTTGTGTTAAACTATGTGTTTTGAATAAGACTTTTATATAATTTCATAACAAACTTCCCAAGAAGAAAGCTATTTAATAGATTGTATTAAAATTACAAGGCTTTTAGGCCATTAAAAAAAAATCAAATGAATTTTACACTTGATAATATATTTTGTTTATTGTTATTATTTCTATCTCAAACTAATTATTCATTTGTTTTGTCTATTTGTTATTATTTTTATTTCTTATTAATTATTCAATTCTTAGTTATATATATTTGTTAATGGATTTAATGAAATTTGTCGAGCACTAAAATCACGTGCAATTCACGTGCACGAAAACTAGTTCTCTTTAAATACCTATATGATATCATATAATTGCAACCAGTCAAGATAGGTTTAGGCTTATGCATATAATAAATGGGTGGGTTTGAGATTTTCAAAACGAAACCTAACTGGTTGGGTTCAGGTTGGCCTATTTATAAGTTGGTCGGGTTCGAGTTTGGGGGCAGTTTTGTCAAACCCGAACCCGACCCCTTGCCATCCCTATGCAAGAACTAACATTATCATATCGTTTCCATTTTGTTTAGTCATACTGCGAATAGGAGTATGTGCAAGTTTACTAATTGTTTTTCTTTTTTCTAATGAGATATGCAGTGATAATGGTCAGATTTCAGGGAAGGTATTAGTGTACAGGTATCCTGGTCTTCACTTTGGGGACGTACATGTTTTGAAAGCTACATATGTTGAGGAATTGCATGAGTTTGTTGGAAATGCCAAGTATGCTATATTTTTCTCCACTAAAGGTCCAAGATCAGTAGTAAGTGAAATTGCGGATGGTGATTTTGATGGGGATAGGTACTGGGTCTCTAGAAACCATAAGGTGACGCTTATATTCTCTCTATTTATAGTCTTCAAGTAATACAATAACATGTTTCTTTCGCATATCTAAATGGTCACTCCACTCATCATTTTTATGAAGAATTGGTCATGCCTATGTCACTATCTATGTCTACGTCATTATTTTGTACCTAATTTTAACAATTAGTTTATTTAGATTTGTATAGATACGCATGTCTCTTTATATATAATTATATGTATATATATGTTTCTATTGCAATATGTGTAATGGGTAGAGTAGGGAATTTTTAGAGAGAGATTGAGATTGGAATGATAGTGTGGAATATTTGGGGGATACTTTAAACCAATATTCTAAAATGTCAGTGTGACACCCAAATCCCATTAAGAGGATCTTGACGCGAACCCGGATTGTCTTTTCTAGCCAGGCTAATGGATCCGCAACCCTTAACGTCGAAGACGCAAGAACTTGAAATCACGCGAAGTTGATGGAAGGCGAAAACCTCAACCCAACGCTTAAAGAAGCGTGAACCTTGGTATAGTCGAAGACGCCACAATCAATTGGTAGAGAATTGATTGATAAGTCAAGAACAATTGAATTAATTTAATTCAACATGTTCTTAGAGAACACAAAGAGAAAACTCTCAATATTATTAATCATCAAACTCATAATAAAACAATAATGTGTCTCCTTTAAATAGGAGTAAACAAAGCATTAATCCTAATTCCAAAAGGAAACTAATTCCTACTTAGAAAAGGAAAATAATAACACCTAGAATATCCCTAACACACTAAGGAAATTAATAATAATAAAATAATAAGGAAACTTATTCAAAAAGGAAGCTAGTAATCTAATTCCTAATTGAATAATAAAATAAGACAACTAAAATAAACTCCTAAATAATTAAGGAAATAATATAGGAGTCTTGAAATTCCATGGAATTCCTTTTGAATTTCCATGCTCTATCCTTGTAATTCATCATATGTGGATCATCATTTGGAATGCCATGAATCACCATGGTTGAATAGAAACTGGAGCTAGACCAGATCATATCAGATCTATCTTCCGGGATTTGGTTAATCACGGGTGCCGAACACAGATGGCAGGAAGATAAAGTGATAGTCCATGAGAAGAACGCATAATCTAATAAACAAGGCGAGGATTAATACTACATCCGTCTCATATATACAAACCATGTCCAACACGAGAGAGTAATAAAACATGTCAACAAGCCTCCAACTAGGTCCCAATTACAAGTCTACGACTCCATTAATACACACATAAGTTTTAAGGAGAATATAGTACATGTCGTAACTCCCGAATTAAACAAAATGCTAAGACATTGTCCTTCATGTGAAGGACCCTCAACTAGCTAAGGTAGAGAGGCAGTCTAAGGAGTAGTATCCTTCGTCTTCCCTTTCCCGAAAACCTTTGGATGTACCTATATGGAAAAATAATAAGAGTTAGTCAAACAAACTCATTGGGAACCATATAATAGATTTTATGCAAAAATACTAATTGGAAATCCTTAATATAAGTTTACAAGGTAATTCAATTATATTAAACCGTTAGAGAAGAAGTGTTAGTGTAATTATGTAAAATACCCCTTTTAGTGCAATGTATAACCCTCGTCAAACATAACCTTATGGTGTAATTGATATATGTTCCATCTCATAGATCTTGAGCCGATATATCCGTAATCCTCTCATCTATCCAAGCGTACACCAGGTCTACATTTCGTAGCCTTTCACTCAAGTGGTAGCTAAGCCTCTCGTTTGTTTCTGTGCAAGGCTTCGGGTCTTGCACCCAGGAGTCTCTGTCCCAACTTTCAGCCTTGTCCTAGGAAACCATAACTAGGACCGATTATAGACTAGCGCTAATAAATAATCTCATTTAGCTTTATCTCTGTTTCTAGAAGTAATTGTACAACATGTACATGTATTCCCATAATCATATATATATAATATCAATAACAAAATCAAACAGAGAATTATTGTATAGATACACTCGACAAGTATAATGAATCATTACCATATGTCTTATAAAAAAAATCCGCCGCTTGGACCTTTAAGAGAAAAATACAAGTTTCAAATCAAAGGTTATTTTCCATAAAATAGGGTTCAAGTGAGTTTTTGAGTAAACCAAGTGATTAGTCAAAATTTCTCGTTGAATCATGTAATTTGAACAATATTTAGGCCATTAGAACCATCAATTTTAATATTAAATCAAGTTTCTAACATACATACATAAAGACCCCATTTTAAACAAACTAGGGTTTATAGAATCTCATTGTAAAATCACAATCAAGCAATAATAAGTTGAAAAATAAGTTTTAGTACTAGATTCTCACGTCTACAAAGCTTTAATTCCTAAAATAATAGCTTGATGATGCTTCCTCGTCAAGAGTGCCAAACCCTAGAGCTCTACCACGCTTTAATAGAGGTGTAAGAGGTTGAAGATGAAGGTGGAGCTACAAATCTTTGAACTAAGTTTGATTCTATGGAATGGATGCATCACAAGCTACAAAACTCTCCTCTAACTAGTTCTCAAGCCTCACTTTCTCCCTCTAGTGTTACAAGCTCGAAATAGGGGTAGAAAGGTGTTTAAAAGTGAGAAAAATTGGATCAACTGTGGTCAAAATTTGACTCCAGGGTTCTGGGATAGATCCTAGAAACACACTGTCCAATTTTTTTGCTCTGGGATCGATCCTTGGCCTACAGTACTCAGTCCAGATGTTGCATAGGTCCCCAGATCCTCGAGATGCTGGATTCTCGTCCCGGGCCGAACATGAAAATTGTAGAGGGTAATGAGTTGAAACTTTGGCCTCAAACAGAGAGTCATTTGGACATCGGATGAAGAACTTATGGCCTTCCAAAGTTGGCCAAAAATTTAAAAATCGCATAAAATTAAAACATGAGATTATTGCCTTGACCACAATTTGGACCATTTGAATTACGAAACTATTGTTCATACAAACTTAGTTATACAATTATGGCATGTCTAAGGTTTTAAACCATGCAAAATTAACCCGGATCATAATGTTGCTAGTCAAAACGACATCTAAATGAAAATAAACATGAATAATTAAAATAGGGATATTACAGTCACGCCCAAATGAGGAATGGTATTGGTGCTTAAATATTGTTATATAAATCCCATAAAAATGGAGCTTACGCCTAGTTTTCCATACTTTGATTCACTGAAATAGGTTTTGTTACAACTGATTGTCTTGAACATTTTTGTCTAGAAGCCGGCAGAATGATATGCTCAGTTGTCCTTGTAACACTGTTCCCAAAATTTAATGAATCCCAAATACTTGGCCCTTAAATGTTGTTACACGTATATAACATTTTTTTCAAGATACTAAGATCTTTTTAGGTTATTATGAACTTTTAAGGTAAAAACTCGAAAGCAGTATTGGAATCAGTTGGGTGATGGTTTTATCAAGTCATTGTCACAGTCAACCTTACATAATCTTTTGTTCCAAACTTCGCATATTTAATTCCATAATTCTCTAGTAGGGGCATTTGCATAATGTTTCAGGATATCTACTTAATAGTTAATACAAATGGCATAGGTGTGTGTTGTCAGAATGAATGACAGAGCCTATATTCCTATGCAAAACCCCTAGTTTTAGCTCCCCCTTAAATAAGAAATACACTAATACGCTTTATCTTAACTGAGTCCGTTGCTGCAAATCCAAATCTTTCCTAAACAATTTGAATAACAAACGAAATATTTTCTTTATTTATTTTTGTTTGGGAGAACGATAAAGAATGTGGTTGGAAGAAAAATACCAAATTATGGAACTGCACATGGATTTACATTGTCGGATTAGTTCAATTAGATTCATAATTAATTTGTGTAGTAATTGTTGTAATTTGTTTAAAATTGGGTTTTTTCTATAGGCACCTAGTACTCGTTTGGTTCGCTCCTGGAATCCTAACATGGTCAATTCACACTAGAAGTCTTTTATAGTTCATGTCGAGAGGTTGAATCATAGGTTGATGAAGCTCAAACTTTCCATGTGAAATTACCATTTGGGTTCCCGGAACCAAACGAGTAGTTAGGGTTATTTTAGTGGAATGAGGTTAGGATGGTATGGTATTTTAGTAATCGAGTGTAGTTTAGCAGGTGGTTTTATAACATGATTGATTTCATGTAATCATGTTTATCCTGCTGTTTTCCTACTTTTTTATTAGATTTTTTAGAACTTCTTGTCTTCCATCTTGTAAATTGATCTTCTTGTAATAAATATCCTTGTTTCCTAAAAAAAAAATTAATTAAAAAAAAAAGAAATATAAGAATCTCCAAGGATGCGTTTGATAAAAACGTCAAAAATGATTGAAAAAGCTACTATTTTTTAATGAGAAATTGGATAAAGAGAGTGATTTGGTGGACTATTACTTCTCCGGTTTCTCCATGTAATCCAATTCTTTGATAATGGGTGCAAAAATTTTCAAGGAAAGGAGGAAAAGATTAAGAAAATCTAACCAAATCACTCATGTTTTTCCAGCTTCTCGTAAAAATCGTTTTCCAAACATTTTCCCTTTTTTTAAGCTAACGTACCCTTATAATTAATTAGGTTTATGAGTGGTATATCACTATATCCCCTATTAATTAGAGTTAAATATTGTTACTGTGATGTATGCAATTGTCTGCGATCATCGTCTTTAAATTCGCTTTCAATAACACATTTTTTGTACAATATGGAAGAGTCTTCAAGATTATAACTATTCACAATATGCACTTCAGCTATTGAAATATTTCAAACCAAGTGAACCCTGGAAACGTATGTATACAACACCAAAAGCAGTATGCAGAAAGCCCAGCGAGTTTACATCCGAGCAATTGGAAAAAGAATATTTTCAACTATTTTTAAATGCAAGGAAATCAAGGTATGCATTCGCAACTTATGTTGAAACATTTTGGTTATATGTTGATTAAAATTTGGTTTAATGCGAAAATCACATGGTGGGACTAAAATGAGAATATGGCTATTATTTTGTAAATCCTTATTGTATTTTCAAACTGTTTTTTGCGTTATAGCATCGCATTGTATGACCTAAAAATTTGAATATTTCAATCATGGCCCTCCTTTCTCTTTGTATCTTTGTCCTCCAATATTGATCAATTAATCTTTGTATCTCTAAGATAAATTCAAATTCTGCATATTTGGTTTTTCCCCAATTTTCAAAACAAGCCTCGAAAGACTACTTTTAATGGCATATGGTGGAGAGTGAAAGTAAACTTTTTTTTTTTTCCAAAATTACAAACTTAAATGCAATCATTTTTTGTCTATGTATCGGCTTTCATAAGAATTACCCCCTCAATCCCAAACTAAGAGTTAACTATTCCTTTTCGGGACGTACCAAGATAGGAGTCCACATGTTTTCTTTTCAGACATAATCAACGTACTAAATCTCACGAAAATTAACAACTTTTGTTCTTAACTGTTGATTGTGTTGAAATTGGTTTATCCTTTGAAAACCATGAAAGTCAATTATGAACTCTCCGAAGCAATCTACAAGAATCCCCACCCTTGCCTTGAGGTCAAGGGTTCGACGCATGGGGTGGGAGGGGGGATTTCCTTTATTTGTAATTAAGGGAGAGACTTAGACCTCCCTTAATTTAAAAAAAAAAAATGCCGAAGCCTTGTTACCATGTATTGAAGATATGTGAATTGATGGTAGTGTCATAAACACGGATTCGTTGGAAGCATCAACTTTATCCACACTATAAAAAAGGATAATTCGCTATAGAAATTGTAGGCTGTCGTTAGGGTCATTCATGGTAAGCATGGGTTCACTTAGTGGATAATTCGTTGCGCATTGATTTGAAGTGTCATAAGTGCAAATAAATAATTAAATAATGGATGATTTGTTGTGCATTAATTTGAAAGGTGTCTTGAGCACAAATAAATAATTATTAGTAACCTAGGAATATGTTATCACTAGTCAGACTCGTTCTATTAATCCCAAATTTTTGTAAGAATAGCTTCCTTCTTTTCAAGTTAATTGATCAACATCTGGTGTAAAACCCCGGTTTCTCACCCACAATGGATTGTCCTAATTGTTATTTATGTTCATTGAACCCAGATATAAGCCAAGGATCTCCTATTACAATACTAGTGTGGGACATGGGTCGTTACAAACTCCTACTATTAAAGCCCTAATGGTCCTCGTTAGGCTAGGGGATCACACCAATGATTCGGGCTCATTGTCGGCCTCATACACACCCTTACCACACATCCACATGGTATCTATTACTATATATTCAGTAAGAGGCGCTCTTCTGGTATGTACCTCAAATTACGGAATTACCCTTAATTTTGAAAAATAAACAATAGGTTTAGTGGGATTTGGACATTTGAGCTTTACTCTCAAAATGTGCAACTTAACCAATTTTTCAAACATGATCTCATTACTTCAAAAGATTTTACAAACAATTTAAGGCTAAGAATTACTAGGTGCAATATTCCACACACACCACATGTTCTAGGTCTTCTTTTTTTGCCTTACTGCATGTGTTGACTCGTTTTCACAATGGTAACTAGCGGGTCAACCCATTTATCACTCAAATTCGACAAGGCTTCATGCAAACCAACTAATGTCATGTCATGTTAGTGGGTTGTGTTGAAAATTTCCCTTCCTAACTGCATGTGTAACATGGCTTGATACTCCGATGTTGAGACATGCTATTTCGGAGGCTGAGGTTAAAAAATTATTAACAACTTTCATACTCCATATTCTCTTTCACCTGTAGCCTAAACTCTTTAATGGGAATTCTTGTTTGACTTGGCCTCTTAAGCAAATGCATATAGAAGAATTTTCTCAATTAAGCTTATGCCTTAAACAAGACCTGCATGTATATTTGTTTTGTTAACAAGGTAACAATTTAGGAAGGAAATGAATGAAATAAATATAAACCCATAATCAACCAATAAATCCAGCAATTAAATCTCAAACCCATTAATCAAGGTTTATCCCGTAAATCATGGAATTTAATTTCTGATGGATATGCACATGAGTTTTACAAAATTCTTCATGCACGTGTAACACCTTGTCCATGTTGCTAATGTTTTAAAGTGCTGTATGCTTCTTTCCAGTATTTGTAAGGGTCAGGCAGCTAATAGCTGGCTCACATTTATGGACCAGCTTTTAGTATTGGGAGATGGTAGTGCCGATGAAAAGGAATGCATCAAAGAAAAAATGCTCAAGCTGATCGATGTTTATTACGATGCTTTAGATTCCTCAAAAAGTGGGAAAAAGGTTAGTTTTGCCATTTGTATCTCTATACCTTATGTATTGAAATGTTATGGATGTTGTTTTACATTTACAGGTTACTATTTTATTCTTAAAGGAATTTTTTCCCTACCTTACCTGGTCGGGCTAATTTTCTTTAAGACTTGTCTTTTGGTTTTTAGTTGTATTTGGATTTAGTGGCTTTCGTTGTGATGGAAATATTCCTAAGGAAATTACGAAAGGAAGAAGAATAAGAGATTTGCAATATTGCCATCTCAATTAAAAGTTAAGTTGTTATTCCCATGTGGGAACACAGATCAAGGTTAACCTAGTACACACATATATTAAGGTGAATACGGTACAAATGCAAATGGGGGAACCAAAATGCAAGTGGGAAGAGTGGAATTTCATAATATGAAATTGTATTGATAATTGTTGTTATGATAAAATTACAATGACTTTAAGTAAACAAAAAAGGGATTTGGAATTGGAAATCTTGTCAAGAAGAATGTGGCTCTTTTAGAGAAAATGGCTTTGGAGATTTTCGTTGGGCCAAAATTCTCTTTGGTGCTCAAACAAATGGTTGGGATTCCAATAAGGCGGACAGAGGATCGCGCCGTAACCCTTGGAAGGCTATTTCAAATGTCCTTGATTCCTTTACTACATTCATTTAGCTTAAGGTTGGAACGGGGCACAAAACTGAATCTTGGGAAGATGGGTTGTTTAGCGATTTACGATTGTCATCTCTTTTTCCTTGTCTATATAGTCTCTTGCAATGCAAATTGTTTGATAACATCTTTAGCCAATGGAACTCATCTAACTTGTTTTCATGGGACAATTGTTTTCGGATACGTCTCAATAATAGAGAGGTGGATGAATACATGATTTGGCATCCATTGTGGAAGATGCACCACATTCTAGGAAGGAAATGGATAGGAGAATTTGGGTTGGGGATAAATTGGGATTCTTCTGTTCTAAATCGATTTTCGAGTTGTTGATTCACTTTCCGAATGAACCTACCTTTGTGCCTCACAAAGTGGTTTGGAAAATTGGAATCCCTCCAAAAGTGAAATTTTTTCCATGGTTGGCCGCTTGGAACAGAGTGAACACTTGTGATTTGTTCCAAAAGAGGTTTGTTCCAAGAGGACAAACCATGCAATTTCTCCATCATGGTGAATTCTTTGCAAAATGACAACGAATCCAAGTTCTCCACATTCTCAAGTCAGAAGAGAAATAGGTTGCTCGAACTCTCCTCCTCACACCAGTACCACCTTTATTGATACTGTTGTCCCATGTTCTCTCACCCCTGTGGATAAAATTAGTCACATTTGGGATGGCAGGCCTTTACCTCAATTCAGAAATCAAGGCAAGCCTGGTCCTAAGGCCCCCCTTGGCAGATCGTATGTGGAACCTTATCCTTACCATTTTACTAGAGCAAGACATAATAATAAGTACTCCCCACTTAGTATCATCTTTTAGAGTATGATGGAGAAGGGGAATCATGGGATTAAAAATCATAGGACAATTCCATTAATTCCTCTAACCAAAGGATTGCTTCATAAGGGTTATACTCTCCTGCTGGTTCTGTTCAGTATTTTGCTGCCCTTAGACTTGATAGAAACTGGGCATCCATGGTGGATGAACCTCCACTTCAGTCATGGGAAGCCATGGCAGATGCAAATTTTGAAGCTGCAATTGCAAAAAATCCCACAGTAGAGGAATGCATTCAATTAAAGCAAGATAACAGACCTTCCATTCTAGCACATAACTTCCACCTCCTGGTCAAGCTGATCACAGCACAAGCAATAGTTCACAATCCTTTTCTGGTGCTTCCAACACAAGGGGGTTAGATTACTCCCCTTCCCTAGTTCAAACCAGAGCTCAAAGAAAGAAGAAAAGCAACACCCTACCTCTTCACACACAACAAAAGTTGAAAAAAGCTTTCATTAGAGACACGAAGTCAAAGGCAAGAGGAAAATTTTCCACTTCTCATGCTCCATCTCCTCTTGATCATGATGAATATCAATGGAAAGTCTACCTTGATGATGAGGAAAAGAGAAAGAATGCTACTTCAGTTTCTGCAAAAAATATTTATGATGTGCAGAAGCAGAATTAACAGCTGTTACTGCAAACCAATTAACTTAACGTTTAGTTCTCTACAGATCTCTGTTGGCCAATTTTGTTTTCTCCAAGTTAGTTTTTCTACTTGCAAGTAGGTGCAGCAGTTTTGCCAGTTCCTGTGCAAAGGCAACAGGGATTTTGCAATTTCTTTTCCTGCTTTGTTGACAACCAATCTTTTTGTCTCTTTTTTATGGCCTGATTTTATTTTTTGTTGGCCATTCTGTTATGGCCTCTATTGCCCTATTTGAATTTGCTTCGTGGACTTTAGTGCTTAGGTTTTTTGTCCATGTTCCAATTTCCTTTTGCTCGTAACAATTGCATTTCTTTGTGTTTTGGTCTTGGCGATGGCTTTTTGTATGCCCCTCCTTTTGTAGCTTTTTGGTTATTTATGCTATCACTCTAATGTCCTTCATTGGGCAAAAAAAAGAAAAAAAACATGTTGTTGCACTGTAAGTTTGCTCAATACATTTGGGTAGAAGCTGAAAGGGATTTTAAGGTTATAGGAGCACTTCCAAATCTCGGTACAATTTTTTGTGCGTTGTCAGGTGCATAAGGGGGAGGAAAGAAAAAGTGCAAAAATGCTGCAGAGATGTTGTATGGCAGTGGTGTGGAACATTTGGTTAGAATGTAACGGAAGAATTTTTGAATATCGAGTCTCGAATTAATCGAAAGTTTAGTAAAACAAAATCCACAGCTTCTCTTTGGGGATTTTCCTCTAAATTATTCGGAGAATTGTCAATCTTAGATGTTAACAGCAATTTGGCAGAAGCATTGTGTTAGATTACCGCGTTTCTTTCTAATGATTTTGTGCTAGGCAAGTAGGCATACAATTTGCTTTCGGAAACAACCTTCAGTATCTTTTTGGATCTAGTTGTTTATTATCAGCACTCTTTTCTTGGTTCTCTCTTGTTTATTGTATTTCTTATTTGGTGAACCTAGTCCACCTTTCTATACTTTATCATTCTCCATATCAATAAAAGATTTTTGTTTCTGATATATATATATAAAAACGGAAAATAAACCCCGAGTAGAAATGGAGGAAAGGAAAGAAAAGAAAAGAAAATAAATGATTGACTCCATTAATAACTTTCCTATGTATTGTATGTTTTGACCAAAGACAACGAAATAATACTGTAACTAAGATAAATTAGATACATTGATCTACTGCCATGAATAACAAAATCTTGATTTTCAGCAGAAAGATTCGCCTAGGAAGATCCAATATTGTACATTTATATTCACTCAAAAACTTAACTATTGATTAGCCTTGTTTTGGGAATTTAACCGCATTTGATGATGCGACTGGGTTGAGCAAGAGGAACATCTACTGGTACGGATATCTGATAAATGGAGGTGATTGATACTCAATGAGATTAACCTAATGCAAATGTTTTGTAACCCCACACCATTTAATTCGCCATACAGCACCTACAACTAATATATGTTAAATTCTCTCTTTCTTTTTTGGAGCCTTTGACCTATGATGGAATTTCACTTGAATTTGCTTTTATCTTGGTCTTAGTAAACTCTTCCTCCATTTGAAACAGGTGACTGTTCCAAATGAATTGAAGGCAGAGATGTACCCGCATTATCTGGAAAAAGAGAACAAATATCAGTCTACTTCTATTCTGGGACTAATATACGATAAGATTCAGAACTCTGAAGCTGAAAATTCGTCAGTGGGTGAGAGAACTATGCTGACACAAAAGCACCAATAATTCATTTGTACATAAAGAAATCATGCTTAATGATGCTTATCATTCTCATGTTAGAAATTTTTTGGTTTAATGATGCTTAATTAGTTTTCAAATTCTTGTGTAGAAATCTGGAAACTTCCTTGTTTTGATGTTCAAATCCCGGCAGCCTGCTTTAATAAGTGGAAGCAGTGGTACGAAGAATACAGGCAGGAGATGACAGAGGCCTTGAAATTTGGTGGTAAATCAAAAAATGACTCCGCAAATGAAGTCATAAAAAAATATAAGCAGGTGATTCCCAATCTACTCGTAAGTTTTTAGCAATGACTTTTAACCAAATCTAGAGCTGCCAATTGTTGGCACGACCAATTAATGACACCAAATTAAATGGGTTTTGGTGGAGGTTTAGTGGTCCAAACTCCGGATCCTTAACAAATGGACACAATAAACAAATGGCTCGAGGAACACAAATTATACTCGAAACTGACCCAATTATACAAGACTATCTTTGTTAATACAACGAGAAATCAAATGGGTTATAGTGGAGGTTTAGTGGGTCTACCCTTTTCGATTCGACCCAAACCCGATAAAAACAATTAACAAGTAGACAACATGAACCTGGTTATACGCATTACTATGTCAAAATATACAAGACCGACACGGACGTATTAAGGAAACATGAATTACTTGCAGTTTGGGGAACGACACGAGAACAAAACGAAAAACACAATTGGCATGAGAAGTTGTGTTTGTCTCTGTACTATCTGACACAATCTGAGGTTGTGTGCGTATCCTAATTTTGACACAAAGCATGATATAAAACTAGAGTCGTATTGTGAAAATTGTGTCTTGCTGTTCTAAATGAGAGAATATTTTTTTTTTGTTTCTACTCTTGTTATGGAGTGTCTGCTTTGATCCAAAATTGTGAGTGTGTGTCGTGTCATATTTAAGTGGGTCGTGCTCATGTTAGTAAATAATGACCAGTTGGGGTGGAGACAACCCATCCTTAACTAGGGGAGTTTATTGGAATCAGCAAATTCAAATAACCTAAAAAAACCTACGTATTTGTGTTGGGTGTTTTAGTCAATGGGTCAGATTTGGTTTCAAAAAGTAGAGAACCAAAATTTTCGATATGGCAATGCGTCAAACCATAAAACAAAATGAAAGGAACCGAGAATCAAACCAAATTGAAACAAACAAGAACCGAACTGTAAAACAGATCTTATCTTTATTATTTACCTATATTATATTAGATAATTATAAATTCGAATTTTGTATTCTCGCCTGCTAATTTATTTGTTATTTCAGATCTTTTATATTTAGTTTCTTTCTTGACTTGATTTGGAAAGAGATGGACCCGAACCAATCCAAGAATCGATCCGGTTGGGTTGGGTCGGATCCACCCCCACGGTCGGTTCTGGATTTACACTTGACCCGACCCAAGCACACCCCTATCCTTAACCACTTTGACTAAACAAATGTATGGTTAAATTGATGCAGATGCTATATGGGGCTCCAGAGTTTGAAGAAAGTGAGAGGAAGGCCGAGGATATCTATAACGACGCCCTTGCTATTTACCAGATCACATACGATTATGCAAAGAGCAGAGGTGAAGCCAGAGACATCGAAAAATGCGGATTTGCTTGGAAAGTTGCTGGTTCTGCCCTCTGCAAACTTCATGCCTTCAAACAAGGTGGCAACTCGGCCGTTGTATGTTTACCTTCTGTTCTTCGTGATGTTCTTCTCTAGTAGACAAACAATTAACTTTCTGAGCTCAAGTGGCTCGATTTTTAACTTGTTTATTTCTAGCACGCTATAGCTCTGTGTACATGTACGGTTAAGAGTGCGTATGTATGTTTGTATGTATATATGTGTATATATGTTTTTGTTGTATGTATATCTGGCATTTGAGAAAGTCTTAGGGTGTGTTCGTTTGTTTGTGTTGTATCTATCAGGTGTTTGACAAGCTTTTGGGGCGTTCTTGTATATTTTGTGTGGTGTATTTATCAGGTGTTTGAAATTGAAATAATCTTATTATGAGGCTTTGTTTAATAACAAGATGGAAAATGATAACAACAAAAATCGATTTGTATGAAAAGTTGAAAAATGAGTCGAGTGATGTAGTAAGATATTTCTTAATTTTTCGCTTTTTCCATGCAATAAGATTATGAGCAATGAGAAAATATTTTCATAAAAAATAAAGAAATATGAAATATATATACTATTAAAAATAAGTACGAAGTAGAAAGTTTCAAATTAAATTACTCATCTCATCTTCTAACAACCCATCAAAACTTATCGCTTTTCCGATCATTTATCAACTTCTTCATTTTTTTCAAAATATAGTAATCACAATGTTTCCTAATTAGCGTCCTGGTAGTTTATACTATATAGTTCATGCTTCAAGTCAATATTCTAAACAAAAGTTTAGGGTTTCTCCGTAGGTCTACTAAACAAAGCCTCTGAATTAAGGAATAACTTAAAAATTTTCATTCATAAGACCATTATCAGAGCAACCTTAAAGACAAACTTGGAATCGTCGGATTATCAGCACAAGAAGCACGAAAAGAAAGCGTTTATGTTTACGACATGAACAAGACTCAGTGATAAACCCTTCTCACAAAATGACATTATTGGATTTAGTTACAACATGAAAAAGACTCAATGTGCCCCATCAAAACTCGAGATTCGCAACAGAAGGGAGGAAGTGTTTATGTTTAGAAGACTCAACGTTCTATCGCAGTCCATTTATAGTGCATTTTCAATCATTTCAACGGCAAAGGAATCATGGATATCACTTGGCAATAAAACCGCATGAAGAGGCTAGAACTGTAAATTATCATTTCTATTCACATAGAATTTAGGATAATGATAAAGCTCTAGTTACAAAAGTCCATGCGCTTTGTAAATTGCTGCCGGAGACCTTAAGGCTGCAAGAATTAACATTCCGTCGGAATTTTAGGTCAGCTCTACTTATATTTGTTACAAGAAGAAACTCAAACACGAAGACTAGACATTCCACTTTGAATCTCTTATTTGTCACCTCGATATATAAGAATATTCTCGTAACAAGCAGCAAGCCAGGCTTAAATTAATTCTACCAAAAATTTGGTTGAGGACGAAAATCCGAGGATGCCAAACTCAGTGAAAAGCTACAATTGTTTCAAAATCCAAGATGTCGGAAAATGATCTGGTTGCAATTGTGTCAGTCAAATTCAGCGGACGGTGAAAATAGGAGATGGATACTGATGCAACCACACATATATATATGATACCGTTCTTGCAATGTTTACAAAGAAGCGAAGATGATTAACTAACTTTTGCATCAAATTTACCACAAAAGGCACTGATTTGGTGAATGTACTCAATATCAGTACAAATCTTCTGTCTAGAGACCTTAATAATAAGAGAGGTTTCAATCTTGTATTCGGTTAATAAGTTGTCCAGTCTTAGAATAGCCAATTTATTAATGAAGAAAATCTTTTTCAAGGGGGGAAATTCTCTCGCAAAAACACAAATATTTACAAAAACAAAATGGACAAAAGTGACGTAATTGTATAATCATGAACTATAGTTGTAAAATTTATACATGAAAACCCTTTCTTCTATTTAAGACGACTTCCAGAGCAACCTAATTTTCTATCTATTTACACACACATCACAAAGCCATATCAAAGGCAATTAATAGTACAGAATATATGAGGATATTATTTACTATTTGTAAGAATTGAGCTTGGAATGAGTTTCGTGGTACCTCTGTTGAAGGTAAGTCTCACACTTGATGGGAGGAAACCTGTCACATTCATTTGAAGCAGCACTTAGTTCAAACAGTATAATTATATGAAGAGTTAAACTAATAAAACCGGGATCATATTAAAGTGTATATATATAGGGACTGGCAGTTCTGGTACAGACTAGTTTGTATATGATCAAATCAGGTTTTAGCGAAAAATTTCGTGACCAAAAAATCGGGAGATGTTTTCAGCGACAAAATTTTGTTGCTAAAAGCTTGGTCCATATTTCATCCCAGCCGATATAAATAATAATTTGTTTAGGGCTCCAAAATATATACTTACTTTGGGGGGTTATCTTGAGACTGGCAGGTTGGCAAGCATTCGACAACACAATCATGGCTAGGCTCCGTAAAGTATGCAATCTGCTCCCAATAACAGAAACAATACATGTATATATAACACTAAATTTTCTTTTTCCACAAACTGAAGATTTGGCATGAGAATATTTGAAAGCACGATACGTAAAAAAAAATGCTGTAAAAGGAAATACTATGAAATAGCCTTTAAATCTAGTATAAATTTCTTGCATTTAGCAAGGAAAACACACTTCAGAATAATCAATCAGAAGATGAAAATAACAATTATGGAAAAAATCTGCAACGTCTTATATGCTTTTAGAATAATAAAATTGAACTTCTCTCAATGGAATGATCTTCACGGGTAAATAAAAAACATATCCACTACACTAATGGTGTGCGCTTAAGCCAGTGCACGTGTTTATTTGTTCAAACACGACATAGTTTATACATACTCCATAATTTGTTCCACAGTTATTGTTTCTGTGTTTCAAAACCTAAGACTATGACCCAACACGTACATTAACTTTCATATTGATACAGAGGTGAACAATGACACATAAAAGGAACACGAACATGGACACATAAAGAAGTCAAGATGGCGAAGGGAAGTGATCAAAGGGCTTTAGCAATCATATATATGAATAACATATGTTAATAAATAAATAAGGCTCAATCGATAACAATAATCATCACTGCATAGGGGTTATTCTGGTTAGGGAACATTCAAAAGGGACTTACGGAATATCGGTCTTGACCATTTCCCAACACTCGATGCAATGTTGACCTGGATAAAATAATTTCAAAACAAAAAATTGTTATTACGAGTTGCATAACCATCAAGGTCGCAATGTAGCAATTTTATTTATTTATCTTTTTTAACAAAACACAGAGAAGAAACTAACATTCCCTCTATCTCAAATTGAGTCCTAGTTTGAGAGCGACATATATCAAGAAAGTATTATGACCTTTCACAATTATTATCCTTCATCTCAAGGATGGGAGAGAGTGAAATGAATGACAGTAGCTTAGTTTTTAACCGTGTCCCAAAAGGTTAATATTGGTAAATCACATCAACTTAAAACCTAAATTTAGAAATGAACTCCTAATTTGAGACATCCCAAAAAGGAACTAGGACTCTTAATTTGAAACAGAGGGAGCAATATTTTACAATGAACGAAACAACTCGACAATTAGTGTGCATTTTGCAGCAGTTCTATGCCAGATTTTGGTGCCACTTTCCATTTCCCTAAATCTCAAATAAAAAGTCACTATTCAAAAGAAGCTTTTACCGAGGGTTGTCTAGTTCAGGGTGAACAATTGTTAACCCAGGTGAAAAGTAAAATACTTGCAACGTATTTTCTCGTATCTGACATTGAACTTTATTAAGTATTTTAATTTAATGCTTGCAAAATTATAGAGTGGTGCATTTATTCTTAATCTCCTAGAACAAAATCTTACCCAAAATAGATGAAAATTTCACCATTCAGTTTTTTGCAAGGTCAAAAAATATGTAACCCGAAACCAAACAGACCCTAAGAATCACCGGCTTTAACTAATCAATGGGCAAGAGCAATTTCCTGCTTGACTATTTTGCAACTTAGTACACCGGTTTTTAAAAAAAGCAACCTTAATTTGAGACACCCCAAAGGGGGCAAGTGTAACTCTTAATTGGAGGCAGAGGTGGAAACATTTAAGGCTACCCCTGATGCCAAAGTAACGCGCCTGCCAAACCAGTGTACAACTTTTGAAAGGACATAGTACAATACCCCCAACAAGTGACACTTTCACAAAAGCCAAGATTGCTTTGGCAATAGCATAAACTTAAAAATCTGAAAGAGTAACTCAAAAATCACATTACCTGAAAACACAGTTGCTCCAGCGCTCCAGCATATCACCAAGATTTACTACAAAAGCTCTGGAAGACCAAAATAAACTATTAAGAAAGTGCTTCCCTAAAATAAAAGAGAAGAATTTTTTATTTTTATTTTTAAGAACTAGCTATTGTGTATTGTGTTTGTGTGCATATGTAACTTCAGTATGGAATAGCAAGTTTTGGAGCACAATATACATTGTTAGATCCATATATTCAAAAGCTATCCTTATAACCAAAAGGCAGCATCATCAATCTCGTTTCTGTAAAAAGATCTAGATCTATCCGAATTTTTTGTAAATGAAGAGTAGGTTTCAAAAACCCAAAAAGGATAAAATGTACAGCAAGTCAGCACCGGGCCCAAAACGTCTGATATCACCAATCTCCCAAAAGTTGTTTATATACTATGTGTTAGAAACCATCTCACTCAAAAGCTCAAGCTATTAGGTAGGGGGCAAAGTGGCAAACAATGTAAATAATGCTCTTCAACACTCCCCATCACGTGCAACCCCAGTTGCACGTGGAGGACAAACAAAACTAAGGTGCACTCGGTGCACAAACAACAAAGGATGCATACTGCACAAACACAAAGGGGGAAACAAATGCAAGCGGGAACCATCTACCCCAAAAGCTTAAGCTGTTGGGTAGTGAGCCAACAACATATATCATGCTTTTCAACATTATGCATACATGGTAGATACATAATTTCATTTTTGCAACTTAAATAGTTTATGAACACCAGCAAGGATGATAAGTGCGTGCTCACAAAAATATAAACACAAAATAGTTAGAACAAATTATGCTATATCCACAACGCGGTTGTTGTTTACACCTCAACGACTGAACATATATTATAAGTGTAATTTAGCTATAAAGAAAAAGAATGTTTATAACAAATACCCAACCATGCAATTTTAGTGCTCATTTGGTTCGTTCCTGGAATCCTTAAATGGTAAATTCACACTAGAACTCTCTTATAGTTCATATCAAGAGGTTGAATCATAAGTTGATGAAGCTCAAACGAACCAAAACTCGAACCAAATGAGCCACTAGATTATAATGTACTAGAAAGATTAATAGTGGCAAACAAAGGAACTTGGAAATATGTGTGGGTGTGAAAAGGTAACTGATGATTATCCGGCTCCTAAAATTCAAGTGACTCACCCTCTTAACGGTGCAACATATTCCCATATTTGAGGTTTAGCGTCTTTATCTCTGCATATCTGAAATGAAGCGAAAATTTCAAAATCCACACAAAAATAATACAACAGCCATATGGTTCAAATGTTTTGAGAGTTATTCATACTTGGAGGCCGAAAACATCGTCTGTGGCCAAGAGAGTAATCAAACCAAAATCAGTATGAGCACCAGCTCCATATATCCCCTTTGTTGGCTCAGATATTTGACCTAAATCATAAAAAGAAAAAAAAAATCAAAACATAAATGACATTGGTCAGCAAAAGGTGCCTGTATCTACAAGACTACAATGGAGTTCCCCACTCTTTTAATTAACTTCACCTTCATAATGTAGCAGGCGCAAGGTTGCAATAGGCTTGCCAAGCATTCCTGGCCGATCAAAAAAGTCACATTCTAGATCGAGTGCAAGGGCTATGATCCTTGAAATTTTTTTCGCCACCTCTCTAAAATGGAGATAAACAATAGATGAGAAAATTTAACATTAAAACAGGAAAAAAAAAAACAAAACGAAAAGACAAAAGAAAGAGTTATTTTTAGATTCACAGTCCACCAAATGCCAGCTACTACAGAGATATTAAGATACTAAGGTATGAATAAAAATGAAGTCAAGAAACTTGAAGAAAGACCTAGAAAAACAACAGTAGCAGTACCACATAAACAAGACGAGAATTTAGGCAGAGAGACCTAAGGTTTACTCTGATACTCTCTATGTCTCAAATTGATAGTCCCGCCTTGACTTTGGTATGTTTTAGGGAAACACTAATTTCAACCTAATCAACGGTCAAGAACACAAACTATTTTCTGTTGTGAGATTTGGTACATTGATTATGTCCCCAAATGGAAATGGGTCTATGATCTATCAATTTGAGACATCCTAAATAAAAAAGTGGGACTATCAATTTGAGACGGAGGGAACATATCATAAGCATCAAACAACTTACAGTGCCTCTTGATGATATTTCTCCATAGTCTGCCTCCATCCGGGCAAGATATCTGTAAAGCATACAAATAATTCAAAGGGTTTAACCAATAACAAAACCACTACCATGATGACCTGTGAAATGATCAAAATTACCCTAGCGAACACTAATGTGGCTTAAGAAATGTGAATCACTTCTAAAAGTTACCTGTTGTAGGCCACACATTCGGACCATTAAATGGCTTTTCTGATTCAGGATCATCTTCAGGAACTTCAATACCGATATAATATCCCTCCTTGTAATCTCCTATATCCATGAAATAGTACAACCCGTACTTCCATTCAGCATCAAGCATAAACCTTTGTACTTCAAATAGTCTAAAGATTGCACAGCAAGGTGCCAGCACATATCTCAAATAACTCTTGTTTTAGAACCTTTATTTTTTTCGCTATCCCACCATCCAAAATATGTTGAACAGTTATGATGATAGAGTAAATTACACATTTGGCCCTTAAAATATAATCTTGACTTCAAATTAGTCCCTAAACATCGTCTCAATTTATACCTAAAAAATTTAGAATTGTCCATTTCCACCTTCTTTTACATTTTATCCAAATGCTTAAAAGAGTTCCAGGGTAAAAGATGTCAATTAACTTTGCCAAGGCTAAATTTGTAATTTAACTCTCATTAACTAAAACCATACCATACCCACTATCCAAACCAAACTCACGCCCTAACCATTAAATGAGAGTAAAATAGACATTAGCCTAAAGAATGTTAATTGAGTCTTTACCCTTCGAGTTTATTGAAAATTTGGATGGAATTTAACAAAAGGAGGGAATTGAAAAGTTTATTCTTTGAGGGCTAAATTGAGACAAATAATAGTTTATATAATCGGAGAATAGTCTAAGCGCCAAATGTGTAATTTCCTCTAATATAAAGCATATATTCCACACAACTCACATCAACCGGTCATTTATAAATTGTAGTTTAGTACAATTACAGTAACAAGAGAAAAGTGGCGGCAGAAAAAAACCATTAATCTGATTCACAGGATCTAGATGGTCATCAAGAAGAGGTGTGTAGCCTCGATGTTTCTCATTCCTAAGAAGCTTCATTTTTTCCTCTATTGGTAGATCAAAAAGCCTTTTGCTTTGGGCAAAGACCTCATCCATTAACTCTTGGCTGATTCCATGATTGATTACATAGAAGAACCCGGAATCCAAGCAAGCCTAATAAACAACAATTGTAGGAATATATAGAGCCATGGATTATAAGAATATCACTAGCATCACAAAATGGCATGGAGGGTCATCAAAGCAAACAAAATGAAAGGCATGAATACTCAATTCAAGTTATAGTGTGTTTGGGAACTTCAATTCCGTGCCTTGGAATTGGAACTGTAGTAAAACTCAATTCAACTTTTGAACTAACATGACCCCAATTCCAATTCTAAACTTGCAACTGCAATTCCCATACAATAAACAATCGTAGTTTCTCGGTTCTTGTTTCTTTAAACAATCTCTTGTTTTCAATTTGGTTATACTTGGTACTTACACATCAACCATGCTAAATACAAGCGGGCGACATACATAAGTTACACAAGTTAAAGATGATAGCCTGGTACTTCACTAAATCTAACCTATACCAATACATAAATACAGTATTGCCTCCATCCCAAATTAAGAATACACTATTCCTTTTTAGAGTGTCCCCATTTAAAAGTCCTCTTTCCTTTTTTCGAACATAATCAATACACTGAATCTCGTGATACCAAACATATTTTGTCTCCAACCATTGGTTAGGTTGAAATTAGTGTTCTATTAAAAAGTATCAAGTCAAAGTGTGACTTTTAATTTAGGACGAATGGAGTAATGACTGCCTCTGTTCTGCATTAAAAGTCCATGTTTGACTTTCACGCCTTTTTAAGAATACACCAATTTCAGGATAATCAATGGTAATATGTTCCCTGCTGCACATTTGGTACATTGATTATGTCCCAAGTCAAAAAAACTGGACTTTAATTTGGAAAGACTAATAGGAATATAAGACTTGTAATTTCGGGACAGAGGGAGTACTAAATGATAACCCAAGGCAAGAAAATTGCAGTATTTTTTTTAAAAGGGAAATGCTACTGCCAAAGCAGAAATGACACCAACAAATGCATTGACTTTTGAACTTCATGATTTGAGGATCAGAACCAATATCTTCTTGGGCCATAGCACTGCCTCTTTTTCCTTGAGATGATAAAATGGATAAAAACAAATTGGCCAAATTGAACAACTCTAATAAACAAGAAATGAGGGGATCCATACGAACATGGATCATAAGAATATCAACTAGCATCACAAAACGGCATCAAGGGTCACCGAACCAAAGGTAACGAAAGGCATGAATTCTGAATTCAAGTTACAGTGTGTTCAGGAACTTCAATTTTATGCCTTGGAATGGGAACCGGAGTAAAACTTAATTCAACTTTTGGATTAACATGACCTAAATCCCAATTCCAAAACCCAATCTTAGTTTTTCAGCTCTTAGTTCTTTACTCAATCTCTTGTTTTTAATTTCAATAATTGCACATCAACCATGCTACATACACCAGGGCTACATACATAAATTACCCATGGATGGATCATAAAGATGATAGGCTGGTACTTCACTAAATCTAATCTATGCCAATGCATAAATAGATACTCCCTCCATCCCAGTCTCCCAGATTAAGAGTCCATTGTCCTTTTTAGGACATAATCAATATATCAAATCTCAAGTTATCAAACATATTTCTTTTTAACCATTGACTAGGTTGAACTTAGTGTTCCCTTAAAAAGCATCAAGTCAAAGTGATCTTTTGATTTACGAGGAACAGAGTAATTATTGCCTTCATCCCAAACTATGGGTCCATGTTTTTCACTTTCACATGTTTCGAAAGAATAAACTAATTTCAGCACAATCAATGTTTAAGAATAAAATATGCTCCCTAATCCCTATTGCACATTTGGTACATTGATTATGTCCCAAAGGCTATGGAGCAGAGTTTAAGGCGTTAGCATCACTATGGGTATATTCGTCCAATGCCTTTGGAGCGTATTCAATTACAGATATTTGTCGGGATTGAGCAGTGGTTTTGGGATAGATCTTATAGTTACAGGAGACTTAGGAATAGCTGTGTGTTGTGCGGCTTGATATTTTGATGTTCTTTTTGTGTTTTTGTCATGCTGCCCTCAGTGGTCTTCTCGACCTCTGTTGGCCTCTTCCTTTCTTTTATTGATTTTTCTCATCAATATAAGCTTTCGTTTCTGATCAAAAAATTATGTCTCAAAGGAAAAACAGGACTCTTAATATTTTTATTTTCTTATGATAAAAAACGAAGCTTATATAGATACAAGAAATCGAATACAAGCAAAAGAGAGACTGCGAGTGAACAAGCCAGCCCAAAAACAGAAACAATCTGCTAAATCAAACAAGACATCCACCACCTGATCAAGCAATAAAAATACAACTACTCAAACCTAGACTATAAATCCTACCAACAGCATTAACTAGACAACCGGGCTATAAAACTACTCTCCACTGACTATCCACTATACCAACGCTGTTTTCCAATCTCTAGCAATATCAGACTCTTAGAATATTTTTTTTTGATAAGAAACAGAGCCAATTTTATTAAACAAAAGCACAGGAAACATATACACTAGTGATAGAGGGCAAGATGCCCTCTGCACAAGAGAACAAAAGGAATTACAAACTTGCCGATTGGTCAAGGAAACTAAAACAATCTAATTTAAAAAGAAAACTCTCAGTCGAATCAATAATATTAAATGCCCTAGCCCACAAATCTGCCGAAAAAATAATATTATCCCAAATCTCCTCAGCTCCACTGACTTTATCATCAAAAATTCTGCTATTTCTTTCTAGCCACAGCCTCCAAGCCATTGCCAAAACCAAGATTCTCCACAAGATTTTAGCTTTTGTATGATCTGTCCCAAAACTCCATTTTATCACAACACAATCTGCCCACTTCTTTGGCAAAACACCCTTAACACCAAACAAAGAAAAGAGATTTGACCACATGAAACGGGCCACCGAGCAATGCACTAGGATATGATCAATAGATTCACCATCCTTTTTGCAAAGGATACAAACTGAAGGAGACAGCATACAATTCGGTCTTCTAACTTGGATTTTGTCACATGTATTAACTTTACCCAAAGAAGCGAGCCACGCAAAGACTTTAACTTTATGAGGAACACCCCCTTTCCAAATAAAGCTGTATTGAGGAAAAGGCAGAGATGAAGATGAACAGGAGATACTTTCCAAGAAAGACTTAACGACCCGAAAAAGAATATTAGACTTGTAATTTACTAATTTGGGATGGGGGGAGTACTAAACGACAACGAAGGGTTTAAAACCTGTAGTATATTTCAAAAGGGAAATGATATTGCCAAAGCAAAAAATGGCACCAAGTGAGGCATTGACTTGTTGGACTTCATGAGTTAAGTATCACAACCAATAACTCCTTCGCCAACAGCACTACGTTTCTAAAAACCTAGAATCAGCTACCGAGCACGAGATATACATATGCATATACATAGGCATTAGAAAGGGTGGTACATGTGATGCGTGTGCAATAAGATAACCGAATAATTCCTCACCTTAATTATTGATTTTTAAAACAAAATAAAAACGAGAAAGTATTTCGTCTAAGCATAAGGTCATAGGTTCAAGTCCCTATTTAGCAATACTTTTATCGTAATTTTCGAAGCAGGGAGGGTAATTTCGTAATTTGACAGTATAGTTTTTTAAGGTCCCTGTTTTCATTTTCGAAACGTCAAGGTTAATTTCGTAATTTCACATACCCACAGAGGCCTCCTCTCACTTCATTATATAGTACAGATATAACATATATGAGTAATGAAGGGAAAATTTCAAGTAATGACCAAGTTTAAGGACCAACCTTTTACGGATCAATCATTTTGAGGGGGGGCAAAAACATGAGTTTTCTAATAAAACTTGGTGAGATCATCTCCACCAAATTTTATCTAAAACTTCATCTGAGAAGTGGGTTAACTGAAAATTTGACATATATATATATCAAATTTTTAGTTAACCCACTTCTTGAAAGAATTTTTAGATAAATTTGGTGGAGATGATCTACTAATCACGGACATCATGTCCACCAAGTTCCATCAAAAAAACTCATGTTTTTGCCCCCTCAAAAGGACCAATCCATAAAGTTGGTCCTTAAACACAGTCTTTACTTGAAATAGACTCGAGTAATCAATACCTAAAACCTAGAATCAATACGCACAGCGAGGGGGTGAAGAAAGTTGTATAGAAATATACATATACGAATAATTATACACATAAATATATATATAGAGAGAGAGAGAGGGGGAGGCAGAGAGATTAGAGATGTTTGAGTAGTACCTGTTTGAGTAAGCAAACAGAGGATTGAGTGTCAGAGGTGGAGAGATCAATACAATTGAGTCGAGAAACTTTAGCTGAATCCGGCAGAGATTGAACTAGAGTTTCTTCAATGGAAGCCGCCATTTTTGTCTGTTTATTTTCTTCTTCAAGGAATCGTACAATTAATAGAGTCGCGCTCTCTCTGTTGAGTACCCAAATAGTCCCGCGGAAAAAAATAAAAATAAATTTGACAGTAGTTTATAAAGTGTACATGCAGCTTTTTATTTGATTTTTGAGAAAGTGTTATTTATGGGTTCGTAACAGTTAATGTTGGAGTGGACACTATATTTAAGTATAAGACTGAATATAGTATTACGGGGCGTCTTTTGATGACATAGAAAAGATCGTGTGAACAACCATGCTACCAGATAGTTCAGTCGAGTGCAATCGAATTTTATTTACAATGAGCGAACTACATGCAACAACAGTAATTTAGAAGAGAGCGTGAACATAAATTGAAATTCTTTCATTGCAAGAAACATGATTACATGGAAAGCTATTACGATTTGAAAGAAAGTAAGAGCTTGAAAATAAAGTGCTAAACAACATGCACTGGTAGGCAACTCGAGTGTGAGGCAGATAGTCTTATCCCCACATATAATCACTTAATAAAAATATCGAAGTGGTGGCAGTGCACGTTGGGTCTTACAAGTTACAAGAAAACAATAACAAGAGAAATAAAATGCAATTACAAAGAAAAATTCATAAATCTAGTTACATGGAAACAATATTTACATATGAGAAGCCTAAATACAATTCTAGAACTAGACGGTGCTTGGCGCCTCGTTGGTGCTGGAGCTCTTGATGGGCCGTGTTGCGCTCGGGCGCGTGCACGGTGTTGATGAAGTGGTGTTGAATCTTTTGTTGGGCCGTACTGCGCTCGGGCGTGTGCACGGTATTGATGAAATGTAGTCGGTCACGAGTGCTATTGGGAGGTGCCCCGTGACATCCTCCCCCACTAGAGCTGTTGACACCCTCATCAACTTCTCGAGGTATGCCATAATCTAATAATGTAAGGCGAATAGGTCCGATGCTTTTTCCCAGGTATTCTCTTCTTGGTCTCTACCTGCTCATTTAATGAGAAACTCTTGGTGTTATTTGCGGAAAGTTGTCACAACTCGATCAGCAAGGATGGCTTCTACTGACCTCTTCCCCTCTGCTTTCTGTTTCAACCCTGGACGATTAGACTCGCTTCGGGATGGATCTGTAGTATCAGCAAATTACGGTTTTAGCATGCTGACATGAAATACTAGATGGACCTTCAACCAACTAGGGGGTTCAATCTGATAAGCCACTTTCCCAATTCTTTTCTCAATTTTGAGCGGTCCCTCGTATTTCTACAAAATGCGTGAGTCGCGCCCCTCAAGAACTTCATATCTTGCGGGAGGAGCTTAACCATTACGAGGTCCCTTACTTGGAACTCTAGCGATCGTCTCTTCTGGTCCGTATATTTCTTCATTCGATGGGTGACCTTTTATAGGTGTGAACGAGCCAATTTAATATTCTGCTTCCATTCTTTAGAGAAATTGCGGGCTCTAGGGGATTTCGACATTGGCATCTAGTTGGCGGTGTGAGGAAGGATTGGATGTAGTCTCGTTACTATTTCGAAAGCATTCTTGCCCGTCCCGGAGTTCTTTTGGGCATTGAAGCACAATTGAGCCACTTCCAATAATTTAACCCAATTTCGCTGAGTTGCACTAGCAAAGTGGTGCAAATATTCCTCGAGCATTGCATTATATCTTTCAGTTTTTCCATCAGACTGAGGGTGGTGGAACTGGAACTCATACATAACTTGGAGCCGAGAACCTTAAAGAGTTCCTTCCAAAAAAAATTCATGAATCGTGAGTCCCCATCACTGACAATGATTCGAGGGATCCCCCAATATTTAACTACATACTTGAAGAATAACAGTGCAGTCTCCTCACCAGAGGTGTTCTTTGGAACCGCAATGAAAGTGGCATATTTCGAAAAACCGATCAATGACCACGAGGATGGTTGTCAAGTCCCCTACTTTGGGCAGGCCTAATATAAAATCGAGTAAAATACTCTCCCACGGTCGTTTCGGGATGGGTAGAGGTTGCAATAACCCTGCCGGTTGTCTTCGTTCGATCTTGTCCTGTTAACAGATGAGGCAAGTTCTGACATAACTCTCGACCTTATCTTCCATTTGGGGCCAGTGGTAACCTTGTTTGAGGAAGGCCAGTGTCCTTTCTTGACCAGGATGTCCCGCCCATAAAGTATCGTGACACTCTCGTATTAAAGGATGCCTCAACTCCCCTACTCGAGGAACAAAGACTCGATTTCTCTTTCTCAACACGAACTCGTCGTCTAACCAAAACTGTCACGTCTTCCCCTTCTCGATCATCTTCAATAGTTAAGCGAAAAATGGATCTTGCGGTAGAGCATTTTTTATTTTGCCTCGAATTTCAGTCGATACTTGACTATCGACTCGAAGAATGGCATTGAGGAACGCATTTGCCTGTTGGTTGAACTCAACTATGCGGCTTAACGCATTCGCCACTTGATTGGTCGAACCTGCTTTATACTCCATCCAGAAGTTGAATTCGGCTAGTAACTCCTTCCACCTCGCTTGTTTGGAACTCAATTTCGGTTCACTAAAGAAGTGACTAACCGCGGTGTTATCCGTTTTCACTCGAAATTGAGAACCGAGAAGGTAGTGCCTCTATAACCTTAGACAATGGACCACAGCAAGCAATTCTTTTTCGTGAGTAGAGTACCTCTTCTCCGTGTCATTGAGCTTTCGACTCTCATATGCTACCGAGTGACTTTCATGCATTAAGACTCCTCCTAGGGCTGCATCCGATACATCTAGCAGTGCAAGAACAAGATCTTCGGACATGGCCTTCTTCAGAGCCTCGAAGGCAGCTTAGCAACTCGTCGACCAATCCCAAACTTTTAACTTCTTCAAGAGTTCCTTTAGGGGCATTGCGATACTAAAGTAGTCCTTCACGAACTTCTTATAGTAATTGGCTAGTCCCAAAAAAGAATAGAGTTCTGACACATTCGTGGGCGCTCGCCACTCCTGTATGACCTTGACCTTTGATTAAGCCAAAATATTGCATTCTTATATGTATTTAGGTGGCTTAATATGCATGAATTTGATTTTAATTATCCTAAATTGTTAAGAATTGAGCTTTAATCATGAAATAGGATAGTATGTTTGTTTCTAGTGCATTATAACCTTTTTACAGGTGAAAAATGAACAAGAACGAATCTAGAAGCAAATTCCCCCAAAGTTAGTCATTACCGGTCAAATTCGGAGCTGAATTGAGTTCAAGAAGTGAACCGAAAGTAAATTCCAAGCTCAAGCATGAAGGAAGTTGATGGAAGAGACTAAGAGAAGCCAATAGAGCAGTTCCAAGCAAAGAAGAGTCATTTGAATCAAACCGAGCAATTTTTGAATGAAGAAGAGATTCACTGCGCGCATTGCCTATGTTCCGGTAACTTTTGGTATTTATCCGTGCAGAATTTTAAGAAAACTCCAGAAATAGAAGTTGTAGAGCTCTGAGTTATCTACGCGTAGGCGAAAACCTTGCATCAATCGGAGTTCGGAGTACAAAGTTATTGCAAAAATACGATCAGTGCACCAGTGAATTGAGTTTGAGCGCGAAAGAATACCTAAATTTATGATGCAGATATTTATCGAATGGGGTCCTTAGCCTAGATGGCAAGTGATCAACTCTCTACTCATGCTTAGTCCAGTGTTCGAATCTCGCGGCCAACAAGTTTTAATTATTATTTTTAAGCTGACCCGAGAAGTTAAGGAAGAAGACTTAGTCTCTCGAGCCAACGACTTGATAGACGAAAAGCTATTTTTAGCTTTTGGATTATTATCTTTATTATTGTTTAATTTTTGAATTTTGAAGGTCGATGATATTTTTAGCTTTTGGTTTAATTTTGAGTAAGGGAAGAAGGGCCGTCATTATTATTCTTCGAGTAGAGAAAAACAGTCGTCGATCTTTTTTTCTTTTGAGTAGAGGAGAACAGCCGCCATTATTATTCTTCAATAATTCCAAATTTCTTTGCGTAACTAGAGAAAGAGATATTTTCATTTGGTTTATAGCGAGTCCCATTACAGTTCTTCAAGAACTGTGTAACTGTAAGTTTCTCTTTTCATTCAATTTTATTTTTAGTTTATTTCAATTAATGCTCATTAATGCTTATATATTGTTAGTTAATTATGTGTTTGAATGTGATTGATGATTGAAATTCATGCATAATTTATAATTTTTATTAGATTTTTTTTAATAGATTCCCGCATAGAACCCTAAAAAATATGTGTTTTCTTATTTTAATCATAACCTGCTCGTTTCTTGGCCGATTTTGATGATCCACCTATCAAAACGACCACGATCGAATTTTCTACAAAATCTTACTATTTTGGGAATCTAAATTCCGAAATTTCTTGAGACAGTAGGCAATTTTCGTGACTGCCAGTGTGCTATTTCTTTCGAAATTTGTTTAAACCGTATTTTTAATTTATTAATTGTTTCTTAGTTTCAATTGCTGTGAAATTTTGCATGATTATTCAATTATATTTCAGAAATATGTTTGCTCAATTTGTGATTGAATTTATCATATTTTGCTTAATTTTTATCAATATGCTAGCGTAATTTAGTAGTTAGGGGTCCGTAGCGAAAGCATGACGGACTAGTGTGAGTATATGGTTCAATTGTGATTGTGGCTTGAATTCCTCATTGGTTATAGGTCAATTAATAAATCTGAAAAATATAGTAACTTTTCATGCGTTAAAAACATGAATTTTTAAGATTATTTCTCGATTATTCGACAAAAGAACCGAAAAACCTCAAATTACGAATTTTTGTACCAAAACTCTAACGAGGCTGAATAAAGGACGGTCCTTATCCTTTATTGAGCTGAGTTAGTTATCCAAGTAATTTGGGAGCTTTGAGCGCTGTTTTGGTGTCATTCCAAAATCGATACCGAAATAGTGCTAATTTTAGCTTTTAATGACTTTTTAAGAACGGTTTTGACGTATGTCATGCATCTGCATAATCAAATCTTAGAAATGAGTTAAGCTTTTGATATTTACTAAAATTGATTAAATTTAGTTTGTTTTTGTCACGCACTAGCATTACTAAGTGAAAATTAATTTTGTAAAAAATAAATTATAAGTTCCCTTATTGAAAATTAAATTTACATGCAGCTTATATGAGTCTTGTCATGCACTTCTCATGATATGCTCGTGAAATTTAGTATTTAATAATTGGTAAGTTAAGGACATTCATTGTTAATAGGAACTCAGGTCCACAGTCATTTCTTGAATCGGTTGGTCGTACTATCTGTAATGTCGTAGCTATGGATACCCCTAACGCTCTTTTCCTATTTTATTAGACACTTGTTTTAGTTGCTGCTTATTTTATCCTTGCTTTATTTATTTATTTATTTATATTTATATTTATTTATTTATTTATATTTATTTATTTATTTATTTTCTTTTAAGTTTTAAATTTAATTTCTTATTCTATTCTTTCTTATTCTAAAAAAATATTTATTATCTTTTCTTCTTTTCTTCTTTTCCCCTGTTGAAAGTTTAGCTAGAATAATAAGATTAACCATCCTTCCCTGTGGTTCGACCTTGGACTTCCAAGTAAATATATTATAACTTGACCACCTGCACTTGGGTGTATTAATTACGCGTTTCTGAGCGTAGTCAACCTTAACCGGATCCATCTACACTTTCCCCTATTCAATGATGTGGCCCAAAAACTTGATACGTTTTTGCGCAAAAGAACATTTCGATAGTTTGAGATAGAACTCATGCTTTCGAAGTCTTTCCAATATCCTCCTCAGGTGTTGTTCATGTTCTTCCATGCTTTCATTAAAAACCACAATGTCGTCGAGATAGACCACGACAAAATCATCCAAGTAATCCCTAAGAACCTGATTCATCAGAGTGCTGAAGGTGGCTGGAGCATTAGTGAGCCCAAATAGCATAACAAGAAATTCATAAGCTCTATATCTTGTGACACACGTGGTTTTTCCCTCGTCCCCTGCTGCAATACGATCAAGCTTTGTGAATATTTTTTTCCCGGCTGAGTTGATCGAAGCAATCGGCCACTAAAGGGATAGGATAGTTATTCTTTATAGTCACCTTGTTGAGAGCTCGATAATCAATGCACATTCTTAAGGAACCGTCTTGTTTCTTCTGAAAGATGACAGGAGCTCCGTATGGTGATTTGGCTGGTTGCACTAAACCTGTATCCAGTAGTTCCTTCAGCTGTTTTCGAAGTTCTGCTAGTTCGGGCTGGAACATCCGATATGCTGCACGAACCGGAGGCTTGGTACCTGGCAGAAGTTCGATTTAATGATCTATTTCTCTACAATGAGGTATCTTCTTTGGAAGATTGTCGGGCATCACATCTTCAAATTTGGTTAACACTTGTCGAATGGATCTCGGTAAGGGTCCCGATGTCTCTTGAATTTCATCCCATTTCAGGGCAGCCACAAAAGTGGGATTGTCGTGCTTGAGGCCCTTCTTCAATTAGATTGCCGATAAAAACTTTCCACTGCTTGACGGGATCATCACCGGGATAGTGCATGGGTTCTTGCCGAGCATCATGAAGCTATTTGTGATGGGCATGACGCTAGCCTTAGTTTCTCTCAAAAACTCTAGCCCCAAGATAACCTTAAAGTCGTCCATCACCACAACTGAGAAATTACTTCTCCCTTTGTAAGGGCCCACTTTTACTAACATAGATTTCGCCATTCCGGTGACAGGTTGTGCGGCCGAGTTGATGGCCTTCACACGACCCACTCCTTTTTCTGAGATAAGGCTTAACCATTCAACTTCAGTGCTCGCCAGGTAGTTGTGTGTGTCGCTTGTATCAACCATGGCCTGAATCGGCTTTTCGTTGATCTTGATATTAACATACATCAGACCATTTCTCTGAGGACTCTTCCCCACACTTTGCTTTCCCTTTTAAGGATGGTTCCACTTTCCCTTCTTATCGAGATCTTCTTCAACCGTTATTGCGTTGCAAGAGTGCATGAACTGCCCTTGATAAGCACCCAATGATGCTCCCTCATACTCCTCAGTTTCTTCTTCAAACTCGGCATGGTCATTTGGCTGGGTACGATAAGATTGCCCGGAGGCAGCTGGGGCTTTGGGAAGCATGCCGCACCGCTGGCGACGAGAGCACTTAAGAGTTGTTTATCGGGGCAATTGGCCATGAAATGAAGACCGTGACACAAATGAAAAGGTCCCGGGCTGAAGGGCTTTTTTCCACTACTGCCAGCTTGGTAGTTCCCTATGAACTTATTCTCATTCTTGAAATTATTTTGCTGGGTAAATGGCCTAGTGGGTGTGTTGCCTCTCCAATCAGGTTTGGTCGGATAATTCTGTTTTCTCTCTACTACACTCTTCGCTTGTCCACTTCTTGGGACAATTGTTTTAGGACTTGCGGTGTAATGTTACAAGCATTCGGCAACTGATATGGATTGAGGTAACATCTTCACCTGCCTTCGATTTAGTTCCGTTTTGGCCCACGGTTGTAACCCGATCATGAAGAAGAATAGTCTATCAGCATCATTCATATCGTGGATATCTAGCATGATGGTGGTGAATGAGTTGACGTACTCTTTGATGCTCCCTGAGTGCTTTGTTTGATGGAGTTCTTGTCGACCTTTGTTGCACGGAAATATTATTTCATGTCAAAAATAAAATTTTCTAATTCCTTAGTATCACGAACACTAGTGAATGTTTTGGGTTCGAGCACTTTTATCTTCGATCGCTCCCCACCTCCAACTGGTGAGTTGGCAACCGCCATCGACAATATAGTCAATTTCTGGGTGAGCTGATCGATTTTAATTCTTATCTCATCCATCATCTCCCTAAAGTTACCCCCTGGTGGGATTCCCTGAAGATTTTGAAGGCCTTCCTCCAAATTTTGTATGCAGTTGACAAGTGCAGGCAAGCTACCTGATGCATCCCTTGCTGGGACAGTTTAGGTACGTAACTCCAAACTTTGCACACGATCAAGGAGAGAGAGTGTTCCGCCCATTTTCTCCATTAGCGAGCCAATATTTCTTTCGAGGGCTTCAATTCTCTGGCTATTTGTTCCCATTGTAACGTAACAAGATACACCAACTGGTTTCACAAGGTAGCAATAAAAAATAATCCCTCTGATACTAACTGTCACGGGGTGTCCTTTGTGGCACAAAGGAGGCCGCGTGAGCGACCGTGCTAACCGATAGCCCGGTCGAGTGCAATCGAATTTTATTTATAATCAGCGAACAACATGCAACAACAGTAATTTGGAAGAGAGCGTGAGCATAAATTGAAATTATTTCATTACAAGAAACATGATTACATGGAAAGTTATTACAATTTGAAAGAAAGTAAGAGATTGAAAATAAAGTGCTAAATAACGTGCACTGGTAAGCAACTTGGGTGTGAGGCAGATAGTTTTATCCCCACATATAACCACTTAATAAAAATACCGAAGTGGTAGCAGTGCACGTTGGGTCTTACAAGTTACAAGAAAACAATAACAAAGGAAATGAAATGCAATTATAAAGAAAAATTCCTAAATCTAATTACATGAAAACAATATTTACATATGAGAAGCCTAAATATAATTCTAGAACTAGATGGTGCTTGGCGCCTCGTTGGTGCTGGAGCTTTAGATGGGTCGGTATTGATGAAGTGGTGTTGAATCTCCTATTGAGCCGTGCTGCGCTCGGGGGTGTGCACGGTGTTGATAAGGTGTAGTCGGTCACGAGTGCTATTGGGAGGCGCCCCGTGACACATAGGTAGTTGAATTAGTACTTGAATATAGGCAGTTGAATTACGACTTGGGAATATGTGGTTGAACTATGACTACTAGACTCAAGTATGGGATCGGATGTAGTGAGACTAAGCTACGTGGGACATGGTAAAATATTACATGCCCAAATTGTTTTACGTGAGAAAATTTAAGTGGCTTTTAATTTAAACCACAAAAGTAAATTTATCTATCTACTCGAGGACATTTGGCTAATTATTTGAAGGACAAACATTAAAAAAAAAAAAAATTAGATAAAAGGACATTTGTAATTATTGAAGTTAATAAATAAATAAAAAACAAACAAAATCCAAAAATTCTTATATTAGCCTTTGCTCGCATATAAATCTAACATTAACTAAAATTCCAACAATTTGGAAAAAAAAAAAAAAATCTAATGTACGTTTGATTTATATTGAGAATGTAAAAAAGTCAATCAATTAAGATAAATTTGAAAACTCAACACGATTATCATTTAATCATAGCAAAATCCATTTGCCCAAAAATTTGGAAAATATCTCCCACCTACTCTAAATTCAAATTGAAAAGATTCAAGTCAAACAAATAAAATTGAATCAAAATTTAAAATGACTTAATTGACACTATCAATGTTGTTACCCTAAAATTACCTTTTTCAACCATAACTAGAATATTAGATATTTTTACGATTTCTTGTATGCATAATACAAATGATATTAACAAAAAGTAATTTAAATATACCAGATATATCTAATTAAATAATATAAGTGTATATTAAATTACATAAGCATATTAAATTACAAGACATATTAAATGTACATGTATATCTATATGAAAGATACATATATCCTTTAAAATGTATATGTACATATAGAAATATATATGGAAAAATATTTAAATAATATTATACTTATTGGGTATTCTTACTATCTATTCAATGCGACATAGAAAAAGCAAAAGAAAAAAGAAACCCAAAATCAAACATTCCTCTATATTCCAACCCAAAATCGAACATCACCATGTGTGTTCCTTCCTCCTTGGTCTTGGTTCCTAGAGTGAAGGTTTGAAAAAAAATGAGAAAGAATAAAAATGGCATTTGTTTTAATTTTATGAGTAGATAAAGCCTAATAAGAAGGAGAAGAATGATAATCTGGCATCATAAAAATCTTTGTTTTTATAAAGCATGAATCTTTGTTTCTGTAAAGGAGGAATCTACTTTTACTTAGAAGTTTTTTTCTTTTTTCTTTTTTGTTTTTTATCGTTGTTTTTATCTTCTTTGTCATTTGGCTTAGCATAAATACTCTCAAACCAAAAAAAGATAAAAAAAAAAAAAAAAAAAAAAAGAATGAAAAAGAAAAGGGAAAAGCTTACGAGTAAAAGTAGATTCACAATTTATAAAAGAAAAGATTTTTATAATGGTGTCTCCTAGCCGACGTGTAAAACAATAAACTTTTGTTAAACTATGTTTTTTTTTTTCCAATTTTTTTCTCACTTGTGTTCATCTCCAACAATCTCTTTGGAGTTTGGAAAGCCTCCTTGAAGGTTAAAATAGTCATTATATATATGTCATTTATGTTGAAATTAGTCCTTTAATAAAATTATTGGAGTTAAAATAAATGGATGATTTTAATTATACCACTAAAACAACTTAAAACCACCCATAATAAAAAAAATGTATAAAATAGGCTACACACACCACACTTTTTTTTTTGTGGTAAAATTAACAAAGGTGTGTGGTGTTTTAAGTAAAAAATATGATACTGAATTTATGTTAAAATTAATAAATTTTTGTAGTGTAAGACCATGTAATGTTAAAAGTAAAAAATAAAAACCCAAATCAAACATTACCATCACATTCTTCCCACACTAATACTCACGTAAAACTCAGCTTGAAACTTTTTTCGCACGGAACCAACGAATTTACCAAGTAAGTGATTGTTCATTTATGATTGTTGGTTGTTTATCATCATATATCCATTTTTTTTATATTAAAAGTATACTCGATGTTCTATATTGTTCAAAAAGGTTTGAGCAAAATGATAAACTTAAAGATTATCTAAAGCACTCAAATATCTACATTGATAATGAAACATTATGGACTGGGATATGTATATATGCATGTATGTGTGAGATTTTAATGATTACTTCTTTTTTTACCCATTGATGGTTATTGTAATATTAACCATTGGATGAAAAATCAATGGTTGAGATCAAATGTATAGTTGGCTAACATAATTAATGCACATTGAAAAAATAAAAAAGTATTAAATGCAAGGTTAAGTGGGTAACTTGTTGTTACTTGATGACATGACATTTTTTTTCTATTTAATTTTAAGGAATCATAAATTAGATATTCATTACATGATTTTGTAATTCTAATACAGGATATCCCTATTCTTTACCCATATAAAATGAGTGATTTTATTTATATTGATATCTTGCAGTTAATCTACATTGTTAAGTTAATTAGTATTGCATGTAAATTAATCCAAAAGTGTAGATAAACTAACAAAAAAATATTATTGATTTAATTTTATAAATATTATTTTATTAATGATTTAATATTAAAAAACAAATTAGATTAATAGGTACATCTACTTTAATTAAATAAATAAAAATATGTTTTTTTTTAAAATTACAAATCAATTACTCTCATTCTAACAAAGGATATTCTATTTTTAGAATTAGTTTCAAAGATAACTTTTTAATCGATCACAAAATAAATTTTAATTTATTATAAATAAAAGATAGTCATTTTCAGAACTATCCCTTATTAAAGGAGAGTAAATATCATACTGAGGAGAATTTAACTTTAAAATAAAATCCAATTTATTTATTTAATAACAAAAACTCAAATTCAAACTAAATATCTCAAACAAAGATTTCAAATTTGACCATGTAATCAAAATCTTATCACAAAGGTCAACCAAGAACATAAGATCATATCCAATCGTCTTGTATAAATTTTGTGTAAATCTTACTTGTCAAAGTGGGATTTATACAAAAAATAAGAAATAATTCATTTTATACTCCAATAGTTTGTTTTAGACTTTTGTTGTATTTTACACAACATTTTTACTCAAATCTTTATATGTTAAAATTTCTTAAAAGATTGTTGGAGACTTTTTTTTTTACAAAATGTGTAAATTTTACACAAACCAAAATTATACACTACGGTTGGAGATACTCTAAGTATTAAATATATATATTTTATTAATTCCATAAACTCTAAATTTTAAATTAATTATCAAATGATAAGATGTTAAAAAAAATTTAAAAAAAAGGTTTATGTACAGCAAAAAAGAAAAATAAAAATACTTGAGAATTATGAACCTTTCAAAAAAAATTAAAATTTTGATGAATTTTTTTAGAATTGTTTGTAGGCTCATTTATTTCACATAATTTCATAAAAAATATTTAAGCACCAAATAAATCTCAAAGATTTATGGTATGTTGTTTGCATAATTATCCTCTCGCAAACTATTCTAGTGAAAAAAAATATTATTCGTATTATAAATTACAGTACCAAATGTTATACTAGCTAATTAATTACATAATCATAAATATTTTATATGATTATATATTAAAAAATTGATAAACATAAAATATGTCTAATGTGATTGTCAACATAAAAGAATATGTATACTTGATTTTTAAATCTTTATTATTATTATTATTATTATTATTATTATTATTATTATTATTATTATTATTATATGAAAGAAAATGGTGGAAGTATTAATAACATAGTTAATTGAAAATATTTTTTAATAAAACCCTTTAAAATTCTTTAAGGGTGTGTTTGGAATGTGGAATCTCAAATTTAAATATTTTTGTTTGTTGTGAAATTAGGATTTAAGATTTATAAATATATTCAAATAATAAGATTTGATACTTATCTTAAAGTTATAACTTTCAAATTTTAGAGATATGGTTGTTCCTTATAGATCCCAAACTTGTGAAATTGAAAAAAACATTAATTAATTTTTAAACAAATTATTATTTTTTGTTATTATAAATATATTTGTAATATTAATTATAATAATAATACGAAGGATGACAAAGGGTCGTGTGTTGTCCAAACCCAACAAGCATATAAACACATCCCAACTCGGTGCAGGTTTTATTATTTAAAATATAAATCTATCGTGAATAGTATACGCATAAACTCACTCCTGTCCCATGGTAATTATGCTATATTATAAGGAATAAATTACTATAATAGGTGCGGGTCAAGTCAAACGGGTTAATTATGTGTAAGCATGGGTTCCCCACAGTGTCAAAAAATAAAAATAGCTTACTAATCAACTAAATATAAATTTTAGCGAAATAATATTTAGATTTATAAATTAATTTCCTTGTATTTATTAAGTAAATACAAAATTTTAAACTCTTGTATTTCAAATATTTAATTTATGAATTTTAGATTTATGAATTTTAAAGCTAAATTCGATTATATAATTAAAATGCACCTTAAAAGAAAATAGAAAATAAATTAAAATGGAAGTAGATTTTGGTTAGGAATCTAAATTAAAATATAATCTAAATTATTACAATTATAAATTAATTTTAATTAGTGAATACACTTCTCAATTTTGAAAATGGTACAAAATTTGTTTGTCAAACACGTACAACACATTGATTATTAAACCAAATAATTAATTATTTAATACTAAATAAGATATATTTTAAGTGTTATTTAGGAAGTCGTACGCATACTTCCCTATCTGATTAAATTATTAAAAGTTGAGTTTGTTTGAAATACTTTAAATTAAAAAAATACGTTTCTTCTAATATTATTTTATGTTATTATGTTAAAATTATTATTTAGTTGAACATTGACTAATAAAACTAGTAGCACAAGTTATACGAGTTGCTTCAAATTAATTTTTAGATTTTTATTGTAATATGATTTGTCACGAATGATAATAAAATAATTAAATTGAAAGTGTTATTAAAATAGTTGAGTGGTATGTAATTTGTAAACATATTGTATAGAGATGAAAATTCAAAGTCAAATATATTTTGAAAGTGTTATTTTTCATAAATTTATATTATTAATTAACTATAAAACTGAAATGACGAAAACACCCATAAACACTTATTCTAATTTGGAATTGGGTTATCTTAGGTTTATTTGGCAAATAAAATCTTTAAGGAATCTTATTTAGTTGAGATTTTAAAACATGTTTTGAAAAGTGAATTTAATTTTTGTTGAAGTTTTTTCAACCAATTCAAAAAAAAAAACTTGTAAACTAATTTAAAAAATAGTAACAATTGATCTTGTTTTATAGATCTCAATTATTAGGTTTCAAATATATTTTTTTTTATCTAATTCCAATTTTTAAATTTAAAGTTATGGTATTTTTAAAAATTTATGAGAGAGAAAGTAAAGTAATTTTGGAGGTGTAAAGTAAAGTTGAATTTTTGCTAAAAATTTTAAAAACTTGATTTTAAAATATCAACCAAACACCACCTAAAGTTTAATTAAAAAAATAAAAATAGAATAGGTCACCTTAACCTACTATAACAAGTTAAAGGATTTGACACCTCGCCAATGTGTATTAATTATTGTCAGTACCCATCAATGAGTAAAAAGATAAGGTAACCATCGAAAACTCATCCATATATATATACATATATATATATATATGTATATATATGCATCATTTGCCTTCCTTCAAAACTTATAAAAATGAACTTCATTTTGTAAAACAAAATATCGTTGTTGGCCACAAAGAGCTAATAAAATAATACTTATTTGACAATACAATCCTGAGAATAGAAAAATACACATATACTAGACTATCGAATAATATGCAACATACTCAGTGTTTGGTTGCCAATTTATAGCTATGTTCTCGGTCATGTGTTTTTGAATATTTTCTTAAATATATTATATTATATATTACAGGGTTTATCTTTTATGTTAAAATCATTAAATAATATCCAACAAACTAATACCAATGCTCTAGTTCCAATTGAAGTTGATCATGTTCCTATCGAAATTGATCATATTTCAAAATTTCCCATTGTCCCAGCTACAAATTGTAGGACTAATCATAGCAAGACAAATAGTATAAGTGATCCTGATGAGACTAGTCAAATTGTTTCTCAAAACTTCACAAGCCATTTATTGACGGACAAATTAAGTACATTTCCCCCACCATTTTAAATTTTACTATAAGTTTTAGATAGGATACTAATGCTTTTTATCTTTCTTGCAGGCCGGTATTTAAGTCGCAAATTGAGTTATTCAAATGGTATCAATGCATAGCCCACAGTTCGAATGCTATTAATGCATAGCCCAAAGTTTGAACACAATTATTGTCATATTGAAGTCGGAGAAAGAAACTGAGACTAAGAAAGGTATATTGACACTAGGGTGTGAGAGAGTTGGGTTTTATAGAGATAATCATAAAAGTCAAGATCAGTCGGGTAATGAGGAAAAAAAAGAATGAAAGATACTGCTATGAAAAAATATGGATCCTTTTACGTTGAAGGGAATTCCACTCCGTGGTGATAGGTGGAAGCTCGAAATTGTATACGGAGAACATAATCACATCATCCCAAACACGTTGGTTGGTCATTCATTTGCAAGAAAGTTAAAGGGAGATGAGAAGAAGATAATAAATGATTTGTCCCTACAAGGAGTCAAGCCAAAGCAAATTTTGGCAACCCTCAAATAGCGGGACCCAAATAACTAACACGAGACATTAAAATCGCAATTTGAATGTATCTAGAATTATTAATTTTAAAATAGCTATCAAGTAAATCTAAATGCATCTCTTTTCAATTTTCTTAAGTTCAACAAAAATTTGAACCAACAAAATAAAGTCATATCTCGGACCAATAATTTGGTAAACATATAAGCTCCATTTGGCATGCCGGATAAAAATATAGGATATGATAAAAACACCAAATTAAATAATCATTCCTGGAAAGTAGGATTATTTAATCCATTTTTTTGTGGGATAAGTTATTAGGTCCGGATAATTTATTTGGTACTTTATCCAATACGAGTTCAAACAAACATTGGATCAGAATATTTAATCATATCTTGCCTCTTAATCTGGCTTGTCAAACATAGTCATATGTGATACAAAGACATATCTTGGGTGATCATATATGTATCGATTAAAATGTGGGATTTATGTTAATTCATCATTATCAAAATATATTACCAATAAATAATCAATAAATTTATATATTATTGTTTTGTGTGGATTTGGCTCCTCTCCATTACCTTTAAGTCCAATTCCGTCTAATGGGATCTAGTTCGAAGGTAAAACAAGTGAATTTTTCGTGAAACTTGGTGGATAATTTCATCAAGAAATTCAAATGGAAGTGGGCATCGCAAAAATCTAACTAAACATATATATTGATTTCCAATCATTAAAATTTTAGGTCATTTGGATTTTGGGATCCACAGTTTTGATATTTTCAAGTTAGGGGGACCACAATTTTCATTTCTTGGGCTTTGTGGTCCAAAATGGATGGTTTCACTAGTCAACGAGTATAAAACGTTAGTTAACACCAAATTTGAGCCAATATTCCTAAATTGCCCCTAATTCCTTCAACTTCTTCACTTGCTTAGCCAAAAAAAAAAAAAAACTAGAAAAATACTAACCCCACCACCACCTTCTTCCTCTCTCCACATAGAACACCTTCACTTTCTCTCCATTTTTTCCTCTTTACTTGAAAAAAAAAAATACTATAAATAGACTAACCCTACCACCACTTTCTTTCTCCCCTCTCTCTACGGTCATCACTTTCACACACTTTTGCTTTAGTCGAAATAGTGAATTGGTGAAAGAAACCCCCAAACCTTTTTACACAATTGGCCTCTCCCTTCCTTCGCTATCTCGATCCACCAATGGTTACAAATCCTAAACTTGTAACACTGCCGTTGCTGCTCATCGGAGTGGGGAATAGTGGTCTGTGTATATATATATACATATATTAATGTCATGTATTATGTATTTTTTTCTAAGCTCTTGAAACAGGGCATTTTGGTTTTAGGGTTTATTTTGTTGAAATTGGATTTTTTTGTATATTATTCAATGACGATGAAGCGGAAGAGGGAGATGGAGATGGTGATAAACAAGAGGTTTTGCATAACTCGATCAAAAGTGGAGGATGGTTGTCGAGACAGATAGAGAGATAAGGTTGTGATTATTTGGGTTGTTTTATGGGAGAGAGTACAAAATGTTAGTCTCTCTCTTTTTGTAAGCAAATGGAAGTGGTGGTGGGAGATAACGGGGCAGAGGCTTTGGGGGTGGAGGAGATGAATGAATGAAGATGATGAAAGAATTAGGGATATTTTAGGAATTTTGGCACAAATTTAATGGTTACTAACATTTTTTATCTGTTGACTAACATAACCATCCATTTTGGCAAAACTATGGACCCCAAAAGACAAATAACTTTAAAATATTATATGATCATCTCACCCATTTTTGCATTGAATCTTCTAATGAAATTTTGTAAAGATGATCTATGTTATGATTATTAACAATAAATCATGCCACGGATCATAATTTAAATAATGGATATTAATAACTAGAGATAATATGGATGAGAAAAACATGAAGAAAGATAATGGAACGCACAATATTCGACAAACGAAGATCTCACTAATTCTTTGAAAACGATTACAAAATTTATCACAAGAATTATTGCACTCCAAGCTCTCATAGAAGAAGAAAATCAATAGCCCTTTAACCTCTTTCTCACAACAAGATGAACTCTCATACAAATCCCACAGAAAGAAGAATAATTCTCTTATGCCTTAATCTATTGAATTATTCTATCTATATATAACAATATAATAGAGTCCATCCAATCTAGAATAAGGTAACAAAAATTCTACGTAAATAAGGAAACTATTAACAAAGTAATAGAGACCAAAATAAACAAGGAAACCAAGTTTAATAAGGAAACATATTTCTCACCCAGCTACAAAACGACTTTTGCACTTTTCCTGCGTAACTGCAAAAGTGCTTTTGTACTTTTCCATAACCGCAAACCCTCTTTTGCACCCTTCGAGTGAACAATATGATTTCCCATAAAACTCATCTTCTCTTGGGTTTGGAACGAAGCAAAAAACAAAACAATCACCACCTTTTGCGAATGTAACAAAACCAACCGCTATCTTTTTCTTCTTCGCCTTGATGACACATGAAATCTTTTTTTGTCTCACCTTTTACAAAGGCCACTCAACCATCTATGTCAATGATCGAGCCACATCCGATTATCTATGCAATAATCAAACCATGTCCGTATTAGACACCATCACTAGCATGTAACTCTGAGTTGTCAAAATTCTAGAGCCACCACCTACGCCATAACTCATCCTTGCTGCTTTTGCACCACCGGAACATATACTTCTTGGTTCCCTAACACCATTATGTATAACTCTCTCATGTAATCTATACAAGCCCCCGCAATGACTTGCCTTCAAAACCATATTGTCGCCATGATACACGTTCATTACTCCACCTCGAGTAGAGTACCGCATCCCAAGTGATTCTAATATAGAGGAAACTGATTAGATTACACTTTATCTCTAGCACATGTCTAACATTTATAATTGTTTGAACTGGGCCATCAAACAATTCCAGGAGGACTTCACCAACTCCATGAACTAGCAATATGGAGCCATCCCCCATGTCGACAAACCCGCTACAATCTTCATATGTGCTATACAACACTGCAATCCAAGAACCATCCTCCTTGACCAGTAAGGCTTGCAGACATCAGTAGGACTTCTATAAGATCGGTTTCTTTGTCATAAGAAGTCATCGCAACGGTTGCGGCTCCATCAGGGTTAGTAACCGGTTTTTCCCTGATGTCATCCTTCTTCCTTGGGCAATCCCTAGCACGATGGCCCGGTTGACCATATTTAAAGGAATCTCCTTTAAAGATAGTCTTCCGTCTTTTGCTAGAACCTTTGTTTGCATTCGCTACAAAAGTGCCTTCTTGAGCGGTATTGACTCGATCCCTCTTTTTCATCATTTCTTCTGCAGACAGAGCTTGTCACACCTCCAAGGTAGTGAAAGATGATCTACTCATAACATTCTAAATTAGCGTCTTGTATGAATCTAGCATAGTCCAAATTAGTTGCAAGGTTTTATCCTATCTTTCAATTCTTCACCTACAGCTTCGAGTCTTGAGCATAATGAATCAAAAGCGAAAATATGATCCATAACCGGAGTATTCTCTTCCATCCTCATGTCCTGTATAAGACCTTTGATATAAATCTTATTCGTCATCATCTTAATCATGAACAAATCTTGAAGAGACTCCCATAGCTGTTTTGCTGATGTAGCCTCCTTGATTGAAGCATGATCTTAAACCTTCATCGTGAGATGGATATGAATATTTGACAAGCACTTATTGTCCATCTTTTTTCACTTATCGTCATTAACCTCAACCAGTTTCATATCATCCGAATCCTTCTTCTTTTGTTCCACCGTTGGTGGACCTTCTACGGCATCATCCAAGTCCAGCACTACGAGATAGTCTTTCATACTCATCTGCCATAGGCTGAAATCCATGATTCCATCGAACTTCTCCATCCTATAAGATTTCTCCATTATAACACACACATTCTTGAATACCACCGCTCTGATACCACTTGTTGTGATTATTAACAATAAATCACGCCACGAATCGTAATTCAAATAATGGATATTGATAACTAGAGATAACATGGATGAGAAAAACAAGAAGAAAGATAATGGAACGCACAATATTCGACAAACGAAGATTTCACTAATTCTTTGAAAACGATTACAAAATCTATCACAAGAATTATTGCACTCAAAGCTCTCACAGAAGAAGAAAATCAACAGACATTTAACCTCTCTCTAACAACAAGATGAACTCTCCTACAAATCTCACAAAAGAAAAATAATTCTCTTATGCCTTAATCTATTGAATTATTCTATATATATATAACAATATAATAGAGTCCATCCAATCTAGAATAAGGTAACAAAAATCATATGTAAATAAAGAAACTATTAATAAGGTAATAGAGACTAAAATAAACAAGGAAACCAAGTTTGATAAGGAAACATATTTCTCCCCCAATTGCAAAACAACTTTTGCATTTTTCCTGCGTAACTACAAAAGTGCTTTTGCACCTTTTTAGAATGCAATTTTCTGGGTGCAAAAGTGCTTTTGCACTTTTTCAGAACCGCAAACCCTCTTTTGCACCCTTCGAGCGAACAATATGATTTCCCATAAAACTCATCTTCTCTTAGGTTTGGAACCGAGCAAAAAATACAACAATCTCTACCAACTTTCATAAAAAAAATCATCTATTTAACCGTCTAACTAAACCCCATTGGATGGAATTGGACCGAAAGGTAATGGAGAGGAGCCAAGCCTATTTTGTGTGGATAAATATGCTATGTAAGAAAATTCGTCTATAATTAAATATAAAGTGACCCTATAATAACATAAATTTTGGTTTTTCTAATTTTCCTCATAGGAAGTAAAATACGTTATCATTAAGAAACTTTTTTATCTTTTAAATACTTTTCATGGGTACTAAGAGTAGTCACCGTTTTAGTTGTATGTGCCTTCAAACTAGGATGGCAATGGGGCACGACAGGGGTGGGTATGCGGATTTGGATCCTCTACGATTGCTCAAAATACTACACCAATAAAGTTGATAAAATTTTGACCTTATAATTGAAATAAATGGATTAGATCTTGCCACGATACTACTTATTTAAGAAAATAGAAAATTAGTATTTAACTCAATCATGTACATGTGTTTTTACGAACACCCATTTCTTTTTGGAAATTGTTGATTCACCTGAAGTTTAGTCTTTGGTCCAATAGTTTTGAAATTAGCCCAACAAATATAAAATTAATAATTATATTTGTTGACCTAAGGTCTTAATTTTATTTGATAATAACAATAAATCAATCATGTGTAATTTAACATGTTTCTTGATATAAGTATATAGTTTATTTACTTGAAAAATTCAAGAAAAACATGACAAGAATCACTCCTTCACTATTCGATAATTGGACAAGACAAGAAAGATCAAATCTCTCAATGCAAATCATGAAGCACAAAGGATCAAAAGATTATATGAAAAGCTTCTAAGAAAAATTTTAAAGTGAAGATCAATTCGAGGAAACAAATCAAGCATTCGAAGACTCGTTAATTCAGTAATTGAGTGAATGCTTAAGATTTATGTAAAGTTACTTTATTGATCAAATCCTTATAGCTCAAACGTATTCACGCATCTTTTAAAGATTGATTCAAACAAGCTTGAAATTGAATTGTTTTGAAAAACATTATTTTACAAAGACCGAGTTTCAAAATAAATTCATATTATTTTTAAATGATCATATTTTAAGCTCTAATAAAAATAGGTATCTTAGAAATATATCTTTGAGGTTCAAAAATTATTAGAATTGTATTTGGAACTAAATTGTTAAATTGAAAAAATGTTTTTATTTTACATTTAAAATTCGCTCAATTTTTGCACAGTTTTGATCTAACGGTAAGATGGAGGCCTTCTCGGACTCCGATCATTTTTAAATTTTTACAGTAGTTAAACAACACCTCATAGCACTTTTCACTAACATTTGAGCATGATCCAACGGTCAAATTGAGAGAAATTATTAAAAAAAAAAAATTAAATTTTTTGTCAAAACTAATTGTTGGAAAGTTTGAAAATGTATACCTTTGACCCAAAACATTTCTTAATCATCCCCAACGGCCATATGGTTTTGCAAGCTATATATATGAGGTCCTAAACATGTTTTAACACACCTTGAATCATTCTAATAATCTATTATTCAAATATTCAAATATATAAAGATTCAATAACACATTTTGATCAATCTTTCATCTTTTGAGCTTTATATTTTTTTATCAATCTTGATAATTATAGTGTGAGCTTCATTTGTAATCTTCAAATACACTTGAGAGCTATTGTATTGGTGTGTATCACCACAAACAATTCATTCTTCATTTCAAAAGAGAGTTTGTCTCTTTGTAGAGCAAGAGAGCATATCTTGTGAGAAGTGTGGTGGATATAACAACATTGTGAGTGTTGTGTGCATAGCAACATTTGTATTGAGGTTTGATCTTTACCCAAAGAAGATTGAATAGTTGAAATTCTCGGGGAACTAACTGAGCGCGGACGTATGGTTTAAGAAACCGAACCGTGAGGACAAAAAGTCTCGAGCTCAAAATTAGTTTAATCTTTCTAAACTCAAGCTTTCTTTTTATTGCTATATTATTGCTTATATTTTAAGATTGCTTATTTGCTTGTTTTGGAATTGATTACTAGAAATTGATTATTTTATTGATACTAAAAATCAATCAAAACATAAGACATAAGTTCTTAAGTTCGTAGTTAAGCATAATAGGAAAAGTGTGTACCAAACACTTATTTATTTCTCCCCCTTTGTCATAATCAAAAAGGGAGGGAGAGAGATCACTCGTCGGCATCTTCTTGTCACCATTAACCCCATCCTTAATTTTCGTGCCATGGATTCCATGGTGGAAAGACATAGTCGGGGTGGTAGTGGAGGAATACGGCTTCATGTGCTTTTTGCCTTTCCTCAATACGGTTGAATCTATTGTCCATGGTCACTGAGAGATTTTGGATTGCTTGCAATATGGCTTCATTTGGATTAGCCATATGAGTAGCTTGGTGGGAACTAGTGGGAGCTTATAAGGAAGTTCCTTGATGAGGCAAGTCTTGTGCCATAGGCACCGGTTGAGTTGTATCCTCTTCATCATCATCATCCTCATTTTCGTCAAGAGGATCATTGGAGATCCATTCACCGTCTTCAATGAGATAGCCCATTAGGCGGATAGTTTTGGCGGTGTAGGTCTTATTGTCCGCGTGAACAATAACATCGGTTTCATCATTGAGGTTGTTATCATATAATTGAAATAGGCGAGTGAGAGCCATCCCATATACCAAACCTTGTTTCTTACGGCTAGTTATGTCAAAAAGATGATGAAACATGAGATTTGCATAATTAAGCTTGTGTCCCATAAGTACTACCCAAACCAAAAAGGTATTCAATGCATTTACTGAAGCTCGACTACCCCGTCTTAGAACAATTGAATATCCGAGTATTGAGTGAATGAGCCAGATTTGCAAGGTAAGCATAGATGCTTTAATTTCAGGTCATGTACCACTATTGTATTGCCTATATCATCTTTTAAGAATGAGGGTTAGGGCCGCAACTTTCTCATACCTAAGTAAATTTCCAATGTTGGACGGTACGTCCGTCACATTTGCGGTTGAAAAGTGAAAGATTCTACTCAAATCAGCTTTATTGAAAGTAATCATACATTCATTTAGTAATGTAGTAAGTCTAAACATGTTTGGACGACCGAATTCGAGTATGGGGTGATAAAGGTTGGCATACAACAATCTAACCAAGCGAGGATAGACATTGTCTCATATAGACAAGAAATTTAGGATGCCTTGATTACGAAATAAGGTAGTGATATTCAAACCTTTAGTAAAGAATAATTCGATATTGAATTATTTACTTTCAACGATGGTACGAGTAACATAGTCGGTGTTGAATTTTTCTTCAACTTCGTTGGATATGAGCAATGGCGACAATGGTACTTACGGTGGGATGGCCGATGATGCACCTACTTTGCGGTTACATTCTTGCGAGGGCGACGAGAGTGAGGTTCTTGAGACGTATCTAGATATGTGAGATTAAAGATATAGATTTTAAAAAAGTTAGGGTTTAAAAAAAATGAAATTTTTGGGTGAAAATTTGTTTGGATGAAGGAAAAGGGTAATAAATTGTTTATATGGGTAAGGTGAGATTATTTTGTAAAGAAATTTGGTTTAGGATAAAGTTTTGGGTGAAAGTTCAACAATGGAGGCTAGGGTTAGGGTTAAAGAGAGAATGAGATGGGTTTGAGTGATTTGGGGTGAAATAGGTGTGATTTGGTGTAGGATGATAAAGATTTTTGTTTAAAAGGTGTTTTTTAGTGAAGAGATTAAAGGGCTTGGTTGAATTGTGAAGGTTGAGAATGGTTTTAGAGAGGAATGGTTTGAAATAGAGAGAGAAGATAATGAGGAAAAATAGGGGAAAACAGGGGTTTAATGTGCAAGCTCTCAGCCACTGCTTAGTCGACTAATGAAAGGCCTTCAATCGACTTACCATAAGTCCTTAGTCAACTGATCAGTTGTTTTTGCCCATAATTTCTCAGCTTTTGTTCTTTAGTCCTTTTGAGGTTAGAATTAACATGTAGGAGCACTTTACAACTACAAGATTACTATTAATACACATGATAATATGAAAATAAAATGCGAGCTAAGTACAATTATTATTTGCAAAAAAATTACTCAATTTGAAACAAAATTTGTATGCTTTAGAGACAAGCATTCTTTATCAATATATATGAATATTTTGGTCAACTAGATATCACATGCTCTAGTCATACCAAGTTTACATCGAATAGTGCAAAAGCGATTATCGGGAAGTGGTTTTGTGAAAATATCCGCAAATTGCGATTCAGTGCCAACGAATTCAATATCAACATCACCTTTTTGCACATGATCACGAATAAAATGATATCTTATCTCAATGTGCTTAGTACGTGAATGTTGTATGGGGTTCTTGATCAAGCTAATAGCACTTGCGTTATCGCATTTAATGGGAATGTGGCTAAGACTAATTCCAAAGTCTTCTAGTTGTTGCTTAATGTATAGAGTTTGTTCACAACAACTTTCGGCCGCCACATATTCAGCTTCGGCCATTAAAGGGCTACCGAATTTTGTTTCTTACTTGACCAAGATACTAATGCGTGTCCTAGAAAATAACAAGTGCCACCAGTGTTTTTCTTATTGATTTTGCACCGAAAAAATCCGTATTGGAATAACTTATTTGGTCAAAAATGTTATCTCTTGGGTACCACAAACTCAAGGAACTAGTACCGAAAAGGTAACGAAATATCCGTTTAACGTCAAGTAGGTGTGATTCTTTAGTATCCGCTTGGAATCGTGCAAAAAGACATACACAAGCATAATATCTGGCCTAGAGGCCGTCAAATACAATAAACTACCAATCATACCTCGATATTTCTTGATGTTCACACTGTTACCAATATCGTCCTTGTCGAGCTTTAATGTTGAAATCATATACGTACTCATTGATTTGGTGCCTTCCATGTGGAATTTCTTCAAGTGCTCTTTCACGTACTCATCTTAATTAACAAAAATTACTTCTTTGCATTGCTTCACTTGTAATCTAAGGAAGTAATTCATCTCTCCCATCATGCTCATTTCAAATTCCTTTTGCATACATTTGAAAAAATCCTTGCAAATATTCTCGTTAGTATAACCAAAGATAATGTCATCAACATAGATTTGTACAAGTAGCATATCATTATCATGATTTTTGATAAATAAAGTAGTATCAATTTTACCTCTAACAAAATCATTGTTAATAAAAAATGAACTCAGTCTATCATATCTTGCTCTAGGTGCTTGTTTTAGACCATATAAAGCTTTAGACAATTTAAACACATAATCCGGGTAAACATGATTTTTAAAACCGGGAGGTTATTTCACATAAACTTCCTCTTCAATAAAACCATTTGAGAAAGCATACAACTTAAAATTCTTAAAACATGAATAAGCAAGTAGCATGTGAATGGCTTTTAGACGTGCAACGGGTGCATATGTTTCCTCATTATCGATGCCCTCCTCTTGATTGTATCATTGGGCAACAAGTCTAGCTTTATTTCTAATAATTACATCACTTTCATCCTTTTTACTACGAAATACCCATTTAGTGCTTATAATTGTGTGATCATTTGGTTTAGGAACAAGTGTCTACACTTTGTTTCTCTCAAATTGGTTGAGCTCTTCTTACATAGCCATCATCAAAGATTCATCTTGTTCGGCTTCATTTATGTTTTTAGGCTTATATTGAGAAACAAATGCCACATTATTGCATACATTTCTTAAGGATTATCTAGTCATAACCTTACTAGATGACTCTCTAAGAATTTGATCAATAGGGTGGTTGGACACGAATTTCCAATTCCTAGGAAAATCATTCGAGTTTTGTTCGGTTGTGTTTTCTAACTCCTTAAAAGAAGCTTGAGCACTCGATATTTCTTCCTTAGATGTATCATTAATTTAAAAATCCGAAACCTTTTGGATAATTTCAATATCGTCATCAGAATGCACTATGGGTGAAAAAGAATTAGACTCATCAAATACAACATGCATAGACTCTTGGACTACTAAACTTTTCTTGTTATAAACTCTATATGCTTTACTATTAGTGGCCTACCTAAGAAAAATTCCTTCATCGGATTTAGTATCAAATTTACCTAAGTGATTACGATTATTCAAGATAAAACACTTACAACCAAAACTTTAAAATATGCAATATTTGGTTTCTTGACATTCCATAACTCATAAGGTGTCTTATCTAACTTTTTACGAATGATAATACGATTAATCACATAGCATGCGGTGTTAACGGCTTTCGCCCACAAATACTCTGGCAAAGAATGTTCATTTAACATAGTCCAAGACATCTCTTGAAGAGATCTGTTGACCTTTAAGTCATTAATTTTATTTTGATAATAACTATAACATTAATCATGTGTAATTTAACTAAGTTGATGTTTTTTAAGTTATAGCCACAATAAATTGATCACACGTGGAGTAAACCGAAAAGCCGAAATAAAGATTATTCACCTACAAAGTTTTGCGCTATCAATGTCTCACACCTCACACAACTACTATAATCAATGCTCTATCAATGGCACCTCTATGAAGAACAATGACTCAAGGAAGAAAAGAATCGAAAATACAAACAAAGTCCTCGAAGACTCGTTATTTTATATTTGAGTGAGTGCTTTTATTCTCTTTGTAAAGATTCATGTTTGATTCTTAAATATAGCTCATACACTTTGTTTTTACAAAAGTAGATTGATCAAAACAAATTTCTTCAAAGATCTTTTCAAAACACTCATTTTGGCAAAAATCGTTTTTTTTTTAATTCATATTAAAACTCTAAATGATCTTATTTGAAGCTCTAACAAAAATAGGTACCTTAGGAACCTATATATTACTTTCCCCAAGCATTAAAATTGATTTTAGAGCTTATTTGCAAAAGTCTAAAAAATTGCATTTTTGGCCTGCCAGACAGTGCTCATCAGTCGACTAATGGTCCAAAAACTAGCCATTGGAACTTTGTTAAAAGTATAGTTTTGACCCATAACTTCTTGTATCCACTTAAAATGGCTATAATATTTTGCAAGTTATTTATATAAGGTCTTAGACATATTTTTACACACTTTAATGAATATACAAGCTCATTTTTTATATATCCTCATAATTCAGTATACAAGTTAGTACATTGATCATACAATTTATATTTTAGCTTATTCATTGATCAATCATCATTTTTGAGCTAGAAATTATTGATTAAACTTGATATCTCTTAATGTGAGCTTAAATTATAATCTTCATACACTTGAGAGTTATTGTACATTGGTGTTAGTCACCAAATCATTTTCTTCAAATATTAAGAGAGGTTTATCTCTTAGAATAACAAGAGTGAATTCTTGTGTGAGTATTGAGAGTGATTCAATACTTGTAAGAGTGTGTGAGAAGAATACACTTGCATATGTTTGATCTTCACCCGGAAGAAGATCGGTTATAGTGAAAATTCTCGGGGAACTAACCGAGCGCGAAAGTAGGGGCTAACAAGCCGAACCGTGTGGACAAAAAGTTTTCGACTTCGATTGGTTTAATCTTTCTATCTCTTGCTATATTATATTGTGCTAATTGTTCATTGTGATTGGAATTAACTTTGTATCTTGATTGCTTGATTGATGTAGACATTAAACATTTTTAAATCCATTTTAAAAATTCGATTAAGTTTTAAAAACCCTATTCACCCCCATCTAGGGTATTTTTCGGCCTACAAGATCTATTTTTCCTTTCAACAATACCATTTTGTTAAGTAGTTGTAGGTGCCAAAAAGTTATGATCAATACCATGCTCATCAAAAAAGTTTTTAATATCAATATTATCGAATTATCTACCTCTATCACTCCTAACATGCATAATAGAAACACTCTTTTCATTTTGAAATTTTCTACAAAATTTAGCAAAAACATGTGGAGTTTCGCTTTTGTGAGAAATAAAGAACACTCAAGTAAATCTAGTGTAATCATCAACAATAACAAAAGTATACAATTTGCCACCTAAACTAGCAACTGAAATGGGACCAAACAAATCAAGATGCAACATATCAAGAGGTCTAGTTAAGGTGATATCCTTCTTAGACTTAAATGAAGACTTGTGTTGTTTACCAAGTTGGCATGCATCACAAGGTTTATCCTTAATAAATTTAGTTTTAGACAATCATTTAACTAATTATTTCTTAAACAAAAAAAGAATTAAGTCCGTATTAACATGTCCTAATCTTCTATGCCATAACTAAGAAACATCATTAATAGCGGACAAATACTTAACATCTTGTTGAGACAAATCATCAAGCTCAAGAGTGTACACATTGTTAGTTCTATATGCAACAAGAAGATGGAATCATCACTAATATTCTTAACAATGCAACGATCGAATTTAAAAATGACTTCATAACCCTTATCACACAATTGACTAATACTAAGTAAATTATGCTTTAAACTCTCAACTAAGAGAACATTATCTATACATGTAGAATACTTACCAACCTTACCTATACCGATGATTTTTTTCTTGGCATTGTCTCCAAAAGTTACATTCCCTCATTGCTTGGGAATGAGACCCAAGAAGTTGTTTTTGTCTACCGTTATGTGCTTTGAGCATCCACGATCCAAGAACCATTTGGTTTTGCTACCTTTGGTTTTCAAGCACACCTACACCATAACCTCAAGTAACTTCTCTTTTAGTACCCAAAATATGTTGGGTCCCTTTGGGTTAACAAACATAATGGTTCCTTTTGGAACCCAAGCAATCTTCCTCTTAGGGAAACTCTCATTCCTAGAGTAACAATGATTCACATAGTGAGTATTTCTACCACAATATGAGCAAAGATGAGTAGGATCATGAGGTGTGTATGTTTTTAAAAAGTTTTTGTAATCCTTTTTATTGTCAATTTGGTTATAACCCAAACTGGCTTTGTCGAATACGTACCTTTGTATTCCTAATAGTTTATCCAAGTTGTCCCTTCCATTGGTGAACTTGGTTAGACTATTAGTTAAGTCATCCACTTGGTTTCTCAATTTGACATTTTCCACTACAAGTGTGTTTGAAGTTTCTTTCTTCTTTCCTTTATTCAAGGTTTTAATTTTATTTTTTAAAACCACATTTTCTTTTTCAAAAGTTTCACACTTGCTAGAAACCATCAAATTGTCTTTTTCGAGGCTTACATATTTTTTAGATAAATTTTCAAACTTGCTATGCAATTCCTCAAACATTTCATACAATTCATCATAGTTTTTCTCATCATGTGCATCATTATTAATAGAGACATCATCATCGCTAAATGAATCATAATTAGAGTCTACTTCTTCATCTTTTGTCATAAAGCAAAGGTTTGCTGTTTCCTCGTTGCTAGAGTTGACATCGGACTCCCCTCCTTCAGAATCACTCCAAGTGCCTTTGAGGGCGTGCTTTACTTGCTTGAAAGGTTTGTCCCTCTTATCTCTCTTCTTATTTTTTCTAATCGGACAATTAGTTTTGAAATGCCCCGGTTGATAACAATGGAAACATTTTTTTACTTATTCTTTCTCAACTCTTGGTTGAATTGATCGATCATTGTTCTTCCTTGATGAAGAATAAAAGTTGTTTCCTTTTCCTTGAAAGCTCTTCTTTTTAGCTAGAAATTTCATGAATTTTTTAAATAGAAGAGCCATGTCCTCATCTCCTCCCATCGACTCTTCATCATCCTCTCGTTGACTTGCTTTGAAAGCTAGAATTTTTTTTGGCTTTTGAATCACCCTCTTCTTCTCTTTCCAATTCCTTCTCATGGGTTTTGAGAAAACACAATAGTTCGTTCATGCTAAGCGTCTTGAGGTTCTTAGCTTCTTGAATAGCCCTCACTTTTGGTCTCCATTTCTTGGGAATAGTTCTAAGAATCTTGCAAATCTTGTCTTCATTAAAGTAGACCTTTCTAAGAAGATATAAATCATTAATAATAATAGAGAACCTACTATACATAGAAGTAAGTTATTCATTTATCTCCGTTTTGAATAGTTCATAATCATGAACAAGCATGTCAATATTGTCATCCTTAACTTGTGAGGTTCCCTCATGAACAACCTTTAGTTTATCCCAAATTTCTTTAGCGGTTTTACAACTAAAAATTTTGTTGTATTCGTCAATGGTCAATGCACAATGTAGAGAATTTAAAGCTTTAGCATTAAATTGGATTTTCTTAATGTCATGCTCATTATATTTGGAAATAGATTTAGGAAGGACATTACCCCTTTCATCGGTTTTGGTAATCTCATATTGTAACCTTCTATTGTTCAAAGTCACTAGCTTGTAGAAAAGTGCACATGCAATTTTTTCAATAACTATAATTTCTGCCATAAAAAAGAGGTGGTCTAGTAGTGGAAGAACCTTCAATAAGACCGGTTCCTTGATAGATAGATACATATAATTGTAAACTCTAAGATTGTAGAATTAAAATAAGAGTACAACCTATGATACCAATTGTAGGTCAAAAAATACCCTAGAGGGGGGTGAATAGGGTTTTTAAAACTTATTTGGATTTTTAAAATCGTTTTAAAAATATTTGAAATCTAAATCAAGTAATCAAACAAAATACTCAAGCAATCTAAAGAAATAGGAGAATATATCAATTAATAAAAAAACTAGAGATAGAAAGATTAAACCGATGAAAGTTGAAGACTTTTTGTCCACACGATTTGGTTTGTTAGCCCCCACTTTTGCGCTCAGATAGTTCCTCAAGAATTTCCACTAATACCAATCTTCTTCTGGGTGAAGATCAAACCTTTACAAGTGAACACACTCTACAAATGTTAATTTCTCTCAACACTCACATAAGAATAACTTCTTACTATTTTAAAAGAAGAACCTCTCTTAATGTTTGAAGAATAAGGTTTTGGTGACAAACACCAATGTACAATAGCTCTCAAGTGTATGAATATTACAAGTTAAGCTCACACCAAGAGATATCAAATTTGATCAACAATTTATAACTCAAAATAATGATAATTGATCAAAATAATGTTCTTGAATATTTGAATATTGAATATAGATGAAGAGAATAGTGTTAGAATGACTCAAAAGTGTTTAAATACGTCTTAGATAGTGTATATATAGTCTAGGATAACATATGGCCATTTGGATGGAGTTGGAAGAAGTTTGGTGCCAAAAATGGTAAAAAATCAGAAATCTAACGGCTAGTTTTTGGACCATCAATCGACTAAGCATTGCTCATCAGTCGACTAATGAGCTCTGTCTGGCAGGCCAAAAATGCAATTTTTACACTTTTACAATTTAGCTCTAAAATCAATTTTGATGCCTGGGGAAGGTCAAATATAGGTTCCTAAGACACATGTTTTCGGTAAAGCTCCAAAGAAGATCATTTATAATTTATTATGAATTAAATACAAAACCAATTTTTGCCAAAAGATAATTTTTAAAGGATCTTGAAGAAAACTTTGATTTGATCAATCTAATTGTGTAAAAACAAAGTATATGAGCTATAAAGAGAATCAAACAAGAACCTTTACATAGAAAACATAAACACTCACTCAAATATAAAATAACGAGTCTTCGAGGGTTTTGTTTGTATCTTCGTTTCTTTTCTTTCTTGGGTCACTGATCTTCATAGAAATGCCATTGTGATAGAGCATTGATCAATTAGTTGTGTAAGGTGTGAGACATGGATAATCGTGATCCTTTGTAGTTGGATAATCTTGGTTCTGACTTTTCGGTTTAGTCCACGTGTGATCAATTTGATGTGGTTATTATTCAAAGCATCAACTTAGTTAAATTACACATTATTAACATTATTGTTATTATCAAAACAAGATTAGTGACTTTTAGGTCAACAAAATAGACTTAATGATTGTACCACATGTACATGTATTCCCATAATCATATATATATATATAATATCAATAACAAAATCAACCAGAGAATTATTGTATAGATACACTCAACAAGTATAACGAATCATTACCATATGTCTTATAAACAAATTCCGCCGCTTAGACCTTTAAGAGAAAAATACAAGTTTCAAATCAAATGTTATTTTCCATAAAATAGGGTTCAAGTGGGTTTTTGAGTAAACCAAGTAATTAGTCAAAATTTCTCGTTGAATCGTGTAATTTGAACAATATTTAGGTCATTAGAACCATCAATTTTAATATTAAAACAAGTTTCTAGCATACATACATAAAGACCCCTTTTCAAACAAACTAGGGTTTATAGAAACTCATTGTAAAATCACAATCAAGCAATAATAACTTGAAAAATAAGTTCTAGTACTAGAATCCCATGTCTACAAAGCTTTAATTCCAAAAATAATAGCTTGATGATGCTTCCTCCTCACAAGCATCAAACCCTAAAGCTCCACCAAGCTTTAATGGAGGTGTAGGAGGTTGAAGATGAAGGTGGAGCTACAAATCTTTGAACTAAGTTTGATTCTATGGAATGGATGCATCACAAGCTACAAAATCTCTCCTCTAACTAGTTCTCAAGCCTCACTCTCTCCCTCTAGTGTTGCAAGCTCGAAATAGGGGTAGAAAGGTGTTTAAAAGTGAGAAAAATTGGGTCAACTGTGGTCAAAATTTGACTCTAGGGTTCTGGGATCGATCTTAAAAAAACATTGTCCAATTTTTTTGCTCTGGGATCGATCCTAGGCCTACAATAATCAGTCTAGATGTTGCATAGGTCCCTTGATCCCCGAGATGCAAGAATCTCATCCCGGGCCAAAACACGAAAGTTGTAGAGGGCAATGAGATGAAACTTTGGCCATAAACAGGGAGTCGTTTGGATACCGGATGAAGAAGTTATGGCCTTTCAAAGTTGATCAAAAATTTAGAAATTGCGTAAAATCATAACACGTGATTATTGCCTTGACCACAATTTGGACCACCCGAATTACGAAACTATTGTTCATATAAACTTAGTTATACAATTCTGGCATGTCTAAGGTTTTAAACCATGCGAAATTGACCCAGATCATAATGTGGCTTGTCAAAACGACATTTAAACGAAAATAAACATGAATAATTAAACTAGGGATATTACAGTCACACCCAAATGAGGAGTGGTATTTGTGCTTAAATTTTGTTATAAAAATCCCTTAGAAATGAAGCTTACGCCTAGCTTTCCAAACTTTGATTCACTGAAATAGGTTTTGTTACAAGTGATTGTCTTAAAACAATTTTGTTTAGAAGGTGGCAGATTGATATGCTCAGTTGTCCTTGTAACACTTTTCCCATAATTTAATGAATCCCAAATATTTGGCCCTTAAATGTTGTTACACATATATAACATTTTTTTTTAGATACTAAGATCTTTTTAGGTTATTATGAACTTTTAAGGTAAAAACTCGAAAGTAGTATTGGAATCGGTTGGGTGATGGTTTTATCAAGTCATTGTCACAATCAACCTTACATAATCTTTTGTTTTAAACTTTGCATATTTAATTACATAATTCTCTAGTAGGGGCATTTGCATAATGTTTCAGGATATCTACTTAATAGTTAATACAAATGGCATAGGTATGTGTTGTTAAAATGAATAACAGAACCTATATTCCTATGCAAAACTCCTAGTTTTAGCTCCCCCTTAAATAATAAATACACTAATACGCTTTATTTTAATTGAGTTCGTTGCTACAAATCCAAATCTTTTTTAAACACTTTGAATAACAAACAGAATATTTTATTTATTTATTTTTGTTTGGGAGAACGATAAAGAATGTGGTTAGAAGAAAAATGCAAAATTATGGCACTACACATGGATTTAGATTTTGGGATTAGTTCAATTAGATTTATAATTAATTTGTGTAGTAATTGTTGTAATTTGTTTAAAATTGGGTTTTTTCTATTGGCATTTAGTACTTGTTTGGTTCGCTCCTGGAATCTTAACATAGTCAATTCACACTAGAAGTCTCTTATAGTTCATGTCAAGTGGTTGAATCATAGGTTGATGAAGCTCAAACTTTCCATGTGAAATTATCATTTGGGTTCCTGGAACCCAACGAGCAGTTAAGGTTATTTTAGTGGAATAAGGTTAGGATGGTATGGTATTTTAGTAATCGAGTGTAGTTTAGCAGGTGGTTTTATAACATGATTGATTTCATGTAATCATGTTTATCCTTCTGTTTTCTAGTTTATTAGATTTTTTAGAACTTCTTGTCTTCCATCTTGTAAATTCATCTCCTTGTAATAAATATCCTCATTTCCTACAGAAAAATAAATCATAAATAAAAAGAAATATAAGAATCTCCAAGGATGCATTTGATAAAAACGTCAAAAATGATTGAAAAAGCTACTATTTTTTAATGAAATTGGATAAAGAAAGAGTGATTTGGTGGACTATTACTTCTCCGGTTTCTCCATGTGATCCAATTCTTTGATGATGGGGTGCGAAAATTTTCAAGGAAAGGAGGAAAAGATTAAGAAAATCTCAACAATTCACTCATATTTTTCCAGCTTCTCATAAAAATCGTTTTCCAAACATTTTCCATTTTTGTTAACATAACGGACCCTTATAATTAATTAGGTTTTCTCATAAACCTCCCATATATGTGGTATATCATTATATTCCCTATTAATTAGAGTTAAATATTGTTACTGTGATGTTTGCAAGTATATGTGATCGTCGTCTTTAAATTTACTTTCAATAACCCATTGTTTGTACAATATGGAAGAGTCTTCAAGATTATAACTATTCACAATATGCCCTTCAACAATTGAAATATTTCAGACCAAGTGAACCATGGAAACGCACGTATACAACACCAAAAGCAATTAACAAAAAGCCCAGCGAGTTTACATCCGAGCAATCAGAAAAATAATATTTTCAACTATTTTTAAATGCGAGGAAATCAAGGTATGCATTTGCAACTTATGTTGAAACATTTTGGTTATATGTTGATTAAAATTTGGTTTAATGCCAAAATCACATGGTGGGACTAAAATGAGAATATGGCTATTATTTTGTAAATCCTTATTGTATCTTCAAACTGTTTTTTTGCATTGTAGCATCGCATTGTATGACCTGAAAATTTGAATATTTCAATCATGGCCCTCATATCTCTTTGTATCTTTGTCCTCCAATATTGATCAATTAATCTCTGTATCTCTAAGATAAATTCAAATTCTGCTTATTTGGTTTTTCCCCAATTTTCAAAACAAGCCTCGAAAGACTACTTTTATTGGCATATGGTGGAGAGTGAAAGTAAACTTTGTGTCCTCCTATCTCTTTGTATCTTTGTTCTCCAATATTGATCATGAAGAATTAAAGAGAACTATTATTTTTATTACATAATAATAAAGACCGTAAACCAAGCACCTTATATAGAAAACAAACACAACTCCTAACTGACCTAAAATACCTAGCAAGGTGGAAAATTTCCCACAAAACTCTCTAACTAGCATATATCAAATAAAATACCATAAATATCTAAATAATACTGAATTATCAATACTCCCCCCTCAAGTTGGTGCAAAGATGTCCGTCAAGCCCAATTTGCTCACTTGAAATTCAAACAGTTGCCTTAACAGGAACTTAGTCAAAATATCTGCAACTTGTTGATTAGACGGAACAAATGGAGTACATACTATTCCACCTTCTAACTTCTCTTTTATGAAGTGCCTATCAATCTCAACATGTTTTGTCCTATCATGTAAGATAGGATTGTGGGCAATATTGATAGCAGCCTTGTCATCACAGTATAGCTTCATTAGGAGACTTATTGGCCTTTCGAGTTCTTCTAAGACCCTTTGTAGCCAAAGAACCTCACAAACCCCTTGAGCCATTGATCTTAACTCAGCTTCTACACTGCTTCTAGCGACAACACTTTGCTTCTTACTCCTCCATGTAACCAAGTTGCCCCAAAGAAACGTACAGTAGTCAGACGTAGACCGTCTATTAGTAATCGATCAAGCCCAATCAGCATCGGTATACATGTATATCCCTATTTTATCATTATTTCTGAAGTGTCATTCGCGCAAATAAATAATTAAATAATGGATGATTTGTTGTGCATTAATTTAAAAAGTGTCTTGAGCACAAATAAATAATTATTAGTAACCTAGGAACATGTTATCATTAGTCAGACTCGTTCTATTTATGCCAAATTTCTGTAAGAATAGCTTCCTTCTTTTCAAGTTAATTGATCAACATCTAGTGTAAAACCCCAGTTTCTCACCCACAATGGATTGTCCCAATTGTTATTTATGTTCATTGAACCCACATATAAGCCAAGGATCTCCCATTACAGTACTATTGTGGGATGTGGATCGTTACAAACTCCTACAGTTAAAGCCTTAATGGTCCTCGTTAGGCTGGGGGAGCACACCAATGATTCAGGCTCGTTGTCGGCCTCATACACACCCTTACCACACATCCACATGGTATCTATTACTATATATTCAGTAAGAGGCGCACTTTTGGTATGTGCCTCAAATTACAGAATTACCATTAATTTTGAAAAATAAACAATAGGTTTAGTGGGATTTGGCCATTTGAGCTTTACTCTCAAAATGTGCAACTTGACCAATTTTTCAAACATGATCTCATTACTTCAAAAGATTTTATAAACAATTTAAGGCTAAGAATTATTATGTGCAATATTCCACACACACCACATGTCCTAGGTTTTCTTTTTTTGCCTTACTGTGTTGACTCGTTTTCACAATGGTAACTTGCGGGTCAACCCATTTATCACTCAAATTCGATAAGGCTTCATGCAAACCAACTAATGTCATGTCATGTTAGTGGGTTGTGTTGAAAATTTCCCTTCTTAACTGCATGCGTAACATGGCTTGATACCCCGATGTTGAGACATGCTATTTCAGAGGCTGAGGTTAAAAAATTATTAACAACTTCCATGCTCCATATTCTCTTTCACCTGTAACCTAAACTCTTTAATGGGAATTCTTGTTTGACTAGGCCTTTTAAGCACATGTATATAGAAGAATTTTCTCAATTAAGCTTATGCCTTAAACAAGACATGCATGTATATTTGTTTTGTTAACAAGGTAACTAACGAAAGGTAACAATTCATGAAGGAAATGAATGAAATAAATATAAACCCATAATCAACCAATAAATCCAACAATTAAATCTCAACCCCATTAATCAAGGTTTATCCCATAAATCATGGAATTTAATTTCTGAAGGATATGCACATGAGTTTTAAAAAATTCTTCATGCACGCGTAACACTTTGTCCATGCTGCTAATGCTTTAAAGTGTTGTATGCTTCTTTCCAGTATTTGTAAGGGTCTAGAAGCTAATAGTTGGCTCGCATTTATGGACCAACTTTTAGTATTAGGAGATGGTAGTGCCGATGAAAAGGAATGCATCAAAGTAAAAATGCTCAAGCTGATCGATGTCTATTACGATGCTTTAGATTCCTCAAAAAGTGGGAAAAATGTTAGTTTTGCCATTTGTATCTCTGTACCTTATGTATTGAAATGTTATGGATGTTGTTTTACATTTACAGGTTACTATTTTATTCTTGATGGAATTTTTTTCCCTACCTTACCTGGTCGAGCTAATTTTCTTCAAGTCTTGTCTTTTGGTTTTTAGTTGTCTTTGGATTTAGTGGCTTTCGTTATGATGGAAATATTCCTAAGGAAATTACGAAAAGAAGAAAAAGAAGAAGAGTTTTGCAATATTTCCATCTCAAGTAAAAGTTAAGTTGTGACTCCCATGTGGGAACACAGATCAAGGTTAACCTGGTACGCAACTATATTAAGGTGCAAACGGTACAAATGCAAATGAGGGAACCAAAATGAAAGTGGGAAGAGTGGAATTTCATAATATGAAATTGTATTGATAATTGTTATTATGATAAAATTACAATGACTTTAAGTAAACAAAAAAGGGATTTGGAATTCGAAATCTTGTCAAGAAGAATGTGGCTCTTTTAGAGAAAATGGCTTTGGAGATTTTCGTTGGACCAAAATTCTTTTTAGTGCACAAACAAATGGTTGGGATTCCAATAAGGCAGATAGAGGATTGTGTCGTAACCCTTGGAAGGCTATTTCAAATGCCCTTGATTCATTTACTACATTCATTTAGGTTAAGGTTGGGACGAGGCACAAAACTGAATCTTGGGAAGATGGGTTGTTTAGCGATTTACCATTGTCATCTCTTTTTCCTTGTCTATATAGTCTTTTGCAATGTATGAAATTGTATTGATAATTGTTATAATGATAAAATTACAATGACTTTAAGTAAACAAAAAAGGGATTTGGAATTGGAAATCTTGTCAAGAAGAATGTGGCTCTTTTAGAGAAAATGGCTTTGGAGATTTTCGTTGGACCAAAATTCTCTTTAGTGCTCAAACAAATGGTTGGGAATCCAATAAGGCAGATAGAGGATTGTGTTGTAACCCTTGGAAGGCTATTTCAAATGCCCTTGATTCATTTACTACATTCATTTAGGTTAAGGTTGGGACGAGGCACAAAACTGAATCTTGGGAAGATGGGTTGTTTAGCGATTTACCATTGTCATCTCTTTTTCCTTGTCTATATAGTCTTTTGCAATGCAAATTGTTTGATAACATCTTTAGCCAATTGGAACTCATCTAACTTGTTTCCATAGGACATGTCTTTTCGAATACATCTCAATAATAGAGAGGTAGATGAATACATGATTTGGCATCCATTGTGGAAGATGCACCACATTCTAGGAAGGAAATGGATATGAGAATTTGGGTTGGGGATAAATTGTGATTCTTCTGTTCTAAATCGATTTTCGAGTTGTTGATTCACTTTCTGAATGAACCTACCTTTGTGCCTCACAAAGTGGTTTGGAAAATTGGAATCCCTCCAAAAGTGAAATTTTTTCCATGGTTGGCCGCTTGGAACAAAGTGAACACTTGTGATTTGTTCCAAAAGAGGTTTGTTCCAAGAGGACAAACCTTGCAATTTCTCCATCTTGGTGAATTCTTTGCAAAATGACAATGAATCCAAGTTCTCCACATTCTCAAGTCATAAGAGAAATAGGTTGCTCTAACTCTCCTCCCCACACCAATACCATCTCTATTGATACTGTTGTCCCATGTTCTCTCACCCCTGTGAATAAAATCAGTCACATTTGGGATGGCAGGCCTTTACCTCAATTCAGAAATCAAGGTAAGCCTGGTCCTAAGGCCCCCCTTAGCAGATTATATGTGGAACCTTATCCTTACCATTTTACTAGAGCAAGACACAATAATAAGTACTCCCCACTTAGTGATCATCTTTTAAAGTATGATGGAGAAGGGGAATCATGGGATCAAAAATCAGAGGACAATTCCGTTGATTCCTCTGACCAAATGATTGCTTCACAAGGGTTATACTCTCTTGCTGGTTCTTATCAGTATTTTACTATCCTTAGACTTGATAGAAACTGGGCAGCCATGGTGGATGAACCTCCACTTCAGTCATGGGAAGCCATGGCAGATGCAAATTTTCAAGCTACAATTGCAAAAAATCCCGTAGTAGAGGAATGCATTCAATTAAAGCAAGATAACAGACCTTCCATTCTAGCACATAACTTCCACCCCCTGGCCAAGCTGATCACAACACATGCAATAGTTCATAATCCTTTTCTGGTGCTTCAACACAAGGGGGGTCAGATTACTCCCCTTCCTCAGTTCAAACCAAAGCTCAAAGAAAGAAGAAAAGCAACACCCTCCCTCTTCACACACGACAAAAGTTGAAAAAAGCTTTCATTACAGACACGAAGTCAAAGGAAAGAGGAAAAGCTTCCACTTCTCATGCTCCATCTCCTCTTGATCATGATGAATATCAATGAAAATTCTACCTTGATTATAAGAAAAATAGAAAGAATGCTGCTTCAGTTTCTGCAAAAAATATCTTTGTTTTGCAAAAGCAGAATTAACAGCTATTACTGCAAACTAGTTAACTTAACGTTCAGTTCTTTACAGATCTTTGTTGGCCAATTTTGTTTGCTTCAAGTTAGTTTTTCTACTTGCAAGCAGGTGCAACAGTTTTGCCAGTTCCTGTGCACAGGCAGCAAGGATTTTGCAATTTCTTTTCCTGCTTTATTGACAGCCAATCTTTTTGTCTCTTTTTTTATGGCCTGATTTTATTTTTTGTTGGCCAATCTGTTATAGCCTCTATTACCCTATTTGAATTTGCTTCGTGGACTTTAGTACTTAGGTTTTTAGTCATGTTCCAATTTCCTTTTGCTCATAACAATTACATTTATTTGTGTTTTGGTCTTGGAGATGGCTTTTTGTATCCCCCTCCTTGTGTAGCTTTTTGGTTATTTATACTATCACTCTAATGTCCTTCATTGGGCAAAAAAAAAAAAAACATGTTGTTGCATTGTAAGTTTGCTCAATACATTTGAGTAGAAGTTGAAAGGGATTTTAAAGGTTATAGGTGTAGCACCCTGTTCTTTCGTTTCCTTGTAGTTGCTTTCATTCGTCCGCTTATTTTACTTCAGGTTGTGAAATTTTCATTGGGAGAGCCTCGTAATGTTCTATCACTCTTTATTAGTCATATTAGCCTCCTTCCACTCAGGTGAGTGTTCGTTTAATGATTCGAGTGGTTCGGATCAAAACCGAGGCGAAAATTACGTATTTTGACTTTTCACAATTCGTCAATTTCTGGCCAACTTTGAGAGGCCATAACTTCTTCATCCGATGTTCAAACGACTCTTCGTTTTCGGCCACATCTTCATTTCTTTGCCCTCTACAACTTTGTGTTTGGGCCGAGTCGAGATTCAACCATTTCAAGGTCCGTTTGGGGCTCAGAAAGTCATTTGCTTTTGCAATGACTTCCATGATCGATCATGGAAGGCCATAATCGATCATGGTCCTCCAGAGAATTCCAGAAGGGTTCCCTCATGATCGATCATGGTTCACCTAAATGTCGGTTTTGAGTATTTTGAACCCGTTTTCATGTCATTTAGCACCCCCACAACCCCATTTTCGAGCACCCAACTTAAAAGGGAGTAAGGAAGAGTCTAGAGAGCTCTAGAGAGAGAGAGAGAGAAGAGATCATACACATCTCTCATCCCCCATCCAAGATTTAAGTCCCGAATCACTTTCTCTTTCACTATTCATCATCTTTCTCGCCTTCTTCCTCCGTTGGATCTAGGGCTTTGGCGGTATGGCTTCTACGCTTCATCAACTTGCGAATTCGACTTTTTTAAGGTGGGGACACTAGTACAAAAACTTGTTTTTCAATGTTTGATTGATGAATTAAAGTCTTGCACTACAAATTGGAAATTTTGATCAAAAGCATGTGTTGTTTGCATTTCTTGGGGTATGGGCTAGATAATTCTTAGATTGGTGATAGATATTGATAGATTATCACTCCTATAACGTGATTGATCATCCAGTTCCACGATTTAGCATGCGTACCTAAAGGTTCATGTGAAACCTACTCCGTAGCGATCCGTAAGACTTATAAATTGGGGCTTTTGGGTTTTGTGCTTATAGATAGATGATTGTGGGTTATTAATGATAGCGATACACATCTATACCACTAGATATGATTGAAGGGTATTATTTATGGTATGCATGGTGAGAACCCTCTACGGTGGAGCGTTACGCCTTAACGTGCGGGTCTAGTGGCATGTGTGGAGTGTGCTAGACACTAGTAACAAGATTTTAATCCCGATACTCCTTAGAACACATAAAACATAGTTGTTAGGGCACGGATTGCCCATGATCATGAACAAGAACATCTAAGCGAGTTGTATTAGTATGCCGGATGAGCTAGAATTGTAATAACCAATACATGGCTTGATAAGATGACGTGAGTATCATCATAAAACACGTAATGAGATATATGATATTAATAATGAACCAATTGGCCTCATAGTGTGAATAATTACTTGACGATAAACGCATGGAGTATACGAGTGATGACTACGCTTGTAGAAATGATTAACGGTGATGTTAATGATGATAAATGGATAGTGGGCGATTATATGATTATATGTATGACGATGAGCCATATGTGTGATGTATGATTGATGATGATGATGATGATATTCATTGTGGAAAATAAATGAATGTAATGTTTGATACTGTGATCACACATATGAGCTGGATATGATTAACCGAGCATCAGGTAGCTCCCGGTGACTCGAAGGAGAGCTGCCTATTGCCGCCCGTGGGTGAAAAGGTCCTAAATCGTGCACGAAAAAATAAAGTCGGTGACTCCGCCGGTGGTTGTGTGTGTCCACAAAGGAGAGTCCATTCTGTGTATCTTGCCTTCCCACAGGACTATGTGTTCTGGGCTATAATGTTTCTCCGACTAGCGGAGCAGGTCCCGTGTGCCACTACTTACCCAAATGGTGAGTCCCCGGGAGGTAGTTGGGCTACTAATGGTCATCGCCCTTCTAGGGTATCGCCCGGTATAGTTTCTCTAGGGTGTTGTGGAAGCTTGTATGGGCGTTCTCCTCGTTAACTATTCGGGGTGTTATTCCCAGGAAAATGTCTTGAGGGTTATCTCCAAATGATTTACCTGGAAAACCAAATCCCTGAGCCGCCACCCCACCTAAAGGAGACATGGACAAGAACTTTGGATCCTTCGGGACTCGTTGGATTCTCTGATCTGGGCCTGGTCAGACCGCAGGGTGAAACCGATGCATTATACAGGAGATATGATACGGATCGATGTGTTGTGGATGTGTATTGTTTATATTATCTTTATTATTATATTGTATCATATCTTGTATGGCATTGTTGATTATATATTGCCTCGGATAGGTGTACCTTTAGTGATAACAATAATACAGACACCATCGCACATAACATAATATACTTAGGAAGGTATTGGCCACTCATAATGTACTAATACATAAAGTGAAATGTATTGTTAACTAATGGCCATAGGAACATAGTATACGAATGTGAGTACGTGGTTTGGTTATAAGGATGAAATAGTGATAAAGCCTTATATGTGGCCAAGTATGAAATTCATAACGTGCTATAACTAAAAGAGAAAACAATAAATACTTGGTCAATTGTCACGACTTACAATATAGGCACCGAATAGCATAGTATAGCCTTGAATTACACTTGAGAGCAAATTCAAGTAGGTTTATATTCTCGATTCCCTATTAATGTGAGAATTGGCTTAGGGTATACCATGGGAAGTCCAAGGATGGAATAGGTTGATCGAATAATCAGCTTTCTGGTGATTATGATAGGATTCCTAGTGGGATTTGCACGCACGGGTGTGTGAGTTGCATTGCATGGCTTTCAAACTACTGCATTGACGTAAAATAATTATTTTCTATATAAAACCTATATAGTTCCCACTGAGCCCGGATTTGGCTCACCCCGTTTTCTAAACAATTTTGCAGGTTAAGCATCGGGGATTGGCGCGTGGTCTAAGAGTCTAGTAACCTCTGATGTCTTATAACTTTTGAAGTCCTTGAACCAAGAACTTAGTTGTATATAACATTTTGTTGTATTAAACTCCTTGTTATTATGTAACGGAATATGAATTTGTATAAACGATTTATATATATGTGGAGTTGAATGTGATTGTGTTTGGGTGAATGTGTTTTGTAAACCTCATAGACTTGGTTTTTATTTAAATAAACTTCACATACCGAGCATTTGTAAAACTGGACATTTTATTTAAGAAAGTTTTAAAAAGTTGTGATTTTTATATTTCAAACCCGCCGTCACACAAGGCATCCGTGATTACTCAGGTCCCGAAAGTGAAAATCTCATAACGGGATTCGGGGCGTCACAATAGGAGCACTTCCAAATCTTGGTATGATTTTTTGTGCATTGTCAGGTGCATAAGGGGGAGGAAAGAAAAAGTGCAAAAATGCTGCAGAGATGTTGTATGGCAGTGGTGTGGAACATTTGGTTAGAATGTAACGGAAGAATTTTTGAATATCGAGTCTCGAATTAATCGAAAGTTTAGTAAAACATAAAACAAATTCCACAACTTCTCTTTGGGGATTTTCCTCTAAATTATTCGGAGAATTGTCAATCTCAGATGTTAACAGTAATTCGGCAGAAGCACTGTGTTAGATTACCGCGTTTCTTTCTAATGATTTTGTGCTAGGCATACAATTTGCTTTCGAAAACAACCTTCAGTATCTTTTTGGATCTAGTAGTTTATTATCAGCACTTTTTTCTTGGTTCTCTCTTGTTTATTGTATTTCTTATCTGGTGAACCTAGTCCACCTTTCTGTACTTTATCATTCTCCATATCAATAAAAGATTTTTGTTTCTGATATATATATATATAAGAACGGAAAATAAACCCCGAGTAGAAATGGAGGAAAGGAATGAAAAGAAATGATTGACTCCATTAATGCATTAATAACTTTCCTATGTATGGTATGTTTTGACCAAAGACAACGAAAAACAAAATCTTGATCTACTGCCATGAAAAACAAAATCTTGATTTTCAGCAGAAAGATTCGCCTAGGAAGATCCAATATTGTACATTTATATTCAATCAAAAACTTAACTATTGATTAGCCTTGTTTTGGGAATTTAACCGCATTTGATGATATGACTGGGTTGAGCAAGAGGAACATCTACTCGTACGGATATCTGATAAATGGAGGTGATTGATGCTTAATGAGATTAACCTAATGCAAACGTTTTGTAACCCCACACCATTCAATTCGTCATACAGCACTTACAACTAATATATGTTAAATTCTCTCTTTCTTTTTTGGAGCCTTTGACCTATGATGGAATTTCACTTGAATTTGCTTTTATCTTGGTCTTAGTAAACTCTTCCTCCATTTGAAACAGGTGACTGTTCCGAATGAATTGAAGGCAGAGATGTACCAGCATTATATGAAAAGAGAGAACAAATATCAGTCTACTTCTATTTTGGGACTAATATACGATAAGATTCGGAAATCTGAAGCTGAAAATTCGTCAGTGGGTGAGAGAACCATGCTGACACAAAAGCACCAATAATTCATTTGTACATAAAGAAATGATGCTTAATGATGTTTACCATTCTCATGTTAGAAATTTTTTGGTTTAATGATGCTTAATAAGTTTTCAAATTCTTATGTAGAAATCTGGAAACTTTTGTTTTGATGTTCAAATCCCGGCAGCCTGCTCGAATAAGTGGGAGCAGAGGTACGGAGAATACAGGCAGGAGATGACAGAGGCCTTGAAATTTGGTGGTAAATCAAAAATGACTCCGCAAATGAAGTCATCAAAAAATATAAGCAGGTGATTCCCAATCTACTTGTAAGTTTTTAGCAATGACTGTTAAACCAAATCTAGAGCTGCCAATTGTTGGCACGACCAATTTAATGACACCAAATTAAATGGGTTTTGGTGGAGGTTTAGCGGTCCAAACTCCGGATCCTTAACAAATGGTACACAATATATGAGGATATTATTTACTATTTGTAAGAATTGAGATCGGCATGAGTTTCGCGGTACCTCTGTTGAAGGTAAGCCTCACACTTGATGGGAGGAAACCTGTCACATTCATTTGAAGCAGCACTTAGTTCAAACAGTATAATTATATGAAGAGTTAAACTAATAAAACCGCGATCATATTAAAGTGTATATATATAGGGACCGGCGGTTCTGGTACAGACTAGTTTGTATATGATCGAATCAGCTTTTAGCAACGACTTTCGTCACCAAAAAACCGGGAGATGTTTTCAGTGACAAAATTTTGTTGCTAAAAGCTGGTCCATATTTCATCCCAGCCTATATATATAATAATTTGTTTAGGGCTCCAAAATATATACGTACTTTGGGGGGTTATCTTGAGACTGACAGGTTGGCAAGCATTCGACAACACAATCATGACTAGGCTCCACAAAGTATGCAATCTGCTCCCAATAACAGAAACAACACATGCATATATGTATAAGTGTATAACATTAAATTTTCTTTTTCCACAAACTGAAGATTTGGCGTGATAATATTTGAAAGCACAACACGTGAAAAAAAAAATGGTGTAAAAGGAAATACTAATGAAATAGTCTTTAAATTTAGTTTAAATTTATTGCATTTAGCAAGGAAAACACACTTCAGAATAATCAATCAGAAGACGAAAATAACAATTATGGAAAAAATCTGCATTGTTCTTATACGCTTTTAGGCTCCGTTTGATAGCAACATGGAAAATGAAAAGAAAAATATCTAATTTAGATGAGAAGATGGAAAATAAGTTGAGGTATGTGGTGAGATCAACTCTTACTTTTTGCTTTTTTCCATGACAAAATTTTATTTGGGTTATGGTGGAGAATTTTTTCACAAAATATTAAAAGATGATGGAGGACATATACTCACAAAAATGAGTACGAGATGGAGAGTATCTCACCATATGCCTCAACTTATTTTACATCTTCTCACCCAAATTAGTTGTTTTTATTTTCATTTTTCATGTTGCTATCAAACGGAGCCTTAGAGTAACAAATAGAACTTCTCAATGGACAAATCTTCAAGGGTAAATAAATAACATATCGACTATACTAATGGTGAATGCTTAAGCCAGTGCACACGTGTTTATTTGTTCAAACACTACATAGTTTCTACATACCCCATAACATGTTCCACAGTTATTGTTTCTGTGTTTCAAAACCTAAGACTATGACCCAATATGTACATTAATTTATGTAGTGGTACCAGTGGTGTAGCCAGAAAATTTGATAAGTGGGTTCATTCAATAATACATCAACAATCTCGCATCAATTGTGTAGTGACTAAATTATCAATTGAAAAAAAATATGAATGACCAATGCTATTCAGTTCAAAAAAGTACAACCCAATAACAAATGTAAAGACATCATTTTTCGTTTAAAATGCATTTGAAACATAATTTTGAGACATTTTTGGGACATGTTTTGAACTAAATAACATTTATCATGGAAATTTGTTTCGGCTAAGTTGATTTTTTTAGATTGACTCAACTATTAGCTACATTTTTCAAATTTAAGTGGTGTCAATTATACTCATTAACTCTATCTATATTTAAAATATACCTTATTAATTTGTACATTATAAGTATTAAGTGGGGTCAAAAGACCCCGCAATGGTGAAGGTAGCTACGTGCCTGATTGATACAAAGGTGAACAATGACACATAATGGAACATGAACGTGGACACATAAACAAGTCAAGATGGCAAAGGGAAGTGATCAGAAGGCTTTTGTAATCATATATATATGAATAACATAAGTTAATAAATAACTAAGGCACAATCTATAACAATAATCATCATTGCATATGGGTTATTCTGGTTAGGTAACATTCAAAAGGGACTTACAGAATATCGTTCTTGACCATTTCCCAACACTCGATGCAATGTTGACCTGGATAAAATTATTTTAAAACAAAAAATTGTCATTACAAGTTGCATATCCATCAAGGTCACAATGTAGCAATTTTATTTATTTATCTTTTTTAACAAAACAAGAAGATAGTACATTCCCTGAGTCTCAAATTGAGTCCTAGTTTGAGAGCAACATATATCAAGAAAATATTATGACCTTTCACGATTACTCTTCATCTCAAGGATGGGAAAGAGTGAAATGAATGACAGTAGCTTAGTTTTTAACCATTGTCACAAAAGGTTAATATTGGTAAATCACATCAACTTATAACCTAAATTTAGAAATGAACTCCTAATTTGAGACATCCCAAAAAGAAAGTGGGACTCTTAATTTGAGAAAGAGAGCAATATTTTACAATGAACGAAACAACTCAACAATTAGTGTGCATTTTGCAGCAGTTCTATGCCAGATTTTGGTGTCACCTTCCAATTCCCTTAATCTCAAATAAAAAATCACTCTACAAAAGAAGCTTTTACCGGGGGTTGTCAACTTCAGGGTGAAAGATTGTTCATCCAGGTGAAAAGTAAAATACTTACAACAGATTTTCACGTATTTGACATTGAACTTTATTAAGTATTTTAATTTGATGTTAGCAAAATTATAGTGTGGTGCATTTATTCTTACCCCTAGAACAAAATCTTACCTGATATAGATGAAAATTTCACCACAGTTTTTTGCACGGTCAAAAAATATGTAACCCGAAACCAAACAGACCCTAAGAATCACCGACATTAACTAATCAATGGGCAAGACCAATTTCTTGATTGGCTATTTTGAAACTTAGTACACTGGTTTTTAAAAAGCAAGTCTTAATTTGAGACACCCCAAAGGGGCAAGTGTAACTCTTAATTGGAGGCAGTGGTAGAAACAATTAAGGCTACCACTGTTGCGCAGGTACTACACGCTTGCCAAACCAGTGTACAACTTTTGAAAGGACACAGTACAATACCCCCAACAAGTGACACACTTTCACAAAAGCCAAGATTGCTTTGGCATTAGCATAAACTCAAAAGTCTAAAGAGTTACTCAAAAATCACATTACCTGAAAACACAGTTACTCTTAATTGGAGGCAGAGGTAGAAACAATTAAGGCTACCCCTGTTGTGAAGGTACTACACGCTTGCCAAACCAGTGTACAACTTTTGAAAGGACACAGTACAATACTCCCAACAAGTGACACGCTTTCACAAAAGCCAAGATTGCTTTGGCGTTAGCATAAACTCAAAAGTCCAAAGTCCAAAGAGTTACTCAAAAATCACATTACCTGAAAACACAGTTGCTCCAGCGCTCCAGCATATCACCAAGATTTACTACAAAAGCTCTGGAAGACCAAAATAAACCATTAAGAAAGTGCTTCCCTAAAATAAAAGAGAAGAATTAATTTCTTTCTTTCTTTTTATTTTTAGTTTTTTTTTAAGAACTAGCTATTGTGTAATTTGTTTGTGTGTTTATATAACTTCAGTATGGAATAGCAAGTTTTTGAGCATAATATACATTGTTAGACCAATATATTCTCTCAAATTTCTCCTTCTAATCAATAGGCTGCATCATCATTCTAAGTTCTGTTAAAAGATCTAGATCTATCCGAATTTTTTGTAAATGAAGGAAGAGTATATTGCAAAAATACAAAACAGATAAAATGTACAGCACCAGGCCCAAAAGGTCTGATATCATCCATCTCTCAAAAGTTGTTCATATACTGTGTTAGAAACCATCTCACTCTAAAGTTCAAGCTATTAGGTAAGGGACCAAGTGGCCAACAATGTATCTAATGCTCTTCACACTCCCCATCACGTGCGACTCCAGCTGCACGTGGAGCGACAAACCAAACCAAGGTCCACTCAGTGCACAAACAACAAAGGATGCATACTGCAGACACACAAAGGAGGAAACAAATGCAAGCGGGAACCATCAGCCCCAAAAGCTTAAGCTGCTGGGTAGTGAGCCAACAATGTATATCATGCTCTTCAACATTATGCATGTATGGTAGATGCATAATTTCAATTTTGAAACTTAAGTAGTTTATGAACACCAGCAAGGATGATAAGTAAGTGCTCACAAGAAAATAAACACAAAATAGTTAGAACAAATTAAGCTACATCCGTAATGCGGTTTGTTGTTTACACCTCAACGACTGAACATATACAAGTATTATATGTGTAATTTAGCTACAACGAAAAAGATTGTTTATAATAAATACCCAACCATGCAAATTTAGTACTCATTTGGTTTGAGTTTTGGTTCGTTCCTAGAATCTTAAATGGTAACTTCACACTAGAACTCTCTTTTAGTTCATATCAAAAGGTTGAATCATAAGTTGATGAAGCTCAAATTCCATGTGAAATTGCCATATTGGGTTCCAAGAAAGCACCAAAACTTGAACCAAACGAGCAACTAGATTATAATGTACAAGAAAGATTAATACTGGCAAACAAAGGGACTTGGAAATATGTGTGTGCGAAAAGGTAATTGATGATTATCTGGCTCCGAAAATTCAAGTGACTCACCCTCTCAATGGTGCAACATATTCCCATATTTGAGGTTTAGCATCTTTATCTCTGCATATCTGAAATGAAACAAAAATTTGAAAATCCACACAGAAAAAATACAACAGCCATATAGTTCAAATATTGAGAGTTATTCATACTTGGAGGCCGAAAACATCATCCGTGGCCAAGAGAGTAATCAAACCAAAATCAGTATGAGCACCAGCTCCATATATCCCCTTTGTCGGCTCAGATATTTGACCTAAATCATAAAAAGAAAAAAAATTCAAATCATAAATGAAATCGGTCAGCAAAAGGTGCTTGTATCTACAAGACTACAATGGAGTTCCCTAGTCTTTTAATTAACTTCACCTTCATAATGTAGCAGGCGCAAGGTTGCAATAGGCTTGCGAAGCATTTCTGGCCGATCAAAAAAGTCGCATTCTAGATCGAGTGCAAGGGCTATGATACTTGAAATTTTTTTCGCCATCTGTCTAAAATGGAGATAAATGATAGATGAGAAAAAATAACATTAAAACAGAAAAAACAACCACGGAAAGACAAAAGAAAGTTATTTTTAGATTCAGAGCCCATTAAATGCCAGCTACAACAAAGATATTAAGATACTAAGGTATGAATAAAAATGAAGTCAAGAAACTTGAAGAAAGACCTAGAAAAACAACAGTAGCAGTACCACATAAACAAGACGAGAATTTAGGCAGAGAAACCTAATGTTTAATCTGATACTCCCTATGTCTCAAATTGATAGTCCCACCTTGACTTTGGTACTTTTTAGGGAAACTCTAATTTCAACCTAATCAACGGTCAAAACCACAAACTATTTTCTATTGTGAGATTTGGTACATTGATTATGTCCCCAAATGGAAATGGGTCTATGATCTATCAGTTTGAGACATCCCGAATAGGAAAGTGGGATTATCAATTTGAGATGGAAGGAATATATATCTTAAATCAAACAACTTACAGTGCCTCTTGATGATATTTCTCCATAGTCTGCCTCCAACCGGGCAAGATATCTGTAAAGCATGCAAATAATTCAAAGGGTTTAACCAATAACAAAACCACTACCATGTTGACCTGTGAAATGATCAAAATTACCCTAACGAACACTAATGTTTCTTAAGAAAAGTGAATCACTTCTAAAAGTTACCTGTTGTAGGCCATACATTCGGACCATAAAATGGCTTTTCTGACTCAGGATCATCTTCAGGAACTTCAATACCGATATAATATCCCTCCTTGTAATCTCCTATATCCGTGAAATAGTACAACCCGTACTTCCAATCAGTATCAAGCATAAACCTTTGTACTTCAAATAGTCTAAAGATTGCATAGCAAGGTGCCAGTACATATCTCAAATAACTCTTGTTTTAGAACCTTTTTTTGTCTGCTACCCACCATCCAAATATGTTGAACAGTTATGATAATAGAGTAAATTACACATTTGGCCCTTAAAATATAATCTGACTTCAAATTAGTCCCTAAACTTCGTCTCAATTTATCCCTCAAAAATTTAAAATCGTCCATTTCAACCTTCTTCTACATGTTATCTAAATGCTTAAAAGAATTCCAGGGTAAAAGTTTTCAATTAACCTTGCCAAGGCTAAATTTGTAATTTAACTCTCATTAACTAAAACCATACCATACCCACTATCCAAACCAAACTCACACCCTACCCATTAAATGAGTAAAATAGACATTAGCCTTAAGAAGGTTAATTGAGTCTTTACCCTTAGGCCTCGTTTGATTCAGGGATTAGGATCAGTAGGATTAATAATACCAGTATTAATAGTACTGGATTATTAATCCTGGTATTAATTTAATACCAATACCCTGTTTGATTCATACAGTATTAATACTGGGATATCTCATGCTGATATTAATATCATGTTTAGTTCTGTAACTTGTATACGAGATTATATTTTGGACTAACAAAATAAAAAAAAAAATTTAAATTTTTTTTTAAATTTTTTTTTAAATTTTTTAAAATTTTTTAAAATTTTTTAAAATTTTTTTAAAAATTTTTTTAAAAATTTTTTTTAAAATTTTTTTAAAAATTTTTTTTAAAATTTTTTTTAAAATTTTTTTTAAAATTTTTTTTAAAAATTTTTTTAAAATTTTTTTAAAAATTTTTTTAAAAATTTTTTTTAAAATTTTTTTTAAAATTTTTTTTAAAATTTTTTTTAAAATTTTTTTTAAAATTTTTTTTAAAATTTTTTTTTTTTTTTAAAAAATTTTAAATTTTTTTTTTTAAAATAAATTAAAATAATAATAATAATATAGTAGTGGCATTTTTGAAAATATTATACTAGTAATGGCATTTTTGAAAATATATGGTTCCTTTTTCTTAATCCTGGATAAACAATACCACCTCCCCCCTGGTATTAAATTATAGCACAAAGAGTAGTATTAAGTTAGTACCGGTATTAGTAATCCCAGCACATTTGTGCGAATCAAACAAGGTATTATAAAAAAAGTGGTATTAATAATCCCATCCCACTTTTTAATACCCGAATCAAACGAGGCCTTAGAGTTTATTGAAAATTTGGATGGAATATAACAAAAGGAGGGAATTGAAAAGTTTATTCTTTGAGGGCTAAATTGAGACAAATAATAGTTTATATAATCGGAGAATAGTCTAAGCGCCAAATGTGTAATTTCCTCTAATATAAAGCATATATTCCACACAAAACTCACATCAACCAGTTATTTATAAATTGAAGTTAGTACAATTATGGTAACAAGAGAAAATGGCAGCAGAAAAAAACCATTAATCTGATTCACGGGATCTAGATGTTCATCAAGAACAGGTGTGTATCCTCGATTTTTCTCGTTCCTGAGAAGCTTCATTTTTTCCTCTATTGGTAGATCAAAAAGCCTTTTGCTTTGGGCAAAGACCTCATCCATTAACTCTTGGCTGATTCCATGATTGATTACATAGAAGAACCCGGAATCCAAGCAAGCCTAATAAACAATAATTGTAGGAATATATAGGGCCATGGATCGTAACAACATCAACTAGCATCACAAAATGGTATTGAGGATTATCGAAGCAAAGAAAATGAAAGGCATGAATACTCAATTCAAGTTATAGTGTGTTTGGAAACTCCAATTCCATGCCTTGGAATTGGAACTGGAGTAAAAGTGTAAAACTAAACTCAACTTTTGAATTAACATGACCCCAAGTCCAATTCTAACCTTGAAACTGCAATTCCCATACAATACACAATCATAGTTTCCCGGTTCTTGTTTCTTTAAACAATCTCTTGTTTTCAATTTGGCTATACTTAGTACTTACACATCAACCATGCTAAATAAAAGTGGGCGACATACATAAGTTACACAAGTTAAAGATGATAGCCTGGTACTTCACTAAATCTAACCTATACCAATACATAAATACAATATTGCCCCCATCTCAAATTAAGAATCCACTATTCCTTTTTAGACTATCCCTAATTAAAAGTCCACTTTCCTTTTTTTGAACATAATTTCGGACGAACGGAGTAATGACTGCCTCTGTTCCGCATTAAAAGTCCATGTTTGACTTTCACGCCTTTTTAAGAATAAACCAATTTCAGGATAATCAATGGTCATATGTTCCCTGCTGCACATTTGGTACATTGATTATGTCCCAAGTCGAAAAAACTGGACTTTAATTTGGAAAGACTAATAGGAATATTAGACTTGTAATTTCGGGACAGAGGGAGTACTAAATGATAACCCAAGGCATGAAAATTGCAGTATTTTTTAAAAAAGGGAAATACTATGGCCAAAGCCAAAATGATGCCAACTAATGCATTGGCTTTTGGGCTTCATGATTTGAGGATCAGAACCAATATCTTCTTGGGCAATAGCACTACCTCTTTTTCCTTGAGATGATAAAATGGATAAAAACAAATTGGCCAAATTGAACAACTCTAATAAACAAGAAAAGAGGGGATCTATACGGATATGGATCATAAGAATATCAACTAGCATCACAAAACGGCATCAAGGGTCACCGAAGCAAAGGTAACAAAAGGCATGAATTCTGAATTCAAGTTACAGTGTGTTCAGGAACTTCAATTTTATGCCTTGGAATGGGAACCAGAGTAAAACTTAATTCAACTTTTGGACTAACATGACCTAAATTCCAATTTCAAAACCCAATCTTAGTTTTTCAGCTCTTAGTTCTTTACTCAATCTCTTGTTTTTAATTTCACTACTTGCACATCAACCATGCTACATACAACAGGGCTACATACATAAATTACACAAGGATGGATCATAAAGATGATAGGCTGGTGCTTCACTAAATCTAATCTATGCCAATGCATAAATAGATACTCCGTCCGTCCCAGTCTCCCAGATTAAGAGTCCACTGTCCTTTTTAGGACATAATCAATATATCAAATCTCAAGTTATCAAACATATTTCTTTTTAACCATTGACTAGGTTGAACTTAGTGTTCCCTTAAAAAGCATCAAGTCAAAGTGATCTTTTGATTTAGGACGAACAGAGTAATTACTGCCTGCATCCCAAACTATGGGTCCATGTTTTTCACTTTCACATGTTTCCAAAGAATAAACTAATTTCAGCACAATCAATGTTTAAGAATAAAATATGCTCCCTCATCCCTATTGCACATTTGGGACATTGATTATGTCCCAAAGGCTATGGAGCAGAGTTTAAGGCGTTAGCATCACTATGGGCATATTCGTCCAATGCCTTTGGAGCGTATTCAATTACAGATATTTCTCGGGATTGGGCAGTGGTTTTGGGATAGATCTTATTGTTACAGGAGACTTAGGAATAGCTGTATGTTGTGCGGCTTGATATTTTGATGTTCTTTTTGTGTTTTTGTCATGCTGCCCTCAGTGGTCTTCTCGAGTTCTGTTGGCCTCTTCCTTTCTTTTACTGATTTTTCTCATCAATATAAGCTTTCGTTTCTGATCAAAAAATTATGTCCCAAAGGAAAAACAGGACTCTTAATATTTTTATTTTCTTATGATAAAAAACGAAGCTTATATAGATAAGAGAAGTCGAATACAAGCAAAAGAGAGACTGCGAATGAACAAGCCAGCCCAAAAACAGAAACAATCTGCTAAATCAAACAAGACATCCACCACCGGATCAAGCAATAAAAATACAACTACTCAAACCTACACTATAAATCCTACCAACAGCATTAACTAGATAACCGGGCTATAAAACTACTCTCCACTGACTATCCACTATACCAACGCTGTTTTCCAATCTCTAGCAATATCAGACTCTTAGAATATAACGACCCAAAAAAGAATATTAGACTTGTAATTTACTAATTTGGGATGGGGGGAGTACTAAACGACAACGAAGGGTTTAAAACTGTAGTATATTTCAAAAGGGAAATGATATTGCCAAAGCAAAAAATGGCACCAAGTGAGGCATTGACTTGTTGGACTTCATGAGTCAAGTATCACAACCAATAACTCCTTCGCCAACAGCACTACGTTTCTAAAAACCTAGAATCAGCTACCGAGCACGAGATATACATATGCATATACATAGGCATTAGAAAGGGTGGTACATGTGATGCGTGTGCAATAAGATAACCGAATAATTCCTCACCTTAATTATTGATTTTTAAAACAAAATAAAAACGAGAAAGTATTTCGTCTAAGCATAAGGTCATAGGTTCAAGTCCCTATTTAGCAATACTTTTATCGTAATTTTCGAAGCAGGGAGGGTAATTTCGTAATTTGACAGTATAGTTTTTTAAGGTCCCTGTTTTCATTTTCGAAACGTCAAGGTTAATTTCGTAATTTCACATACCCACAGAGGCCTCCTCTCACTTCATTATATAGTACAGATATAACATATATGAGTAATGAAGGGAAAATTTCAAGTAATGACCAAGTTTAAGGACCAACCTTTTACGGATCAATCATTTTGAGGGGGGGCAAAAACATGAGTTTTCTAATAAAACTTGGTGAGATCATCTCCACCAAATTGTATCTAAAACTTCATCTGAGAAGTGGGTTAACTGAAAATTTGACATATATATATATCAAATTTTTAGTTAACCCACTTCTTGAAAGAATTTTTAGATAAATTTGGTGGAGATGATCTACTAATCACGGACATCATGTCCACCAAGTTCCATCAAAAAAACTCATGTTTTTGCCCCCTCAAAAGGACCAATCCATAAAGTTGGTCCTTAAACACAGTCTTTACTTGAAATAGACTCGAGTAATCAATACCTAAAACCTAGAATCAATACGCACAGCGAGGGGGTGAAGAAAGTTGTATAGAAATATACATATACGAATAATTATACACATAAATATATATATATAGAGAGAGAGAGAGAGGAGGCAGAGAGATTAGAGATGTTTGAGTAGTACCTGTTTGAGTAAGCAAACAGAGGATTGAGTGTCAGAGGTGGAGAGATCAATACAATTGAGTCGAGAAACTTTAGCTGAATCCGGCAGAGATTGAACTAGAGTTTCTTCAATGGAAGCCGCCATTTTTGTCTGTTTATTTTCTTCTTCAAGGAATCGTACAATTAATAGAGTCGCGCTCTCTCTGTTGAGTACCCAAATAGTCCCGCGAAAAAAAATAATAATAAATTTGAGAATAATTTATAAAGCGTTCATGCACCCTTTTATTTGAAGTCAATTTTCGAGAAACTGTTATTTATGGGTTCATAATAATTAATATCGGGGTGGGCACTATATTTAGGTATGAGACCGGGGGTAAGTAGTTGAATTAGTACTTAAATATGGGCAGTTGAATTACGACTCAAGAATACGTGGTTAAATTATAATAACTAGATTTGAGTATGGAATTAAATGTAATGAGACTAAGTTACATAAAATATGGTAAAATATTACATACCCAAATAATTTTACCTGAAAAAAATTAAGTGGTTTTTAATTTAAACCACAAAAGTAAATTATCTAACTACTCGAGGACATTTGGCTAATTATCTAAAAGACAAACATTAAAAAAAACCTATTTTTAGATAAAAGGGTATTTGTAATTATTAAAATTAATAAATAAATAAAAAACAAACAAAATCCAAAAATTCTTATATTAGCCTTTGCTCGCATATAAATCTAACATTAACTAAAATTCCAACAATTTGGAAAAAAAAAAAAATCTATTGTATGTTTGATTTATATTGAGAACGTAAAAAGTCAATCAATTAAGATAAACTTGAAAATTCAACACGATTATCATTTAATAATAGAAAAATCCATTTGCCCAAAAATTTGGAAAATGTCTCCCACCTACTCTAAATTCAAATTGAAAAGATTCAAGTTAAACAAATTAAATTGAATCAAAATTTAAAATGACTTAATTGATATTATCAAAATTGTTACCCTAAAAGTACATTTTCAACCACAACTAGAATATTAGACATTTTTACGATTTCTTGTATGCATAATACAAATGTTTTACAAACGTGCAAACATTAACAAAAATTAATTTAAATATACCAGATATATCTAAATTATATAAGCGTACATTAAATTACAAGGCATATTAAGTGTACATGTATATCTATATGAAAGATACATATATCCTTTAAAATGTATATGTACATATATAAATATATATAGATAAATAGTTAAGCAATGTTATACTTATCGGGTATTTTTACTATCTATTCAATGCGAAAAACCCAAAATCGAACATCACCATGTGCATTCCTTCCTCCTTGGTCTCAGTTCCTAAAGTGAAGGTTTGAAAAAAATGAGAAAGAATAAAAATGGCATTTGTTTTAATTTTATGAGTAAATAAAGCCTAACAAGAAGGAGAAGAATGATAATCCAGCATTACAAAAATCTTTGTTTTTATAAAGCATGAATCTTTGTTTCTGTAAAGGGGAATCTACTTTAACTCGACAGTTTTTTCTTTTTCTTTTTTATCCTTATTTTTATCTTCTTTGTCATTTAGCTTAGCATAAACACTCTCAAACCAAAAGAAGATAAATAAAAAAAAGGATGGAAAAGAAAAGGGAAAAGCTTATAAGTAAAAGTAGATCCTCACTTTATAAAAGAAAAGATTTTTATAATAATGTCTCCTAACCGACGTGTAAAACTGAGAGCATAAAATTTGGTTAAGATAAATTGGGCCGGCCCAACCTACTCAAAAACCCATGCCCAGGGCCAAATAGATGGGCCACGCCCAAACAAAGAAAAATGACTATAATACATGCCAAAGCAAGGGCGTCTGAGCACGCCGAGACGGACAGTCAAGGCCGAGATCCCTGAGGAAGGGTGCACATGCTTCAACATGTGTGGAATGCGTGGGAAATGGGAAATGCATGAAGAGAATAATACCAAATCGTACGGACCTGTACAGAATCGTACATATCTCCACTGCTCCACTACCAACATACGAATTTAGAATTTGTTAGTGGTGGATAAGGGAATGAAGGCAGGAGTATTATCCAAGTTGAACCTTCTTTAGTCATTTTACTATCAACCCTAATGAGTAAGTGTAACCCCTAATTCTATACGTATAAATAGAAGAGGGGAGGCTCGAAAAAATGGTTGGTGGCTGAGTATTTGGGCGAATAGTTGCTAATTTACTTAATCTATTTTAGAGAGAAAAAGCTTGTAACACCATTGATATTGACTTTAGAGCTCAATACATTAACCATATACACACAAAACGCTACCAGGGGAACCTACCATGCCCTAAAAAATTCCCTTGTCACATTTCACCTTCTTTTCCTTTCATTTTAACTCGTTTCTCAAATTATCTTAGTGGTTGGGCTATAAAATTTACGCCACCTACAATTTGGCACCATCTGTGGAAAAGAGAGAGACAGTCTTTTTCGTTTCGAAAAACTGGTGAATATGATTTTTCTCTACCGAAAAAAGTAGTACCCACTAACATGCCTCAAATGAGAGCGGCCACTTCGCGGATTTCGTAAGCACAACCTACTGGGGGAGATGTCGGATTGCCACCCCTTCAACAACAATAAAACGATCCCCAAAATCTGCCAGTCATCACGAATCGGAGGCCATTCGACAGCAAATATGATAATCCTGATCTCACTGGCGGGGGTGCCGTCAGTAATGTTGCGTTACTTAAGCTGGAGAATCAAATCTTACATGAACTTCTGAAAAAGTACATGACGAAATCCACCTCCAGAAATGCGGAGGAGGAAGATACAGGGACGACAACCATTAGGCGACCGCGTAATGACAATGTTATTACAGAGAATCCATTACACGGTCAGACTCAGGTTCAGGGTTAAGATGATAAACAACCACATGGTATACATGTCTCTACTCCAAAAGTTTCGGTGGCGGAACCTAGGCAGAGTGTGTTTGACAGGTTGGTCGAGAAGAATTCTGGGTCTAAGGCATAGGCAAAAAATGATTTGAGAAGATTAATTAATTCAACAGTGGCCGAAAAATCTGTGGCCTACACTCCTAGGGACCTGGCGCGAAAATCATTGGGAGAACAGAACGGCTCACCATTCATAAGGCGCATAGCTGAAGCCCCGCTGCCCAAAAAGTTGCCTCAACCGAAGTTCAACATATATAACGGCAAAACTGACCCAGCCGACCATGTGAGGTACTATTAATTGGTCATGGCTTACTAGATTTCATATAATGCCGTGATGTGCCAAATGTTTCCTACGAGCCTAGGCGAAGTCGCCCTCAGGTGGTTTACCCAGTTGCCCGCAAGTCAGATCGATAGTTTTTTAGAGTTGGCAGAGTAGTTCACGGCCAGGTTCATAACCAGCAGCAGGGTGGTGAAAGACCCGGAGGCCTTAGCAAACATGAGAAAAAAAGGGACGAAACTCTGAGAGAGCATTCAGCAAGATATTGGGAGGTGTTCCAAGAAATAGAAGGTTGTGATTTACACTTTGCTTTGAACACGCTCAGGTATGGCTTACCCAAAGACGATAATGGCATATACAATTCATTGACTCGCAAGCCTTCTCAAACTTTCAATGAACTACTTTCAGGAATAGGCTAGTATGCTCGCATTGAGGACAATGAATTGATGGTTGGTAATTGGAGGAGGAACACAAACGTAGACAGAAATGAAGGACGGAGCGATAGGGGTTCCGATCTGTAACACCCCCACCTTAATTAGTAGGATAACACCTGTAATTAAGAATTAGAGCGTTACTAGCCCACCTTAAACGAGCTAAAGTGTGTCTAAAATAAATAATGAAACAATAAATCCAAAAAAAATCACATCACATGGAATAAACAATCATGATACTCATGCTGTGGACAATAATATAAAACATGAGTGTAATATACATCTATACACATACATAGAATTCGAGAGACATACATATTATGTTAACATGTATTACAAAGCAAACAACAATTCAGGCTAGCGTAGCTTGCCATGTACACACCTACACAACAAAAATGAGTCGGTATCAGAGGTTTTCTACTTCGTTCCCGACCCAGTCGCTTCTTCTGTTGTATCCGTCTCCTGGATACCTGAATTTGTTTACATAAAAAGGGGTGAGCTCACAGCTCAATTGGGGGGATATAACATGCAATATTACGTACAAAACGTAATTAACTATTTAATCATAAATCATGGCTCAACCGATAAAATAATGCACGCATGTGCATATGTAGGTTACCTCCCTTGTGTTAACTATTATACCGAGAGAATACCGAGGTCGAATCGAATCATAATAATGATAATAACAATGGGCCTGATCGCCCTTAAGAGATACCGAAGCTGGGCCGAACCATAATCATAAGAAGAAGAACGAGCCTGATCGCCCCAGAGAATAAGTCAAACATCATCACAATATAACATCATCCAGCCCATAAAGATCATCATCATATTATAATAGAATTGAACCACATGTCTATCCATATCATATCACAAAATCACCAGTGTTGGTCGAAAAACAACCCTGGAGGGGGTGAATAGGGTTTTTAAAACTTAATGCGGAATTAAAACGTTTTTAAAATGTTTATGCAAAGCAACTTAGCTAAGCAACAATATCAAGAAAATAATCAATTTCAAGTAATCAATCCCAAGACAAGTAAATAAGCAATCTCAAAATACAAGCAATAATATAGCAATAAAAATAAAGCTTGAGTTTAGAAATATTAAACCAATTTGAAGTTCGAGACTTTTTGTCCTCACGGTTCGGTTTCCTAAACCATATGTCCGCGCTCGGTTAGTTCTCTGAGAATTTTCAATATTCAATCTTCTTCGAGTGAAGATCAAACCTCAATACAAATGTTGCTATGCAGACAACACTCATAATGTAGCTATACCCACTACACTTGTTATAAGATATACTCTCTTGCTCTTCAAAGAGAAACTCTCTTTTAAAATGAAGAATGAATTATTTGTGGTGATATACACCAATACAATAACTCTCAAGTGTATTTGAAGATTACAAATGAAGCTCATACTAAAGTTATCAAGATTGATCAAAATATATAGCTCAAAAGATGAAAGATTGATCAAAACATGTTCTTGAATCTTTGTATATTTGAATATATGAATAATAGAGTATTAGAATGATTCAAGGTATGTTAAAACATGTCTAGGATCTCATATATATAGCTTGCAAAATCATATGGCCGTTGGGGGTGATTAAGAAAGGTTTTGGGTCAAAAGTATACATTTTCAAATTTTTCAACAGCTAGTTTTAACAAAAAATTCAAATTTGTTTTGATAATTTCTCCGAATCTGACCATTGGATCATGCTAAAATTTTAGTCAAAAGTGTTAGGAGATGTTGTCTAACTACTGTAAAAATTTTAAAATGATAGGAGTCAGGGAAGGCCTTCATCATACCGTTAGATCAAAAACTGTGCAAAAACTGAGTGAATTTTAAATCTAAAATAAAAATATTTTTACAATTTAGCAATTTACTTCCAAATACATTTCTAATAATTTTTGAACCTCAAAGAAATGTTTCTAAGATACTTATTTTTATTAGATCTTAAAATATGATCATTTAAAATTAATATGAATTTATTTTGAAACTCGATCTTTGTAAAATGATGTTTTTCAAATAAATTCAATTTTAAACTTATTTTAATCAATCTTTAAAATATGCATTAATACATTTGAGCTATAAGGATTTGATCAATAAAGTAACTTTACATAAATCTTAAACACTCACTCAATTACTTAATTAACGAGTCTTCGAATGATTTAATTTGTTTCTTCGGATTGATCTTCATTTGAAACTTTGTCTACCTTTCGTCATCTTCAAGAAGATCTATAAATTCTGTGAAAAATTGGGCATTCGGCAAAGTTTTTCCAGTGCTACTTACCCCTAGACAAACGGCCAGGCCGAATCATCGAACAAAGTCATTCTTGAAGGATTGAAGAAAATGTTAGATGAAGCAAATTGAAAGTAGGTGAAAGAATTGCCATCGGTATTTTGGGCGTTCAAAACAATACTGAGACGGTCCACATGAGAAATCTTATTCTCTTTGGCTTACAGTATAGAGGCCGTGATTCCTTTAGAAGTCAGCCTACCAACTCTAAGAATTATGATGGTAGACTCAAGGAAAAACAATGCCGCGATGGAAGAAGCCTTAGTTTTTTCTGATGAGAGAAAAAAACTGCCCTTATTCATTAGCCAGTTATCAACAAAGTTTAACAAGGCAAATAAGTAACAAGGTGAACCCTAGAAAAATTCATATTAAAGAACTTGTCCTGCGGAAGAACATGGGTTCAATGGTTGATTCGACTCACGGGAAATTAGTTTTTAATTGGGAAGGTCCGTACGAGATAACTGGCATGACCGGGATCGGTGCATACTATCTAAAGGATCAAGATGGAAGAGAGATTCCAAATCCATAAAACATTAGCAATTTGAGAACATACTGCCATTAGTTCTTTTGTTTTATCAGAGGAGGCCATGGCAAAGGGCTGCTATCTTTGCCGACTTATTATTCAAATGCAATGAGCCAATGAGAAGTTTATTTAATTTACCATTGTGCAAGCCAAAGACCTCTAATGGGGGCAGATCTGTAACGGCCAGATTTGGTCTAGCCAAACATGCTGAAAAAGCAAGGTTGTTTGAGCCAAACACACGGGTTGATACTTTTGCAGAAAATATATCGACGCTATTCTCTCAAAAAGGAGATTACCATTAGGTAACCGGCCTTACAGGCCTATTTAGGTTGGTGCAAGTGACAAGTGCAACAGAAGCACTTCTTAAATTTTGCAGGCATGATGAGCTTGTTGTGAATGTCAGTGCCTACGGGGCAGATCAAAGGTTGAAACATGCCGACTAAGATGAAGTTGATTTAGCTGTCATATATTTTTTTTAAAGTGAAAATCATGATTAATGAACACTTAATCAAAACTTGGAGTTCCTTGGATTTGGCAAGACCAAGATGAACTTTTTAAAGTTATTACGCATAAATATGAAAGTTGCTGGGATTAGCAATTTGTTTATAACACAAGAATGCCACAAAATGAAAATTAAAAACACTTATATACAGATGTATATTGATTGATAAAGCTGTGTAAAAAAGACTTTGAAGTCACAAATGAGTAAAAAGATAAAAATTGGATGAAGTGAGACTCAATCTCGACACCTCAACTCCGCTCGCAAGGTGTTCTTTTCTAGGATCGCATCTTTGTACCACTTCTTCAAGGTGTCATGGGCTTCCGCCTAATGCTCCTGGAGCCCACGCATAGAGTCCAGAGCCTCCCGCAAGCGAGCAATCTTGGGGGCTTCGAGGTCCGATTGATATAAAGGATTACAATGGTGGGACTTCGAGAATTAAAAAAACGTAACTCGATATTTTCTCAAGGAAAGAAGAAGCCAACCAAAAGTTCTTGTTTCTCCAAAAAAGATAAATCACACCAGATCTTTCTGTCTTCATCTCTCTATGTCATCTCAGAGACTCTCACCCCCTCAACAGATTATCAATTTTCATCACCTCAATCCGCCACATCTCAGCCACGCATCATTATATCCCCAGCAGATCATTAACCCTCAGCCTTTATCATGCCAGTAAGAATTCTCATTTCCTCAGCAAACCATCAATCATCATATACGGATCCCCAAACAAGCCAAAGCCATATCCCCAGCAGATCATCTGCCATCACCCTCTTCAAGCCATAGCAACACAAAGATCAGAAACCGTTGACATAACCATTCCAGCTAGTGGAAGTACAACAGTTCAATGTCAGAATCAAAATTGTTAACGGAACCGTCCCTGCCTGTAGGAGTACATTAGTTTAACAAAGAACCGTTGATAGAATCATTCCAGCCATTGAAAGTACATTACTTCAATGTCAGAATCAGAATTGTTAACGGAACCGTCCCTGCCTGTGGAAGTACATTAGTGTAGACACCCCGATCCGTGACCCCCGCAAGAACCCTAATGACCTACGAGAACTACTGTTCTTGGAGCCCGGGACCCACCCAAGCACCCGAAACTACCCCGAGGGGGTTTGTTGCGCGACAAACCTTTTTTATGTAGGATTGTCGCACGACATATCACATTGTCGCGCGACAATCACGGATATGTCGCGCGACAATCCCACTATGTCGCGCGACCAACCATTTTCTGACGCATCACAGTGTCAGTACCCATCACTTCAGCCACTTGTCGCACAACATACAGGTATGCCGCGCGACAAACAGGTACAGTGAATTAGGAATGTCGCACGACAATCAGATATGTCGCGCGACACTTGCTTTTTTTGGGAAAATGTCGCGCGACAATCCCCCCCGAGCAGTATAAATAAGCCAACACCCCCAAGGGTTTAGAGGCAGCAACTTGAATCTGGAAATTCTGAGCTTTAGTCTGATTTTATCAAATATTCTATATTATCGTCTTATCTCTGAAGAAATATCGGATCTATTCCCGACACTCGACGTGTCCCGTCTCTGGAATCAAATTCTCGGAAATATCAGAAGAAGGAAAAAATTATTATCGCCGAAAATCTCTCCGCTGGATTATATTTTCTTTCTTATTATTATTATTCTCGTCGGGAAGGTAAAGAAAGTCTCTTCTAGTATTTAAACATTAAATATCTGTGTACTTGTTTTATTTCCGTCGTTTTGTCCACGTTTTATTTGAATAAACTTATTGCCAAGTTACAAATAGTCTATCGTTTTCAAAACAAAAGGCCCTGATAAAACTATTTGTAAAACCAGAAGAGTAAGTACATTACTATCCGGATAAAATCCTGTTTTCAAAACCCGGACCGGTGAAACTTACTTAGGAATTAAATACCCGATATATCCTATCTGTTTCGTAGATTGTGATACGTCCGGTAAAACTCCCCTCAAGAGTTCCAATTCCATATTGAAATTAGTTCCATTATAAGATCCGCACTTTTACAAAACTCGAGAAAATCGTCATTATCCGAGAAATAATACGGGAAACTCCATTTCTAAAGAAAACAACTCTTGTCACTTGTATTTGCATTTTCTCAAAACGAAACATCGGATCTTGGAACACAAAGATTTTCTATCCCTTTCCCGTCTTTCCCATAAATTAGGGTTTTCGCTCAGAAAGTAGTAGGCTATCAGTAAAAGCATCTAAGTTTTTTAACATAGAATAAATATATAAAGACCACTAGAGACCGAAAGGGCGGAATGGGTGCTTAACACCTTCCCAAACCGTAATATAGTTTCCGAACCCTATAGAATCCTGGTTTCGTAGACAAACGTGTAAAGAAAGGCTTAAAACCTCTCCTCTTACACAACCATTTTGTACGTTTTCCCGTAAAATGTACTGGCGACTCTGAACAAATCCCTTCGCATCTAGAAATAGAACATAGGGACACTTGATATGAATCAAAAGAGACACTCCAGCAAATGGAACGACGGAATCCGTTCCGACGTTTCAGACGCCCAAACCGAACGGGGACGAGACCCGGGGGGTCGCATTTGCGGATTCTCACAGTGGCGACTCTGATGGGGACCTTAGAAAACTAGACTCTTATATGTGGACTTTTGTTTATCTATTGAATACTTGCTTTTTCTGCTTTCCCAACTTATGTTAACTGATTGAGAAGAAACATTTTTCTGAAAATGAGAGTTTTTCAAAAATACGTAATCAAGATAATGATATTTATAAAACCAACCTTTTTCGCACGCACTATCACAAATCATGCATTGGTTCTACGAGTGTGAACTTACCCCAAACCCTCGGAAGTATTATAAGTGAGTAGGGAGTTGGCTTGCTGATGTGGCAAGAAATTGGTACAATTTAGGACACTAATATATATCTTGAAGAGCATATATTACTACATTTGTTATGTTTTTGAAGCTTTTCAGGTATTTGGTATTAAATCGAGAAGTTTACAATTAAAGGAAAAAATAGCTGCGCGCAAGGCTCGAATTCAATAAATTTCTGGTACTAATCCGTACTGAATTTGATGAAATCTCGAGAAGAAAGTTTTAGACCTTTGAGTTAGCTACGCGTGGGCGAAAACCTTGCGTCAATCGGAGTTCAGAGCGAGAAGTTATGATTGAAATAAGATTAGTGCACCACAGTTTCAATTCCAGCGCGCGAGAATGGGCCAAGCCCACTTATTTAGTCCAGCTATTCCCAGCCCCACTTAGCACAGCCCAATGCATGAAGTCAGCTGCCCAAGCCCAAGCCCAAGCCCAGCATGTTTAATTAAAGCCCTAAGCAATCTCAAGAATATAAAGAGCAGCCGCAGCAAGGGAGATGGCAGCGAGAAGTTAATTTTTCTTCTTTAATTTTTTTCTCTCCTCTCTTGTCCACCTTTATCGAGCAGCAGCCATTCTTCCTTTCATTCTTCTTCTTTTAGGCACGGTTTTTGAGAAGAATAACTATACTTTATTTAAATCTAAATTTTTTTCCTAGCCGTGCACAAGTCTCGATAAATACGCTCTGCAGTTTTTCTTTCATTGTTCAGTACATTCACTCTTGTTTAGATTTTTTTTTAATTTACTTTGGATCAACTGCGAAGTATTTTATTTTATGGATCCTGGAGCAGATTTATTTTAAGGCGGATCTAATTCAGAATTACTTATTTATTTATTTGCGCGTACCAAGTAAGTATTTAATTTATTTAATTATGCATTATTTAATTATGTATTATGTTTTAATTGTGAGCATGGTAGGCTAGGTTATTTTCTAGGGTTGAGGATGAGTATATTTGATTGATTCCCTTGCACGTATTCATGCCAATTGACTCTACCAATTTAATGTTTTAATGCTAAAAATAATTTCTCCTATTGAATGCCTATTTTAATAGATAAAAATAAAATTAGATTCTCACTATTTTTTGTTGGATTCACCTTATGATTTGTTGAGAGCGGATATAGGGTGTGTTTTGACGGATATAGCGAGTGTTTTGATTTTATAAATTTGTTTGGCTGTGGAAAAATTAACACTTGGATAATTTAATTTAATTGGGCTTAATTTAATTTATTTTTCGCATCTAATAGAGTCGAGAGACCAAATTAGTGCGAGACAGATAGTAAAGTTTGTTGGGCATGAATACTAGAAACATGATATCAAATATATGACTCCGCCACCCTAGTATTTTATTAATTGATTATTTCATTAGTATTTTTATTAGTTTATTATTTTATTTTATTGGTATTCTTAGTTGATAAATCATCCCATTCAATTTATAAGCTAGATTAGGAATTAATTAAAATTAGTGAGAAAGATACGTACGTTCCATCCATCAAGTCCCTAGGGTTCGACCTCGCTCTTGCCTAAGCTATACTAAGTACCGATTCGTGCACTTGCGAGTAATTAAAACATCCACATCAAGTTTTTGGCGCCGTTGCGGGGGACTTGAAAATTCGTTTTTCCACCATCTGACTAATTTAGATTATTTCCTTCTACTAGTTCCCTTAAAAAAAAAAAAAAAAAAAAAAAAACCCTTAGTAGTAGAATAGTGTATGAGCATTGTTTGGAAGCGCGGTGTTAAGAGATTGAATAGGATAGAGAACTTAGAACTCAATCCTTTGTTTGAAGAAGGAATGATGGCGGATGAACATGAAGATGCGAAAACTTTGAAGGAACTTTTCTCTCCTATCACTACCAACCCACCATCATGCATTGTTTTACCTGCCACTACCGCAAACCATTTCGAGCTTAAACCGCAAGTGATGCAGCTTCTTCCTAATTTTCATGGAATTGATCAAGAAGATCCTTACCTCCATATTAAGGATTTTCTAGAAATTTGTGCCACTTTCAAGTTTCAAAATTTTTCTGATGAGTCAGTTCGCCTGCGTTTATTTCCTTTCTCCCTGAAAGGGAAAGCAAAGGCGTGGCTTAATTCGCTACCTTCTAGGTCCATCACTGGTTGGGAGATTTTGGTTTCCAAATTTCTGACTAAATTTTTTCCCATGTCAAAGACAAATGAACTTAGAAGGCAGATATCTGATTTTTGTCAAGAGGATAATGAAAAATTTTACGAGTCATGGGAAAGATTTAAGGACCTACTTTTGAGATGTCCCCATCATGGTTTTGAAACATGGAGACTAGTCCAGTTCTTTTACAATGGGTTGACTCAAACCAATCGAAATATGATTGAGTCGATGAACAGTGGTACTTTCCTTAGTCTCACAGAAGATGGAGCTTATAATTTCCTTGAGAATCTTTCCGAGAGTTCTCAGCAATGGGATTTCTCTTCTCATAGAAATTCATCAGCTCAAGTGAAGAAGGAAGTTAAGAAAGAGGGCATCTATGAGCTATCTGAAAATGTAGAGACTAGAAGGCAGTTAGATAGTCTCTCAAAGAAACTTGAAGCGTTAACTCTGCGGTTAGAAAGCAATTCTGTCAATCAAATTCAAGCAGAAGGATGTTCTGTGTGTGCTAGCCCTATGCATACGTCGCAAACTTGCCCCTCTATGGTAGGATTCTCTGAATTCATGCCACAACAAGTAAATGCGATGAATGAATACAAAAAGCAATTCAATAGCCCATTCACAGAGACATACAATCCGGGTTGGAGAAATCACCCAAATTTTTCGTGGACACAAGCTCAACCCATACCTAATATGGGTTCCCCATCAGCTAGTGTTCCACGACAGCAGCCACCTCCTGGTTTTCGTCCTCCTATTAATTCTTATCCACCATTCCAACCTGCTCCACCTGCTCCATCACCCCATGTCACTCCATAGCAATTTTCATCTTTGGAGGACACTCTCAAGCAATTCATCCAAGTGACCACCCAAAACAATCAGACTTCAAGCCAACTTTTGCAAGAAGTTAGGAATAATGGCCTCATGAACACTCAAGCCATCATTAGGTTAGAGAGTCAAATGGGTCAAATGGCGAGTCAATTGGGTGAGAGAGAGAAGGGTAAATTTCCGAGTCAACCAATCCCGAATCCTAAAGGTGTTTCCTCAAGTGGGACCGCTCCTAACCCACCAAATGCACCAACACATGGGCAAGTTCAAGCCATCACCACTCTTAGGTCGGGAAAGGTAATTGACAATAAAGCTTGTCCAAAAGACGATTTCACATTGCCCAACATCGATTTGATAGTAGATAACACTGCCAACCACGCCCTGAAGTCATTTGTGGATGGTTTTGCCGGATATAACCAGATCAAGACGCATCCGAATCACCAGGAGAAAACAGCATTCATCACACCATGGGGAACATACTGCTACACCGTTTTGTCCTTTGGGCTGAAGAACGCCGGGGCAACTTATCAGAGGGCAGCCACCACAATTTTCCACGACATGATCCACAAAGAAGTAGAGGTGTATGTGGACGACATGATAATCAAATCAAAGGAGAGGGAAGGTCACGTACCAGCTCTGCGAGCCTTCTTCGATCGGCTCCGCCAGTACCAGATGAGACTCAATCCGCAGAAATGTGTGTTCGGGGTGACCAAGGAAAAACTCCTAGGCTATGTTGTCAGTAAGAAAGGGATCGAGGTAGACCCTGCCAAGGTTCGAGCTATCCAAGAAATGGCTAAGCCTCGTACCGAGAAAGAAGTTCGGGGATTTTTGGGTAATTTACAGTACATCAGTAGGTTCATCTCTCAGCTCACCCAAACTTGCGAGCCCATCTTCAAACTCCTGAGGAAATCTTCACCGGGAGAGTGGGACGGTCAGTGCCAGGAAGCTTTTGATAGAATCAAAGAATATCTCTCCAACCCCCCAGTATTAGCCCTACCACAAACCGGACTACCATTAATCTTATACCTAACCGTCACTAATTCAGCCGTGGGAGCAATGCTAGCCCAACACCTGACTGATACTCGAAAAGAGCAGGCCATCTACTTCCTCAGCAAGAAACTATCCCCATTTGAGATGAACTACACACCATTGGAGAAATCATGCACCGCTCTCGTCTGGGTAAAACAGAAACTACGGCACTACATGCTAGTTTTCTCAGTCATCCTGGCATCACGGATTGATCCGTTGAAATACCTCTTCGAGAAACCAGCTCTCTCGAACCGAATGGCAAAATGGCTATTTTTACTCTCCGAATTCGACATCACCTACATGACCCAGAAGGCAGTCAAAGGCAAGATCATAGCAGATTACCTGGCCCACAATCCAATATTGGGAGACATGCTAGAAGAAGCCGAGTTCCCAGACAAAACCATCATGAATGTCGAGATCGATGAAGACTGGAAAGTTGTACTTTGACGGGGCCGCCAATCGGAATGAAAACGGGATAGGTATCCTGTTAGTCTCTTCAGACCAAACTCACTCCCCGGTATCATATCGACTGAACTTCTTCTGCACCAACAACATGGCTGAATATGAAGCCTGCATACTCGGGTTAGAGATCGCTCTTCAAAGGGATATAAAGAGGATACAAGTATACAGAGATTCAGCACTAGTAGTCCACCAGGTTCTGAAAGAATGGAAGATCAGAGACGAGAAATTAGTCCCTTACCTCGCCCGACTGGAGGATATCGTGGGAAAGTTCAAGCATGCGGAGTTTTACTATCTCCCCAGGTCTCAGAACAGTTTTGCTAACGCACTGGCAACCCTGGCATCTATGATCGATATCCCGGAAGGAATGAAAGAAATAACTCTTACGGTACAAAAGAAGTCAGAACCAGCACACTGCACGGCCTTGGAGGTAGAGAATGAAGGGGAAGGGGATTCAACCACTTGGTTTTACGATATCTGGAACCTGCTGAAGAACCATCAGTATCCTGAAAAAACAGACAAGAAAACACGGGTCACGCTCAGAATATTAGCATCAGGGTTCATACTTTGTGCCGAAAGATTGTATAAAAGAAACTACGACGGGACTCATCTTCAATGCCTCACTGAAGAAGAATCAGTCAGAATGATGGATCAGATACATGGGGGCGATTGCGGACCTCATATGAGTGGACATACACTTGCCCGCAAAATCATCAGACAAGGTTATTTCTGGTCTACCCTGCAAACCGACTGCGCTAACCACGTACGCCGTTGTCACAAGTGCCAAATTTATGCTAAATCCCAGAAGCTTCCTCCAAAAAAGATGTACACCATGACTGCTCCCCGGCCTTTCGCAACCTGGGGAATCGACGTCATTGGGAAGATCTCGCCCAAAGCCAGCAACGGCCATGAATTCATACTAGTGGCCATCGACTACTTCACCAAATGGGTAGAAGCCGAGTCTTACCAGACCCTGGATGCCAAGAAAGTAGCCCGATTCATCAAAAGGAATATTGTTTGCCGATATGGGGTCCCACACGAGATCATCTCAGATAACGGCACCCACTTCGAAGGAGAAGCTAACACCGTCATGGAAGAATACAGTATTACCAGACACAGGTCTTCGCCATACAGGCCACAAACCAATGGGGTAGTTGAAGCCACCAACAAAAATCTGAAGAGTATCCTAAGCAAAATGACCGACACCTGTCGAGACTGGCCGGAGAAATTACCCTATGCATTGTGGGGATACCGCACCACCGAGAGGGTCTCCACCGGGGCAACCCCGTTCTCTCTTACATACGGGATGGAAGCAGTCCTCGCTGTTGAGTTAGAAGTCCCCTCCCTCAGGGTAATGCTAGAAAATCAAGTCAATGAACTGGAGTGGGTCCAAGCACGTTATAACGAGCTAGCCCTACTGGATGAAAAGAGATTGAAAGCCGCATACCACTATCAGGGGTATCAGAAGAGAATCGCTCGAGCATTTAACCAGAAAGTGAGGACTCGAGGTATCAATAAGAACGATATCGTATTGAAAGAAATTCGAGAACCAGCTAGAGATCCGAGGGGTAAGTTCGGGCAGAAGTGGACAGGGCCGTATATCGTCAAAGAAATCGATACAGGGGGTGCCGCTATACTTACTGATCTGGATGGACAGTTACTGCATTCACCAGTCAACATGGATCGACTGAAAAAGTATTATCAATAGGTGTGACATGTAAAATAAGAACTACGTAAACCTGAGCCCCAACTCAAAACTTTTGTTCTTTGTAAAAATTAAAAAGGGGAACGTAGGCAACCTGAGAAGTGACTGCAAGTCCGGTTTAAACCTTGTAATGAAATTTATTTCCCATAAGCAGTCCCTCATATATTATTAAAACGTGGTTCAGAACACCGAAGGTTACAAAGGAGACATAACAATACAAAAGAAACTAATCCCTAGGGGTTGGCCACACTGGGTCCTCTGTAGCCAAATCAATCCGAGCTTCGTCCAAGATCTGATACGCAAAAACAATGTTATCATTAATAGCCTCAGTATCCATGAACCGGAACCACTCCATTTGAAAGGGGTCGTCGATCAGTTCTCCTTCCAGAGATTGCCAGCAAGAGCGGATAATATCAGCCCGGAGGGGTCGGGTAATACCGAAACGGGCATAGTTGAACTAACGAGTCAGTCGAGCACGCCACATCTTCTCTACCGATAAAAAAACATGCAGGGTCACAAATTTAGACTCAGAGGAGAAGTTGTTCAGACCAAGGGGAACCTCTTGAGGAATGTTAAACTGTCGAAAAAGACGTCCGGGGAGATAAAAAGAAGTAAACCAGAGCCCGCGGAGCCGAACGTAGTTCTGACCCCCAGTGCTAAGTACCATCGCCCTCAGTTTCCACCAAAGAATGTCCCACCGGATAGCCCGAAAGTTCTCCTAGAACCACACCGTCCAATCAGAGGAAGAAATGGTCAAAGCCCCAAAGAGGGGACGACGGAAGAAATGCGTCGGATTATCGAGCCGAACCCCATTGAAAACCACCGATCGAAAGCGCTCCAGCAGCCATATGTATAGTAAACGCGGACTCCCCCGGAAGAAGGGCGAGGCCCACCTTTTAACATCATCAAGACCATTCAGGGTCTCTGCAAGAACGATCGGCACTATAGACTCCCCATTTCTAGCCTGGTAAATCAGACTCAGAATAGTCGGATCAACACGGGAAGAACCCGTCACCAGCAACATATCAGAAACCAGGTAAATCAGGGCCGCTGCAGTACGCCCCACACCGTAAGAAGCCCTATCTTCATAACGATGAAAGAACCTCACCATTTTATGGAGGTCAAGGAGTCCGTCGGCAATAAACCCATCACAGGCCGCCTGGGGAATGGCTAACAGAGCAATTAGCATATCGCGGGGACCGATTTCTTCTATAGGAACTGCCATTGGGAGACGAACGTCAGAACGTAATAGCCAGGAGAACTCCTCATAGGTCGGGCAGAGCTCATCTAGTCCAAAGCGGAAGAGATGGTCCGCAGGACTCCAGAAATACAAGGCACCTAACAGAAAGGAAAAATCGACGGGACGATGGCACCAGCCTGCTAAAGGACTAAAAGCACCGAAGTTCAGACAATTTTCAGAAGATATCAAAGCATCTCGAGCATTGACATAAGAAAAATCAGATTTTGTGCGATAAGAAGACATTTTTGGAAGGTGTGGAGATGAAGGAAGGAAGATGGGTGTATTTATAGCAAAAAGAGGGACCTGTGCCTGTTTGTCGCGCGACAAACCCATGTCCAAGAGGGATTGTCGCGCGACAAACCCCTCTAGGGGCACCCTGTTTTTGTTTTTCTTACGCATAGTAGGGGTGTTGTCAGAAATCCGAAAACCGAACGAACGAACCGATCCGATCCGTTGCAATCCAAAATTTCCCGAACCGAAAAAAAAACCGAAACCGAAATCAAAAACCGAAACCGAAACCGATTGATTTGGGTTGGGGATTCGGGGTCCCCGAATTGAACTGAAAAAACCGAATCTTTAAAAAAAAATATTTGCTAACTTAATGTAATTACTTAAGTTGTCTTACAATATGTTGAAAAAAATAAAAAAAACTTTCTTACAACATTTACATTATATAAATGACCCAATCCTATGGATTATTTACATTTATAAATATTTACTTAAGCTAATTATTAAAATAAATACATTATATAATTTTTTTGTAGCACCTTTTGAGTAAATTTATATTTTTAGTGCAATTTTGAACTAAAGTTTTAACAATACAAAAAAAACCGAATGAGACCGAACCGGACCGAAACCGAATAATTTGGGGAGGGTTTGGGTTTCATAGGTACGAAAACCGAAACCGAACCGAACCGAAACCGAACTATAAAGTTTGGGGAGGGTTTGGGGTACTCTAGTTTCTACCCCGACCGAAACCGAAAACACACCTAACGCATAGCAGTCTTTTTTGCCAAAAGAATCATTTTTGGACACTTTCTTGTTCTCACCTTGTTCTTTTTACAGGAAACATAAGTACCACTACACTACAAGGTATGGCTTCTAAAAATCACCGACTCTTATATATATATATATATATCTTTTCATAGACAGAGAATAAAGATATAATCAAACACAGATAAAGATGTTTTATAAATCCAATAAAAGAACAGTTTCTAAAAGACTAAATATCTGTCTAAAACATGTCTAAATAAATACATATCTGTCCAAAACTAACACTAAGTGCAGAAAGGGAAAACTAATCTACTCGGGCGCGTTTTGACACGCTCCCACTATCACCCGAGCCCTCCTCGGGAGTAAGATCAACAACTGGGACGCCAAGAACATGAGGAACTGCCTCCTGAGAAGGCCTCGTGGACTGGACCGGTGCCGTAGGACAGATCACCGACGATCGAGAACGCCTGAAAGTCCGACTACTGCTCCTCCGAGAATTCGTCCGGGCGTGAGAGGAAGTCAGGGGGTCGTCCGGCCGTAGGGAGACATCGATAGCCCTCTGGTAGTCACGCATATAGGCTGGAGGGTCTCGACCGACATACTGGAACAGGTTCCAGCTGTAGAGGTACTGGGCGTGCCAAGCCCGTAGATCTGCCACCCGTACGCTCACTCTCTGTAAAAAGACATAAGATAAGAGAATCAGCACAGTCAAAATAGATAGAGATAGATATAAGGGTATCAAGAAAAGGTAAAAGAAGGTACCTCGTCACCAGAGCGACCGCTCAGATAGTCAAAGGTATCCTCAGAAAGAGGATACTCCGGGACAGGATATCAACGTAAGACCAGCGCTGACATAAGAGATATCTCTGGGAAGTGAGGGTAGATCTACCCACGGAATGGACGACCCCGCAGGAACAGCTGCAGAAGTAGACCCTCCTCCTCGCGAATGGGGAACAAGAGTGGACGAGAGGATGAGCCGCCAAAACCTGGAGATCGGGCTAGAGGCCCCATAGCAGTGGTCGGAAGAGGAGTCAACGTGGCGTAGGTGCGGACCCCCGGAGGATCCACCATGGCCGTCGCATTCAAAGGAGGTACCCCACTAGAAGGAGTAGCCTTCGCAGCAGGAGGAGTCCGTCCGAACTGCTCGTAATCTGCCCCAAGGTCCGCAGGCTCCCAGGACCTCTCAAAAAATCCCGCTCTCCCCTCGGCAGCCTCAGCAGCAGCAAAAAGGACCCCCGGAGACACATAAGGGTCGGTAGGAAACTCAAAACCCTCAGCACCCTGCTCCCTCACGGGTGTCGTCTGAGGTGACTGCTCCGGAGCCGCTGTCGTATCACCTCCCTCGCCCTCTGGCCTACCACCACCCTCGGCCGCAGCAGGAACATCCCTCTCTCCCTCAGGGTCCTCGTCCTCGGAATCCGAAATGTTGTCCCTCTGATCGGGGACAGGTGGAAGATAACCCGGAATCACCCTAACCAAATGGGTATGTCCCCGTATATAATGAGGATCCCCTCCCAATGCTCGATATCTCTCATAAAAGACCCGTCCCCGAGTCTCCTTCGGCTCCTTCATCAGATAACGGGCAGCAAAAGCAGCGTAGTCTCCCGCCTCGGTGAACGTATGAAAACCAAGTCCATTGACCAAGGCCTGCACCGTCACCGGATCAATCTCGCCCGTCCGTCTCATCAGAACTAGGGGAAATAGCGGAACTCGAGGCCACTAGGCCAGTGTGTGCTGTCGAATGACCCTCTCTCCCAGATAGAAGTGAAGGCCGTACTCGTCTCGGATAAGCCGCCTAGTCCTCGAGGCGGTCAGAGCACGGCCATACCCGAAGTGAAGGCCTAAATTACCCCAGGGGGGCCACTCAATCTACAGGGAGAATGAAATTTTATTTCAGTTATTCATATATATAATTTTTTTCATTTTTGAAAGAAAAGAGTACTAAAATATTTACCTGCTCCTCCAGCAGGTCGTGAACGGCAGCAGCACCGGTCTCTTGAGTCCGGTATACATAAGGAGCCCTGTAGTTCCCCGCGATAAATCGGAGGAGAAAGGGAAATTGATCCTCGTTCTCGATGAGGAGAATCCACCTGGGCGTGACCCAAACGGGTATACACCACGAACCAACTATGAAGAAGGGACATAAAAGATATCAGCAACAACAGATAATAAAAGGTAAAGGACTGAAACAAGAATAAGAGAACAAGAGTATGTACCTCCCACAACAATGAGAAGCCCTTGAGGTTCAGGGCTAAATGGCGAGAAATCTGGTCCATAGCATCATAGAGGACGGCAAGGATAAAACCGCCCCAATCATAGTCAAACATGACGCTGAAATCCCGGAGATAAGGCAGCCACCAGAGATGGGCTGTGTCTCCCCCACGGGCCTCAAACAGATCATGGAGTGTCAGTAGAAGAAGCACGCGAGCGTACTGGCGCGCCTCCTGACGGGTCATCGGCACCCCCGAAGCAACCAATCTGGCTCTCTCTGTCGCCAGACGCGTGACTAAAACCGCCCGAGGAATCGTGTCACCGGAACTTCGTCGCTCCGGAAACCATCCTAAAGCACCGACGATGCCCTCTGCCGTTAGACGCAAGGGAATGTCAATCTGAATGGGGACCCCCCTGAAGGAATCCCTGTCAAAGCAAATAGATCAAGAGGGGTCATCGTCATCTCCCCCCAGCTCCAGTGAAAGGTATGGGTGGTGTCCCACCAGTGGCAGGCAAGAGCTGACACCAATACAGCTGCCCTAGATACTCGCTCCGGAAGGGCATCGAAGAGGGGACCAAAAGGAGTCGCAAGAAGCAACTCCTGGACAGGGGCCGGTGCCTGTCGCCACTCTAAAGAGATGGTGTTGGGGGAACCCCAACCCGGCCAACCCACTGCAGACAAAAGGAATGAGTACAGGATTATGAGGGTACTTTGGTGTAATTATGAGAGATATAGGGTTATAGGGGTAAATTATGTAATTTTTCAAACCTGAGGGTACTTTGGTGTAATTATGAGAGATATAGGGTTATAGGAGTAAATTATGTAATTTTCCAAAACATGAGGGTACTTTGGTGTAATTATGAGAGATATAAGGTTATAAGGGTAAATTATGTAATTTTCCAAACCTGAGGGTACTTTGGTGTAATTATGAGAGATATAGGGTTATAAGGGTAAATTATGTAATTTTCCAAACCTGAGGGTACTTTGGTGTAATTATGAGAGATATAGGGTTATAAGGGTAAATTATGTAATTTTCCAAACCTGAGGGTACTTTGGTGTAATTATGAGATATATAGGGTTATAAGGGTAAATTATGTAAATTTTCCAAAAAACTAAGGGTACTTTGGTGTAATTATGAGAGATATAGGGTTATAGGGGTAAATTATGTAATTTTCTAAACCTGAGGGTACTTTGGTGTAATTATGAGAGTTATAGGGGTAAAATATATAATTTTCTAAACCTGATGGTACTTTGGTGTAATTATGAGAGTTATAGGGTTATAAGGGTAAATTATGTAATTTTTTAAACCTAAAGGGTATCACAAGTAAAAGTATGTGTTTACTGAAATCGGATGTTATTTCTAGACAGACATGCATACTAACATTACTTAAAAATACATGCAGGAAACGACAGAAATAAAAGAACAGGTAAATACACGAAAAGAAGACATACCAGAGATCGACGACGAATCTCGTGGGAAACAGGCTCCATCAAGAGCCAAGGAATGTCCGGAACTGGAGCAGCTCGGGTCGCGTCTCGGTAGACCACCGCCCGACCGCGGTCCACCCCATCCTCACCGTACCAATCCAAATCCTCCCATTCGTCGTGGTGAGGACTGCAGCGAACAACGCCCTGAACGTCTGTAAAAGTGACCTCCTCCTGGTCACCCTCCAATCTATCAGGGTGTGCGGGGTCCATCGGTGTATAGGAAAGTGATGAGAAAGTCGAAAAAGTCGTAAAAATCGGAAGAGCGGCAGGGCTTCCGCGCTTGGGAGAAGAGAAAAAGAACTAGAGAAAGAAAGACAAATGAGAGAATGAGGTGGAATGAGCTCAGCAGGAGGCTTATATAGTGGGGCAGTTTGTCGCGCGACAAATGGCCACATTGTCGCGCGACAAAGAGCCATACACCGAAGTGTCGCGCGACAAACCCACCCCCTCCCCTGATTTTTTGACCTTTGTCTCATTTCATCTCCTACAGGAGGACTTTCGAGGAGCAGTTTTCGGAAAAATTGCTAAAAATCGCATACCCAGGATGAGAACACAAGGAAAGATTTCCAAATCATCTCTCCAAAAAACGCAAGAACGAAATGCCACGGTTAAAGTAGTCTCTGATCTCCCAGAAAGGACCGAGACCATCAAAAGAGAAAAAGCAGAATAGCAAAATAAGACGGGAATAGAAAAAATTGAAAGAGTAGAAAAGAGAAGAAACCCGCATGAGCGCCCAAAGCGAGCGAGAGAAACAGAAATGCAGAGTGGCAGGGAGAGCAACACCAAAAGTGATAGCTAGGCCAAAACCGGCTCAGGGCTTCGTTTTGGGTGAGTAAGGCTCCTATCACGACAAAGGGATGAAAAGACCCCTGGTCAAAAACAGAGAAGGCTAGGAAAAGTCTCTCCCAAAAGAGGGAGAAATAAGGGCATCGAAAAACAGAATACGATGTGGGCCTACCAAAAAGAGAAAACTAAGAAAAGAACAGAGATCAGAGATTGAATTTTCAAACAAATTTTCTTTCAGCACGATACAGAAGAGATGGTTTGGAAAAAACCTCGGACCATCACTCTGCGGAAAACAAGAGAAATCCAAAAACTGCCTCTGAGAGAAGCATCTTCACTCAAGGAAAACATGAGAAATAAAGCTCAGAAAGATACAGGGAAGCGGACATCCAGATTAGACCCCGAGGAGCTCTTTTCACCGTCGCAAAAACTTCCCTCTCTCACTCTAGCAGTCTTAGAGAGACAATCAAGAACACCAAATTACAACACAAGCCCTCTCCGGAGGCAAACCACAACACAAAGCCCTCGCCAGAGGCAAAAGTTACTCATCAAAAGCCCTCCCAGAGGCAATTTTCCTTTCTTGAATTTCAGGTCAACAAAGCCCTCCCGGAGAGGCACACAGTAGTCCTCCCACCTGAGGCGAAACCCTCCCGGAGAGGCACACGGTAGTCCTCCCACATGAGGCGAGAAGATCAAAAGCCCTCCCAGAGAGGCACAAGTGGAGCAATGGTAGTCCTCCCACCTAAGGCGCAATGGTAGTCCTCCCATCTGAGGCAAGTAGAGCAAATCAAAGCCCTCGAAAGAGGCAGTGAGGTAATAAAAGCCCTTTCCGGAGGCATGAACCAAACACAAGCCCTCTCCGGAGGCATTCACGAATACTTTCTGCGTACACACACTTCTTTAGAGTTCATGCGGGAGCCATGGATCATGGTCTCTTCTAGTCGCCTCAATTCCTTGCAAGCAAGAAACTTGAGTCGAGAGGGTCTGTAGACACCCCGATCCGTGACCCCCGCAAGAACCCTAACGACCTAGAAGAACTACTGTTCTTGGAGCCCAGGACCCACCCAAGCACCCGAAACTACCCCGAGGGGGTTTGTTGCGCGACAAACCTTTTTTATGTAGGATTGTCGCACGACATATCACATTGTCGCGCGACAATCACGGATATGTCGCGCGACAATCCCACTATGTCGCGCGACAATCCCTCTCTGCACCCGACAATCCCACTATCCCAGCAAATCATTAACCCTCAGCCTTTATCATGCCAGTAAGAATTCGCATTTCCTCAGCAAACCATCAATCATCATATATGGATCCCCAAACAAGCCAAATCCATATCCCCAGCAGATCATCTGCCATCACCCTCTTCAATCCATAGCAACACAAAGATCAGAAACCGTTGACATAACCATTCCAGCCAGTGGAAGTACAACAGTTCAATGTCAGAATCAAAATTGTTAACGGAACCGTCCCTGCCTGTAGGAGTACATTAGTTTAACAAAGAACCGTTGATAGAATCATTCCAGCCATTGAAAGTACATTAGTTCAATGTCAGAATCAGAATTGTTAACGGAACCGTCCCTACCTGTGGAAGTACATTAGTGTAGACACCCCGATCCGTGACCCCCGCAAGAACCCTAACGACCTACGAGAACTACTGTTCTTGGAGCCCGGGACCCACCCAAGCACCTGAAACTACCCCGAGGGGGGTTGTTGCGCGATAAACCTTTTTTATGTAGGATTGTCGCACGACATATCACATTGTCGCGCGACAATCACGGATATGTCGCGCGACAATCCCTCTCTGCACCCGACCAACCACTTTCTGACACATCACAGTGTCAGTACCCATCACTTCAGCCGCTTGTCGCACGACATACAGGTATGCCGCGCGACAAACAGGTACAGTGAATTAGGAATGTCGCACGACAATCCCCCCCGAGCAGTATAAATAAGCCAACACCCCCAAGGGTTTAGAGGCAGCAACTTGAATCTGGAAATTCTGAGCTTTAGTCTGATTTTATCAAATATTCTATATTATCGTCTTATCTCTGAAGAAATATCGGATCTATTCCCGACACTCGACGTGTCCCGTCTCTGGAATCGAATTCCCGAAAATATCTGAAGAAGGAAAAGATTATTATCGCCGGAAATCTCTCCGCTGGATTATATTTTCTTTCTTATTATTATTATTCTCGTCGGGAAGGTAAAGAAAGTCTCTTCTAGTATTTAAACATTAAATATCTGTGTACTTGTTTTATTTTCGTCGTTTTGTCCACGTTTTATTTGAATAAACTTATTGCCAAGTTACAAATAGTCTATCGTTTTCAAAACAAAAGGCCCTGATAAAACTATTTGTAAAACCAGAAGAGTAAGTACATTACTATCAGGATAAAATCCTGTTTTCAAAACCCGGACCGGTGAAACTTACTTAGGAATTAAATACCCGATATATCCTATCTGTTTCGTAGATTGTGATACGTCCAGTAAAACTCCCCTCAAGAGTTCCAATTCCATATTGAAATTAGTTCCATTATAAGATCCGCACTTTTACAAAACTCGAGAAAATCGTCATTATCCGAGAAATAATACGGGAAACTCCATTTCTAAAGAAAACAACTCTTGTTACTTGTATTTGCATTTTCTCAAAACGAAACATCGGATCTTGGAACACAAAGATTTTCTATCCCTTTCCCGTCTTTCCCAAAAATTAGGGTTTTCGCTCAGAAAGTAGTAGGCTATCAGTAAAAGCATCCAAGTTTTTCAACATAGAATAAACATATAAAGACCACTAGAGACCGAAAGGGCGGAATAGGTGCTTAACACCTTCTCAAACCGTAATATAGTTTCCGAACCCTATAGAATCCTGGTTTCGTAGACAAACGTGTAAAGAAAGGCTTAAAACCTCTCCTCTTACACAACCATTTTGTACGTTTTCCCGTAAAATGTACTGGCGACTCTGAACAAATCCCTTCGCATCTAGAAATAGAACATAGGGACACTTGATATGAATCAAAAGAGACACTCCAGCAAATGGAACGACGGAATCTGTTCCGACGTTTCAGACGCCCAAACCGAACGGGGACGAGACCCGGGGGGTCGCATTTGCGGATTCTCACAATTAGTTTAACAAAGAACTGTTGACAAAACCATTCCAACCAGTGTAAGTAAATCAAGTTCAACGTCAAAATCAGAATTGTTAATGGAATTGTCCCTGCCTGTAGGAGTACATCAGTTTAATAAAGAATCGTTGACAGAACCATTCCAGTCAGTGGAAGTATATCGGTTCAACGTCAAAAACAGAATTGTTAACAAAACCGTCCCTACTTGTGAGAGTACATTAGTTTAACAAGAAACTATTGACAGAACCATTCCAGCCAGTGGAAGTACATCAGTTCAACGTCAGAAACAGAATTCTTAATGGAACCGTCCCTGCGTGTGGGAGTATATCAGTTTAACAAGAAACCGTTCATATAACCATTCTAGCTAGTGGAAGTACATCAGTTCAACGTCAAAAACAAAAATTATTACCGGAACCGTCCCTGCATGTGGGAGTACATTAGTTTAACAAAACAAGAAAATCGTTGATGGAACCATCCCCACATGTGGGAGTACAACAGTTCAACAAACCATCTCAGAATTTATAATAGAACCGTCCTTATCAGAAGGAGTACAACAGTTTAGCACATCACAACAAAGCACAGGGCGTGATCCGAACAGTCCCAAAATCACTCATTCATCCACAATGGAGATTAGCAGCATAGCACGACATCATTTGCATGGAATCATTTTCAAAATAGCATGCGGGATTCACACGAGTTCTGCAAAATGATGCATTCTCATTATCGTCCTAATTTCTTTGCTTTACAAAGAATCTAGGCCGAGAGGGCCTGTGAACACCTCATTTTTTGACACTTGCAAGAATTCCAAACTCTAAGAAGATAAACACGCATACAATGCACAAGCATTCATAGATGCATACATATGCTTTACAAGTGTTACAGGTCGAAGAACTAGTCAAAAAAGAGCATTCATATCGAGAGTTATGAGAATTACTGGAAACTGCCGAGACCGGGAACCGTCAAATCGCCCGAGGAAATTAAAATGATAATTCATGATTCCTGATCATCCTCCAATTTTTAAAGTTATTAGGTACTGCCACAAGGAGAAGCATACTGAAAAATCAGTTTATTCTGACAGCCGGATCTCCGAGGAATTCAGAAAACCAGGAGTTTGTTTCGGATATTTGAACGGGGGCCTTTCCCGAAGTCCAAATTATCCTAAAATTTTTTAAGAGATAAGATATATTATGAGGAGATACATTCCAAAAAATTAGATTAATCCGATACCCGTTTGCCTAGAATCGCAAAAACCGTCGCAGGTCGACACAATCTGTCCCCCAAATAGATGCTCTAGGTTTTTTCGTTTTGATGGACTTCCCAACCTCATAAAATCATGAAAGTTTTTAGAGACCTAGGTAATAATATAAGGAGAAACATATTAAAAAACCAGCTCATTCCGATTGCCGGATCTTCAAAAATTCAAAATACTGGGAATTTAGCTTAAAAAATCAAACGAAGGCCTTCCCGATGTCCAAAAATTCTGAAAATTGGTCAGTATATGGGTTTTATCATGTATAATAACATATCAAAACATAAGGTCAATCCGAAACACCATTTAGCCAAAATCGCAAAAAGTGTTGGAAAAAATAACATATGTCGCCCAGACGGATGCTTACCATCTGTCGCCCAGACAGATGCTTCCCTTCTCTCTCCTCCGATTATAAATAGACACCTATTTCTCCACTTTTGGGGTATGATTTAAGGCTGAAACTTTGGGAAATGTGCTCCAAAATTATCTATTTTCATTTTTGAAGATTGGAGGTAATTTTCGTCTCAATCTGAATTAATTTTTTATTAGTGTTTTTTTTAATTAATCATTTGTAGACACTGCTATTCATCTCCAAATCAGTCCAATTTCATATTTGAGCTTTATTTCTAATAATAAAAATTTAGAATGAGTTAAAATAATTTTTGGATATAAATTTTTATCAATTAATTACTGGCTTATCAGTCTCAATCTATTGAGTAATTAATTAATATTTGTATCCAATTCATCTCCAAATCAGCCCAAATTTTATATTTGAGCTTTGTTTTCAAAACCAAAGGTGTAAAATGAGTTAAAAATCATTTTTGAACATAAATTTTTATCATTTAATTACCAATTTTTCAGTCTCAATCCACTGACAAATTAATTAGCATTTGTGTCCGATTTAATCTATAAATTGCGATACCTAGCCAAATATCCAACATGAGAGTTTTGGATTTGTCAAATGCCAATTTAACAAATTAAATTATGATAAATTATTTGACGAAGAAATCTCAAGGATTACTGGATATTTAATTCCAAATCGAATTAGATTCCAAAAAGTCCTGAACTTTGTTAAAACACTTGTTTTATTACCTATCATTCTCAAAAAATATTTTTAAAATTACACATACACACACATTGATTTCTAAAAATTGTCAGGGCAAAATATGAAGTATATGCCTTTAATCCCCACCCTAAAATCCTAGTTTTTTTCAAAATTATGGACTGATATGTGATAATATTAGCAAACATGCGTGTTGGTCGGATTTTAACCCTAGAGGGGGGTGAATAGGGTTTTCGAAACTAAATGCGGAATTTAAAAATCTTTTAAAAAATGTTTAAGTAAAACAATTTACTAAACAAATTTATCAAGGAATGTAAGCAAATAAACAATCAAGCACAAGAGCAAATAAATAAGCAATCTTAAACAATTTAATCAATCAATAATAAAGAGATTGAGTTAGAAAGATTAAACCAATCGAAGTCTAAGATTTTTTGTCCACACGGTTCGGCTTGTTCCCCCTACTTCCGCGCTCGGTTAGTTCCCCGAGAATTTTCACTATAACCAATCTCCTTCCGGGTGAAGATCAAACCACTACAAGTGTTGTTATCTCACACACTCTACAAGTATTGCTACACCACAATACTCTCATAAGATACCCTCTTGCTAACCTTGTAAAATTTACCTTTCACAATTTCTAAACAAGAATTTACCTTCTTATTTTTCCTATGAGATTTACCTCTCACAATTGAATATAAAATTATTTGGTGATTCACACCAATTTACAATAACTCTCAAGTGTTTAAAAGAATACAATTAAAACTCACACTAGAGTTACTTGATTGATCAAGATTTATAGCTCAATAAGAATGATTGATCAAAAAACAATTTCTTGAATTTTTGAATAATGAAGATAGATGAAGAATAGAGAATATGAATGATTCAAGGTGTTTAGAATGACTCTTGGAAGTCATATTTATAGTCCCAAAAGTGATATAGCCGTTTGAGAGGTTTGGTGGAAGTTTTGTACCAAAAATGATAAAAAAATTAAAAATCCAACGGCTATATTCTGGAGCATCAGTCGACTGAGCAAAGCCCATCAGTCGACTGATGGACCAGACTGCCCATCAGGCCATAAGGCCAAAAATCCCAATTTTTGAACTTTTGCATATAAGCTCTAAAATCAATTCTAATGCTTTGGGGACTTCAAAAATAAGTTCCTAAGACACCTATTTTTGGGAAAAACTCAAAATATGATCATTTGAATTTAATATGAATTTATTTTAAAACCGGTTTTTGCAAGAATGATGTTTTCAAAGAAATTTTGATTCAAACTGATTTTGATCAATCTAACAATGATGCATGTTCATGTTTGAGCTATATAATCAATCAATTAAGAAACTTTACATTAATCCTAAGCAAACACTCAATTACCGAATAGGTGTGAGTCTTCGAATGCTTTGATTTGTTTCTTCAAATTGATTCTTCACTTGAAGCTTTTCCCTTGAAGCTTTAGCATATGATCCTTGATCTTTTGTGCTTCATAAAATGCATTGCTAGCTTGTGAGTGATGAGATTGATCTTCTTGTCTTGTCCAACGCTTGTAGAAGAATGATCTTGATTCGGATAGATCGGTTTTAGTTCAATGCTTCGTTGACTTGATCAGATATTGATTGAATGATCCTTGTTAAACTTCCTTTGAGCAATCCTGCTATTCTTGATTTTTCAAATAAGAAATCTATAATCTTATATCAAGAACATGTTAAATTACACATGATTGATTTATTATTATTATCAAAATAAGATTAAGACCTTCAAGGTCAACAATGCGAATATTTAATTAATAACTACACACATATTCTACTTATGAGACCGAAAGAGCGAATTGAGTTCCTAACACCTTCCTAATTCGTAACTTAATCCTCGAACTTTCAAAATATCTGGTTTCGCAATAGTTGTGTTTAAGAGGTCGTTTAATTCATAAATGTTCCTCTTTTACACAAACTTTTGTTTGTTTAGTAAAACAAACTGGCGACTCTAAAATTTTCCTATAAACCGTCATATTTTGCAATAATAAACTTATTTTCCAAAATTAACTGAAAAAACGAAAGAATCGCCGCCATGGGATCCGACGTCGAAAAATGCGGGTTCTCACACATAGTCCTAAACTTTTGCATAATGTTCAATTAAAGAATCCTCAACCTCAACCTCAACCTCACCCACGGCCCAATGCTCTTTTCTTAGCCCTAAAGCACTGTGATATTGATACTTCAACTGAATATTTTCCTAAGATATCAGCTCTAAAATCCTTAAATTTCTAATTAGGATCAGAAGTCGGTTTCTTTTTATACTTGTTTACAAGCCATTTTGATGTAGCAAGCCTATTATTTAAGTTTCTAACACATTTATGCACTTTATTTAAGGCCTTAATCTGAAAAATATTCTTACCTTGCATCCAACTATCCCACAACCTAAAAGGGTATCCCTTGGCATAAATAGCAAGCAAATTATGCCTAATGATTCTGTCAAACTTGACTAGGAAGCTATTACCCACTGCATAATTGGTTAAACACTCTTTAAGTTTATCAGGATATGCAAATTTCATCCCTTTTATTGGTTTAATCCAACTTTTTCTCAGCTTTGGGATTAAAAGCTAGAAATTTTGGTTTGAACTTAACACCACCTTCTCTATCACTACTATCTAGGCTATAATACTCATCTGAGGCTGCAAAATCACTACCATAATCATCATCACTAATAGTTGGCTGTACATCACCTCCCCTTACCTTAACTGATCTATCATTGGCATCTCTCCTAGAGCCCCCAACATCCTTTCCACCTACCTTTTATGATTTTGTCATGCCCTTTTTCTTAAGTTTCTTCTTCCTAATTTCTATCAATTCATCATCATCCTCATTTACAAAAGATAAGATTTTGCATCACTTTCTTCCTCACTTCCCACATACAATTCATCATTATCATCTTGATCCTCACCAGTCTCATCACTAGTCCCCTCACTAGTCCCCTTACCAAATTCTTGAGTTGTAATACCCAACCCTTCTTCTTGAGTAAGACTTCCCTCGTTCTCAGTTTTAATATTGTGGTGTTCAATATAAACATCTATAATCCCAGTGATATTAACAAACTCTAACATCTTAGTTGTATCCTTATCATTATTTATAAGGATAATTTAGATACATTTGTTACCCTATTTCCTCTACCATTCCCTTTAACTCAAAAAAAGACATATTATCTGGATCTAATTGGTAAAAGTAACTTCCTTAATCCTATGTATAATAAACTATTCCCATTATTAACAAAAGTACCACCATGATGCAAACGGACGTCAAACACATCTGCATGCAAACCGAACATAATATATATATAAGGCATGAAGAAAGAGACAAACACAAAAACAAACAATATCACAAATCAAACTTTTTGTAGGGGACCACTTAGGAAACAAACAATATCATAAATCGAACTTTTTGTAAGGGACCATTATGGAAGCAATTAATAATATATATATATATATATATATATATATATTGCTCCATTTACACCGAGCAATCAAAGCAAAGAAACAATTATTTACGAGTCCACTGTCAAAAGGAATCAATTGAAGAATAAACAAACAATTTTAAATGGGACCACAATAAAAAAACACATACGATTCTAGGGTTTTTATACTGATAATCATCGAAATTTGAATGAACAAAAGCAAAACAAAACAAAAAATAGAAGTTAGGGTTTCAAACCCATCAAAAGTTAGGGTTTCAAACCCATCGAAACTTAGGGTATGACAAAATACCTGAACCAATGCTTGCCATTGAGGGCTTTAGAACGATTTAGGGTTTATTCTTCTTTGTTGCACTGTGCGTCTCTATCTCAATTAAACGATTTAGGGTTTATTCTTCTTCTCCACTGCTTCTCTCTCTAACTTTTCTTTGTTCTCTCTTTATTGATTTAGTATTGAGGACTTTTTTCCTTTAACATTTTCGTTTTTTTTATTTTTTTTGTTTATCTAACTGTGTGCCAACGTGGTTGCTGAGTTGGTATTTAAAAATGCCAAATCGTATTCCACATCATTATAGTTTGATGGTGTTAGAAGGCAATGCTAACGCGTCTCTCAATTGCAAACAAATAGGATGAAAGTTATTATATTTGAAAAAAAAAAAAAGTATAGTGTATCGAATGGAAAATGGGTGTAAGTACAATATACTAAAATTTAGTTAATCATTATTATTATATAAAGTCGAAAGGTATTCTAGTAGTTATAAAGCTTTGTCAGATTTTTAATTTTCCTATATTATTTTTGCGAGCTTTTAGTTTATTAAACAATAGTATAAATTAACGTAAGCAATAATAGGATTCGAATTCCCGCTGCCAGCGAGAATCCCTGGACTCTCAATTATCAATGTTAATTCTAAAATAATTTTTTTATAAATTAATTATAATTGAATTGCACACATATTACGTGTGCACAAACTCTAGTCACAATAAAACATGCGTCATCTTTAATCTATAAAACATTGATTATAACTATGAAACTCATAAACTATTATGTTAAATTGTGTAACGAGTACTACTCCGTCTACCTATCTATTCTCACAAACTTATTATTTTAAACTACAACAAAACTAAGAGATCTGTAAAAAAAAAATATTAACTTTAATGTGAGAAGAGGAACAACACTATTTTAATTTATAAAAAGAATTTGCCTATATTTTAATGTAATATGCTTTTACAACTGTAACTTAAATTAACAAAAGCGATAATTATTCTGACATCACAACCACTTATTTGGAGATTTATGTATTTTCTCTTTATTTTGCAAAATAAATAATTTTTTTTCAGAAAATATATCATTGGTTTACACTTCAATGTAAAACTACAGATTTATTAAATATTCAATATGATATCTAAAATAAAATAAACAATATAAATAAAAGGTTGGATTAAAAAGAAAGATTGGATTTTATTAGATTTTTAGAAAATGTTCGAAATTTAGATAAAAGATATTCTATTGTACCTATTAAATACTACTATCATTACATTAGTTACACTTGTATAGTTTATCATCCTCAAATAAAATTATTTAACTTATATATAAGAAGAATTTTGCCCATTTGTTTACCGTAAAAAATTAAATTGTAACAATACAAACCTTATAAACACGTTTGTGTAATATTTCTTTTGTTAAATGCATAACTCCAGCAATACAAATTAATTTCTTCAATACACGGCATCTCTCCAAGTAAAAGTTTTTGTTAACGATAAAACAGATTTAAATAAAAATATGTTCATCATTATCATTTTAATGAACATTAATGTGTAGTGTGATAATTTATAATATAAGCGAGATAGAGTATACGTGACGTGATTACAATAAAAAAAGTTCAAAAGTCAATAATGCATCTACTAGATCCAGGCGCAATGGTTATTTTTAACTTAGAATGAATAAAAAATAAAAAATAAAAATTATGTGTAGGCTTCTTTTTCTCTCTCTAAAATCTGAATATCTTTCTCTTACTCCTCTCAACCCATTTCAACTTTTCTTTTACCTTTTTTGTTATTTGATTTAATCAATATGTGAAATTAAATTAAAACGAGATTCTTAAAAAAAATTAAAATGATCGAAGTTGGTTTCTCACTATTTCAAAAGCTATGGATTTGAGCCGAAAGGGTTTTTCGTTTTCAAATCATTACTTGCTTTATTTTATAAAGATTTCAAATAAGTAATTTTCATTCTTTCCATAATGACTTTCAGCCGGTGGCGAACCTAATTAAAAACTTTTTTTGAAAGGAGTAAGCTTCATAAATTAAAATAAAATAAAATTTAGTATGTATTATTATTATTTAGTACTATTATGCTCCATTGGATAACAAGATGAAAAATAGTAGAAAAAATAATGTATTTTTGTCAGAAGTTGGAAAATAAGATGAGTGATATGGTAAAATTAAATATTTTCTTTCTTTTCCCATTTTTTTTCTTTGGTTGGTGACGAAGAAATTTTTTTCACAAACATACTTCAACTTATTTTTCAACTTCTCATATAAATCAATTAGTTTTGCTATCATTTTATGTACTATTATCAAACGGACCAGTAGTAAACCATTATAAATTAAAGAGGGGAAAACGTAACTAATATACATATATTTGCATTTTTTAAAAGTAATTATAGATGTAAAGTTGTAAGTTTTAAAAATTTAGGTGTACAATTGCTTCCATATACTTCGTTTTAGCTCCCCCCTTAGTTAATAATTGAGTTCAAACACACTTACTTAAAATTGATAATTATTGATATAACATTTGAGTACAGTGTTTTATACAAAACTAATCAACAAAAAAGATTTAAAACAAAAGTTCTATAGAGCAATACGAACATTTTATAATTACCAAATTTGTTTTACATAACTTAGGCATTTTATATTATATTTTGCGTGATCATTTCAAAACAACTCCGCAAAGAAAAAGAAAGATTAAGAAACCCTTTAGAAGGATTTGCTCATGATAACACATTTCACGCAATTTTTTAGTGCCCAAGGGTATTAGGAGTAGTGCCAATAAGTGCATACTAATACAATCAATGATAAGTTGGAAAATAAGTTGAGTTTTTCTATTACTTTTTAATTCTTCAACTAATCAAATTTTGCTTTTAGAAAAAAAAAAAAAAATCTACTACTCAAATTTCATTTGGCGGTGGTTAAAAATTATTTTTCATGAAAAAAAAATAAGGTATAAAACATCTCACTAATCACTTATCTCTTTCTCCAACTTTTCATAAAACTTATTGAAATACACTTCTTCTAATTACACTAATAAAATACTCTACTTATATTAATAACAATTAACGTACTGCACTAACTTTTTTGTGTGTAAGTGATTTGTACCAAAATGTAAAAATAGCATAAAAGTGAATTTCAGTATTTTTACTTAAATGTACGTTAGTCAAACACATTGTATTTCATTTTTCTGCAACTAAACTCTTTTGCAACATTTAGAGATAATTAAACACGATTCACCGTGCCGACGGCACTCACATAATCTATAATAGAAACTAATAAATAAAGCATATAATGATAGATGATAAGATTATTATAAGGCTCACAATGCTCAATATTATTATGAGATTTAAAAGATTATATGATATTGTTATTGAAAGTCAGATATTATCATTTGATTAAAGATAAATATTATTATTTCAATATCTACCAAAAATTACAGATTTTTAATTTTAATGTGAATAAATTAAATCTTTTAATTTTTTGTAAATTTTTTTTTTAAATAAAATATCACATTATTTTTCTGATAAAACCGAAAAAACAGACGAACCCTAGTACTTAATATACCATATCTTTCTCAGACATAATGTCTTTTCCGTAAAAGTACAGGATATTTGGGCTCCATTCGATATTTGGGCACCATTTAATTAATAGCCACGTGTAATCTTTAATTGGATCCCTTTCTTATTTTATTTTTTTATTTAATGGCATAATGGTTGGCTATTAACATTATTTTAACAACCGTTCAACCATTGTTGCAACATGATTGTCCAAGTCAAGTTCTACAAAGTACAAAAACAATTCGCATAACTTACAATAACTGAATTATATACAAGTGAAAAAAACTTACAAGAACTGAATTATATACAAGTGTAAAAGTTGAAGTTAGTTTTTGTCAGATAATGTCTTCAATTTCTAATAGGTGAGCTCGTGTAAAAATTGAACTTAATTTTTGTTACATTATGTCTTCAAATCCTAACAAGTTTAGGGTTAGTTGTTTTAGTAGTCTTAATAAATTTAGGGTTGTTGGTCTACGTTGTATTGGAATTCTAAAATTAGTAGGAGTTTAACTAGGACTAAAAGAAAATTTCAAAACTTTATAAAACGAGTTGATATAATCATAATAATTCTTCAAAGTGGATAATATTATACTCAATATTTTTGTTCGTGGAGTAAGGTCAGACCAACCTTTCCACATATATGTATGTGCCTTGTGATTGTAGTTTTTTCTTGGATTACTTTATTCTCGTTGATTTCATACTTTGGTTTAAAGGTCCTATTGCAACAAACTAGTAAGAGGATAACAATTGGTAGCCAGGCACAATAAGCTAGTATAGCAGAGGGATGACTGCGAAGTATGGGGTCAAGAAGTTTGATGGACGAAACGACTTTCAATATATGGCGTTATGTAAAGTTCATGTTTGTTCAGCATTGAATGTCGTACTTAAAGTTGGTAGGGTCCCTAGATTGATACAAGCTGAAAAAAAATCAAAGATTATTAAGAAGGTGCAAAGTGGAATTATACTATTGCAGAATGAAAGATTGGCGATAGCCGGTGATTCAAGCTTGATGTGGCAAAATAGAATTTACGGACAATAAATTAAAAAAAGTGTTCTCTAGTGTAACCATCAATAATAATCATGAATGTGATGCGACAAAAATTAGAATAGACATTGATAGTGCAAATTAGTAATCCAATTCGTTCGGCTAATCACGAGTTTACGCATGGCCATCCACGTCAACAATCAGATGTGCCTCGACGAGAGAAGCTCGGAGGAGCTTTGCTTGATCACTACCGAAAAAGTAGAGCCCCTCATAAGTTGGATGCCTGCTCGAGGGTTAATTACGCACAACGAATTGCGGAGCTCGGACTCCAAAGCTCTTTTGACGAGTTTTGGAGCTCTCTCGCTTAACCATTATATATGCTAGAGTGGTTGGTAGAGGCATGGGCACGTAAGTGCCACCTGCTCTGCAGAACACACGAACCTTCTTCACCTTCATTAAATGCACACCAACTATATTTAATGCACCGGAATTCATGGAGAAGTAAGGTCAGAGTTGGTGATGATCAAAGTATGGCTCCAAACCTGCTCTGGGAGCCCTGACCACGTGTTTCCTTTCAATCATATATATATAGATAAAGCATTTACTTCTCAACGACAATTCAACCACCGAACAATACAATAACTTATGTACAATCAAGGACGAGAAAGAGACAAAAATACAAAACACACGATACGAACTCTAGATATAGAGAAGCTAGAATTCGTGTAGCCAAAAGCTCATTGTGTTATTGTGAGGATAGACTAGCTAGAGAGGTCACTATAAGTTTGTAATAACCACTCAGTTATATTAATAGTAAGGCAAAACTGAGCTTTTAGCTTTATTCTATAGAGAAGGACTAACATGTATTTTCATACGAGGCCAACATTTTCTATACATCTTTGACTCTATTGGTTTGTTATATTTATTATCCCGATCATTTGATCTGATCATTTGACTATGTTGTCTAAAATACCCTTTCTAGTTTTTAGCACCAACATACATTCTGATGGTGATCATTTATTTTAGATTTGACCATAAATGCATCTTTTTATTTAACCTATGTAGAAAACATGATGCTTGTATATCCATGGTTAAAACTTAAAAGGTATTTAATCTATTTTTACATTAGAGATGTTCTTATTGTAATTATGTAAAACTATTATTTATGAGTTCGTTTCTGTTATGAACCAGGTATTTTTATGATTTTTTTGGTCATAAAAACATTGGGGATATTTTTTATGACAAAAAAAAATTGTAAAAAGGATTGATCTGCACTTAATTTTTTTTGACTATTAGAACTTAAATTTTCTTGATAAAAATCAAATGAATTAACCCAAACCAAATAACTTGTCCTCAAAATATCTCAGGGTAGGGAAAGAGAGGCCCAAGCCCTGGCTCAACCGTAAAATCTAGCTTGTACGTGTTTAGTGGCAATTTAACATTGTGATATTCGTCTTCTTTTCTTTTCTTTCCTTTTTTTTTTCAAAGAGAGGTCTAAGTTCTTTAATTACAAGAAAAGAAAAATTCTTTTGGTGAAATTTAGACGCGGGATCTCTCATGTTCGAATGTATGCTTCTTCTTAATCTATTTTTGCATTAGAGATGTTCTTATTGCATGTAATTACGTAAAACTATTATTTATGAGCCTGTTTCTAGTATGAACTGGGTATTTTTACGATGTTTTTTTGTCATAAAAACATCGTAAAAAGGACCGATTTGCGCTTAAATTTTTTTGACTATTAGTACTTAAATTTGCTTGATAAAAATCAAATGACTTAACCCAACCCAAATAACTTGTCCTCAAAATGTCTCAAGGTAGGGAAAGACAAGCCCAAGCCCTGGCTCAACCGCAAAATCTAGCTCGTACGTGTTTAGTGGTAATTTAACATTGTGTTATTCGTCTTCTTTTCTTTTCTTCCCTTTTTTTTTTTTCAAAGAGAGGTTTAAGTTCTTTAATCACAAAAAAAGAAAAATTCTTTTGGTGAAATTTAGATGCGGGATCTCTCATGTTCGAATGTTTGCTTCTTCCAACAGTGATTTGCCATGAGTAAAGTCAATAATTTTAAGAGGACATGTATATCTCATATAGAAAATTGACAAAAATTAAATGTGTTAACAATGTATTGGCCGCAAAGTCGAGTTCATATCAGTGGCATAATCATAAAATTTATTGTATGTATCACCATTTACCAATCTCACACTAATTATAGGGACACAATTATAAATTGAAGAAAATAATGAATGATCAATGTTACTTGGGTCAGAAAAACACAACTCAATAGCAAGTTTTAATGTATCTTTATCACTTAAAATACATTTAGGACATAATTTTTGAAAAACAAAAATTGGACATGTTTTGTGTTTTTCAAGAAAAATATGATTTCGCTACATATTTTTTTTAATTCATTTGATCCTCACTATTAACAAATTCATTTGACCCTCACTATTAACACAAGCTTTTTGGTTGGTACTCGACTAGACCAACACCATAGGATGAGTTGATACTCCACTAAACACTAGCTTTTTGGTTGGTACTCCACAAGAGACCAACCATTAGTATGTAATAAGCTTTGCCTCAACTATATTTATTATGTGCACAATAGTTTATGAAATATTGTCGTAAGAAAATTTGATGATTACATGATAAGTAAGATAAATTCATCTAGTTAGCTACATTATTTGGTGTAGATGAATAGTAGTACTTATTTAGAATGGTATTATTTACACCTCATTATATTTGTCACAAACACTTTCAAAGGTAAATTTATTATCATTAACATCCGTTAAGGCTTGTATGATGATAAATGTGCGCAGTCACATAAACTCGACTCACTTAGAAAAAGTTTGTTGGTAAGAATTTGCCTAATATCGAGTAATGAAGTGCCGGAAAACAAATAAGGCTCGTCTTATGAAAGGTAAATGTAGTTCAAATAGAGAGAGTATATTACTAAATATTCGTCTAACATTAAATAATAAATAATAATGTTTGTAATAAATAAGTGAATATTAAAATATATTTTTAATTAATTTATTTAGGGGAGTAAATAATGCTACTTTTTATTTATTTTTGAAATGTAGGTGGAAAATGTCAAAATGAGTTGGAGGGAAAAGAGAATTAAGTCAAACGAGACCGGTAGGTTACGTATGTCTTCTTCAAGTCCAAATGTGGGCCCAGAAGAACCTAAATTCTGATTTTGAATAAAAGAGACCGTTGGCCCACATCCACGCATGTAGATTTTAACTTTATGTTTGTGAATCCAGTGGCTGGCAAAACCACGTGAAAGTGTGGTGCTTTTGCCTGGCCTCAAAAGGTCTCCACTTTTGGCTCCTCATATATATATATATATATATATATAACTTGGGATCGGTTTGGTGGTAGATCACCGGATCACAAATTTAAATTTAATTAAAAGTTTTTTAAGTTAAATTTCAACACTTGTAGTAATTTATTTGGGTTATGCTCCTTATCGCCTTATACAATTTCTTAACGCCTTATACAATCTCTTAAAGTAGAGTAAATTAGTTAAGGTCGAGATACGCGCAACTGCCCTAGACTTGGACATTACTCGATAAAGACCAAATATATATGTATATATATAATATTATATATATATCTTTAAAAGTTTTGTAATTATAAACAACAATTTTTTTAATATATAAAAGTTAATTCTTAGTTAACATTTTTTCCATATCTATAGAAATTTTTTGTAACTTCAATTTCCTAATTATTTATTTTTATAAAATATATATACAGAAAGAGTAAATATGAATTTTTTATATATATCAACACATACACTTGAGGTGTTTTTAGTTTCAGGTAAGGTAAATTATGAAACCCAAACTTTTTTATTATTACAAACACTCTTGACATTTCAATTAACACGTTTTCTCATTTTTAATTTGAGTTTATTAAAATTTTTATTAATACAGAAAATTGCTATTACAAAAGCAACATGTAATTGCATAGTTGTTTCTCCAGCAACGTAAAATACAATTTTATTTAATAAGACAATCCCAATTTCTAATAGTTACTTTATGTTTAAGGTCTCTCTCCTTCGATAAAATATCACAATTCAAGCTCAACTTAAAATTCTATATGTATTTTATTTTCAAACCTTTAATTTTTCTTTTACAATGTATTTTGCGACATGCATATCTAGTCGGCTAGTCCAGTTCATATGAAAAAATGGATAAATTCACAAAAAGGCGTTATAAGGTGGGGCTAAATATACTCTACTTAATTATTTGGCATGCAAAATAACAATATGATAATTAGGGGTGTGCAAAAATTGAATCGGACCAATTAAATTAGACCGAATTATAAGTTTTTTTTTCCCGGTTTCCATACATGCAACGGTCCAGTCTAGTCTGATCCGGCCTAGGAAATGGACCAAATTTGATCGGTCTGGTTTTCGGTCCTAAGAATAAATATTGCCAAAAAAATTGATTGGACTGGACTAGTTATATTTATATATATAATTTTTTTAAAATATATATACTCCTTTTTCTTTTATTTAACCCTAATAACCTGCATTTTTTGTTTTTGCCGCTGTTTTAATATGTTTGTAAAGATTAGTGCAAGAAATGGATTTTTTTTTAAAAAGGGTTCAATATGTGTGAAAAAGGGGCCAACAAGTTCAAACAAAATAGGTCCATTGAAGAAAGTCCAAACCGATTTGATCTACCGGCACTTGACCGTTCAAACTATTTCGGTCTAATCCGGTTTAAGCTGATGTTTCAGTCTAGTCCAATCCCAATTATTGAAAGGCTGATTTTACTGGTTCAATTCAATCAAAAGCCTAATTATAGAACCATGCACACCTTTAATAGGAATATATTTGTTTTTTTTTTAAAAAAAGGTTTGGCTACTATTTGTTTGAAGTCTCTCATTCGACAACTCGACTTGACCAAATAGTTAAAATTTGGCTATCGGCTTGGAAAAGCATTTACTTTTTAATTTAGTCATTATCAGATATTTTCGTATCGCTTGATATTCTACTGGACACTAATTTTTTGGTCGACACTCCACCAGACACCATCAATATGTAACAAGCTTTATCCCGACTATATCTATTATTATGCGCGCACTAATCCATGAAATAATGTTTTGTACAAAACTCGATAGTTTGTGTGATAAGTAAGATAAATTTACCTTCTTGAAATATCTCTAGTGATGCTTTAATGGGTAATAATATTGACGCTCCTAAAAACACTTAATAACATTTTTACTTTTATTCGGTCTTTCGTAACAAAGTAAAATATTAGTTATTCAGTTTTTAAAAGTTGAATTTATATATTTAATTTTTAATAACTGAATAAAATATTATTAAATTTATATTTAATTAATTATAAATAAATAATATATACTTTATTCCATTACTAAAGATCTCATAAAAATGAAATTATATTTAAAAAATATCTCCACCCCTTTAATAATATATATTTAATAAATTCAAAAGAGACAGGCAGGCAGGCGAAGGGTATTCTTCTGGTCCAAATGTGGGCCCCAAATTCTGATTTTGATTAAAGGAGGCTACTGGGCTCACATCCACGTGCGGATCTTATAATTTTGTGTGTGTGAATCCGCTGGCAAAAACCACACTTTTGCTTGGCGTCAAAAGGTTATCATAAGTTTTTTTTGGACAAGATATTTGTAACTTCAATTTCTTATTTATTTTTATAAAATACTATATATATATGGTACTTTTCTTAAAAACTTTGATTAAATTAATTAATAACCACTACTTCCATGTACGCTATTAAAATTGTATATTTATTAAGCACCTGTGCATCGCACGAGTTGTTAACTATTAAATATATATAAATAACTATCACTCCCATGTACGTTCTCTCTCTCTCCGAATTGAACATGTGATGTATTTTTTGTGCTTCCCAAATATAAATAAGTGGTCCTTAGTGTTGGTGAAATTTGAGGAAAATGGATATGGCGAAAATAAATAATTAAAGTAGTCAATGTGTACTAGGCACTATTTTTAAGAGAATATTTCACCTTTTTAGATAATATCCCGGTGTAGTCAAATTTTAGTAGCATATTCTCTCCAAAATACAACGATTATAGGTTTATAAGAGTGCGCTCACAAATATAAAAGTTAACAGACAACTTTATATATTTCTCCGATAAAAATATTGATAAATAATACTATAATTATTTTTTATGAATTTATGTCAACCTACTAATATAGTAAAGGTTGGAGAATTATGTAAAAGGCTTGATAAAAATATGTGGCTATTCCGTTGGTTTCTTTATTTTCTTTCTTGCTTGGAGCTTGGTACTTGAATAATAGAACATTAAGGATGGCATATATATATACATGAGGCAAAGTTGATTAAATGAAAAGTGAAATTAATAAGATGTTAATAACTTTAATTAATATTCTTTGTAACTTACAAAAAATCTAAAGATATTAATTAATTTCCTTCGAAATTATTTATCTTCTTGGAAGTTGCACAAATAATTTGTAACTACACAATATTCTTAGTGTCCAAAAAATTCTAGAAAATGCGGTACTTATCAAATGAATTCCACAAAATAAAACTATGTAAAAGCCTCGTATAATGATTTTGTATTTTAAAATATATAAAATATACAACACTTAGATGGGTCACACATCATTAATACCATTGTACTCACATAGATTTGGCATTTGAAGTTTTTTTTTTTTTTTTTTTTTTTTTTGAAACAGGCATTTGGAGTTCATTCTTGGGAAAAGGGGGAGGGATGATTTGGCATTTGTGAATATTTCTAAAAAAATTTAAACCTTTTCATTAGATGCAAAATAAAACTAAGTGACTTGAAAATAAGTTCCCAGATATGAAAAAGTGTAAATATATATATATATATATATATATATAAAAGAAATAAATAAAAAATTGACAGCTAATATATGCACATAACGAAAAAAAAGAAATGATATTTAAATCTCCACAAAACACATTTTTAAATTCACCTATAAATAACGACCACCACCCAACGGTACGGTTTCTTTTAAATAATCTCTCTGAAATGAAATTATTAACAGTTTTTTCCCTTAAAGTATGATTCACGTCTTACTTTTTACCCCCAATATTTTAATACGCTCACATAAAATATTTATGACTCGTTTGGTTGTGTAAATTATCTTATAATACGTTCACATAAAATATTTAGGATTCATTTGATTGCGTAAGTTATCTTATTTATAATTGTTTATTTATAAATTAACAAATTATAAATTGTTTCATTTCAACAAAAATATTTATGTTGTGATTTTTTTTACATGAACTTATATGATAGTTTTACATTATGTAATTTTAACTATATCTTTACGCTTTTTTATTTAATATTTTGAATTTTAACTTAAATTTATAACTTTATATAATAATTGATTATTGCATCGAAACGCTCAAATTAAATAATTTACAAATTAAATAATTTTAAATAATCTAATTTGTAAATCAGAAAATAATCAAATGGGCTCTTAGACATTGTTTTAATTTAGTTTAATTGTCGACACCCTATCAAAATATCTATTTCGCCATTAAGAAACATTCACATGACGTACACGTTTAATTTTTGTTATCAATTTTAAAGGGTGTCTATACTTGGACTAAATTAGAATAATGTCTAAACATTAAGGGCTTGTTTGGTTAATATTTTTGAGCAAGATTTTAAATTTTTTTCTCAAAACCAATTTAAAATTAATTATACTTTTACACTTTTCAAAATTTATTTCCCTATACTTTCTCTCTCTATTTTTTTTAAAATGCTATAACTTTAAATTCAAAAATCCAATAATAATAAAAAATATATATTTAAAATCCACTCATCGAGATCTATAAAATAAGATACATTGTGACTATTTTTTGAAAATTTTTATGCATTTTTTTCATTAGTTAAAAAAAAATAAAACAAACTAAATTCACTTTTCAACTGAAAACATCCATCAAACACCAAGGTGGTGTTGGTGGTGTTTGATGGATGTTTTGAGTTGAGTTTTTAAAATTTGGTATTTGGTAGAATTTGAAAGTATGTTGAAAAGTGAATTTGATTTTTGTTTGAGTTTTTTTCAACTAATTAAAAAATTTTATAATTTTTTTTTTAAAAAATAGTCACAATAGATCTTATTTTATAGATCTCAACGAGTATATTTTAAATATATATTTTTAATTTAATTTTAATTTTTAAATTTAAAATTATGGTGTTTTAAATTTTTTTTTAAAGAGAGAAAATAAAGTAAAATAAATTTTAAAAAATATAAAAATAGAGTTGATTTTAACTTTAATTTTTAAAATTTAGGAATAAATAAATAAAAATAAAGACATACCAAACATCCCCCAAATTTTTAAAAATTTATTTAAAAGTATTAACCAAACCCCACCTAAAATCTCACGTGAACAAACTAAAACATTAGACCTTCTGCAATCGATAATGTAAAATGGTAGGGGTATTTGGCCATTTAGCAAGTGGGTGTCTGCAGCGCATAAAAAAAAAAAAAAAAAAAAAATGCCTCACGATGAACACTACATCGCCCAGCCACATCATCCTCCTCTCACGACATTCTGAATGTCGTGAGGTATCCCAACTCAAACGGCTCCCTCCAACGGCTATCTATCGAGTTAACGGTCAAATAATTTTCCTATTTAAACATTTGCCCCACATTCTCTACCATATCACTCTTTCTAATTTTCTCTCCATACACTTCATCAAAATAATTTCAATTTTAAACCAATTTCGAGCATCCTCGTCAAAGTTATTTTGCAGAAATTTAAGGTACAATTATCTTATTCTTTTTATTAAATTAATTATTTGTTTAATATTATTGTTTATTTGTTTAAATATTTTTGTCCATCATTAAGTTGTTTTATGTGAGTTAAGCATTTTATATATAATATGAAAAGTTCCTTAACACGTATAATGAAAAAAATGAAGTAAAAAAATTATTTTTAACATTTAATTTTTTTTTTATTTGAATTTATTTTTCTTTTACAAAAAAAGTAATTTTACAAGTTTTAAATGTTAAATAATAAAAAAAAATTTAGGCACCGGATAAAAAAAAGTTTACATTATAAGTAAAATTAATTTGTTGACCCTTGATATTAGTTTGGCCTTAAATTTTTGTCAATAGCTGTAATAGCATTTGCTATCAATAATCAATAATTCTCTTCAAAAATTACCTTAAAATAATATAAATTCTATTATTTATTCTCAGCATAATGAAAAAAATCCAAAGATTTTTCGGGAGAGCTAGTATATCGAGTCCTCCCGATGAAGGTGGGTCTGGTACATCTGATGCAACGCCTACTGCATCTGCTGCTAGGCCTAGTTCTGCACGACGGAGATCAACCGAACGTCGTGCTCAGCCTGAAAATTGTGCTACTCCTACTACCCAGCCATCAAGTTCATCGTCCCCCTTTGCTAATTATAGAAGGGTTGTTGATAATGAAAAACATATTTCGAGAATGAAGAGAACAGCTGAAGGTAGTTTATTCTACATAAGGTCAACCTGGCACCAAGCAAGTGGAATATATAAAAGGCTATCACGAGATCCAGATGTAGAAATATTGCTTGATAATTCTGGATTGTGTAATTTATTTAAACGACAAATGCCAAATTCTGATCGTACTGTTGTTGAAGCGTGCTGTCGACGTTGGTGGGACACCACCCATACATTTCACCTGCCTACATGCGAGTTAGGTTTCACACCACTTGATTTCACCATGTTAACAGGTACACATATAAACTTTGTATACATACATATAACACAAATTTTATATGTAGAAAAATAAATATAATTTTATTTTATTTTTTAATTTAATAAATTTAATTAAATATTTTGTAATTTATATTTTTAATAGGAATTTCCATTGGGGGTGACAAATTACCACTTCCTCAAGTGCATGAGGATTCGACATTAACGGGTGAAAATGGGATACTAGCTACTTATTTTCCATATTTTTTAGATGAAATAGATTCCGGAGCAGTAAAAGGTTCTTTTATCGTCGCATATCTTGGAAGTGACGATATAATTGAAGCTATTGGGGCAGATGGTGTAGCTAGATTATTCATATTCTATATTTTAGGGTATGTATTTTTTCCCAACGGTAATAGTTGTTGCCCAATATTTTGGGCAAACTATGTCATCGATATCGAAAATATTAGCCGCTACGACTGGGGATCAGCTTAAAATATTAGCCGCTAAATATTAGCCGCTACGACTGGGGATCAGCTTAATAGTTGTTGCCCAAAATATAAACATTGCATATAACAAGTAGATTACCTTAAAATAAAAGTTCATTAAATTAAAATCACATTGGAAAATTAAGAAATATTAAGATAACATCCATAAAACCATAAAATTAATTAATTAAAAACACAACTCAGAAGTATTGATTGCCCGGATAGTTTTGCTCTGATTGTTGGCGTCTTCGATTTAGAAATTCTTGAAGACGGTAATTGTACAACTCACGTTGTTGGTCACTCATACGCGTTAAATCCATTGACATTAATGCATTTTCTTCAGCTATTTCTACTTCCCTGTTTCGTCTTGCCTCCTCACGGATATTTCTTTGTCTTTCTTCTTCTCGAAAATTTTCTAAGCGAGACATATGAAGACGCATTTCTTCATTAGCTTTTGCATTCATTGCAATCTTTTCTTCGTACATTTTATTAAATGCTTCTGATCTCTCTAATTCAGCCCTTTCAGAAGCTAATAATTTAGCTTTTCCCTTTCTTTTTTTGTCTAACTTTGCTGCATTTCTTCCTATTGGTCGGTTTGCGTCAGGGCCTTCAATAGTAATCGGGGAAGAATCGTCTCCTATGTTAATCGAAGAACCAATGCTATCTTCAGATGGACCATAGCGGGAGTGTTGACTGTTTGAAGATGTTGTTTTCAAACTAAATTTTTGGTGCTCTTTCAAAATTTGATAACAATGATCGAAATTAAAAGCTTTACCATTTTCTAAATGGTATGCTCTTTGAGCTTCCCGAACCTGTATTAAATAAATTCAAAATTAAATAATAACTACAACGATAGAAAAATAAAAAAAAACATATATTTTGAAGATAAATTATAAATATCAATTAAAATATAAAACATAAAATAGAAAATTACCCAATCCATTTCGTTTGTTCCGCTGCCAGCATTATTCATTGCGTGCGATAATTTTGAAATATATATTCCAATAGCTTTAGTAATAACGGAAAATCGCGATTGAAGAGAGGATTGTGTCCTTCGATGTAAAACTTCAGGTTCTTCATGGTATTTGACAGTAATAACTTGCCACAAGCTATCCAAAGATTGATTAGTACCTTGAATTGGATCAACACTTACACTAAGATAAGCACGACATAAAGCTTCATCTTCAAAAACTTGAATATTTGTTCCTCGATTTTTATACATAATTAAAAAAATTAAAACTTGTAAACTAAAAAAAAAAATGTTAAAAAGTTTAGTTTAATAGGAACAGAAGAGTAAATACAAACAAAGAATTTTTTTAAATATATGAAAGAGATGAATATGTGAAAGTTTAAAAAATCTAGGGGTTATTTATAGTTTGCAAAAAGTTAAAACATCCGTTATAGCTAACGGCTGGATTTTTTGAAATTTGAAATTGGCCCCAGCATCACACGATGGACTGTACATCGTGTGATGCTGACTGTGCATCACACGATGTACAGAACATCGCGCGTGGTGTTGTCAGTTTCTCGCGACAATCATTCCATCGTGGGTCAGAAATGTTTGTCTCCTCCCATTTTTACCATTTCTATACCATTTTACCGTCCCTTTTTAACAAATACCTTACGCGCTGCGCATCAAAAATTGCTAAATCTGCAATTTTACCACACGCACTGCAGAAGGTCTTAGGGAGAAGAGCGTTAATTGAATCCGTGGCGTATTTTGTCACAATCTCTCTCTCTCTCCTCCGTCCTTTTCGAAATATAAAATTACGCGGTCTCTCACATTACTCCTTTCTCTTTCTCTCTCTACATCTTTCTCCCTCTAGCCTCTCGGTAAATCCTTCCCCCATTCATCAATGGTGATCTGTGATAGCTAGAAACTCTGCATCTATAGCTTAAATCTAGGACATTATTTCCGTCTCTCGATTTTTGACCTGGAAAAAAAAACAAACACAGAAGCACAGAGACAGAGACAGAGACATAGTATATATATAAGTTATAGTATTTATACAAATTCTAGGACCAAATGTCGACATTCGACTCCTTCGATGCGTTTCTCTTCTCTGCAAGTAGAGCATTTTGTAGTCCCCTCGGCATTTTTGTTCAGATCCAGGTTCGAATTTTATTATACTTCTCTCTTTTTTTATCGTTTTGTTGGAAATTAGGCATTTTACACTCTGTTTTTTAGTTGTTTATAGATTGGATCTGAGAATTTTGTGGGTTTCGTTTTTAACTCTTAATGCTGAATGTGTATTCAGTACAGCATTAAGAGCTAGAATTTGTTTGTTTGTTTTGTTTTGTTTATTCTCATTGCTGAATAGGATTAAAATTAAGTTCGGATATATTTTTTTTAAAGTCAGCATTGAGTAGTAAGATTTAAGTGGCAAGTTTCGTGCTGAATGTTTAACTTGATTTTAATGGAATTTTATTTCAATAGTACTCTTATTTGTTTTATTCTATAGGTATTGATATCGGTATACCATAATAATAAGTGTAAATTTATAAAATGCTATGTTTTCAGTATTTAGAGCTAAATAAAATCAAATGTATTTTCTAGAGGTTCCATTAAGCATTAAGCATTCAGTGTTCAACAACTGTTATTTTGCCTTGAAATGGAGCCAAATTAGCAGGAGAAAAAGTTAAGAGGAAGATAAACTTGTGAAGTTATGCTTGTTTTCTGAAAAATCTTGAACCATTGGTTGTATTGATTTGTGATTGGTACAAATTTCACGAAGCAAAATGTTGATTTTTCATTTATATTGCAAAAAATTTACACAACAACAAAAGGGAGTGTGGCTTGGATGTGCATTTTCGAAGAAAAAAGGTTCGCTTATTTGATTCGGTTAGATTTGATTGGTGGCTAATGAGGCCTTCTCATTTCATCAACGTTTGATTGGATTGGAGATGCTTGACAAATGAGTATGGACTATGAAGGATCATTATATTTTAAGACATTAGGCCCGATGCTTCGAGTTTAGGCCGCAAAAGTTAGTACATGTTAACTTGAAGCATATTTGGAGTTTTGGATGGTGATTTTTTTCTGTTTCTTTCCATTGATTAAGCTGTTAGTTCTACTTTTCCTAGCTGTTTAACTAAGGGAGGTGCCAGAGTTTCATTAAAGAGAAAAGAATAAACAAGCACAAAGTGTTTTTTTTCCTTCATGTTTTATCCATGGGAAAGAAGTTGCTTAATTTTTTGACTTTTCACTATAAGAAACTAGTAATTAGTGTTGTGGACTTTGGTCATATATATTGAGTGGAATGATAATTGAAAAGTCAAACGTACTAAGGGTTTTTTTCCTCTCTAAAAGTTGATGTGTGAAAGATATGATGTACTGATATTACAAGGATACATTATATAATAAGGATGCATTATGTAATATTAGTCAAAACAATTAAAGAGAGATGATTTGAGAGAATGAATTGTGTTTTTTATATCTTGATTGATATTACACATTTAATTAAGGTAAATATATACAACTTGAGAAAGACAAGGAAATACACTAAAGGAGGATCCAAAGGAAAGCTACGATGTTGTCTAAGGGTTAATGATGAAGTAAATGGAATCCAATGCTAACAATGGTATCCAATGCTATCCAATACTAACAATGGTATCCAATGCTAACACTCCCCCTCAAGTTGGAGCATACACATCAACTATGCCCAACTTGCCTAGTGAGTCGTAGAATGCTTTTCTCGAAATCTCTTTTGTGAAGATATCTACATGCTGCTCTTCGGTGGAGACGAAAGGAAAGCTAATAAGGTTGGTATCTAGCTTTTCCTTTATGAAATGACGATCAACTTCCACGTGCTTAGTATGATCATGGTGGACTGGATTCTGCGATATATCAATGGCTGCCCGGTTGTCACAATATAGCTGCATAATGTTTTTGGTTCGAAACCCAGATCACACAATAGAGTTCGCAACCACATTAATTCGCATATTCCATGAGCCATTCCCCTGTACTTAGCCTCAGCGCTTGATCTAGCTATAACTTTTTGCTTCTTGCTCTTCCACGTAACAAGATTACCTCCTACAAAGGTAAAATATCCGGAAGTTGACCTTTTATCAGTAACACTTCTGGTCCAATTTGCATTTGTAAAACCACAAACTTCAAGACAATTATTGTGTTTAAAAAACAACACTCCTCTTCCTGGGGATGACTTCAAGTATCTCAAAATTCTGATTACTGCATCCATGTGACTTGTACTTGGATTATGCATGAATTGACTCACCACACTGACGGCATAAGTTACGTCTGGTCTAGTATGGGCCAAATAGATTAAACGTCCAACCAATCTCTGATATTGGGCTCTATCAGTCGGTATTTGGTCTAGAGATTCTGATCAATAGAAATGTCAACAGGGTTGTAATCCAACATGCCAGTTTCTGCTAGTAGGTCAAGAATATACTTCCGTTGACACAGATATATTCCTTCACTCCCCCTTGCTACCTTAATCCCTAAGTAATATTTAAGTTGCCCCAACTCATTCATTTCAAACTCAGAGGCCAATTGTTTCTGCAATCGATCAATCTCAATAGTTTCATCACTAGTGATTACCATATCATCAACGTAAATATTCAGAGTTGTTACCTTGCCTTGTTGGTGCTTCAGAAATAGATATGGTCTGAGTTACTTTGTTTATAACCTACATTTTTCATGAATTGTGAGAATCTTCCAAACCATGTACGAGGTGACTGTTTGAGACCATATAATGATTTCTCCAATTTACAGACAAAATCACCAGGAGAAACTGCTATATACCCTGGTAGGAGAGCCATGTAAACTTCCTGAGCTAATTCTCTATGAAGAAATGCATTCTTGACATCAAACTGTTGAAGGGGCCAATTAAAACTCGTTGCAAGAGATAGTAGAACCCAAATAGTATTCATTTTTGCAATAGGGGAACTGATAGCAAATGATGATATAATGCAAGAACATATAGAACATTATGAAGTTCTAAAGTCGGGGTAATATGGACAGACCCTATTCCTAACACAGGAAAAGCTTCACCATTAGCATTAGTAACATAAGACACTGGTGGGGGAGACAACTCAGTAAAATAAGATTTATCATAAGTCATATGATCAGATGCACCAGAATCAATAATCCAAGTGTCAGAATTAACAAAATTAGACACCTTTAATGTCATACCGATTTTACGTCGACCAGCAATTGATGCAGTGGGAGTAGCCCCTCTCGAGGAGTGATGATCCTGTCCAATTATGCCATAGAAATCTAATTCTGGAACCAACTGAAAGGCAGCAGCTTTCCCATTGTTAGGATAACTCTGCTTTTAAGGTTTAAGATGCGGATGTAGCTTCCAACACGTTTCTCGAACATGCCCCAATTCATTACAGTATGTACATTTTGGACGGTTGTAGCATGATGGAAGTCATTGCTGATGGAGTGGAAGTGACCCCTGTTGTTGATTGTAAGGTGCTGGTGGTTTGGACTGAATCCCAGGTGGGGTGGACTGAATAACTAGACTGCAAACTTCAACCTGTGCCCGTTGGAGACTGTCTTGTTAGAATTCATCCTTGCGAATATATGCAAAGGCTAGGATCGGGCATGTGGAGCAACTCTCCTTTAGCACTACCATGTTTAGCACTGAATCCTTCTAAGAAGGCAAGAATCCTCTCAAATTCCTTTTCCTTTTGGTACCACGCAATATCCTCGGGATTCTTGATCTTACAAGGACGTTTCTGATCAATTTCTGTCCAAACGTTTTTCCATTTAGTAATAAACATTGACATTGGTTGCCCGTTCTATCGTATTCCGATAGCTTTGCACATTAATTCATGAACTTGGATGAAGTCAGATTCATTGGTGTAGAGGTCTCCTAACGTCTTTTATATGGTTTCAGAGGTTTCACACTCCTCTACCATCTGTAAAACATCATCTGTTATTACTTTGTACAATACGGATCACATACCCATCATCATCTTCCTATTTATCCAGAGTCGCAGTATCTGCTTCGCTGGGAGCTTTGATTGTACCATTTACATGTCCCACCTTATGTATCTCGCGGAGAAAAGCAGACATGATTTTCTTCCAAATGCGATAATTGGTACCATTAAGTTTAGTATCACCAAAGAAACACCCTTCAGAATTTTGAACAAATACCTCAACCTTTTGGACTTGCGATATCAGTTATGATAATTGCAGCGGGACCAAACTGTAAAAAAGAACTTTTTGGACCAAAGTGTAAACAACAGAAACTTTTTTTGGACAAAATGTAAAAATCAAAAACTTCTGGACTAACGGAGTTAAACTTGACTGTGACGTCTAACGACATTAGGTTTAACGGTAACGACCGTTAACTTTCACTGTAATGTCTAACGATGTTAGTAACGCCATTAATGTTAACGGTAGGAAGGAGCGGTAGCGCGATTTGAACAACGAAGTCAATTTTAATGAACCCGAACAACGAGGATCTAAGATGAGGACAGCCGTACTTGAAATATACGGTGGTGAAAGGATTACCTTTGATACCAAGTCAAAACAATTAAACAGAGATGATTTGAGAGAATGAATTGTGTTTTTTATATCTTGATTGATATTACACATATAATTAAGGTAAATATTTACAACTTGAGAAAGATAAGGAAAGACACTAAAGGGGGATCCAAAAGAAAGGTATGATGTTGTCTAAGGGTTGATGATGAAGTAAATGGAATCCAATGCTAACAATGGTATCCAATGCTAACAATATTAATTTTTTGAAACAAGAAGAAATCAATATTTAAATTGGATTAGGAAGACTATAATTTTACATCAATATTTAGAACTACCATCTGATATATTGGTACTTTTAAATCTTGAAAAGATAATATTAAGCGCTCTATTTATAATCATAGAAGAAATTTGAATGAAAATGAATTTTCGTTAATTTTAGTTGAGGGCCTTCAGTTTGTTTTTCAATGCCTTGATTAGCCCTTTGTCGGATTCTGGTTTTGTCCTTTCTATGGTAGTAAGGGCTGCCAATCCCTTAAAAGTATATTTTGCTAGGCTTGTACCTGATGGTAAAGTTAATACATGCAATGCATTGCAAAAGAAAAGACCGATGATGTGGCAGTGTGCTTCACCCTGCGCTTGTATAAGATAGATGAATAATCTTTGGACTGCTTACTCATTCATTGTTGTATCCATCACTTTTCTCAAATACGGGTTTCAATGTTCTTGGTGTGGTGGGAATCTATACTAAAGGGAACCTAATTAATTATGGATGTGGTGGTTGGAGAAAAATAGGAGCAGAGAGAATGTTGGAGAAGATAGAAGTTTGGACTCCTGTGTATTTCTGCTCCTTTTTTCTAATTTCAAAGAGCTGGAAGGCAGTGGTCAAGGATGGGAGTTTATAGGATTGGAAAGGGCCTGCTTGGGAGGGGCCCAGCTTTGTGTTTTTCGTTTTTATCTTTTTCTTTTGATGTTTTCTTCTGTTTTTCTTGAAATAAAATTATGTAGGAGGATTTCTTGTCCTCTTCTTTAGACTTTTTTGATATTCTATTAAATACATATTTCATCGTATTAAAAACATAAAAAAGAATGTAGCATATATTTATGAAGTGACAACAGCAAGTTATTTTGAATCCTTAACCTCTTGCTCTGGAGTGTGGTTTGTTTAGTTTCATTTGGCCATATGCAGCCAGTGTCTGCTGTTTGTTGATTAAATATTCAAGATATGCTGTTTTATGGGCACTGCCTTTCTCACTGCATCAGGATGTCAGTTTCTTTTGCCACGTGTTTAATTCTCTTATGTGCTTGCCCTTTTTCAATAGATACTAGAACACATAGCACACTCGATGCATTTGTGCAATACCAGAGATGGAAGTTCGTAATAATAGATTAACTATGAAGCACAGACACGGGTACGGGTGTCGTACCTGGTACCGGTACGAGATACGGGTACGGCAAATCTTAAAAAACTTGGACACGGGTACGGCGAGGGACACGTTTAATAAATAAATATATTTATATAATAATATGCATTATGTAAACTGATACCCAAAGAACACTACAAACAAATAAAATTTAACATCACTTAAAATAAACAAGTCATATTCACATGAGAAAGGATTGCATCAAATAGAAGGTCCACGACGAGCCCAAGCCGTGAGTGAGAAGAGTAGAAGACTGACGAAGCAGAGTCGAACCGCCGTGAGTGAGAAGAGTAGAAGAGAGAAGGTTGACGACGAGTCTAGGCCGTGAGTGAGAAGGACTGGACGGGGAGGACTGGACGACGATGATAGGGCCGTTGAGTGAGAGAGGGCTGTTGAGAAGAGAGGAGAGATGTGAGAATGGGTTTGAGCGTGACCTAATTTTTTATCGATTGATATTTGGGACTTCTCATCTCTTAATAACTTAATATACTATTTATAAAATTAATTAAACAAAACCCACAAAGTTCATTGTATATTGTAAATTGACCCCTTAATTTTTATTTTTTCATCCCAGCCGTACCCGTACCCGTACCCACACCCGTTTTAGCCGTGTCCAACAAAAATTAATATTATTTTTATTGGACACGCCGCGTGGCATGTCCCAGCCGTGTCCCACCCGTACCCGTACCCGTACCCGAGCCGTGTCCAAACGGGTACCCAGAAAAAAATGAAGTACCCGTGCTTCACAGTAGATTAATAGGTACATTTTTAATATATTTATAAATAATGTGCTGGAGTTTGGTTGAGTGGTTTATAATGGATTTTGTGGATTTGAATCTCTTTGCAAGTAGCATCTTTTCAAATTAACGAAGGTAATTTAGTAATATTAAGTGCACACCAAAATTAACAGCCAAGTTCTTTTCATCGATGATTGATTTGCTGCAGGGATATTTTATCTGTTTAGCTCTTGCTCTTGGATGGGCTTGTGCAGCTTATGTCAGGTAAGCTCTGATGACTAATTTTAGCGACAATCTGCAATTTACTGCATCGCCAATTTTTGCATTGACAATTTGACATTGTCCCTTTGGTAGTAAAGCTAATGTACTAATAAGATTTCAGCTACCTTTTCTTTGTTCTAACAGGAATAGAGAGATAAGACAAATGAGGGATTGTATTAGAGGTGGTAATAGTTTTGCGTTTCTTAGTCATGATATTAATGACCTTGAGCATTCCAAACAGGCCAAATTGCCAAGAGTGACAGTTGTAATGCCTTTGAAAGGATTTGGTGAACACAATCTACACAACTGGAGAACACAGGTATTATATAAAATTTATGCCAGATAATATTAATTTTTTCTTATATAAATTATCTGCCAGCTAACAGGCAACAGCTATTTCTTTAGATAAGTTATGTACCGGCTGACACTCTGTATTGAATACAATTAAAATGAAATTCGTTCATTTTTGTTCTTCTTTCTGCCGAAATATGCCTTACCATCCAATTTGTCTCTACAAGATAAAAAACTGTGAAACTGTGAAAATGTAACAAATATGAACATGTCTTATTTTGAGGATTAGTAAAAGTTTGTTTCCTATAAAAAGAAGATAAAAAATGAAAAAATCACAAGTATTGATGTTGACGGACAGAATGCTACTCCCTTTCTGATGGTGCTTTTTTCTTAATTACTTTTTTGGTTGAACCACCACAAGATTTTAACAGTAATAGTAATAAAAAAGAAAAGAAGTTGATGCTTCCCATTTCACCTTAGACATTATTGTGAGTTCCTTTCTTCCATTTTGTATTTGTGTTTCTTGCCATCATAGATTTATGTGAAAGATCAAGAAACTGATATTGGGATAAATCAGTAACGCGAATGATAACATAATTTGATTAGTTATTGAACTACTTTTCTATATGTGTAAAAGAATCAAAACCTCTCTTGTGAACTCATCCACAGGATCCCTTATACCAAGATAGAGCAAAAGTTTTCCAATGGTCATGACTAACTATTTTAAGTGATATTAGCATTGTTTAGAACTATTCATTTCTTATTGTTAAAAAATTTAAATTGTAATAATTGATTCTCTGCACTCAATTAATTACAAGTGCTTTATTAAACTAAGCTCCATCCAAAAATGAACTCGGTTATAAAATTTAGAAGAGATTACATAAAATTAGGGAATACTGTCCTTGTCCAAGAATATACAGAACAAAGTTTGCATATGCAGTGGAGGATGGTTTATTGTTGGGATTTTAAAATTCACCCCATTCATATTGCAATATTAGACTTACCCCTGTTTGGTAATCATAGTTTGTCTCACTAATGCAGGTATATCACGAAGGATCATGTAAAAACAGTGGGTAAGGAAACATATACTTAAGAATACACAAAATTCAGAACAAGAATTGAAGTAAAATAGATAAAAAGCCCTATTTTCAGTATTTTATTTCTTTTGCTCTTGTATACGTTGGCCAGATGAGTGACATAAAGCTGGAAAAATCTCCTTCAGTTCAAAATGTGAGGAATTGAACATCTTATTCTTCAGCCTCAATGGCAAGCTCAAACACGCCACGTCAGACAAGCCTTCAGGACTCCTTAGTCTGATGGCATGTCATCCCTCCCATCCTGAAAAAAAGAGCAACTCATGAACTCCTCACTTATTCCGGAACCATTCTTTTTTCACCAAAAGAAGAGCATAAACAACATATGACTCTTAATCTTGCTATAATCACAGGAGATGGTTTATTTGTTTCTTCTGCTTTCATGCACATTTGGGGCCAGAAATTCCTTTGGTCCTCATTTTTATTCTTCAATTTTGGAAACTCTGCCCTTTTATCTCATTTTAATTGCAGAAACTATAATCATCAAATAAAGGTCCTTATTGTGTTGGTTTAATGAGGGATGCAGATAACGTCTCTATACGGTGGCCCTTTGGAATTTATTTTTGTGGTAGATAGTACAGAAGACCCTGCTTACCATGCTGTAACTCGTTTACTATCAGATTTCAAGGTAAATAATGTTCCATGTTTTCACTTTGTATAAGATATCATTGCTTAATTTTCTTTTCTTTTTTCTTTGAACTTTGTAATCTATTGTCATTCCGTTGTTTTTTCAGTGTTTTATGCTACAATCTATTCATACCATGTGCTAACTGCTTCTGCAATTACAACGTACATTAAGAATTGTCAATTATGTTTCTTGGGGCAATTGAAGTTCTTGCTAGAATTTTGAAAGTGTACCAATATTCTTCATTTAATTTAACTAGTTTACATGTGAACAGGACGATGTTGATGCAAAGGTTATAGTTGCTGGTTCGTCAACCACTTGTAGTCAGAAAATTCATAATCAGTTGGTACGTAGCGAAGTCCTCAACTTTGTATTCTTTGCCTATGAAAGCATAGGGATGCTATCAACGTTCTCTTGTTTAGAATACATATTACATTTCTATTCTTTGGTCTGGAAAACATAAATGATAAAACTATTAATTTAAATTGACTAAAACGATATATTTGGCCAGAAAGTTTGAGGACTGACCTTGGAATAATATTCTTATTCGGGATGACAAAATGGTCCAATCTGGCTAGTTTTTAAAGTAAAACCTGCCTCGGGTTCGGGATTGTGTAAAATAAACCGTTTGACCCAACCAAACACAAATATCAGTGTTTCTAAAGGGCGCTCAAGGCGAGGCACCAGAAAACAGTTCCAAGGCGCTATGTTTTGAGGAATTTTTGAGGCTTACGCCTCACCAATTCAAGGCACGTGTGAGGCGCATACTTCGAGGCTCACACCTTGAGGCGTGTGAGGCGCTTTTTATTGAAACTGCGTCGTTTTGGTAACTTTAAAAAGAAAAAAAAAAGAATTAAAATGCAAAACAAACCCTAAGGCCATCGATCCTTTAGAACGCAACGCACAGAACTGAGAACGGCTGAGGTTTTGGCTAGGGAATTTTTCTTCCTTCTTTTTCCTCTTTCAACTGCTCCTTTATGTTTCCATTCACGCCCTATAACCAGATGTGTTCTTCTTTCTTTGTTCCTTTTTCCTTTTAATTTATTCTCTATCCTTTATCCTTTGACTATACTTTAGCCCCAAAGCTTCTGGATGCTTCTTATGAATTTAGTTTATTCCTTTTTCTTTATAATTTTATATTATTGCAATTACATATATCTAATTAATTAATAATTATAATTACTTAATCATTGAATTGAATTATGTAATTCAATTTTATAAATGTAATATTTTCACATGTATAATCTATTCTTTTGTTTTATATTTTAAATTTATTTTATTTTTTAAAATATCAGTTCTCTAATATTTTGGGAAAAACAATTAAATAATCTCATTGATGTGTGTAGTATTGTCCAATAATTTTTTCATTCAACAATTAACAAACTATCTTCAAATATTTTTAGCATTCTTATACCAACAAAAAAAATATTAAAACATTTAGTTAAAAGTTTGGTATATAGTGCAATATAATTTATGAAATATTATTAAAATTTAATGTAAGTTATATTTTTGTGAGTTTATCAGGGAAAATAATAATAAAATGAGACTAACGCCTTGATGCACCCCGACGCCTAAGCCTCGCCTCGCTTGAGAAAAATGCCTCAAACCTGCCTCGTGCTCTTTAAAACATTGATGAATATATATATATATATATTCTCCTTTAAATACCCTTGATGTTTGGCACTTTGGCAGCGGGTCACTCGAGTGTCAAAACAAAGCTGTGGTTGTTTTTCCTTCGCTTGTCGGTTGTAATACCATATAAATACATCACGTTGGGATGGGTTTACTTCCAAGCATAGTCACGGGGCGGATTCGGGTTTTTCAAAGTAAAACACTCCTCGGGTCTGATATATATTTTGTCAGTTCGGGTTTGGCCAAAATCCCCGTGTTGCAATTCCTAATTCTTATGAGGGACCGATACAGAAAGTAAAACGTATTCATTACTAGAAGCTTGTCTTAGCGGGGGCCTGTTCATACTCATAGTTGCCTATTGCCTATTGCCTGAATCATGTTATTTTGTTACTTCTAGAAGCATCTCCTGTCGAGTAATCTTGTGTACATTGTGGTGCACTATACAGGTTGGGGTAGAGCGGATGCATAAAGACAGCAAGTATGTTTTGTTTCTAGATGATGATGTTAGGCTGCACCCTGGGTCAATAGGAGCCCTAACTGTAGAAATGGAAAAGAACCCGGAGGTATGATTATGCTGATGCAAAACAATTTATCATGATTCTAACATGTTTGGGAATACATTTTTCCCTTTTTTCCCTCTCCCTAATTATTTTCTCCGACTGTCTTAAGGTTATGTTTTGGAAATGACTTGCAGATTTTTATTCAAACTGGATATCCTCTTGATTTACCGTCAGGAAGTTTGGGAAGTTACTGTATTTATGAATATCACATGGTATGACAGAATCTAGTACTCCATTTTTCCTCGATGCTTCGTGTCTATAGTGAACAATGATATACATGTGTGTGTTATGCATTACATATGCTACCATTTTGTTTGTCTGTCTTCTCTGTTAGTGTTTATCCCAATAAAATAGCACTAAGAGATTATTCTTGACCTGTCTTATGTTTGTTCATGTAGAGAGAGAAACAAATGTAATTACCCATGGTAATCCTTAATATCTGTGTACTTCCCAAAGAGAAAGAAAAGTTTCCCTTATCCTAGGCTTCCTAAAAGGCCAAAACCATTTATCGAAGGGAAAACATTATCTTGAATTCCATAAAAACATTGGAGATTATCTACTAGAGATTTCTACTAAGGCTTTGAGATCATGAGGGATGCAGACTCTTTTCAATCCAAGCGAGAGTTACTGATTTTGGTCTTGCTCTTTTTTCTTCTTATTACTATGCCTTCTCCAATGGTATTTTTGAAGTCTTAATATATTATTTCTATCCTATGTGCCAAAGCATTTATAGAAGGTTTCCACACAGTTGGCAATATTTTTATATTGGTAGGAAAGTCTTACTTGAGGTATCTCCGGTGGCGCTATTTCTATTGTTACTTTTCTATCTTAATTGGCACCTTTAGTATATATATATAAATAACCTCATTGGACAAGCAGAGATGGCTTTCATGAGGATAGAAAATTTCTTTGATCATTTCTACATGCAGAGATAGCAATAGAAATTTTTTAGGTGAGTCACCACGTAAAAAGATCATTTATCCATTTTATGGCTTCCATCTAGAAATGCTCAAATGCACATATAGTAAGTCTTTTTTTTTGCACATAGCATATAGTAACTCTCATTGGAGAGAGATTGGTTTCTTTTTTAATCTCTATCAAGGATATATGCATAAGTAGAATGATCCAATGCCATTTCTAAATCTCATTTTCTTTGTTAGGAAAATAAAGAATACTTGCCAATGGGCTTTTTTATTTGCATTGCTATGTGATGTGGAATATGACTTGTGAGTCACATGAAAATTTTCTATTCGACATAGGAGTTAAAATTGGGTTACTACTATCCTACATGATTGGAGATATCTTCTGTGAGACTTTTCTATCAAGTTATAAACATTTAGAAGTAGATGTTGGAAAGCAGTATTTTACTATTTGTGGGAGTATAATTTATTTGTCTAGGTCAAAACATACCATATATAGGTATTTTCATTATGGATTCTTTCGTTAATTATTTATTTCCTTTTATCTTTCTTTCTTTCCTTCCTTTATTGTTATGTTAGGGTTTAGTTTGTGTTTTATATATACCCACTTTGGGATTTTATGTAATCACACAATTATCAATACAATTCTCATATTCTGCGTTTTCTCTTTATTCACTGTTTTGTATACAATTCAACTTGGTATTAGAGGATTTTCCAAAAGATCATCGACTTCTATCGGCGGGTACCCACCTTATTGTTGTAAGTGCTACTTATGTAGATATGTGGCTAGTCTAGTATTATTGTATATTATAGGGACCATTCTGTAATTATCAATATTCTTTGTTATATAAATAGAATGAGATGGGAACTAGGTTAAGACTAGTTCACCAAATCCTACAACATTGTTCTCCCTTTCTTCTCTCTATACTCTAACACTTATTGTCCGCCGGATAGGACTCATCTTTTTGTATATAATTATATATATACAGTTTCGTCTTCTACTTCGGTTTCAATGTCAATGAACAGTGTGTAAACAGTACCCATGAATAGTGTGAGTGAACAGTCCCCATGGACAGTTTCATCCCTGGCTGATTTTTGTTGCACATGACTGCAATTTCAGGGTTTTAGAGAAACCATAATTCAAAGAAGATCTTGGTTTGGTGGTTGAATTTGTTGTTGGTACAAAGGGTTAAAAAACACTAGTTACATAATTCCGTTGTGGTATATTTTGACTCTAGCTTGGCTATCAAGTTCAAAATTTTTTCTGTGGTTTCATCTCAGTTCGTGTTTCAATCTGTTTTTCTGTGGTTTCGCCCTAGTTCGTGCTTCACCTCAGTTCGTGCTTCTAGATCTGGTATGTGTACTATCTGACTTGTGTAAGTCTTAATCTTCTGGGGTGTGTGTACACCTGTGTTTGTTTGCTGGTGAAGTATTCATCCATAGGTATTTAAGAAGTGTTTCTCTATAGTAGTTGGTTGTTGCTTGATTTGTGTCAACGTAAGCCCTCCAGCTGTTTGACAGAATGCCTGAATCGAATATGTCTGAGGAAACCCTAAGCTCTTTGAGTCAAGTGACTACGAAATTTAGGGGTCCAACCGAATTCAACCCTGGGCATTACATCACCACAGTTAAGTTGAACGATCACAACTACCTTGAATGGTCTCAATCTGCTTTGATTAGTCTGACAGGTCAAAGAGTGATTGATCATGTTGAAGGAACTGTTACCATTCCTGCCGAGGGAGATCCCAAACGTGCCGAGTGGCGGGGTGACAATGCCTATGTCAAAGGATTGATTCTCAGATCGATGGAGCCCGAAATAAGCAGGGGGTTCCTATTTGCTGAAACTGTGAAGGAATTGTGGGATGCTGTTAAAGATACATATTCATCTGCTGGAAATTTTTCCAGGCTATACGAGCTTCAGCAGGAAATTGCCCATTTTAAGCAAGAAAACCAGTCCCTCTCTGCATACTACCAGGCCTTACGGGCTAAGTGGGACGAGTCTGATCATTACCAGGACTTCTTTCCTACAAATACAACCGATGTTAAAGCATTTAAAGCCTTTGTGGAGAGGACCAGAATTTTTCAGTTCTTGGGAGGACTGAATCCTCAATATGAAAATGCTCGAGTACAAGTGTTGGGTCGGTATCCAGTTCCGACTACTATTAAAGAGGTGTTTAACTACATCCAAAGCGAAGAAAGCAGGAGGAAGGCCATGAACCCTAGGGTAGAAGTTGCTGCACCACTCTCAGAAAGGGCTGCTCTTGTCTCACAAAGGGGGCGATTCGATGATAAGAGCCACCTAGTGTGTACTTATTGTGAACGTCCACGCCACACTAAGGAAACTTGCTGGAATTTGCATCCACATCTCCGTCCGGCTAATTTTGACAAGAAACAAGTGGCTGGAAAATCCAAGCAAACTCCTTCTCGTCCTCCACCTAAGGCCAATAATGCTTCTGCCACTATTGTTGATGCTCCTGGCCTTCCACCTGGAATAGATATGGAGCAGATATGCCGAATGGTTGCTGCTGCATACCAGAACGCTTCCGCATCTTCTTCAGCATCACAACCAGTCCAGTCAGGTACTAATCCCTCGGCACATCATGCTTCCACATCTTCTGATGGAAGAACCTGGATTATTGATTCAGGTGCTAGCGATCATATGAATGGTATGGCTTCTGATTTCTCCTCATACACTTTATACTCGGGTAGGGAAAAAATTACTCTTGCAGATGGCTCTTTATCCTCCATTGCGGGGAAAGGAAACGTTCATATCTCAGATAATCTTACGTTATCCTCTGCTCTTCATGTTCCCAACCTTAGCACACCTCTTTTGTCTGTTAGTTCCATTACAAAAGATTTGAATTGTAGTGTGACCTTCTTTCCTTCTCATTGTGTCTTTCAGGACTTGAAGACGAGGAAGACGATTGGAAGTGGGCGTGAAGACAATGGATTGTACTTGATGGATTCTCGGGTCAAAGCCGTTTTTGGTGCTACCAAGTCTAGTGTAGCAAATAGTGGTGTCAATAAAGATCTGTTAATGCGATGGCATAATAGATTAGGTCATATTCCTGTTTCCGTTTTGAAGCATGTGCTTCCTCAGTTTTCTAGTGTAAATTTTTTTGAGTTAAATTGTGAACCGTGTGTTCTTGCAAAACATTGTCGTGTATCTTATCCTATTAGTATTAATAAAAGTACTGCTCCTTTGCAACTTGTTCATTCAGATGTGTGGGGTCCCGAAAAAACTACTTCCTTACTTGGTTTTCGATATTTTATTGTGTTTGTTGATGACTTTAGTCGCTATACATGGCTATATCTTCTAAAAACAAAGGATGAAGTACAGTCAATCTTCCGGGTGTTTCATAAAATGGTGTGTACTCAGTTTGGTCGTCCTTTAAAAGTTCTTCGATCTGATAATGGGGGGGAATTTATGTCTAATAGCCTTGCCACTTTTTTTGCTGATCATGGGATACTTCATCAAACCTCGTGTGCTGATACCCCACAACAAAACGGGGTAGCTGAGAGAAAGCACCGTCATATTACAGAAGTAAGTCGTTCCCTTCTTATTGGTATGGGGGTCCCAAAATCGTATTGGGCTGATGCTGTCTTAACAGCTACTTTTCTTGTCAATCGAATGCCATCTAAGGTTCTTAACCTTGAGTCACCCGCATCTGTTTTGTATGGTCATACACCGGTCTTCCCTATCCCTCCAAAAGTATTTGGCTGTATTTGTTATGTTCATATCCACCATAGAAAAGACAAAATGGATCCGAAAGCAATCCCTTGCATCTTCCTCGGGTTTTCAGCTACTCAAAAGGGCTATCGTTGTTATGATCCTGTTTCTCGTCGTCGTTTTGTCTCTCGGGATGTCACCTTCTTTGAGTCAATTCCGTACTTCACCACTGCCAGGCATTCTCTACAGGGGGAGAGTGCTGATTTAATGGAAATTCCATTGCCCGTTCCTATTACAGGTGTAGAGACGCCTGTTACTGTTCCGTCTGTTACCGTTTCTCCTCAGGGGGAGAGCTGCCTTATTACAGTTCCCACTCCTCAAAGGGAACATCAGCCTCTAAAAGTATACACTAGACGAGAAAAACAATCTATTGTCTCTCCCCACGACCAAGAAGTCTCCTCTTCTCCAGGTAATCCCTCTCTTGATCTTGATGTTCCTATTGCCATTCGTAAAGGAACACGTACTTGCGCTAAATATCCTATATCCCACTTTGTATCATATGATAAATTATCACATTCCTATCAAGCTTTTACGTCATCTGTTTCCTCTATATCTGTTCCTTCTAAAGTTTCAGATGCCCTTAAACAAACTCAGTGGAAAGAGGCAATGCTTGAGGAAATGAAAGCTCTTGAAAAGAATGGTACTTGGGACATTGTTCAGTTGCCAAAAGAAAAAAAACCAGTTGGCTGCAAATGGGTATATACGGTGAAGTATCGAGCTGATGGGACAATTGAGAGGTACAAAGCCCGTTTAGTTGCAAAAGGTTATACTCAGACTCATGGAATTGATTACCAGGAGACATTTGCGCCTGTTGCCAAAATGAACTCCACACGTGTTCTCATTTCATTGGCAGCAAATTTATCTTGGCCGTTATTTCAGCTTGATGTGAAGAACGCTTTCCTTCATGGTGATTTGCATGAAGAGGTGTATATGACCATGCCTCCGGGGATTAAACTTGCCGATGATCAGAATTTGGTGTGCAAGCTAAAAAAGGCTCTATATGGGCTTAAGCAATCGCCTCGAGCCTGGTTTGAAAGGTTCAGTTCAGCCATGAAAAGGGGAGAGTACAAACATAGTCAAGCAGATCATACTCTCTTTGTTAAAAGGTGCAATGATCGAACTACAGCTCTTATCGTGTATGTGGATGATATTGTGGTCACGGGAGATGATCCGGAAGAAATACATCGGTTGAAGAAATTCTTGGGCACAGAATTTGAGACTAAGGATCTCGGATCTCTGAGATACTTTCTTGGCATTGAGGTGTGCAGATCTAAGAGAGGAGTGTTTATCTCTCAAAGAAAGTATGTTATTGACATGTTAACCGAAACAGGCAAGCTTGGTGCTAAACCTGCAGAGACTCCGATTAACCAAAATCACAAGCTTAATGAGTAGGATGGTGAGCTATTAGAAGATATTGGGAGATTTCAACGATTAGTTGGGAGATTGATATATCTCTCACTTTTTTTGATAAGAAACAAAAGATTTTATTGCTAGACAGAGAAAGTTACATCAAAGAAAAGCAATAAAGATAGCAGTGGATGAGAAAACCACTACAGAAATGTTACAACTCAACCCAAAACAAGAAGAATAAACCAATCAGGCCAAAAAACTACAACAATCCAAATCAAATAAAAGCCTATCAGTACTATCAAATAAATTAGCAGCCCTAGACCAAAGACCAATCAGGAATCTCAAGTGATCCCACAAGCTAGATACCGATCTATAACAATCTTCAAAAACTCTCTTGTTTCTCTCTAGCCATATTGCCCATGCTGCTGCCATCACTGTCACCTTCCACAGGTTCCCAGCTTTTGCACTGCTAAAGCTCCATTCCAACCCAATCAAATCTACCCATTTCTTAGGGACAGCCTCTATCAACCCAAATGCCTTGAACAACCTAGCCCAGATTCCCCATACGTAGTTACAATGGAGCAGAATGTGATCAATCCCTTCGAAACCGTTTTTACACAAAATACACCAAGACGGAGATAAACACATGGATGGCCTCCTCTCTTGAATAACATCACAAGTGTTCACTCTTCCTCTTAATACAAGCCAAGCAAAGACCTTAACCTTGGAAGGGACTTTTCCTTTCCAAATGAAGTTATATTGCTGTGGAGTGATTGAGGGCGATGAATGAGATAGTTTTTCAAAAAAGGATTTACAAGAGAATTCACCCGAAGTGTGAGCAACCCATACCCGTTTATCCAATGAATTTTGGTTTAGATTTAAGCCATGAGTCAAACCTAATAGGGAAACATACTCATCGACCTCCCTATCAAGGAATAACCTACGAAATGAAAGGTTCCACGAATACTCTAAATGGGATGACCATGAGATTACCGAATGAATGGTATCATTTTGATCACAAGAAATCCTATATAGTCTAGGGAAACTGATTTTGAGTGGGCTATCCCCTGCCCATGAATCCTCCCAAAAGCGGATTCTTTCCCCATTTCCCACAACCAATTTAATATGATGCTCAAAGTCACTCCACACCCTTGAAATAGACTTCCAAGGAGCACGAAGGGAGCCATTAATGTCATGTGAAGAGTCCCACCCATTCGGATGAGAGCCATACTTACTTGCTATAATCGCATGCCAAAGTGAATTACTTTCAAGTGGGAACCGCCAAAGCCATTTACCAAGCAATGCCTTATTCCTTTTAATTAAGTTTCCCACGCCAAGCCCTCCATCTATCTTAGATCTCGAAACAACCTCCCAATTCACAAGATGATCTTTTTTTCCTTCCCTTCTTCCTTCCCAAAGGAAGTCCCTCATTAACTTTTCCAAAATTGATGCTACTTTTTGGGGAATTTTGAAAATAGAAAGGTAGTAAATTGGAATACTCCCCAAAACCGATTGAAGCAAAGTTAATCTTCCCCCCTTTGAAAGGCATCCTTTATGCCACCCATCAACTCTTTTTGAGACTCGTTCTATAACCGGGTTCCAAAACTCAATGCTATTGGGATTACCACCTAATGGTAAACCCAAATAGCTAAGAGGCCATTCCCCGCACTCGCACCCAAGCGCATTTGCCATTCCGGACAGCTGTGATGGGGCTAAATTCAGCCCCACCACTATGCTTTTTCCCATGTTGATTTTTAGACCCGATACCAATGAGAATACCTTAAGCACCCCAGCCAAATTATCAGCCACAAGACTATCATTTGGAATAAAGAAGATGCTATCATCAGCAAATTGCAAATGAGAAATTTCAGTTTTATTACGCCCAATTTCAAAACCCCTAACAACCTTCTTCTCACATGCTCTTTTCATTAACCTACTTAAGACATCCGCCACTAATATGAAAAGAAAAGGGGATAGTGGATCCCCTTGACGTAGCCCCCTCGAAGCCCCAAAAAGTCCACTTGGTTTCCCGTTAATCATAACCGAGAAATTAACCGAAGAGAGACACCCTCTAATCCAACTTCTCCATCTTCTCCTAAACCCTTTTTTATCCAAAACGAAATCCAAAAAATCCCAATTAATGTGGTCATACGCCTTTTCAAAGTCTATTTTGAACACCACACCCTCTCTCTTATTTACCCTATAGTCCTCCACTACCTCATTGGCGATAAGCACTAAATCGAGTATTTGCCTCCCATGTACAAACGCACCTTGAAACAAATCAATTGTTTCCCCCAAAACCCTCTTCAATCTCAAAGAAAGTACTTTTGCCAATACCTTGTACAAGGAAGTAACGAGGCTAATTGGTCTAAAATCCTTAATTGAGATTGAATTCAACTTCTTAGGAATAAGACAAATGAAAGTGGCATTAGTTTTAATATTCACCACACCATTCTCATGAAACTCCCGGAATACACCCATAATATCTCTTTTGATGACCTCCCATCCGGCTTGTAAAGAAGCCATTGAAAAACCATCCGGGCCGGGAGCCTTATCCCCATCACATAGGAATAAAGCTTCCTTTACCTCAGTCTCTTCAAACGGACGCTCTAACATTTCCATACTTTGAGTTTCCACCCTCGCCCAATCAAGACCGTCAATCCCGAAGCTGTGACCCTTTCCATCCTTATAGAGATTTTCAAAGTAGTTTAGGATTTCTCTTTCTATCTCTCTTTCTGTTTGAAATACCTCTCCACTCTCATTTTCAAGTTTATTGATTATGTTATTTACTTTCCTACCACTCGCCACTCTATGGAACAACTTGGAATTATTATCCCACTCAATCACTCCTTTGACTTTTGCTTTTTGGTGCCAAGACGCTTCCTCTTTAACTAGTAACTCCTCTAATTTTCTTCTCAATGCACCTCTCTCTAACCTCTCATCCTCATTTAAGCGTGAAGAGGAGTCAATCTTATCTAGCTTCTCTATGCGTCTCAAGATAGCAAAATTTTCAATTCTAATATCCCCAAACACCTCTTTGTTCCACTTTCTAACATCTCTTTTCACATCCCCCAATTTCATCATGAACTTATAGCCCTCCCACCCTTGATGCACACTCGATTCCCACCACTCCTTGAATTTCCCACAAAACTCCTTGTTTCTCAGCCACATATTTTCAAAGCGAAAAGGCGTTGGACCCCACTTGAAGCAATTAGTGTCGAGAATTATCGGACAATGATCCGAAGTTGCTCTAACCAATGCCTCTTGCCTAACCAATTGAACCGTATCCTCCCACCCTGCTGTAAACAGAAATCTATCCAATCTAGAGCAAGCCAACCTTTCCCTCATATTTGACCATGTAAAATCCGAGTTATGCATTGCTATATCTCGCAATTCCGCCTCCACAATAAAATTATCAAACTCTCTCATGGTTTTTGTACATCTACCCCCCCTAGTTTTTCTGACGGGAACTTGACCGCATTGAAATCCCCTCCAACGCACCATCTCTTTCCACAATAACTGAACACATCCCCTAGCTCTACCCAAAAATCATTTCTTTCCCTTCGTTTACACGGCCCGTACACACCAGTTATCCACCACTCCTCCCCACCCCCCACCGGATGTAAGAGAATTGAAATTGAAAAATTACCTAAGAGCGTATTAGATCCTCTAAAGACTCTCGAATCCCAAATTACAAGAATCCCTCCCGACCTTCCTGTTGATGGTAAAAATGCCCATTCCTTGAACCGACAACCCCACACGCTACCCACAATTCTTTTATCAACATCTTCCTTTTTTGTTTCTTGAATTATTACTACATCCGGTTTTTCTTTGCACAAAAATTCTTTGACTACCTTCCTTTTATTTTTTCCCCCCAGCCCCCTCACGTTCCAGCTTAATATTTTCATTTAAAATTACCGCTAATACCCTTCCCAACCGACTTACTTCGCTCCTTCTCCATTCTCCCACCCTCATAATTCACACTACACTCCAAATTTTTTAACTCTCTACTTGTTTTACCTATCGATTTCCTTTCTCCCTTGACCTTCCCTTTTTTTGTTATAAATCTTTTCTCAAACGTATTTTGAATTGGTACCAAAGTCAAACTCATTTTGTTCAAGAGACTCAAAATTTCCCCCCACTCCTCCTCGTTCATAATTTCCTCACACACCGCATATTCCCCCCCATTTTGCTCGATTAATGGCATTGGCTGTTGATTATTCATTTCCACTTGGCATGTATTTAATCTAGATAAGCATTGGTTCTCCTTTACCGGGGTGTAAGGCAATTGAGACTTAATAACTCTTTCGTACGACTTTTCAGTTGTGCGCAAGTTGTGTGGATTAACTCCTTGCAAATTTAAATTAGAGGGGGACGGGGAAGGAGGAAGAATATTACCCACAGACTGATTCGGAGACCTTCTCGATGATACTGGAGATGTTGTGAATTTACTTGGCTCGACTTCAAGGATTTGTGTGTCCTGTACCGTATTCAAGAGTGTTGGTTCATCAAATATGTTCACTCCCTCTAAGCCTTCCACCTCTATGCCATTTTCGGTTTCTGCTTCAGTGCTGTACTCCTCTATGGCCTCATCTTCTATCTGCATGCCTTTTTCAATTCCTGTAATCTGGTTATAGGCGTCCATAAGGTCGTCATCCCCTTGCATTTCATCTTCTTCCTCCCCTACTTCTATTTGTACATCACCCACTATTTTTGCATCATCTTCTGACACTTTCTCACCACTGTCATTTGTATCCCCCTCCTCCTCCTCCTCACCTCCGGAACTGGTGTCATGTGCTTCTTCTTCATAATTAAGAACCTCAACTTCTTTGTTTTCCTTCCTACGATACACCAGAATGTTGTTACTGATGTTACTCCTTATTTCTCCACTCTTGAACCCTTTGGGCTTCCAGTTGTTTTCTTTGCTTTGGCCCTCTATTAACTTGACTGGGCTTTTAAATTGATTAAGTCCAATTGTCCCATTATCTCCCAAATCCTTTCTTAAAGCAGAAAAAATATTGTCTACATTAACCAACATAGTGCTTGAATTGTGATTAATTACTTTTGACTGAGGGACTAATGCCTTATTAATTGCACTATCCTCCCCTTTCTCCACTGATCTTTGCACACATGGATCATCATCAGCCTCCATTTCTTTTGTAATGTTTGCAACATCTTCACATATATTATCAATTACATGGCTGTCTTTCTCCAACTCTATCTCCTTATCCCCGTATTCCATGGCACCATCATCTCCACAAACACCCGTGTAAGCGAAATCCATGGCTGTAATAGGGTTTTTATTCAAAAATCTTCTACGCCCTAATTCCAACTTCGAACCATTTTTGAGTTTTAGAGAAAATATGCTCCCTTTCCTTTCAATTCGTATACCAGCCGGCATAAACCCATTGAGATTGCCTCTAGCCTTGAACTTTGCTTCAAAACAGTTTTTCATAGTTAATGTATCTTGGTGTATCTCCATTAATCCCCCACAATACTCTGCAATTCTTTCAAAATTTCTTATATTCCACATGTTAACTGGCAGTCCCGCCACTGAGACCCACCCCCCTGTGAAAGTAATCATGCTACATTTGCATCCTTCATCCTCCTCCCAACTACTAAATCTGACTGCAATCGAGCCTCTAAGGAGTGCAAAATTTCTGTTTATAAATAGACTCACCTCCTTGTCATTCTTGCAAGTAAAGAAGGCCCTGTCTGCCTTGAATGGTTTAAGTTGGATACTGCACTTGAATAATTCGTTAATAGCTGTTTCAATAGTTTTCCAAGCATCTTCAACCTTCTCTCTAATGCACACAAAAGTCAAATCTTCATTAAATTCAGTTACCCTCTTTACTTTCCTTACTCCAAGTTTGACCCCATTTATGTCTCGTGGTTGCTTGTATAACTCCAATTTTCCTTTCCTCTCAAACTCTTTATTCCAAACTCTACATTCCTCGAATGATCCCCCCTTCATACCATTTCTGTTTTGAAGTAACAATCTCTACATACGACTTCCTCTTTTGCTCTTGTGATCCGCGCACCTCCGTCATGTTATTCAAACTCCGAAACTTGTCCATCCGATATTTAGGCAAGGCAAAGAGGAGTCGATCCAGTTCACCTGCAACTCCAGACCATCCCTCCCCCTTTCTTCCTGCCGGGAAAGTAACCACACCCTTCACTATACCTTGCTGAAGCTTTGATAAGCTTATGAAGCATCCATTCTTGTTACTATATCGTTGCAGCAAAAACAGAGCATAGGATGCATGGAATTTTCTAAAAAACTGGTTCTCACCAAAACTTTGGCTTGCCTTGTTTAAGCCCCTTATCAACCAATGCACACCTCCGAAATCTATTTTCACTGAATATTTGTTGTTACGGATTATCTCATTGATGATGACCATGTCACCTCCATCTTCTATCTTAAACTGGAACTGCTTATGCTCAAAACTGAAGCCTCCATCTCTATTCCTGAACATCGTCACAACCATACCAATCTGGAACAACCTAAACCGTCCCAATCCGTACTGAATTAAACCGAACCAGCTCTGGAACAACGTGCGGAACAAAGAGACGAGCTGTTCTGGAAAGTTTGGAGGTCGTCGGAGATCTGACGCGCTCTCATGCGCTGCTACAGTAGCCGGCGCGTGAGATCCACGCGCAGTAACCGGTGGCGCGTGGAGGCGCGTGTGGGTCCGGTTTCAGGTGATCTTTTCGGCGTGGGATCGTCTGAGGATTCCGACCACCAGTGTGTGTGTGGTGTGATTAGAAAGCTAGGGTTTGATGTCGTACTGTAGGTTTGTGTAGGGTTCGTGTAGTCTGTTTTTCTGCCTTGTAAGCTTTTCCAGGTTTGGGTCTTCTAATAAACATTTTTCTCTTTATGTATACTCTTGATATTGATATCAATTCAACGCATATAGATTGTTCCCAGACACCATTAACGCATATAGCGGCCAGATATTTCATATGCTGTCAGTGTAGTTAGTCAGTTTATGCATGCTCCCCGTTCCCCTCACCTCGAGGCAGCATATCAGATCTTGTGTTACCTTAAGGGTTCTCCTGGGAAGGGAATTCTATTTGGCTGCCATGGTCATTTGCGGGTTGAAGCCTACACCGATGCTGATTGGGCAGGGTCAGTTATAGACAGGCGATCTACATCAGGGTATTGTACTTTTGTTGGTGGGAATCTTATGTCTTGGCGTAGCAAGAAACAGTCGGTGGTCGCCAGATCTAGTGCGGAGGCTGAGTTCAGATCTATGGCACTTGGAGTTTGTGAGTTATTGTGGTTACGAACTATGCTCGCCGAGTTGGGTCACCCAGTGCATGAGCCAATGAGCTTATATTGTGACAACAAGGCGGCAATCAGTATCGCCCACAATCCAGTCCAACACGATAGGACAAAGCATGTTGAAGTCGACCGACACTTTATCAAAGAAAAAATTAACATTGGATTGATTTGTACTCCTTACGTTAATACTCGTAACCAGTTAGCTGATGTGTTAACCAAGGGGGTGAACAAGGTTTCTTTACAAACTATATTAGGCAAGCTGGGTATGTTAGATATTTTCGTACCAGCTTGAGGGGGAGTGTTGTAAGTGCTACTTATGTAGATATGTGGCTAGTCTAGTATTATTGTATATTATAGGGACCATTCTGTAATTATCAATATTCTTTGTTATATAAATAGAATGAGATGGGAACTAGGTTAAGACTAGTTCACCAAATCCTACAACATTGTTCTCCCTTTCTTCTCTCTATACTCTAACACTTATTGTCCGCCGGATAGGACTCATCTTTTTGTATATAATTATATATATACAGTTTCCTCTTCTACTTCGGTTTCAATGTCAATGAACAGTGTGTAAACAGTACCCATGAATAGTGTGAGTGAACAGTCCCCATGGACAGTTTCATCCCTGGCTGATTTTTGTTGCACATGACTGCAATTTTAGGGTTTTAGAGAAACCATAATTCAAAGAAGATCTTGGTTTGGTGGTTGAATTTGTTGTTGGTACAAAGGGTTAAAAAACACTAGTTACATAATTCCGTTGTGGTATATTTTGACTCTAGCTTGGCTATCAAGTTCAACTGCAGTGATTCATTCCTCCCCTCAATTGTCGGTGAATATCCCCCCTTGGTTTGCCAGCTTTCCGTATTCTAGAGCCTCATAGCATCCTCTTTTGTTTGTCTTCTATACCCTTTGTCTTACGTACTTCATCATCTCGTTTGTTGATAGGATTTCTCATTTTTTGTTAGGGTATGTCCCATGACTTGTTTTAATAGGTGTTTTGCTCTTTGTTGATAGGTGTTTCTCACCTCTTGTGGTTTGAACCTTAGTGAAGGTTCATTTGTTTTTCAGTGATGGTACAATCCTGTGTTGGTAGGTGTTTACACCTCTTTTTTGAATGTTAATGGAGGTTCTTTTATTGTTTTGTGGGTGAGTGATGAAATTCCTTTTATTGGTGTGTTGATGTCATAGTGGCGGCATGATGTGTTGAAGTCGTGATGCAGCTTAGTATGTGTGATCATTGATGATGTACTATTTGTTTGGTGTTAAAGAGTACACCTCGTGTGGTGCCATTTTGTATGGCTTTGTTTTTGGGCGTAGACGTCTTTCGATGATGATTGGCTACATGGATATAATGCTCCTCTCAGTTGCTATGCTACCATGTCTAGGTTTAATTTATTTCAAGTTGGAATATGTTGAGGGGGAGTGTTGGATATTTTATTATTTGTGAGAATATAATTTATTCATGGTATTGTTTATTTGTCTTGGTCAAAACATAACTGTAATTATGGAGTCTGAGGGAGCCCAAAATAAAAGCATGGTTTGGGCCTAGGAAGTTGGATGAAGCCCACAAGAAGAAAGGGACCCGAACACAGGCCTGGGAAAGCTTTTGGCCTTCAGTGGAGTAGAATGGAGGTTGCTGAGTAGATTCCATTTGGTGGAAGAAAGGAAAATGACGATGTCCATCACAATGAACTCAATAGTTTTTTGCTTTGGTCTTAGTTGAACAGGAACGTCGTAAACTGCTCGGCAAGTTCCCTAAAATTGTCTATCTGTCCTAGCGGTACCCGAGTAAACCATCTTAATGCAACATTTCCCAAACTTGTCGGGACTCGGCACATAACCGCATTGTCCGAGAACCAATACGCCATGACTTGTTGATAATACCGTACATGATCGGCTGGATCAGTTCGAAGTCGTTTAACGCGTTTATTTCTCTAAAACTTCTAGTTTTACTAACTTATCTCGCGATTAGTCTCTTAACACTTTTGTATTTAACATTACTTAGAAAGGCATTTTTGTAGTTATTTTGGTGCCACTAGATCTTAAGAAATGCATTGGACAAGAAAATAATGATCTAAACCGATGGTTGTTGCTTTATGTTACATCCCTCATTTTTCTTATCTACCATAGCTTGCTTGAGGAGATAGTTTTTGCTAAAAAAATTGTCATATCTCATAGAATGTATTATTTTATTTAAAGTGGTTATTTGAGTATGCTAGAGGGTTATCTACCCTTGGACTTTAAGTAGAGATGGCAATGATCTTTCCACTCCTAAGGATTGTGATAGATTTCAACTCTTCTATCTTCCCACTTGACTCATACCTCAACTACCATTGCTTGCCCTATAGAATTAGCTAAAGGTTGGATAGAAAACTTCCTTTTTTTTCTTGGGTTGTTAAAGCGGTGGTGAGTTTAGACAATTGGGTTTTGATATCACTTACTTCTCAATCTGTTTTTTTTCACAAATTGACGCAACATTGTCTTTTAAATCGAATTTAGATTTGCTTGACCAAAAGAGTTTTGGGGTGGAGGTTGCCTTTGGTGGTTTTGATACAAATTAGAATTAGAATTTGCATTTGCATTTGCATTTGCATTGGCATTACTCTCCCAACTAAAGTTTGGGTGATTCCTCCATCCCTCATTGTATTTTTGTGAAAATGGGTCATTTTGGGGGCGATTGTAAGAATTCAAGTCATTAACAAAAGTGCGCATGGAAGGTGTAAGAGACTCATAAAAGTAGCTAACAATGTTCTAAGTCTCATGACCATGGTGAGGGCAAGCATGCAAAAGTTCTTTGTACCGTTCCAAACATTTGTAAAAGCTTTCGTTTTTCTTAGGTCGAAATTTTGAAATCGACCTTCTCAAGGTATTTATTCGGTGAATGGGAAATAACTTTTTCAAGAACTTGCCTTGAAGTTCTTGCCATGATCGAATTGAAAGAGGTCTTGGAGCATTGAGCCAGAATTTTCCTTTATCTTTTAAAGAAAACGGAAACAATTTTAATCGCATGACTTCCTCATTTGTATATGGCTCTTTAAACATGGAACAAACTTTCTTAAAATCTTTCAAGTGCAAGTAAGAGTTTTTGGATTCCATACCATGAAAAGTAGGGATGTTTTGAAGCATACTTAGCTTCAGAGCGAAAGTGCCGGGAAGATTTGCGGGAAGAATAATGCAAGAATTAGTTGCACCTCTTGAGGTTGAAGGTAATCCCGCATAGTCCAAACCGGACGATTCCAATTGGCATTCCCTACATTTGAATCATTATGCTATCTTCGTTGGATACCATTGTTGACGGCGGTGGTGATGGAGATTGAGATCTTGAAGGTGTTGAATCTCTAAGTAGACTTGTTCGAAGATAGACGTTATGCTTGGGATGAGAATTTCAAATGGATGTCACTTATAAAAGAATGTATAAATAAGCAAGAAAAACTTTATTTACAAAGAGACAAGAGATACTTACAAATCGGTTTTCTACAAAACCATGATTTGTCTTTCACTGTATCCTTGGCAACGGAGCCAAAAACTTGACGCCGCGAGAATATTGCGTTGCAAAAGGAACCCAAGTGCAAGTTAGTTAAGTTGTAATATAACTCGGTAAGTCTACGTGTTGAACCACAAGGATAGTTGGAAAGATGGGAAATGAATCACGGATTAATTGATTTTACTTCTTTGTAAAGTGGTTTGCTTTTAGAATATTAAATGTAAATTAATAGTGAGTGTAACAAAGTTTGAGAAAGGGCTAAGGCAATCGGAATTGTTTTGCTAGCAAAGTTAAGTGAGGGTGGTCTCATATAAGGTTCTTAAATGCATTTCCTAAATGGAGAGTGTATTACACTTCTCTAAAGCAAAGGGTGCGAAGCATGAGCAACTGATTCTTGTATAATGCATGTAAAGAAAGGCTCTAGTCAAGACTTTACCAAGCAAGAATTTTTAACCCTTATCTTATGGCAAAGGGTGCGAAGCGAAAACAACTCATTCCCCTATAATGTTAAAACAAGAGATCGATACAAAATTCGTTAAATAAAAGATAAAACATCACTAAGCATTTAAGAACTCATGGTCAGTTTTCCTTCTAGGCAATTGACTCGTTTGAGATAATGGTTAGCTAAATAGTTAGCTCAAGAATCTCAACAATTCCTTTGTTTAAGCTTGGAAAGTCTATTTGGAGATAAAGTCATCCTTGTAGACTAGTTTGATAAATATATAATGAATCATTGATTAGTGGTGTGGTGTTGTTTATGACATAAACTTAAAGATCCTCTTAAATAAGAAGATGATGAGTCTAAAACATCACATAAAGTGTGTAAAGCACTCATCATATCATTAAGAATATCAAGGATTGGAATCCTAAATTTATGGTAATTCTATGAAAGTTAGGTGCTCAATATACTTAATATAAAGAGGCAAATCTTTCATAGATTGGAAGAACACAACCTTTTAAGAAATACACAAGTGTATCATCTCTTCATTTGCGTTTAAGAACTAGATATACTTGGCATATAAAGTCAAATTATCTTATGGGATATCTTGTAAGATTGTGGAATGATTGATTAAATGGAGAAGAAGAAGGATTCGCAAATATTTAAAAATACTAGCCAAGAAATAAGATCAAACTCACATAATAATCATATTGCAAACTTCATCTTTAGCCTTAGCAGATGATTTAGTCCATAATAAATATAGAGACAAGAATTATAGAAGTGACCTCCATTTCTCTCTTTAAGAACTATTACAAGGTACAAACAAAATGAAAATAAAAATTAAATCTAAGAAATATCATCCTTTCCCATCTTTACTTGAAGTCCAAGGTAGTTAACCCTCTAGCATACTCAAATAACCACTTTAAAGAAAATAATATATTCTATGAGATATGACACTTGTCTTAGCAAAAACTATATCCTCAAGGAAGTTATGGCAGATGAGAAAAAAGAGGGATGTGACATAAAGCAACAAGCATGGGTTTAGATTATTCTTTTCTTGTCCAATGCATTTCTTGAGATCTAATGGCACCAAAAGAACTACAAAAATGCCTTTCTAAGCAATGTTAAATACAAGCAGTTGTATACAAAGAAGTTTGTGGGTTGTCAATCAAAAGAAAGCCAATAAGTTCATAAGCAAGCTTGAGAGAGAGGATGGGTTGGTGGTAAGTGAAGAGCAAGAAATTGATAATGAGTTGGTGAATTTTTCCAAGCGGTTGTTTACAAAGAAGCAAAGAACACATGTGGGATTTGAGGGGTTAAGATGGAAAACATTAGATGCGAGTGCAAGGTGTGGTTGGACAGGCCTTTTGAAGAGGAAGAGGTGAAACTGACAATTGATTTGTATAAAGGGAGCAAAGCTCTGGGGCTAGATGGGTACACAATGGAAGTTTTCAAGAAGTGTTGGGCAGTTTTAAAGGAGGACATTATGAAAGTAATGAAGGAGTTTTTCACGAATGGATTGGTCAAAGCTTGTACAAATTCTACTTACATTTGCTTAATTCCGAAGAAGATAGCATTGATCAAGCTCAAAGACTTTTGGCCTATTAGTCTTGTCACTAGCCTCTACAAGATAATAGCTAAGGTTTTATCCTTGAGGTTACGTGAGGTGTTGTGCGAGACGGTTGGCATGGCTCAAGGTGCATTTGTCAAGGATAGGCAAATCTTTGATTTGTCACTCATTGCTAATGAAGGAGTGGAAGAATATAGGGAGATGAAGAAGGAAGGAGTCATTTTGGAAATCGATTTTGAGATGGCATACGACCGCATAGAGTGGGACCTTGTTGACCACGTATTTGAATGTAAGGGTTTCGGAGAGAGATGGAGGAAATGGATCAAATGGTGTTTGTTGATGGTGAATTTTTCCGTAATGATGAATGGGAGACTGAGAGGGAATTTCAAAGCTTCGATAGGGTTAAGACAAGGTGATCTGTTATCACCTTTGTTATTTGTTATAGCTGCCGATGTGCTCAATTTGTTGGTGGAAAGGGCAAAGACAAGAGGGCTAATAGAAGGGTTTTCAATCGGTAGGGAGAGTGTAAGCTTGTCTCATCTTTAATTTGCCGATGATATGATCTTTTTCCTCTCAAATGATGAACATAAAATTGGTAACTTAATGGCTATTCTTGATATTTTTGGGTATGCGTCGGGATTGAAGATCAATTTGTCCAAGATGGAAATCGTGCGAATTAAGCCGAGAGAATTGGGTGTGTAGTTGGTAGTTGGCCAATGTCCTATTTAGGACTTCCATTGGGTGACAATCCAAGGAAAGTCTGTTTGTGGAATTCGGTAATAGAGAAGGTTTAGTAAAAGGCTCAAAGGGTGGTTCAAGGGTTGCTTATTTAGAGGGGGAAGCTGACCCGTATTCACTCGGTTCTTGATAGTATCCCTACATACTTTCTTTCATTGTTCAAGGTCTTGGTTTCAGTGGCTAAGACGATTGAAAAATTAATGAGATGTTTTTTGTGGGAGAGAATGGATAAGGGAAAACAAATCAATTAGTTGATTGGGAAACGGTGTCCAAATGCAAAGAGATGGGAGGGCTTGGCATTGTCAATCTGATCAAAAGGAACAAAGCATTGCTGGGCAAATGGCTTTGGAGATTTCCAAAGGAACATAGTGCCTTTTGGCACTGTATCATTAGAAGCAAGTATGGAGTGCTCAAGAATGTTTGGGATGCGGGCAAAGTAAGCAGAGAAACATTCAGAAATCCTTGGAAGGCTATTGCAAATGGGATGGAGTCCTTCTTGGCTAATGTGAATTATTGGGTTGGCAATGGGTCGAAAACTAAATTCTGCTTGGATAAATGGGCTGGTGATATGGTTTTAAAGGATTGATTCCCAGGGTTGTTCAAAGTAGTGCAGAATCTGAGGGCTATGCTTGCTGATAATGTCTCTTGGGAATTTGCCCAAAGTCATTTATGGAATGTGAATTTACGAAGGACTGTTACTGAAGCAGAAGAGGAGTATATGGCTCTGTTGGGTAGTTTACATGTTGTTGAAGTGTCCCGTGATGGGGAGGATAGTAGAGTTTGGGTAGGACAAAGAAATGGAATGTTCTCGGTGAAATCCCTTTTTAAAATTCTCACAAAATCTGATGCAGGTTCACACTTTGTTCCAGCAGAAATGATTTGGAAATCCTCCCAAGGTTCGTGTTCTGGCCTGGTTAGCTGCATTAAGGAAAGTCAACACAGCAGGTTTAGTACATTTCAGAAGGCCTTTTATGCATCGATCTCCGTCATGGTGTGTGTTGTGCAAGCGGGATAGTGAGAATATTGATCATTTGTTATTACACTATCCTTTTGCTCAAGAAATCTGGAACAAGGTCCGAAAGAAATTCGACTTGATTGCAGTATTTCCGGGTTCTTGGTATGAATTGCTTACTATTAAGTAGATCTTCATAGGTGATATAAAGAAATGAAGAACATTATGGAGATGTAGCTGCAAGGCTGTGATGTGGTGTATTTGGAGAGATAGAAACAAGGATTCTTTGAAGAAGCTGAAGAAGAATTAGAGACGACTTGGGACAGAATCAAGGCTTTGGCTTCTCTTTGGGCATTTACTTTGAACAATTTTGGGATCTTGACTATATCAGAGATTGCTAGGGATTGGGGTTTGGCTATGCAGTAGCTTTATTTATATATAGTGGTTTGTAGGAGGGCTTTCAGCCTGTTTTTGTTTGTGCTGTTGTGTTTGTTTTTATTGGTTTTTGTGCGTGTTTTTTTTTTCTCTCCTGGTGTGCTTGGCTGTGGTTTCCTCATCCACTTCCAGCTCCTTTGCTTGTATCTGATTTTGCTAATCTATATAAGCTTTGTTTCCGATAAAAAAAATAAATAATATAGCAACAAATTAATCCCATTATTTGCCCCTTAATTTCAAGGATATTTTATTTGTGGTAGGATCTCTTGCTAGTACTAGTAGTAAAAATCAAAGCGTATGGCCGGCCCCCCTGTAACAAGTTTTTAGAATGACTTGAAGTTGATTTTCTTCTTCTAAGAGTAAGAGAAGAACCTAGTGGTTCTTGGACGTGTCCGTAGGATGGTCGAGGCAATTATAAATTTGTTCCGCGGTCCCAGAGGAGCCGTATGGTTTAACGAATGTCTTAAATATTCTATTTTTAGTGAATACTCAAAATATTGTGAGAAAGATTACAAAAATGGCGAGCCCCTTTGTTTACTCATTCATTTCTATAACTGTTATGCAATTTTTTGACCTTTTAGAATGTCTTATTTCTCCTTTCCTAAACCAGAAAGCAAAATCAAAGCCTAATTCAAGGTGAGGGGGTACCGAACCACTGACCATTGACTTGCAGTTGGATGGTTCTAACCATTTGGGGTAGGCTCAGGGGCCTGATACCGGTTAAAATTTAACGATCAGGTCTTTGGCTGAAAATGAGGGCCAAATTTGAGCACTAATTCGAGGTGGAGGGTGCAAATGATGAATTTGGTTTAGCATCATTTGTGTTTTTGGTAATAGTTATCAAAGGCAACCAGTCCTTTGATTTCATCCTCCTGTTTTTCCTTTTGACATCTCAAATCAAAGTCATGTTTCTAAGCAATAAATTAATCCAAAGTTACAAACATTGGAAGGTTAACAATTCTGTGGTCACTCCCTCCTGAGCCCTGACGAAAGAAGATTGTGGAAGTTCATAAGATTCTTAATATAATATATCTGACTTTTGAAGAGTGACTCCTACTTTGAGACAATGGGAATAATTATCTTGATTGAAGCAATTCACATATTTGAAACTATTTTATCAATTGTAGGATTCTCTAGCTAGTAGTATATATAAAGGCATATGCCCAAGCACTTACAACCAGTTTTTAGTCTGAATCGAAGTTGATTTTTCGTTTTTCCAGTTAAGGAAAAGAAACTTTCCAATGCTTCAGATCATATCCTTAGTATCCTTCAAGTAGCAAATTAACCTGTGATCTTTTTACACAGCCTTGTTCGATGGGATTTGCTACTGGTGGAAGAACGTTCTTTTTGTGGGGAGGGTGCATGATGGCAAGTATCTTTCACCTTCGGCTTAACCTCCTCAAACTTGATATTTTTTTTTGTTGTGTTTTAGAGATTTTTTGTTTTATTTTTCAGATGCATGCAGATGACTTTAGAAATGACCATCATGGTGTGGTTTCAGAACTTAGAGATGGGGGTTACTCTGATGATATGACTCTTGCAGCCATAGCCGGTAACGTGTTGGTCAGATCTTTGTTTTTAATGTTTGGTTCATTACTTATCTTTTACTCCTTCCTTCTCAAATTAAGGGTCCAAAAAAAAACCAAGATTTTACCATGACTACAATTTTAGAGAGATGCGAAAGTGAGAGCCTATGGATTGCTTCTGTAACTGGATAACTAGCACTGAAAACCGTCATGGGAATGTCATGGGAAACAACGTAGTATGAACTTCCAAGGAGAATGTAAAGTTTGGTGTTTTGATGTAATTCAAACATATATAGAAATAGTATGAACTTCCAAGGAGAATGTCATGGGAAACAACGTAGTTATTAGCCATCGTAATAAAAGGCTAGCTTGGTGAATTACATTCTTTTTTGTAGCCTAAAAGTTGTTTCCCATTTCACACTCCTTCGCAATTTAAGAGGCTGTGTTTCACAATCTTTCAAAAACACACGAATTTCAAGACTCAAATGAGCCCATGTTTGACTTTCATTATCGTGAGATTTGGTACATTGATTAAGGTTTAGAAAGGAAGTTGGATTCTTCATTTGGGATGTCCCAAGTTAGGGTCTATTTTCTTGGCGGTGAGTTTTCACCTATGTAAAGTATTGTAATGTGTTGAAAGTGTCTTCACTTTTGAAGTAATTTTCCTGCTTGTGAAAAATTATGAATAAATGTGTAAAGCTGTATGCTAAAATTATGAAAGTTTGTGAAAAAATAGTGAACCACAGGTAAAAATTGTATTACCTCAGACCATACAGTGTCTTAAATCTGATCAACCATCAAGATTTAGCAGTGCATATTATATTGCATTACATATATTTTTTTTTAATGTTGTCCCATTCCAGGGGCTCATAAGAGGCTCATCACGTCACCACCTGTTGCAGTTTTTCCTCACCCTCTTGCTAGAGATCTTACATTTCCACGGTTCGTAAGCTAACAGAATAGATGTATATATATTTATCATCAGAGATTGGTCTTTCAAAATCAGCCTTTCATGCCTAATTTATATTTACCTGTTCACTTGTAAAGGTACTGGAATTATTTGCGTAAGCAAACATTTGTTCTGGAGTCGTATGCGACAAATGTTAACTGGATAATGAACCGTGCATTATTTTCTACCCACTGCTATCTGTCATGGGGATTTGTATTACCTTATATCATGGCTGTGATTCATGTTGCAGCAGCATTAAGATTTCACACTCAGGAGTATTATTTTGAAGAAACAGTCTTTAGTTCTTCTGGTAAGCACTCTAAAATCTTCACATTAACATATATATAGTGTATTCTGGTTATTCCACACTCATAATTGGATGCAACTTTTTCGATGTTCTAAAGAGAGGTCTAGGCGGCAACCAGGTGGGCCAGGTGGCTGAACAGCTAGCCGAATCTTTCCACTCTTTTTTGATAAAATTATTTTTGTTTGTGTTTGAAGAATTCTTTTGCATTTTCAAGAAGCTAAACTTTATACTTTAAACTTTGTACTTTGTAGTACTTGTTAAGAAAACACCAATATCAGCCTAATTAACGGTAAAAAATACAAAGTTTTTCTACTGTGAGATTTGGTACATTGATTATGTCCGAAAAAGGAAATTGGGACTATCAATTTGATATGGAGGGAGTATTATTATTTGAAAAGCATATAAAGTGAAAATGGACCTCCTTGTCCTAAAAGCCCATATTCAATTGAGTAGTGATCATTTCATGGTTTGGAAAGCTTCTAATCATATATCCAACATTTTATTTTTATAATTAAATTTTGTTGTTTTATTTTTGTTGTCAGGGTTGATTCTGGCAGGATGTCTAGCCATTTGTACAGTTGTTGAACTGCTTTCAATGTGGAACTTGACTAGAATAGAAGTTAGGCTATGCAACATGTTGTCTCCCGAGGCGACTCCACTCTCACTCGGTTCTTATAACTGGTGCCTTGTAAGTCCACATTAGACTCTTCTCATTGTCATTCGTTCATTTTGGAGTTTCATAACCTAACATATATGGTAAAATCGGTTAATTTATCATCTTAGGGTTCATTTGATACAAAGGTTGGAAACTGTTAGGAACCATCTCTCTCAAAAGCTTAAGCTATTAGGTAGTGGGCCAACAATGTATATCATGCTCTTCAATAGAAACGATTGTAAACACTTGATTTTTTTTTAAGTTGGAAAATAGATGATTGATTTGGTGAGATTTTCTATTACTTTCCAATTTTTTCTGTGGAAATCTAATTATTTGGGTGACGAATAAGAATTTTTTCCATGATAAAGGAGGAAAAGATGAGAACATCATCAAACTCACTCATCTCCCTTTCCAGCTTCTCATGAAACTTAACTGTTTTCAATCATTTTTCAATTTTTTTTAATCAAATGGACCCCTATAGTCTGTTTGGTTTGGTTCGGGGTTAAAATTTTCACCTAGGTGAAAGTAAATGGTGAAAATACGAACAAAAAAAATCCTCCATAGAATTACAGGAAATAGGTGAAAATACTTTACGCTGTTTACATCTTTTACACCAGGAAGAATATTTTGCTCCAAACCAGCCTGAAAATCAATCGTGGAAGTTGACTAACTTTGGTAGCGGTTAGTTGTTCAAACATGGGTGAATTTGAACCAATCTTAAAGAATTTTAATTAAAGGGGTGACAAGTGGACCCACTACAGCACTAAAAAAATTCTAATTTTTTTTTTCTTTTTAAAACTTTGTTTTGGGTTGGGGTGGGGGGAAGGTGTTGGCGCAGTTCTTAGATAGCGTGTTATTCCTTGTAACCTAGTGCTACTCTTGTATATAAGCTCGGATAAGCTCCTCCACCTATTTTTGTTTTAGATGTTGGAATGGGTTGTCTAATAGTACATAAAGAAGCTCCTCTTCTTTTAATAAAGAAAAGGTACAAAGTACGCAGCGTTAACAGTTTGAATGGATGTGGATTGGTCAGGTATTTATTGCAATGCTGGTGGATAACTTTTTGTACCCAATCTCCGCATTGCGCTCCCATTTTTCTCAGTCTATCAATTGGTCTGGTATCCGCTACCACTTGCGCAATGGCAAGATAAGCAAGGTACGCGTCTTCTATCAAAAAAGAATCAATCAGATTCATATTTGAAAACTGGATTTTATTACTCTTTAAACAGCCGGGGTCTTGTTTTTGTCAGATTGAAAGAAGCAAGGGTAAAGGCCCAAAATTTACAGATTTGGGAGGAAAACATTTATATGGAAGGAAAGGAGCTCAACCTAGGGTTTCAATCCTTGGTTCCCTGTCAAGAAGTTTGGCTCATTGGCGGCAACCTAAGAAATATGATGTGTAGGAAATTGCTTTCAGCTACAAATTTCCGTGATTAATTTGTCTTCTCTCCCTCTTTTTGGAGAAAATGTGTAGCATCATGGTTCTGTCTCCAGCTATACTTCGCATCTCTCTCATCGCACGATGAAAGAGATACAGAGAAAGTTGTAGATACAACGGTTGTATTGAATATTTTTTTACACTTTTTTGGGATGATTTTCTGGCCCCAAATAGGTAAACGGTCCTTTGTTGATAGATTCAAGTGCTAGGGTTATTTTTCCATTTTTTTGTGTTCTTTCTTTATTTTTAAATTAATTTCATCCATTGATTTTCAACCCATTTCGCTGTCAGGGCTGATGTTGTAATTTGTAACATGATTTTCTCTTGCAATTTTGTGAAAATATTTATGCAATCAAAATTTCAATTTGGTGACAAGAAAGTATATGAAAAAATTGTTCTTACTTTTTTTGTACCTTTTATTTCTCTTTTCCCTGCATGGAACTGGAATTCAATCAGTATGCAACAGTGTTTTCATTTGTGTTGCTGTGTGTGTTTGAATGTAAGGGTGGCAATTCTTCCGGTTTGCATCTCGTTTCAGGATTGTGATGTGTTTGGCTTTAGTCATTTTGAATTTTTGTTGAATATTAATTAATCATGATTTGCGCTAATTGTGTCAGAGAGCGAGTGGATTGTTGCAGTAATAAAACAAACCTATTGATTTGAACCTGCAGATCCAAGATTCAAATCTTACTAGCTGCATTTAAGCTTTATTGCCCCTCCCCTGCCTTTACTTTATTCCCTTACCCCCGACTTGATAGTATATGTTTGCTTAAAATTAAGTGTTCTGGTTGACACACATAACCCGTTTATCTTGGAGTGAGAAATCTGTTTAGTTGACATTGAATAAAAATATGATGAAGGGTTGTAAATTATAAAATCCAAATTAAGGTAGCCTCAAAGTGGATGAATGATGTGTTATTTTACAATAGTTAACGATTATATATATAGCTATCTAGCTGCAAGCATAAAATTAAATAGTAAAGCTATATAGAAGTTTACCATACATCTATGTGAAAAAGTAAAAGTATTTAATCAGTAAGTATATTATATGCTTAACTTAAAATTAATACAATCTTAAGTAATTTGTTTTTTAATCACTACGTATATATACACCTAACTTAAATTAATACAATCCGGTAAAAACAAGAACTTAAATGGGCTGATTTTCTTGGAATTTGGATTTGAGGATTCTATTATAATTGATATTCTATGGAATCAAACAAACTTATTTTCCACAGAATTGGGGATTCAATTATAATTGGTATTTATACAGAATTTGGGATTCAATTATAATCGGTATTTAATAGAATTACATTTTCTTGTCAAATATATAACTGTATTTCAATTGTTTGATTAACTTGTGCATGTTGATTAACTTGTGTATGTGCATTTGAGTTACAAACTCTAATATTGTATTGGTTTTGTACTTATTTTATTGAATCCAATTTACGGAACTGCAATTATTTTATTCACAAGACTTGATCTATATTATTAGAATTCTACATTAATTCTAAACTTAGTTAGAGTATCCAAACAAAATGAATTTAAAATTCAAACTTGATAAGAAGTATCATTCACCTGTGAAAATGAGTTTTAGTTTCCTCCAATATTTTAAATCTAAATATATTTATAAAAACCCGGAAAAATCCCACCATACTCATAAAGATTAAGAAATAAGTTATATAAATAAAGGAAGTTATAATGAGAGAAATGAGCATTTATTCACATAAATATTGTTTGGGCAGCTCATTCATGCATGATACATTTGCATGTTAGCATAAACAAATCATGATTGTGTGTTTTTCTTTCTTCCTTCCTTCCCTTAGGGCTTAGATTCTCTTTTTCACCTTAAAACACAAGTAGATTTTTCAAACGTGGAAACAAGTCTTATGTGGAATAGAGTATTAAAGCGGGTATCATCTCATGTTTGCAGAAGTTATTGCTAGAGCGAGTTCATCTAATGTGGAGGAGAGGTGTTGAAAAAAATTATGGCACATGCAACTTCCGAAGAAAGTTCTAATTTTTGTGTGGCGTATCTTAAATAATTGCCTCCTGATTAAAACGGTTATTCGACATAGAGGTGTTCGGGTTCCCTCAATGTACCTTCGGCGTGATTTAAACTGTGATGGAAATCCCCACCATGTTTTATTTCGATGCCCAAAGTCGAAACAAATTTGGTTGGCTTCACTGGTCCGAGATTATTAGAGTGAATTTTTTTCACTAACGTTCTAGGATGCTATTTCATTTTTTTTGGCATGCTGTGATGGATCTATTTGTTCCTTTTTTGTGGTCTTATGTTGGTGGATTTGATGGGGTAGAAACAAAGTTCTTTTTGAAGGTGTTTGTTTGGAGGCTGAGTTGCTAGTGGCGAAAGCTTTTTAGTTTTTATAATTATTTTTAGGATGTGTATGGTCTTACAATTGTGACGAGGAGAGAAGTGATGGCAAAGTGGTGTAAGCACAGATGCAGCAGTTTCTTGCGAGTCGCTTAATAGAGGCTTAGATTTTATTGGCAAAAATTGTAAGGGTTTACCAATTCTTGTTTATGCGTGTTGAGTTATTGGTACTTTCTTTGTGGATGTTGCCGAAGCTCCTTCTATTTTGATGGCAGTAGAGGAAGTGTTGCGGCGGGAGCTTCAACATGTAGAGTTTGAGAGTGATTGTGTAAAGATTGTGCATCTACTCAACTCGAGCGTGTCACATTTTAACGAGTTTAGTAAAATTATTGGTAATATTAAGGTTAGTTGTCTTGTTCATGATTTTAGCTTTCATTTTGTTCCTAGAGAGGGAAATAGAGTGGCCCATTCCTTGGCGCATTTTGTTTTATCTATTCCTGAGTCGGAAATATGGGATTCCTTACTCCCATGGTTCGCATGATTTGGAATGATCGTGCTTTGTTTCTTAAAGAAAAAGAAGAAAAGAATATTAAAGCTATCATTTATATATAAATAAATAAGCAATACATGTATAAATAAACGTGATATTAGAAAATGGGATTTCTTTGAGAAAATTTTATGCAAAAGAATCAGAAAATAATATTTTTGTAAATTAAGCGCTTATATTTGATCAAATTCTAAAAGGAGTGCAACATTAACTTTGTAGTAGATTTTCAGATTATAATTTTTTAGAGTATCATGGAAAATTAAGTTTGCACTGCATGATTTTTAGCATATTACTATTTTTAAGTGTTTAATTGATAGTGCTTTTGTGTTATTTCAACAAATTACAAGTTTAAACCCATTCATTGATAAAAAGCACATATGATACTTTTTTGGGTTTATGCAAAGTTAAGTTTGTGGTCCTTATTTTTAACACATTATATGTATTGGGCTTTATTTGACATTATTTTATAAACACAAGTGCCTTATAAATTATACTTGTTACAAAATAAAAACACATCACGCAAAAGATGTGTTTTTGATTGCAAAGTTAAGTTTGCACAAAATACAATTCGGTGCAAAGTTAAGTTCGCATAAAATATAATTTTAATCAAAACTCTCATTTTAAAACATAATTGATAAACCGTGAGCCTTATAAGATTAAAAATAGGCCCTTATTTTAGAAAATTATTATTCCTTGGATTTTTCTCAAAAAACATTCTCATGGATGATTTTCTTTTACCCATTTCTAGATAAAAAAAAAGTATCACAATATCACTTGCCATTTTTAATCAACCACAAAATAATTGACTCAACTTTATATAATCATTTTTGTTACATCTAATTTTTCTATATAGATATTCTAATATATTTTCATGCTCATACAAAAAAAGGGCCTTTTTTTTAACCTAGAAAATTCAAATTGTTTTGCTTCCAACCCACTTCTTTCCATGATATTCAGAGGCCAATCAATCTCAAAGAGCTACAAAAATTCACGAGTATGGTTGCTTCCTTAAATGATTTAATTTCTAAGTGTTCAGACATACGTTTGCCATTCTTTAAATCACTTAAGAAAAGTAAAGAATTTGCATGGACCAATGAATGTGATAAAGCTCTAATTAAGCTGAAAGAATACTTGAGCTAGCAGGCCACCCCTAATTTATATCCTAGAGTCCCGTGAACAACTTTATATATATTTAGCTTCTTTTGATTGGGTAGTAAGTGCTACCCTAATAAAAGAGCATGATAATGTACAAAAGCTTGTTTATTATATAAGTAAATGTTTAGTAGGGCCATAATTGAATTATTTGCTTATAGAAAAACTTGTGTTAGCATTGATCACAGTATCTAAAAAGTTTAGGTGTTACTTTGATGCTTATCCAATCAAAGTATTGACCTTAAGCCCAATTAAGGACGCTATCAGAAAGGCAGATCTATTAGGTAGAATGGAAAAATGGTCAGCCGAGTTTAACAGGCTCCACATTGAATATGAGTCGATGACAACCATCAAGGGCTAAGTGTTGGTCGATTTTATAGCAAAATTCACTACACTTCTGAAGTTGAACAGGACAATGAATTTCTTGATCCAACTGGTGGCAAATTATAGTGATGGTATAAGCTGATCATGTAATTAAGTACGGTGATAATACAGGCTGATTATTTCACTAGTATTTTATTATTTTATTAAAAATTTTAGTTGATAAACCATCTTTCTTTATTTTTAAGATAGATTAGGAATTAATTAGAATTACTAAGTGAGATACATACGTTCTATCTGTCAAGTTCCTAGGGTTCGGCCTCGCTATTACCTAAACTATACTAGTATCCAATTCGTGTACTTGCGAATATATAAAATAATCATAACAATAGACTTGCATATTTTTGTAAGTACATAAGGTGGGCTTGGATGCCAATGGGCTGTGGCCGACCATAGCATGGACCAACTAGACTAAACCTAGTTCGAAGCTCACTTACCCTATTTCTTTATGAAAAAAGAAATGTATCTTTTTATCCAAAAAAAAAGAAAAGGAAAAGAAAAGAAATGTATTTAAACCTTATTTCTAGCAGAAACTTTATCCCAAAGGACAAGGTTAAATGTCTTTCATTTTGGTGTTTTTAGCACTTTAAATGGTGTTTTGTGAAATTTGCTGACGCTTCGGTGTCACTTAATTTCTTATGATAATCATTAAAGAAGATTTACATGCGTTGTAATTATTTTTTGGCCCCTTTACCATATTTAAATTTTAAAAATGAGAAATTTTTTAAAGTTGATGGAAGAGAAGAACAAAATTTGATGTTATAAAAGTTTAATTTAAAATTTATTTTTAAGTAGAGTTTTTTAAAACTGTTTTTCAATTCGATTTGTATACGGTGTACTATTTTTAAAATTCTACAAAAAATTATATTTATTTTTTATTTAGTTCTTAAAGTTTTTTCTAAAATACAAAAGAAAAAAATAAATAGAAAAGTTTATTTTTAATTGAATGAAGTTTTTAAAATAGGTGAACTAAATATAATTTTTTTTTTAAAATCCAAAATATTTTTTAAAAACAGAACCAATCAACATCCTAGTATCTCAAATGAATTTAAACTAATATACTATATTTTTTATCAATAAATTGCGTGACTTCTAATTTATGATTGTCGATAGTAAGGATAATTACATATTTGAAAATATTTAAATTTGGTTGATGTGGGAAACAACAAAATAATAATACTCCACATGCTGAAAGACGAATATAGTAACTTATTTAAATAATATATTCATTTCCTGTTTTAATTTCCTCTAGAAGTTTTAATAAGAGAGAAAATATAGGAGTTTCACAAGAAAATGGTTTTGAATATGAAACTAGCCAAAGCTTCTTTAGAGCATGAAAATATTTTTGTATTTTTTTTTTCTAATTTTGAGTGGATGCCTCCCCAACTGGACTTACTCTTTTTATGAAAAAAACTTATAAAGAGAAATATTGTTATTGTTTTATTTTATTAAATTTTTTCATGCCATCTGTGTTTGGATGGATAAGGGAGAAATGAATATTGCGAACGATGGCAACATTTCATACTTTTTACACAACTAAAGGAGCAAAATGTCTTGTGTTAAAATAATAAAGAGAGATATTTAACATTAATTTATGGAATATCAGCTTCAATAATGACTTTGTGAACATATCAGCCAAGTTGTCACTAGAACAAATATACTTGACTTCAATCTCTTTGTTCTTTTGAAACTCGTTCGTAAAGGAAAACTTAGGTAAAACATTTTTAGTTCTGTCGCCTTTGATTAAACTTTCTTGAATCCATGTTGTACACGCTACATTATCTTTATAGATAACACTTGGACCATCTGCAGTAGAAGACAATTGACATGTTACGGATATGCTAAATTAAAGATCTCAATCATACACATTCCCAACTAGTTTCGTAAAGAACTAAAATTTCAATCTGGTTAGATGAAATGGCCACTAAAGTTTGTTAATATACTGCTAAGAGATATATTACCACTATGAAATACTTAACCTGTTTGAGATTGTGTCTTACGAGGTTCAAAAATATATCTTGAATATGCATAACCTATCAACTTAGAACCATAAACGTTATGTGAATAAATAAGATAAATCATTGGTTCCTCCTGCATATTAGAGCATACACTTAATACTAGTCTAATGACTCTAATGTCATTTAGTTGGTGCTGAACTATATTTAGCAGGCAAGTTAACAAAGAAGGAAATGCTTGGCCTAGTGCATTGTACTAAGTATAATAAAGCACCAATTGCACTTAAGTACGGTACTTCGGGATGCAATAGGTCTTCATCTCCCTCTTTGGGGTAGTATGGATCTTTCGTTACGTCTAAGAGCAAGACAACCATAGGAATGCTTGATGGGTGTTTTATGCATATCAAAATGTTTTAACAAATTCTTAGTATAGATATATTGATGGACTAATATCCCGCTAGAATTTCTCTTGATTTGCAGGTGATTGAGCCAAAATTTTGCATCTTATTACATGTTTAGATGGCTCATTGTACTAATTTTGGATGTTAAAAGCCTGAATTTATTAAATTTTGCTTAGCAATTGCATAATTCGGTAGAGTGTGTTTTGTATTTTTCTAATCTATTTTGTAGGTAAAAAGAAGTTAAGTGCATATTCGGGATGCTAAGATGGGCAAATTGCCATAAGAATGAAGCAAGAATGAAGTTTCGAGAAGAAAGTCAACTTGGAAGTCAACAAATTCAATTTTGAAAATACGGAATTGATCGGAACCGAACCCCCGAGATGAAGGAAGTGAAAAGGTGTTAGGTATATTTTTATTGGCTTTATTCTCTCGACAAAATCACAATTTTCATTATGTAAAATGTTAGAGTCGCTCTTGTTCACACATCAATGAAGCACAAGATTCTAGAAGCCCTAAACTCCAACTCATGTTCACATTGGCTTGGTAATCTTTGAATTATTTTGTCATAGGTGGTGTATTTCCATTGGCTCAAAAGAAGAAAATTCAAACTTGAGTTCTCTTTTTCAACTTTTCAAAAGGTAACTTTATATTTTTCTAACTTAAATTTTTTATTGGATTTCTCATTTTAAAATATCAAATATTTTGAGAAATATAAGATTAATTTAAGTGTTTAATTATGTGTGAAATTCTCCAAAATCTTTTGAGTGAAAATTGCAAAAATATCTGTAGAATAATTAAAGTGGAAAATCAAGCAGCAATATTTTAAGCTACGGACCGGTATGTACATTTCTTAGACCAATCCGCGCATCAGTTTTGCTACCTTCCTTAAGTTGCTGACCGGTATGCATAAAAGCTTGATTGGTCCGCGCGTTAAGATCCTGCCTAGCTATCTTTTCCAACAAGTTGCCCACTTGCCTTTTTAGCCTTGCAACTTGCACATCTACTTTTTCACGAATTTCAATGTTTTACATATCATTGTGAGTTGTTTTAAAGCTTGGTTTTCATCTATAAATACAAGCTTTAATCCTAGATTTTTAAAAAGCTTTTCCTTAAGAAAAATTGCCATAAATCATACTTTTGAAAAGCAAAAAAGCTCCACCACCTAGGGTTTGATTTTTCATGCTAAACTTGTGAGTTCTTCTTAAAAAGAATAACAAATCCCAAACCTTTCTTTGTGAGTTTGAGAGATCGGAAAGAGTCTGAGAGGCATGATGCGTTGTGTTTGAATTCGAGTGATTCAAAGCGATCTATAATCAATGGAAGTGGAGACTGCAGCTCTTCTTGTGTGCAGGGACGTATCTACAGAGGAGAAAATGTGGTCAATTGACCCCTGCAACCTCTGAAATCTGCCATTAATGAGGAGAAAATTGACCCCTGCAAAGTGTTTGATAAAAGTCCCCAAAGAAGCACTGAGGCTGGACATGCTTGGCTGCTGCTTGGGCGAATTTTTGTTTTTCTCCTCTTCACATCAAAATGACGTCGTTCAACTAATGGGGATTTTTTTATAATAAAAGCGGAAATAAATCAGTTTGGTTGTCGATTTTCAATTGCCAAACCCTTAAAAAAAAGGGGCGATTCTCACCTACTTCTGTAGCTCCGTTCCGTCATCTCACACTCATCTTCTTCCTTCGTCTCGGTTTCACACAGTCACTGTGATCATCAACATTTTTGCCCGGCGTCTTCTACTTTATTATTAGCTACGTCTTTGGGTAAGCCTCATTTCCCTCTCCTATTTCCAATTAATTTACTTTATTGCTTAAACCCTAGATCGTCCATTTCCATAATAACTTATTTCTTAATTGCGGGGCGAATTATGTTAATCACATTGTTTTTGGGTTTGAGTATGCGTTCAAAGCTTCTAGCTTCGATTGCAATGCGAAGTTCTACAATTACCCAAATCTTTGGTATATTTTGTATTCATATTTAAGGAGTGTTTGTTTTAAATGGGCTTTATTTCAGTCTGTTTCCTATGCATTTTGAGTTCTGGTATCTTCGAGGTTTACATATTATTGGTGTTTTGATTTCACATTCATGCTATAACTAACAAACGGTGTGTTTTTTTCTTTAGGGTATAGATTGATTAATTTTATATGTTTTCATATTTTTCACCTTTTAGGAGAATGACTAAGTTCTGTGAATAATCAATAAAATCCCTAACTTATTCAAACAACCAAAATAAATGAATGAGGTAGCCGGCAGGAGAAGTGGAGAACCAATTTGATTTTTGATGCTTATTTTTTTTTTTGTGAATTGTGAGGATTTTTAATGCTTATTTAATAAATATTCTTATATGTTTCATATTCTCTGGATTAGTTGATTAGTTATTTTGTTGTGTTTTTATTTTAGTTAGTTAATTTGAATAAATTAAGGTTATTTTTTATATAATTAGATTGTATATGCTTTAGTTAGATTATATCTTGGATTTTTTTTGTTTGTTAATTACTGAAGATTCTTGTATATTTTTTGTTTCATTGGTTGTTGTGAATTTATTTTGGTTGTTTGAATAAGTTAGGGATTTTTTTAAATAGATTTTATTTGTATTTGTTAGTTATAGTGTATGCTTTATTGATTATTTTTACAATTCTACCCAAACAGGTTATGGAACGTTATTTTAAAAGAAAGTTTTCATCAACTACCTCTAGCTTGGATAACATGGGTAGTTCAAGTGTAAGAGATGTGGGTATTTCAAGAAATGTGGTGGGTAGTTCAAAAGAAAGTGAGTTGCAAGATGTATTGGCCAATGTTCTTGCAGATCTTGGACTTCGACCTCAAATGTTGGATTATGATCCTAACATTCGAGACGAAGTTCGAAGAGCATATCTACAAAAGGGTCCATGTCAACCTAAGGATCACACATTTCCACAAACCGATCTTTCAGGGTATGATCGACGCTTTAATGTCAAGTGGTTTGATGAGTTTGACTGGTTGGAATACAGTATTAGTAAAGATGCTGCATTTTGCCTTTATTGTTATCTCTTCAAATCCAATTTTAAAATTGGTTAAGGCTGTAGTGATGTCTTCACTGAGGCGGGTTTTAGAAATTGGACGAAGAAAGATAAAATTAGGCAACATGTTGGCGGTGTTGGGAGTGTTCATAATTAATCTAGACAATATTGTGTGGATCTTATGAATCAGAAGCAACACATACAAATAGTTTTGATAAAGCGATTGACCAAGCTTGCATTGATTATCTATTTGCTTGACAGCTTCTCTTGATTGTGTGAGATTTTTGTTAAAGCAAGGTCTTCCTTTTCATGGCAATGATGAGAGTGACACTTCAAACAACAAGGGAAATTATGTAGAACTCTTATACTTTTTTGCTGATCATGATGAGAAAATTAAGGTTGTTGTGTTGGAAAATGCTCCAAGGAATCTCAAGCTAATGGCTCCAATAATTCAAAAAGATCTTGTGAATGCTTGTGCAACTGAAACAATTAAGAAAATCATTAAGGATATGGACAGTGCCTTCTTCTCCTTATTAGTTGATGAATCACGTGATATATCAGTCAAAGAACAAATGGCGGTGGTGTTTCGTTATGTGGACAAAAGAGGGTATGTAATTGAAAGGTTTGTGGGCATTCAACATATTAGTGACACTACATCAAACTCACTAAAAAAGGCCATTGATACATTGTTTTCAAGAGAAGAATTGAGCATTTCCATGTTAAGAGGACAAGGATATGATGGAGCTAGTAATATGAAGGGTGAGTTCAATGGTCGTAAAACACAGATTTTGAGAGAAAATCCTTATGCCTATTATATTCATTGTTTTGCACATCAACTTCAATTAGCTCTTGTGGCTGTGGCAAAGGGAAATGTTGATGTTGCCACTTTCTTCACTTCTTGCAATAGCTTGGTTAATATTGTTGGAGCATTGTGTAGGAGACGTGACATGCTTAGAGATTAACTACTGTAGACACCTCGATCCGTGACTCCCGCAAGAACCCTAACGACCTTCGAGAGGTACTGTTTTTGGAGTCCGGGACCCACTCGAGCACCCAAAACTGCCCGAAAGATTCTGTCGGCCAAACAAACCTAATTTTTAAAGGAATTGTTGCACAACAAATGAGTATGTCGCGCGACAATCCCCCCTGACACTAGACCATCCACTTTCTGACACATCAGTCTGTCAGAAGTATCACTTCAGCCGTTTGTTGCGCGACATGGTACACATTGTCGGGCGACACATGCCATTTTTGGGAAAATGTCGCGCGATAATCCTTCCTGAGCACTATAAATAGGCCAACACCCCCAAGGGTTCAAGGGCAACAACCTGGGATTTGAGAATTCTAAGCTTTAAATTTGATTTTCTAGTCTTTCGTCAAGCATTTTCTATTATCGTCTTATTTCTGAAGAATTATCGAATCTATTCTCGACACTCGATGTGTCCAGTCTCTAGAATCGAATTCTCAGAAATATCTGAAGAAGAAAAAGATCATTATCGCCGGAGATCTCTCTGCCGTATTATATTTTCTTTCTTATTATTATTCTCGTCGGGAAGGTAAAGAAAATCTCTTCTAGTATTTAAATCAGATATCTGTGTACTTGTTTTACTTTAGTTGTTTTGTCCACGTTTTATTTGAATAAACTTATTGCCAAGTTACAAATAGTCTACTGTTTTCAAAACAAAGACCCTGATAAAATCATTTGCAAAACCAGAAGAGTGAAGTACATTACTATCCGGATAAAATTATGTTTTTAAAACCCGGACCGTTATAACTTACTTATGAATTAAAAACCTGGCATATCCTGTCTCTTTCATAGACTGTGATATATCTGGTAGAACTCCCCTCAAGAGTTCTAATTCCATATTGAATTAGTCCCGACAAAGATCTGAACTTTTCTAGAAGAAATCAAAATCCGAGAAAACCGTCATTATTTGAGAAATAATACGGGAGACTTTTTTGAAATAAAACAACTTTTGTCACTTGTATTTACATCTTTTAAAACAAAATATTGGATCTCAGAACACAAAGGTTTTTCATACCCTTTCCCGTTTTCCCAAAAATTAGGGTTTTTCATTTGGAAAGTAGTAGACTGTCAGTAAAAGCATCCAAGTTTTTCAACATAAAATAAACATATAAGACCACTAGAGACCGAAAGGGCGGAATGGGTGCTTAACACCTTCCCAATCCGTAACATAGTTTTCGAACCCTATAAAATCCTGATTTCGTAGACAAACGTGTAAAGAAAGGCTTATCTATAGCCTTTTCTCTTACACCATTATTTTGTCAGTTTTCTCGTAAAACGTACTGGCGACTCTGAACGAACCCTCTTGCATCTAGAAATAGAAATAGGAACACCCGATATTGAATTATCAACCACCCATAGAAGCAAATGGAATGACAGAATCTTTTCCGACGTTTCAGACGCCCAAGGACGAGAGCGAGACCCGGGGGTCTCATTTGCGGATTCTCACAACTACAAAAGGATATTACAGAAGCTCTTGAAAATGAAGATCTTCCAACAGGGCGAGGCTTAAATCAAGAAACTTCTCTCAAGCGTGCGGGTGATACACGTTGGAACTCACATTATGGTACGTTACTTAGTATAATTTTCATGTTCAAAACTATGGTGAAAGTGCTTAAATTGATTATTGAGGATGGCTCCACTGATAATATAGGTGGATCAATAAGGTCTTTGAGAAAAATACAATCTTTTGAATTTGTATTTCACTTATTTTTTATGAGATCTTTATTGGGAGCCACAAATGATTTGTCACAAGCATTACAAAGAAACGACCAAGATATTAGGAATGCAATGTCTTTAGTCAAAGATTGCAAGGACACATTACAAGATATGAGAGATAATGGATTTGAAGCCTTGCTTAATCAAGTATTTTCCTTTTGTGGCAAACATGATATTGAAGTTCCAAGCATGGATGCTGCATATGTAGCTTAGTGGAGATCACGTCGCAAAGCTCCTAGAATAACACAAATTTATCATTATCGTGTGGACGTCTTCATTCAAATCATTGTGTGGCAACTTACATAATCAAATCATCGCTTTAGTGAGGTGAATACTGAGTTGTTTCTTTGTTTGGCTTGTTTGAGTCCGAATGATTCATTCATAGCTTTTGACAAACAAAAGCTTCTTCGTTTTGCTGAATTTTATCCTCAAGAATTTACTCCCCGAGACCTCTTGGCACTTGAAGATCAACTTGGGATTCATATTCATCTGTGAACACCTCATTTTGCGACCCCCGCAAGAATCCTAATTTTCAAATAAATAAACATGCATGCACGCACGAGCATTCCTAGAGGCACATGTATTTTGTTCATGTGATACAGGTCAAAGAAGAAAGCCGAAAGGACCCCGGATGAGGAGTCACAGAATTATTGAAAATTGTCGGAATCGAAAACCGTCAAAACTCCTGGAAACTTGTGAAAGGAGAGTCACGTACTTTGGATCATCCTCAAACTTTGAGAGTTGTTGGAAATTATCAAAAGGAGTAACATACTCGAAAATCAGCTAAATCCGATGGTCGGATCTCCAAAAATTCAGAAAATCGCGAGTTTATTTCGGGTGGTCAAATGGAGGTCTTCTCAAAGTTAAAATGGTTTGAAGTTTGGTAAGTGGATAGGCCTTATTGTGGGGAAGAGCATATTAAAATTTCAGCTTTGTCGGACATGGGGTCCTCAAAAATCAATTTGTCTACCGTGCAATTCCAGTTGAAATGTCCTTCGTAGCAAATTAAAATAAATAGTGGCCTTCCCGAAATCCGATCGATCTCAAATTTGGACACAAGTTAGAAAACATTTGGAGGGAAAACATATCAAAAATTCAGCATAATCCAACGGTTGGAAGTTCAGTTGTCGAGGTTATTGTACGCAAGTACGTTTCCTATGCGGGAACAAACTCTTTGTACCAAGCTAAGGAGACCGAGTTCTTCCCGAACTCAGATCGTCATCAAATTTTTACAGGGTGTAAAAAACTTATATTGGCAATACATATCCAAAATTCAGCATGATCCAACGGTTAGAACCTGACTTTTCGTGCAAACAAGGGACCTTGTCTACAACAAGTACCTTTCCTACGCGGACACAAACTCTTCGTACCAATCAGAACGAAAGGGAACCTTCCCGAAATCCGATCGACCTGAAATTTTTACAAAATCTAGAAGAGTTCTATTCCCAACACATATCCAAAAATCAGGATGATCCAACGGTGGGAAGGTTTCGCGATAATTTCCAAGAGTCCTAGTTGCAATCTCTTTTCTTGCTCTCCAAGTATTTTCTTCAACTATAAATAGACCCCCCTCCATTCATTATTTTCATCAACAATGAAGGGGATTTCGTGGTACACACCAAGAGATCCTTATTCTCTCCATCCAAGGAGGCTCAGGTATAATTTTCTCTCTCTTCTTTTATTTATTCGTCAGTTTTATAATTTATATTATTGTCTGCGTAGTTTTTATTACTTAATAGCTTTTCAAAACCTTTTTTTTCAAATTGTTTTCAAAACCAAAGATGTATAATAAACCCTAATCCAATTTCAAAATAGTATTATTACTTTCTTACTTTTTCAAAAGTCCGGATTAGCGGTATTGTTATACGAAAGAATCGATAATCGCTATATATTCAATCTAACTCATAGATTGCGGTGTATATGTGATGAACACTCGATTATGAGAGCACTACTGCCATCTATACCGGTTTAATCAATAGACTTTGGTATACGATCGGTCAACTCGCCTCATATAATATCGAATATAAGATTCCACATTGAATCAGTTTCCGAAAAGCCTAATGCTTTACAAAATCACTTGTTTCACTGCATCAATTATTACCAAACTCTCTTTTTTCAAATCACACACACACACACTTATTTTTAAAATCATGGGCGAACTAGGAAATACATTGTTTTTATCCTAACCCCAAAATCCCGATTTCTAAGGCAAGCACGAAAAGCTGTAAAGTAATAGTAATAGCATGCAAGAGCTGAATTATAACACGCGCATATTCTACTCAAGAGACCGAAAGGGCGAATTGGGTGCCTAACATCTTCCCGATTCGTAACTTAATCCCCAAACCATTGAATCAACTGGTTTTGCATACATTGTGTATAAGAAGATATTTAGTTCATAAATATGTCTCTTTTACACAAATCTTTTTTGTTTGTTTAGTAAAACAAACTGGCGACTCTTATTCTTTTCAAAACCGATTTCCAAATCAAACAAACGGAATCGCCGCCCACGAGGACCCCCGGGCGTCGAGAACGCGGGTTCTCACATCATCATATGCGTACAAGAAGCGAATTTTCTCAATTGAAAGGGATTGGCGCCCTTGCAAGAATAATGGTGGAGAAAGGGTTTCATAGAACATTTAATTATGTTTATTTGCTTCTGACACTAGCCTTAACTTTACCAGTTGCAACTTCTTCAGTGGAGAGAGCATTTTCTGCTATGAATATTATCAAAGGTCCACTTCCTAACCGAATGGGAGATCAATGGTTGAGTGATAGCTTACTTGTTTATATTGAGAAATATGTGTTTGTTTCTGTTGATAATGAAATTATAATGGGATGTTTTCAGAATATGAAAACTCATCGTGGACAATTGTAATGTGGTTTTTTCTATTAATTATGAATTATAAATTATCGTTTAATTGTTATGGGTTTATTTTTATATAGAAAGTATTTACCCTTTTAGACGTTGACCCCTGGAAGGAAAATTTCTGGATCCGTCCCTGCTTGTGTGACTCAAGTCTGTAAGTTTGTATTTATGATTATATTCTTTATAAACTCTTTTGATCAATAATGAAAAGTTTTTGAGGACTAGTCCTACGTAAGTAGGGACACCTCTTTAATTCTGGTGTTATTTATTTGATTATCTTGTGAATGAATGGTGCACGCTAGATAAATTCAAACAACCTTTTCAGAATTAAAATTTATAGAAAGTTGGAGTTTACAATTCTAGTTTCATCTTTGACAAACGGTTTTTGTGCAGGTTTCCAGAAAATAATATATCTAGGTAATTTTCGTATTTCGCTTAGTTTTTCAAAAGGAACCTGATGAGCTTAAGCATGTGTTGAAGAATATAGTGGTTGGAAGGCTAAAGGACCAAAAAGAGTAAATAAAGGAGCAAACAGAGAAGCCTTGCAGAAAAGTACACCATAATCGATTCTCCCTGTAGAATCGATTATCCTCCATATTTTCTAGCCTTATTTTAATTTTTAAGCTTGTAGAGCCCATAAAATACTTGCTAGAAGGGATATGTTACATATATTTAGAGCCTTACAGGTCAGAAGAACAAGGGCAACACATCTTTTGAAGTCTACAACAAAACTAGAGGCATATACCATAGTTTTCGAGAGAGATTTTCATAGTTTTTTTAAATTAATTAGTTTCTTTTGCTTTGAGCTCTTATAATCTTGTTTGAGGAGTGATCTGATAATAAGTGGACAGTGTTAATTTCAAGAATACATTAAAATCTTTGAAGTTTTAATAAAAGTTTTCGGTTAATCCAGGTTTTTATTCTGTTTCATCTTTTCTTTGTAATTATCATTTATAAATCTTGCATGCTATTAGGTTTTGGTTTATTTTTAGGTACTAAGTTTTACATGTTGAATATGTTCAGGTAATTATCAAACATGTTTTTTTTTATTATATCTGATTAATTTGATAGTTAAGGGTCCAAGGCTTTACAGTATGGTATGTAGATGGTTAGGGCTTCGTTCTTCCCCTTTTGGAATTAAAAAGAAAAAGTTCAGCTTTTGCAAATATAAATTCCCCCTGTTTAATAAAGACAACCCACTTTTAACTTTGTGGATCTTTAAGTAAATATTAATTTTAACCTAATCAATAGTAAAAACGCAACTCATTTTCTATTGTGAGATTTGGTGCAATATGGATTATATTCGATATAAAAAACATAAGATTATCAATTCGAAACATGTTGGAAAAAAAATTGACTATCTTTTCTCAATAGAAAAAGCATATAATAATATATAATGATCTTGTATACTATATGTTTTCTTAAATAATTGTTACATATTGTGGGTGATTTTAAATGCACCCACTTAATTAATCTTTTCACCCCACTTGAAGAGTTTGACTTTCATAATTTTAACTTAAAAGACCCTGCCTAAATTTGTAAACTCACCCCAATCAAATATTTATGTCTTTTTTGCTGCCGTATTGTTGATAATGGTTTGCTCAAACCATTTATCCCACATAAGAAAAATTGTAGAACTCAACATGGTTATATAAGTAGAGGAGTGTCACCACACAGTAACAAGGACTTTTTAGATAAAACCCCACACTTGTGGCTTAAAGGTATTTAAGTTGGGGACAATATCGTTACTATGTACGTGGACCGGTAGGCCTAGTTGGTACCTTAGGCCTTGCCCCATGTGTCGGTGGGCACAACAATTGGTATAATAGCTTGATGGTGAGTACATGCACTTGTGGAGCAGTATCGATAGCTAGAGTGGGAGAAGCCAGGGATGGATTGCTACAACTTATGTACACTTGGGGTACTGCAAAGGTGGTTGCACAGGTTTCTCGAGTAAGGTGAAATAGGGTGTACCTTGAGATGTGCATTAACCAAGGTGGACAATCTTGCGGACAGTGATGAGTGGTGATCTATATGGATAATTCAAAGGTGGACAAAGGTATATGTCCAGGTGGACTGGTGTTAATCTAAGGTCGAGCCAAAGGTGGACTAGTTTGACCCAATGTGGATATTGTTGAGAATGGTTGGCTCAAACCACGCATGGAAAAAATTATAGAATTCAACATGGATATATAAGTAGGGGAGAGTGCCAACACACAGTAACAAGGCCTTATAAGATAAAACCTTATATCTGTGGTCTAAAGGTGTTTAAGTTGGGGACAATATCCTTACTATGTGAGAGGATCGGTAGGCTTAGTTGGTGCCCTGGGCTCGGTGCCTTATGTTGGTGGGCATAACAAATATTACTCTATATTTTTCACACTCATTCTCTTTTCAAAACATTAAGTTTAACGTCTTCGATCAACTAGGCGAATCAAGGAGAGGAAACACAATAATCGTAAAGAAAATACAACTAATCCTGAAAAATAATCTATTTAGGGTAGATAGGATCAGCAAGTAATGTTTCTTCGATTGCTCTATTTTGAAGTTCTAAAAATGGTTTTAGATGATGAGCATTAACTTTAAAAATGTGTCCATTCTTAGGATCCTGGACTTCTATAGCACCATGCCATGACACATTGTGAACATTATATGGGCTGGACCAATGTGACCTTAGTTTACCTGAAATAACTCTAATATAGAGTTATGCCCTAGAGAGAACTCTGTTCTTATGATGCACTTGTCATGTTCTATTTTAGTCTTCGCTTTGGGGATGTTCTTGTTTAAACATTAAGGTCAATGTTTCGATTTTATGGGGTGGGAAAGTTTTCAAAAATACAAATAAAAATAGAGTCATTTTGGTTTAGTACCCTATCCATGATATAAATGAATTTACCGATGACCCATTTTATGAATGCTTAGAATTGTTATTGTCTAAATTTAATTTGTTACTCGAATATATATATATCTAGATATTCCACTATAAACTTTATTCAAACTATTTTTCTACAGCACAACAGCCGTCTAGTGTAATGTAAATTGAAAAGTAATTGAGTTTCTAAGGAGTTAGAGAAATAACAGTGGATACTTAATAACCTTGTGAGACTTTGAGCCATTCATCATTTGTAGAGGATATATATGTAAACTTGGAGTCACATGATGACTCAACTATTTTTAATACTGTATTAAGTCATTGCATAGTCTCATTATTCTTCTTCTTCATATGTTGATTAATTACTAAGAATGACATCTCTTCCGAGTTAAAAGAAACATATGCCTTGTAGTTGATTTAATACGTGATCATCTCATACGCCAAGAAATTATTGTAATTTATCATGTTAATTATAATTTAAAGAGCATATATTATTACTAATTTTATATTTTTAATGCTTTCTCAGGTATTAGAAATAAATTGGAGAAGATTGAGAAAAATAGATAAATTAAAGATTATGAAGACACTTAAAAGTTGGTTGATACTTCATAGTGTGTAACTTTTTTACTTGGAACTCCAAATAATATGATTCTAGAGCCTAATTTGAAGAGAATTCGAGATTTATAACTTTGCAGTTCAACATTTTTTCAAATTTAGCCATATCGGGATCCGAAATTGGGACACAAAATTCAGCGACTTAAAATGGCAAAAAATCAACAAAGTGAACTCAAGTAAATAGACCCAAGCCCACAAGATATCAATTCCAACAAAATGGGCCAAACCAATTGCCCATTAAAGAAAAGTCTCAACAAAGCCCAATCTATCTAGCACCTAAATTAATCTCTAATGGCTCATAATGAAGTCCAATAGAATTATGGGGACCTAGCAAGTATAAGAATACCAAGTTGTACACAATTGTGAGGGGCAATTCGGTAGCACAGTGCCGAGCACTATATCTTCTCTTAATTTTTTTTTTTTTTTTGCTTTGTTGGATTAAATTGATGAATTAAAGATTGAAGGTTTATTTTTGTTATTCAATTAATTTAATGCCTAGTAAGTTTACTTTTTATTTATTATTTTATGTTTATTTAATTTATTCTGTGCTAACGTAAATTTGTGTTAATGTTAGAATTGGTATATTTAGTTGAGTTTTTTATATGTGTTCATGCCAATTGACTCTGCTAATTTAATGCTTTAATTTTATATACAATTCTTCTTGTTGGATACCTATTTTAATTGATAAAAATAAAGTTGAATTCTTATTATTTTTTGTTGGATTTCATCTTATAATTTGTTAATAGTGGATATAGGGTGTGTTTTGACGGATATAATGAGTGTTTTGATTTTATACATAAGTTTGGCTGTGGAAGAATTACAATTGAATTTTATTAATTAGTTGGACTTTATTGATTTTATTTTCCGCAAATAATGGAGTCGAGATACCAGATTATTGCGACATAAAAGTAGAGTTTATGCGCATGAATACTGAAGAAGATGATATTAAATACCCCCTCCATCCTAATTTAATTGTCACACTTTGAAAAACTAAAAATTAAGGAGACATAATAATTACTCCAAGATAAAATATTTATTTCCAAAAATGTATTTTATACTTTTCTTCCAATAAAAAAAGGTGGCAGGACCTAAAATAAATAAAGTGGGGGGAGCTTAAAGGGTAATATTAGAAGTAAAAAAATTGTTGCAATTAATGACATGCTAAATGTAGAAAGTGGACAATCATTTTGGGACAGCTATAAATGGAATAGTAGACAATTAAATTGGGATGGAGGGAGTATATGATTTCGAAACCCTAGTCAATTAATTTATTTATTTTGATTATCTTACTTTATATTGTTTAATTTAGTTCCTTTACTTTAGTTTACTTGCTTTCCTTTGTTTTATTTAATTTGTTCTATTTATTTGTTTGATTATCATAAACTTTTTTAGCTAGATTAGGAATTTAGTGAAAATTAACAAGATAATTTTAAAATATATTGTTTGAGTCCTTGTGGGATCGACCTCGCTTACACACTATACTATAAATTGATTCGTGTGCTTGTGAGTATTAAAATTTATGATAACATCATCATGCTAACCCATGGAGAGGATAATAAACCTTCTTTCTTTTTTATATTAAGCCTTCAACTGTCATATAAATGTGTGTGTATCGCTAGTAGCCTTTGAGCCTATAAAAAATAACCTTTTGTTTGGTTAACCATATTCCCAAAACCCTAACTATTTTTGAGAAGTGTTGAGAAGATTGTGACAGAAGAAAGGGAATGGAACAAGCTAAAGCAGAAAAAGGAAAAAAATTGTGAAAAAAAGAAGAAAAAAGAAAAAAAAAGTGAATAGATAGATAGAGAGATACAAAAGTTAGAATATAGATATTGTTGAACTAATGGTCTTAATCTTATTTTGATAATAATAATAAATCAATCATACGTAATTTAGCATGTTTCTTGATATTAGTTTATAGTTTATTCACTTGAAAAATTAAGAAAAGCATTCCACATGACAAGGATCATTCAATTCTTATCCGATCAAGTCAACATTGCATTGGATAAATCAAGGAGATCAATTTCATCAATGCAATTCATGGAGAACAAAGATCAAAGAGTTATGCAATAGCTTCAAGGCAAAAGTTTCAAGTGAAGATCAAATTGAAGAAATAAATCGAAGCATTCAAAGACTCTACTATTCGACAATTGAGTGAGTGCTTAGGATTTATGTAAATTTTCTTGATTGATTGTTTTTATATCTCAATCATGTTCATGCATCATTGTTAAATTGATTGAATATAAGTTTAATTTGAATTCCTTTGAAAACATCAATTTTCATAAACCAGTTTTCAAATTAAATTTATATTAATTTTAAACGATCATATTTTGAGTTTTCCCGAAAATAAGCATCTTAGAAACATATTTTTGAGGTCCTCAAAGCATTAGAATTGATTTTGGAACTTATATGCAAAAGTTCAAAAATTGGGATTTTGACTTGATGGACAGTGCTTATCAGTCGACTGATGCCTCAGAATATAGCCGTTAGACTTTTGATTTTTTACCATTTTTGGTACCAAACTTGTACCAAACCTCTCAAACGGATATATCACTTTTGGGACTCTATATAAACTATCTAAGACACATTTTGAGAAGCTTAAATCACTATAGAAACATATTCTTCATCTATCTTCATCATTAAAAGATTCAAGAATTTGTTTTGATCAATCATTCATTCATTAAGCTATAAATCTTGATTAAACAAGATAACTCTAGTGTGAGCTTCAAATTGAATCTATTAAACACTTGAGAGAGTTATTGTTCATTGGTGTATATGATCGAACAATTAAGAATATTAATTTATGAGAGGTTAATCTCATAGGATAACAAGAAGGTAAATTCTTATTGAGTGTTGTGACATGTAAATCTCACACGTTAGCAAAACAGTGTTTCTTGTGTGAGTATTGTGGTATATCAATACTTGTAGAGTGTAGTGAAACAATAACACTTATAGTGATTTGATGTTCACCCGGAAGAAAATCGATTTTAGTGAAAATTCTCGGGGCACTATTTAAGCGCAGACGTATAGTTTAGACAACCGAACCGCAAGACCAAAATGTCTTGAATTTCAATCGGTTTAATCTTTCTAACTCAAGCTATTTATTTTCTTGTTATATCATTGCTTGATCTTGGATTTGTTTGATTAACTTGCTTGTTTTCCTTGATATAATTGTTTAGTTTAGTTGTATTGCTTAAATTTTTTTTGAAAATTTTTTAATTTTGCATTAAGTTTTAAAAACCCTATTCACCCCCCCTCTACCGTTGATTTCCAAACAACAAATATTATTAGAGAGTTTTAGAGAGAGAAATTCCTATATATTATATCCTTCCTTATACTAGTTGCCGTGCAGCCGAAGTATTGAAGGTGAAGAAGTGGATATTGTAAAGCTGCACGTACACATCAGTTCGAGTATCATAAACATGGACTCTTTTTAGTTTTCTTTTTAATTTTCTGTAGTTTGTATTTAAATACTTTAAATTTAATTTTAATGATTAATTATTATTTTATTTGCATGTGCTCTTTAATTAATATGCTTGGCTAAATTATCTCCCAAAGGAGAGCGATGAAACCGCCATAGAAGTAATGTGCTTAATTTAATTTTAGTTAATTTTTAATTATTCATCCTGAATTAAAATATATTTTGAAATTACAATTATTATAACGTGTATTTTCTTTTTAGTACTTCAATTGTTTTAAAAATAAAGGAAGGATCTCTTGTGATCACCATAAAAGGGGATACATGTGATGCCTGTTTTTATTTACATTAGTTTTAAAGAAAGAATGATTGTGATTTTGAATTTGTTTATATAGTATGGATGAATATTAAAAATATCATTGGATACTTTTTATTTATGTCCATGGTGGTGGATTCTCTTTCCTTGGGATTTACTATTATTGATTATTTGCTTGTTTGAGTTAGTTTAGTTTCTTAGTTAAGATAATTTTAAAATCAAAATTAAAAAAGACTATTTTAATTTCAACTTATAAAATATTAGATTTCGACAAACTTTTTTATTTTTAATTGGTTAACTTGAATTTGAATCGACTCCAACTTATTTGCTATACTAATTTAATTATTTTAAATAAAAGTAGGTTTTTTTTATACATTTAAGTGCGGAATAAAATAATGACAAATTAATTTTAAAAATTCCCTTTAAGTTGAAATATGGTGTACCTCAAGATATGCATTGACCAAGGTGGACGATCTTGCAAACAGTGTTGAGTGGTGACCTACATGGATAATTCAACGGTGGACTAAGGTATAGGTTTAGGTGGACCAGTGTTAGTACAAGGTGGACTGGTTTGACCCAAGGTGGAAATTGTTGAGAATTGTTGGCTTAAACCACGCATGGAAAAAATTGTAGAACTCAACATAAGTATATAGTCATGCATGGGAAAAATTGTAGAACTCAACATGAGTATATAAGTAGGGGAGTGCTAGCATACAATAATGATGCCTTTTAAGATAAAACCTCACACCTGTGGCCTAAAGGTGTTTAAGTTGGGGACAATATCGTTACTATGTGCGTAGATCGGTAGGCCCAGTTGGTGCCCTCGGCTCGTCCCCTTGTGCTGGTGGACACAACGAATGTTACCCTCCGTTGATCACACTCATTCTTTTCTTAAAATCAACCTTAATACGAATTAGCTTTAATTAAGCACAAAGTTACATCAATCTTGAATTAGCTAGAATGGTAATTTGTGACTCCCCAAACTTGGATAGGAGGATAATCACCTTCAGGGCTGGTTAATCACAGATGCCATATGCCGACGGCGGGTAATTATAACAAATATATTAAAATTCCAACATAAACTTTTCGCTAGGACAACCATCATAGTTCATGGTCTCCCCATGATCCATCATGGATGTAGGTCGGAAAATACTCTAGAGGGGGGGGGGGGTGAATAGGGTTTTTAAAACATAGTCAGATTTGTAAATCAATTTGAAAATGTTTAATGTCTATATCAATCAAGCAATCAAGAAACAAAGTTAATTCTAATCACAATGAATAAGTAGCACAATATAATAGAGCAAGAGATAGAAAGATTAAACCGATAGAAGTCAAAGACCTTTTGTCCACGCGGTTCGGCTTGTTAGCCCCTACTTCTGCGCTCGGTTAGTTCCCCGAGAATTTTTACTATAACCGATCTTCTTCCGGGTGAAAATCAAACCACTACAAGTATTCAAACTCTTACAAATGTTCCTACCTCACAAAACTCAACACACGAAATACCTCTTACTTTTCTAAGAGAGAAACCTCTCTTGAATTTAGAAGAATGAGTTTTTGGTGATACACACCAAAGTAAAATAACACTCAAGTGTATGAAGAATACAAATTAAGCTCACATTAGAGGTTATCAAGTTTGATCAAGAATGATAGCTCAAGAAATGATAATTTGATTAAGTGAAGACTTTGACTTTTTAAGTAAAAACTCTCAAGAATAATTTTTGGCAATAGATGATATTTAAAGCTAGTAAGAGTGCCCAAAAAGTGTTTTAGAAGTCATATACATAGTTTGGGAAACAATATGGCCGTTTGGGGTGGTTGAAGGTGGTTGAAGCACAAAACTAATCTTGCATGAAATCTCCAACGGCTATATTTTCTTAAGAGAGTCGACTCCCCTGGTGTTCATGTAGTCGACTACGTGAAGTAGTCGACTCCCAGGACAGTGATGTAGTCGACTACATTTCTCTGGAGTAGGGTGGTTTTGTGTAATTTTTTAACTTTTGTATTTTGACTTCAAAATTGATTCTAATGCTTGGTGAATGTCAAAAATAGGTTTCTAAGACTTCTAATATAGTTTTTGTATCAAAAATCATTCATATGAATTTATAATGAATTTTTCAAGATGACTAGTTTTCGGTAAAAAGCTTTTTCAAAGAGAAAACTAGTTTCAATCAATTTATTTTTGTATATTGAGCTTTATCATCAATTGGAGCAAACTAATCTAGAGAAGAAGAGAGAAATTCGTGAAAGCTGTGTGTGTTTTTGTTGTGTGGAATGTTTCAAGGACCACCTATTTATACATGGGGGAGGAACTATTAGCATAATTACACGCACAATTTAACTCAAAACCGTTTTATGGGTTAAATGCAATAATTAATTCAAACGTTTTGAATTTTAAATCTTTCGATTAAAAGAAATTCAAATAAAAAAATGGTTGTCATTGAAGAGATTAAATGGAAAGGAAGAAAAATAAACTTGCTCTAAGTGCAAAACTTGACCCCACGCAATTCATTTTCAGAGCAATATTCGTGTCCACATGTGTGGGCGCACACAAGCCAAGTTTTTGTCAGGCCAAATTCGGTCCATGATTTGTATCTCTTTGCACCTGGGTGCACGAGAGAGAGCCTTATTTTTCTTAGAACTTATGAGTTAGTGAAAGGTAATCTTTTATAAACTATAACTTTTTTCACAAAAATTTAATGTGGGACTTAACACTTCCTATTCCATTTTCAATTTCAAGTAGCTCACTTTGGGTAATAATTTCTCATTCATCCCATATTTGTTTTGAGCAAGCAAAAATACGATCACGATGCACTCACGGAAGAGAACACGAATTTATAATTTTCTTTCACAACCGAGTGTGAAATCCCGTTTTAAAATTTCCCTCAAAATGGTTCAAAAATTGACTTTTAAAACCCATTTTTCCAACACTCACTATATCCATCAAAATACAGTTTATATCATCTTTTAACAAATCATAAACTGAATTCAACAAATCATAACAAGAATCCAATCTTATTTTTGGTAGATTCAATTGGCATGAATACATGCAAAAAAATCAATTAAATATACTCATCCTCAACTCTAGATAATAATATAGCCTAATATACTTGTAATTGAAACACAATAAATAATTAAAAAATACATAAATAAATAAAGTACTTTCTTCGATAAGCGTAAATTAATTGAAGAAGAAAAATACTAATTTTAAATTAATTATGATACTCCACAAGCATCTAATTATTAATCAATAATAAAAACCCAAGAAGAAAAGAAGAGTATCGGCGGAAGAAAAAGAAAACAAAAACAGAAAATAATACTGCTCTCTCGATAATCGTGCCTAGCACGAAGAATGACATAAAAGTTTGAGGCTAGGTTGCTCTTGCTTTATAACGGAGATGATGGCTTTGACTTTATTTAAATGGGCTGGGCAATTAATTAATTATGAGCTTGGACTTGGCTTATGGGCTTGGATTGTTGGCCTTTATTTAATTAAGTTGGTTGCAAGACTTGATTTAATTAACTTCTTTGGTGAGCTTGGGAGCTAGATAGTAGGTTGGGCGAGTGGGTTTGGTTCATTACTTAAAAAAAAAATTCATCTTCATTAAATCAATACATTCTTGCTGAAATTAATTCCTTTGGCACACCGATCGTATTTTGATCATAATTTTCTACTAAAAAACTCCGATTAATACAATATTTTCATCTACGCGTAGCAAACTTAAAGATCTAAAACTATTGTCTTTGGAGTTTTTTTCAAATTCTTTACGGATCAGTACCAGAATTTTCTTAAATAGAGGCGTTGCGCGCGACAAATCTTTTCATCATTCGAAAACTTCTCGAATTGATTCAAATGACTTTTTCTTGACTTGGGATTGCTTTATTAGCTTATATTAGACACTTTTGTTCACTCCATTTGTGTTAGGGCTTACGATTTGCTTCTAATTCACTTCTTGAACCCAATTTAACTTCGACTTTGATTGGCAACGACTAACTTAGAGGAATTTGCTCCCGGCTTTGTTCAAAAGCCAAACTTCTTTCATTTAATTCCAAACACCAGAAAATCACTAAAAACACAGCAAATAAAAATAATATACGCTCTCCAAAATATAAATTAGTGGGCTACAAAATACCAATTTTTTTGGCACATCAAAGTTACGGCTTCCTAAAAATCTCCAAAATTCATAAATCACGTAAAATCAAATGCACGCAATCGGCGTATTGATTCAATTCGGACCACCTGAATTGTGAAACGATTATTTGTGCAGACTTAATTAATCTACTAGTCAAAACGAAGTTTATTATTTTAAACAAGATTAAGGCGATGATTAACATGAAAAATTAAATTAAGGATATTACGAATCTTTCTCTTTAATTATACATAGGCCACAAATTAAAAACTAAAAATTTTAACTTTTAATGGTGTAATTAATACATTAATTTTGTAGTTTTGAGTATGGGTAAGGACTGATTGGTCCTTTAATAACAAATTATCATCATTAAAATATTGGGAGATCTTTTTATGTTGCAAAAATTTATTGTTAAAGGTCCGGTCCATATACATACGGTATGCACTAGATCCATGTTATAAATTTTAAGATGACAAATAAACCATAGACCTAGGAATTAATTTGGTTAAAATTGGTGTTTTAAAAATAACTAAGTCAAAGTGAATCTATAAATGTAAATTTAGTTATAATGCAATAAAATGGGAACATTATCTCCCTGATAGCGATGGGTGCCCTAACTCTGTATATCAACATATATGGGTGTTTTGTGCACATAAAACATACTTATATCTATATATATAACGATCTTTTACGGTGTACAATTGAATGATAAAGTTATTAAAATAAACACACATTTAAACAAATAAAAAGTACATGAACTTGTATTAAAATTGAGACTCCATTAGGGTTATTATGGTTAGAGAAACTAATTTGATTATTTTTGTACTTGAATATTTTGATTAGCAGTAAAATTATTGTCACTAAATATTCTTTTTAGTTAGTTATATAAGATTTAATAAACTCTCTCAGTTAAGAAGGTGAGTTGAATATTCTTTGTAAAAGTTGCCCCCGGGGGGGGGGGGGGGGGGGGGGGTGCGGCGTGTATCTTGTTAGAAAACAGAGAAAGAAGAAGTGAGAAATCATGTATTAAATTAAACGATTAAACAATGAGAGCATTATTGTTACTCTGACAACCCAGCAAATAAACGCAACATATATGTCAACATATTTAAATGAAGGGCGAAGATATAAGCATTCTCGATATTTTTTAAAAATACTTATATTTTTTATTCAGTTATTAATAATTAAATAAGATATATATTATTTAGAGACAATTGGGCACAAGGGCTCATTCTAATAATAACAAAATTATATATGACACTTACAAATTAGCCATGTAAATTAAGGATATTGTACAAAAAATACACTAACACCCTTTTTTTATAACCTCTCTTCTTCTTTGTATCATAATGATGTAATGTTAAGGAAGACTTTTGTTTTGAAGGAAAAGAATGGTAGTGTTCATATTGGAAGCAGCACCGCTGTAAACCCCAGAGGGAAATTAAGAGAGAGAGAGAGAGAGAGAGAGAGAGAGAGAGAGAGAGAGAGAGGGTTTATTCAAGCTTGCATAACTTAATTAGTTAGGCTGGTATAAAGAAGATCGAGAAGTTTAATATTGATAGATAGATAGATAGACAGATAGAAGGATGGGTTTGTTGATCGAATTAGTACTGGATGAGCTTGTGGCGGAAGAAGCTGATGATTATGATCTCAGTGATATGGGAAGTATGGGAACACCTGCTGCTCACACCCATCATAAACTGAATGAAACAGACACAAAATTAATTAATTAATTAAGATCAAACATGAAACAAAGAAAGAGATAAAAAAAGAGAGAGATTTGGATGGATTCAAAGTAGGTGATAAAGGAGGCGTTGGATTGGCAACGGCCGGTTAAGGGATCGCCCATTAGAAAGTTGGCTTTAGAGAGAAGGAAGAGTTTTTGTTTCCTCTTTTTTATTCCGGAGGAAGAAGACCTTTGATGATGGATGTGATTATTTTTTTTAGCACCAATGGTGCTAAATCTGTTTTAGCACCAATACAAAACAGAGAACAAAAAAAATTCATGGTGCTAAAATTAGTTTAACACCCAATTCAATTATACATATCATGGTGCTAAATGCATCTAGCAACTAGAAGGTGCTAAATGCATTTAGCACCCCTGGACAGCCACCAGAAGGTGCTAAATGTATTTAGCACCCCTGAACAGCCACCAGAAGGTGCTAAATGTATTTAGCACCACAATCAGAAGGTGCTAAATGCATTTAGCACCCCCTGGACAGCCACCAGAAGGTACTAAATGCATTTAGCACCACAACCAGAAGGTGTTAAATACATTTAGCACCCCCTGGACAGCAACCAGAAGGTGCTAAATGCATTTAGCACCCCCTGGACAGCCACCAGAAGGTGCTAAATGCATTTAGCATCACCTGAACAGCCACCAGAAGGTGCTAAATGCATTTAGCACCTTCTGAACAACAACCATAATATAGCACCACTTGGACAACAAACTAGAAGGTGCTAAAATCATTTTAGCACCATTACAAAACAGAGAACAACAAAATTGATGAGATCAACATTTACTTAATTTATTTAGGTATATATATAGGGATCGACATAGAGTTCGTAAAAAAAATAAATAAGAGCTACGATCATATTTTTTTTCAAATCCCGCTGGGCTGTCGAAATTGGTTGATTTTGATAGCAAAACGACCTCTGATCGTCTTAATTTTTCACGCAATTATAGTAACTTTGTCTTTCGAACAACATATTCAAAAATTAGCCAAATCCAACGGTTTGATCAAAAGTTATATATGTTTTACGATTGCATTTGTCTAAGAAACAAAAAACAGAGAGATGAGAACGGTGCTCCAGGGAAAACCAAAAAGATTAAATCAACCACTGGTATAATGATGAAAAATTGGGAAATAAAGAGAGAAAGAGAAAAGAAATGAGAAAGAAATATATTTTCTTTAATGTAGATATGGAAGAAGGGTTCTTCCTTTAGTCAAGACTCAAATTTTTTTCTTTCTTTCTTGTTCACTGTGTATGTTGTTGTCTCCACACTCAAAACGAGAATACTGTTCATGGAAAGGATTATAAGATGATTATTTTAGGGGTATGTTTGTCCATTAACACTTATCATTTTCCTTAAAATGAATTAATATTATGAAAAGTGTCCTTATTATAAAACCAAATTATGAAATTGGTACTACTTCCCTTTGTTAAATATGAGTCCGCCCTTAGAGTTATAAAACATTACGAAGCGAGATCCTATAACCCATTATCTCTATTATTTAGTTGTAAATGATTAAGTTTATATTTAATAATGCCATACTCGATTATCAAAAATTTAATATATAAATTTATACTCGACTTTTAAAATTGAGTAATAAACATCTTACTCAATTATAAAAGAAGGAATGAAAGTAGAACTCTTACTAAGTGTTTTTAGGTACCAATATCTCTACTCTTAAATGAAAAGTATAATTTAATAAATACATTTAAAATCACACTTTATAAAATAATCTTATTACGCACACAAACAAGAGGGTTTTTTTTGTCTAACTAAACCACTTTTCCAAATAAATAGCCAAATTAAGCCACTTTTGAAGTTATTAGCTAAAATAGTACATTTTCAAAAATAGTGATTTGGAATAATTATTTTTGTTGATAAATAGGGAGATTAAATAACTATTTTATTTTTTTTATGAAATATTGAAAAATAATAATTTAATCTCACTGTTTATTAATAAAAATAGTGATTTTAAATCACGTTTTTATCTTTCAAATCACGTTTTAAAATAGTGATATTTTTAAAGTTTTCTAGTTTAATTAATAACTTAAAGAATAAATTAAATAGATAAATTTATTTAAAAAGTGGTTTATTTAAGAAAAAAAACTCCACAAACTGGGCAGTGCTCACACATTCATATGCCGAAACAGTCCACTCTGGTGAAGATAATGTTTACACGTTGCGCACAGATCCATATGCCGAGACTGCTAGGAGTCGTGGCGCACATTTCCATATGCCGAAACAGCTAAAGATTGATTGAACCATAAATATCTAAATTCTCTTATGGACAAGTAGTAAATCTTACGTTGATTGAATAACTCAATATGATTGTAAAGACTACAAATACTAATCTCGATTATATCCTACGAGAAGTAAATAGGCTTACATATGTTTTTGTAAAGATGGACGCGAAACAAAATTAAAAAGCCGTAAGAATATTAGTCCCTTTAAATGAAATTTTAGAAGAAATGATGTGTGACTTTTGTGGTGTGGCCTATGGCCGAGACACTTAGGCCTCGTTTGATTCAGGTATTAGAATCAGTGGGATTAATAATACCAGTATTAATAGTACTGGACTATTAATCATGGTATTAATTTAATACTAATACCCTGTTTGATTCATGTAGTATTAATACTGGGATATCTCATGCTAATATTAATACCATGTTTGGTTCTGTAACTTGTATACGGAATTATATTTTGGACTAACAAATTTTTTTTTTAAAAAAAATTTAAAGTTTTTTTTTTTTTAAAAAAATATTTTAAAATAAAATAAATTTTTTTTTTTAAAAAAAAGTTCAAAAAAAATTGAATTTTTTTTTAAATAATAATAATATAGTAGTAGTAGTGGCATTTATGAAAATATATGATTCATTTTTATTAATCCTGGATAAACAATACCACATCCCCCTGGTATTAAATTATAGCACAAAGAGTGGTATTAAGTTAGTACCGGTATTAGTAATCCCAGCACATTTGTGCGAATCAAACAAGGTATTATAAAAAAAGTGGTATTAATAATCCCATCCCACTTTTTAATACCCGAATCAAACGAGGCCTTAGTTTATTTTTCTTTTTGGGTTTTATGTTTCGGTTTTCTCCTTTCTTTCAAACACCAAAAAGAAAATTTGAATAACTCAATATAAAATATAATACTAGTCTATTTATCTAACAAATCCTTATTAAAGTATAACTTGAAACAAATAAAGAAAAAATAGGTTTTAAGTATTTTTTTCATAATTATATTTAAGTCAATGATATATTTTTATTCCATATTAGATAAAGTATTTTTTTAATAACTTGTTTTAGATTTATAAAAAAAAATTTAATTTTTGTTCGACAAAAGGATACACTTTGAATAAAATATAATACTAGTCTATTTATCTAACAAATCCTTATTAAAGGATAACTTGAAACAAATAAAGAAAAAATAGGTTTTAAGTACTCTGTTTATAATTATATTTAAGTCAATGATATATTTTTATTCCATATTAGATAAAGTATTTTTTTAATAACTTGTTTTAGATTTATAAAAAAAAATTTAATTTTTGTTCAATGAAAGGATACACTTCTCTTTTTTAAATGGTCAACTATACTTTTATTAAATTTTTTTTATTAATCTGACCAACTACATCCGCTGCTTATAATTAATCTGACCAACTATACTTCTCTTTAATTTTTTAAGTACTCTGTTTATAATTATATTTGGTCAAACCGGTACGCATGAGGTTCATCAGGTTATGTTAAGTGGCTTACTAGTATGGATCAATTAAGGGTTGTATCGGTACGAGGTATCGATGGGGCCCAAACCCGTTATTTTATTTTTCTCACCTGTAGAAATAAATAGGTCTTATTCTATTTTTTGTACAACTTGGATCAGAGTGTAGAGAGAAAAAAACTAGGGCTTTGGGATCTTACCAGTGAGATTTATCGTGAGGATTTCCTAGCTAAATTTTAACTAGGGTTTAAGAGGGTTAGATCAATTTAAGGTTTGTTCCATTGATCGGTGAGAGGGATTGAGTGTTGAATTCCGAATTTCTCTTCATCAATAAAGTTCTCCCATTTCACATTAAAGACCTGGTTTGGGTACCCACGTTACGTCTTGGTGTTTTTGTTGTTTCTCTTGCTAGTTGATTATCGTCTACTTTATTGTTTATTCATAGCCACACACACACACACACACATATATATTGTGTTTATGGATTTCTTAGTTGATTGATCTTATTGCTAGTCGAAATTTTACTCGCTTAGTGTTCGTGGGAACTACCTAAAAGGGTTTCTCGGGTTATAATTATAGTTCGGGGTCTAGGTCAATTGCCCCCATTTTCATAACAAGTGGTATTAGAGTGATCATAGTGTTTGTTACTAGTTCAGTATTAAGGTTTGGTTACTCGGTTGTTAGGGTTTTTAGGCCAGGTGTTTGTTTAATGGCCAAAGAGACGAAATCCATAATAATAGTTATATGTTCTGATTCAACTAGAATGTGGCAACCCTATGTAGGGGTAGGTAGAACTATGGAGGTTAATGTGGGTGGCCGAAATCTGACCAAGCCCAAATAAGATAGAATCGGTGACCCAATTTGGTAAAGTATATAACCAGATTCAACAAAGGTGGTGAAGATGAACAGTAAATTTACAGTAATGAAGATATAATTTAGTTTGTGGGGTAGGTTCCTCCAGCGGATTTATACCCAATTTGGTAGTACGTCCTCCCGGTGTGTGATTTTATTTTTCACTAAGCTCTAATGGCCTGAAAATGGATGTTTACAACAATGGTGATTAAGCTTTTAGAGAGAAAGAGAGAGTATGTGGGAGTGAGTGTTGTGTAATAAAGGTTGGGATCTCTTAGCTGTTGGTTTTCCTGTCTTATTTATATGTATATGATAGGGTTACATTAGAGTTTGGTGTGCTAAGAAATTACTATAAAGGATAAGCTTGATCATTACTCCAAGATTACAGGTGTTCATAATCTTGTTCACACTGATTGAAGTGGTTACTTTATATTGTTTATCCTCCAACTCAGCTACCTCGTGTCCTCAATCCAATGGTTGATGATCAGCTTACATCCCTGTGATCCGAGTAATATTGAGTCTGATGATTAGTCCGTATGAAGGCCATTCCCACTAACTTGAGGGCCCTGTCCATAGACCGGCCCATTGATTAAGTACTGGGTTTGGCCTTAGCCGAAGCCCATGTCCAAAATTATTCCCCCACAATTGCCTTCAAGCATCTGAGTTTGGCCTACAGGTTAAAATTAGGTTCTTGGTTTCAAAAAAGAACATTGATCAGCCAATTTACTTTACTTTCACACTAGTCTTCGTCCAATGATCATCTAGATCAAGAGGATAGAACATGTATCATGTGTCTTCTACGATAAGTTTTGTGGTTCATAGTTGTCTATTCATTAGGCCAGTTGTCCACCATCTCATTAGTTGGTCGTGCATTTGAAAAATAGGAGGAATGTTTTAGTGGTGCCTGCACATTAAATGTTTTTCTATCATTAATTGCTTGTTTCCAATCTGGTAGGGGATTGTAGAGAAATAGCAAGAAGCCATATAATCTCATCCAAAAACCCTTCGTTCTTATCTGTGCACCTTTCCATAGGTAAATCCTTGCAACATTGCCTCGCAGTCAGAAGTTTCGTCCAAATTCACCAAAATCCAACCTTGTCCTGAAACTTCACTCGCTTTTTTATCATTCTCCGATACCTGATTCTTCTTTTCTGCCAGAGGTTTCATATATCAGGTAAGTCTCTAGAATCATCTCTTTAAGTTTTTCCCCTTTTCCCCTTACGATGAGGTTATCAATTTCAATATTTGGCAAAGGCGAATACCAGGGGTACTTGTGCAATTAAATTCATACGTCGCATTATTTGGACTGGAAAAGAAACTGCAATATATATATGAGGACCAATAAAATAAAATTAACCGGGGTCAACAATACTAAGGATATCCATGATGAAGCCTCTCGTGCAGCGGATCCGCCGCCTGGTCCTATTTTCCCACAAACCGAGGATGGCACCTTAACCCTTGAACACCTCTACCATTTAATCCAAGATCTGACCCAGTCTATAGCCATCATGAAAGATCACTAAGTGGCTACCCAAGCCCATCTTGAGCTCTAATCACTGTCAAAACACCTGCTCAACCAAACCAATTCAATCCAAATCCATACCCAACCGAAGGCAACCAAACTCAAGACCCAGTAGCTCCACTTAACACTCGCCTCCCAGTTCATATCAACATCAACCACCCACTTCCTGTGGCCCTTGCCAACATCATTGTACCACCGGCGCAAGATCCCAAAACAGCCTGGTTGAACCCTAACTAGCCCCTTCAAAACCATAATCCTCAAGCCATCCTTGATGTAAATCATAACAGCTCCTCGAAGATTAGCCTCACCATCACCGTTTACATACACTGAGGGTGCAGAGGATATATGCACTGAGGGTGTCGACAAGAAGACCCGAACAGCCTCACCATCATCGTTCACACATATTGAGGGTGCCAAGGGTACATATACTGAGGGTATTGACAAGAAGACCCGAACAGCCTCACCATCATCGTTCGCATACACTGAGGGTGGAAAGGGTATATGCACTGAGGGTTTTGACAAGAAGACCAAAACAGCTCCCTGAAGGTTAGCCTCACCATCATCATTTGCATACACTGAGGGTGCAAAGGGTATATGCACTGAAGGTTTCAACAAGAAGACCCGAACAGGCTCCATGAAGGCTAGCCTCACAATCATCGTTCGCATACACTAAGGGTGCAAAGGGTATATGCACTAAGGGTTTCGACAAGAAGGCCAGAACAGCTCCCCGAAGACTAGCCTCACCATCATCATTCACACATATTGAGGGTGGCGAGGGTACATCTACTGAGGGTATCGACAAAAAGACCCAAACAACTCCCCTAAGACTACCATCTCCATTTATCATTTGGGCTGAGGGTGGCTTAACCCATACCATCACAACCCCATGGTCGTCCTATCAGCAGAATCAGAAATTCTACCTCTGAAGAATATCTGTAAGCCTCCTGAGATTGAGGTTAAGAACAAAAAGCAGTAACGCACACGGACTCGAAGAAGATAGCAACTTGTCAAAGATGGAAGCATGACGCAAGATCAGCAGAATCTCAAGTCAGCATCACTCCATTTCTCTTATCACCTTACGCTCACTCACTGATTGACCGAAAATCAATATTTGTGTTTTTACTGTTGCTATGTTCTCGGAAAATTGTCGGTCTTGCGTGCATGCATCTGTACTTAGATAATTTCAAGTAGCGTAAGATACTTCATAAATCAGGCAACTCAAGATTCAAAACCTTTTTCAAAATCAAGTTTTTAAAATGATGGTGCGGTGATTTAAGAAGTATGCGAATACGTGAAATGTAGGGAAACATGGCATAAGCATTTGCATAGTGCACACACATGAACACTTGCATAAGTGTACCGCACACCAGTCTAAGAATACATAGGCACTAAGCTTCATGGCCTACCAGACAGGCTTCACCACTGCGTCCTGGTATATACCTCGATGATTAGTCACACCACCATCAACGACCAAATCGTCATGATGAGATCGCATGTCCTCCCAGAGAGGCGAATCACTTCACAAAGTCTCCCAGAAAGGCGAATAACTTCACAAGCCCTCTTAGAGAGGCAAGTCACTTCATAAGCCTTCACAGAGAGTCAAATCACTTCACAAGCTATCCTAGAGATGCGAATCACTTCATAAAATCTCCCAGAGAGGCGAATCAAATCTCAAGCCCTTTGTACAGGCACCAATCCAATCCTAAGCCCTTCCTACAGGCACCAATCCAAGCGCTTCCTACAGGCCAATCCAAAGCCCTTTCCACAGGCACCAATCCAACTCAAGCCCTTTGTACAGGCACCAATCCAATCCTAAGCCCTTCCTACAGGCACCAATCCAATCCTAAGCCCTTCCTACAGGCACCAATCCAAGCACTTCCTACACGCCAATCCAAAGCCCTTTCCACGGGCACTATTCCAAAGCCCTTTCCACAGGCACCAATCCAACCCAAGCCCTTTCTACAAGCACCATTCCAAAACCCTTCCTATAGACACCAATCCAATCCAAGCCCTTCATACAGGTAAACTCAAGCCTTCTCTAAAACCAAAAAGCCCCTTTTGAGAGGATATCAGAGAAAGATAGAGAGAAAGACTGGAATGAGAAAATTTCGTAAAAAACACTGGGAACAAGCCCCTATAAAAGGGACTTTTGGCCTAGCTTCTCATCGCCTAAGAAATCTTCAAGATATGCTCCTAAAGGTTCTCAGACCGAAAATCACAAACACAGCACGACGATGTCAAATGCGAACTTCCAAAGTAAACATTCTCAAAATCGCAGGGACGATGATGCTCAGAAAACCTGACAAAATGAGAGAAAACAAAGTGGGTACAAGAAAAAATTGAAAGAGTAGAAAAGAGGAAAAATCCCACAGTGCCAAAAGAAAAGAATATTGAAAAAACAGAAAAGAAAAAAAGATGGCAGCGAGAGCCACACCAAGAGTGACAGCTAGGCTAAAAAGGCCAGGGCTACGTCTTGGGTGAGGAAGGCTGCTGACCTTGCAAAAAAAAAAAAGCTGCATCAAAAAACTTTCAATCAATCAAGGAGGAATAAGGGCATCGAAAAACAAAAAATGATGCAGGCACAAAAAATTCTCCTCTCGCGAAGTCAGGAAACAATAAGCAGAATCCATCCTAGTGACAAGAAAAAAAATGCCACGGAAGCTGAGCAAGAGGCAAAGTCCAAAATTCATGCACGAGGTTCGAGAACAGAGAGAACGTAAGTCGATCATTTCTCAAGAAGAAAGAGGCCAGCCAAAAGTACTTCTTTTCAAAAAAAAAAAGAAAAAAAAAGAAAAAAAGAAAAGAAAAAAAAGATCACACCAGAACTCTTTCTCAATGTCTTCTCAGAGACTCTCACCTTCTCAGCATCAACCCTCAGCCATTATCCTAGCCAGTAAAAATTCTCATTTTCGTAGCAAATCATCAATCCGCACATCAACTATTATCCAAGCCAGTAGGAGTTCTCATATCCTCAGCAGAGCATCAACCCTTAGCCATTATCCTAGCCAGTAGGAATTCTCATTTTCGTAACAAATCATCAATCCGCACATCAACCATTATCCAAGCCAGTAGGAGTTCTCATATCCTCAGCAGAGCATCAACCCTCAGCCATTATCCTAGCCAGCAGGAATTCTCATTTTCGTAGCAGATCATCAATCCGCACATTAACCATTATCCAAGCCAGTAGGAGTTCTCATATCCTCAGCAGATCATCAACTCTCAGCCTTTATCCTATCCAGTAGGAATTCTTATCTCCTCAATAGGCCATCAATCTTCATACCATCAATTCTTAGCCAGCATACAATCAATTATCAAATCCCCAGCAAACATACACCAAACAGTCCGTTAAAGTAGGGGCTCACCCTCTACACGGTTCACACAGTCCGTTAAAGCATGGGCTCACCCTTTACACGGTTCACAGGTCCGTTAAAATAGGGGTTCACCCTCTACACGGTTCACAAGCAAGGTTCACACAGTCCGTTAATGCAGGGGCTCACCCTCTACACGGTTCACAAGTCCGTTAAAGCAGGGGCTCACCCTTTACACGGTTCACAAGCATAGTTCACAAGTCCGTTAAAGTAGGGGCTCACCCTCTACATGGTTCACAAGCATGGTTCACATAGTCCAGTTCACAGTCCGTTACAGCAGGGGCTCACCCTCTACACAGTTCATAAGTCCGTTAAAGCAGGGGCTCACCCTTTACAAGGTTTCCAATCCCGTTAAAGCAGGGGATCGCCCTCTACACGGTAACCAATCCCGTTAAAGCAGGGGATCACCCTCTACACAGTTCTCAATCTCGTTAAAGCAGGGGCTCACCCTTTACACGGTTCCCAATCCCGTTAAGGCAGGGGCTCACCCTCTACACGGTTCCCAAATCCCGTTAAGGCAGGGGCTCACCCTCTACACGATTCTCAAATCCCGTTAACGCAGGGGCTCACCCTCTACACGGTTCCCAATCCTGTTAAGGCAGGGGCTCACCCTCTACACGGTTCTCAAATCCCGTTAAGGCAGGGGCTCACCCTTTACACGGTTCCCAATCCCGTTAAGGTAGGGGCTCACCCTCTAAACGGTTCTTAAATCCCGTTAAGGCAGGGGCTCACCTTCTACACGGTTCCCAATCCCGTTAAGGCAGGGGCTCACCCTCTACACAGTTCATGAAGGGGCTCAACCTCTACACGGTTCTCAAATCCCGTTAAGGCAGGGGCTCACCCTCTACATGGTTCCTAATCTTGTTAAGGCAGGGGCTCACCCTCTACACGGTTCTCAAATCCCGTTAAGGCAGGGGCTCACCCTTTACACGGTTCCCAATCCCGTTAAGGCAGGGGCTCACCCTCTAAACGGTTCTTAAATCCCGTTAAAGCAGGGGCTCACCCTCTACACGGTTCCCAATCCCGTTAAGGCAAAGGCTCACCCTCTACACAGTTCAGGAAGGGGCTCACCCTCTACATGGTTTTTAAATCCCGTTAAGGCAGGGGCTCACCCTCTACACGGTTCCCAATCCCGTTAAGGCAGGGGCTCACCCTCTACACGGTTCCCAATCCTGTTAAGGCAGGGGCTCAACCTCTACACGGTTCTCAAATCCCATTAAGGCAGGGGCTCACCCTCTACACGGTTCTCAAATTCCGTTAAGGCAGGGGCTCACCCTCTACACTGTTTCCAATCCCGTTAAGGCAAGGGCTCACCCTCTACACGATTCTCTAATCCCGTTAAGGTAGGGGCTCACCCTCTACACGATTCTCTAATCCCGTTAAGGTAGGGGCTCACCCTCTACACGGTTCTTAATCCCGTTAAGGCAGGGGCTCACCCTCTACACGGTTCTCAATCCCGTTAAGGCAGGGCTCACCCTCTACACGGTTACCCAATTCCGTTAAAGCAGGGGCTCACCCTCTACACGGTTCCCAATCCCGTTAAGGCAGGGGCTCACCCTCTACACGGTTTCCAAATTCCGTTAAGGCAGGGGCTCACCCTCTACACGGTTCCCAATCCCGTTAAGGCAGGGGCTCACCCCCTACACAGTTTCAAATCCCGTTAAAGTAGGGGCTCACCCTCTACACGGTTTCTAATCCTGTTAAATCAGGGGTTCACCCTCTACGCAGCTAGCACACTTCGCTAAAGCAGGAGGCTCACCCCTCTACGTGGATCACACATCACAGTAAGGCACACGACATGTACAAAAATCGCCCATCCATCCCAAAAAGAGAGATAAGCACCATCGCATGGCAACATTTGCATTGCATTGTTTTCAAAATATCATTTGTAATTCATGCGAGTGCCGCAAAATGATGCGTTCTATTTATCGTCCTCGTTTCTTTGCTTCACAAAGAACCCAGGCCGAGAGGGTCTGTGAACACCTCATTTTGTGACCCCCGCAAGAATTCTGATTTTCAAAGAAATGAACACGCATGCATGCACGAGCATTTTTGGATGCACAAAAACTATGTACATGTGATACAGGTCAAAGAAGAAAGCCGAAAGGACCCCGGATGAGGAGTTACAGAATTATCGAAAATTGTCAGAATTGAAAACCGTCAAAACTCCTGGAAACTTGTGAAAGGAGAGTTACGCATTTTGGATCATCCTCAAACTTTGAGAGTTGTTAGACATTATCAAAAGGAGTAGCATACTCGAAAATCAGCTCAATCTGACAGTCGAATCTCCGAAAATTCAGAAAATCATGAGTTTGATTCGGGTGATCAAATGGAGGTCTTCTCGAAGTTAAAATGGTTTGAAATTTGGTAAGTGGATAGGCCTTATTGTGGGGAAGAACATATTCAAAATTCAGCTTTGTCGGACATGGGATCATCAAGAATCAATTTGTCTATCGTGCAATTTTAGTCGAAATGTCCTTCGTAGCAAATTAAAATAAATAGCGGCCTTACCGAATTCTGATCGACCTCAAATTTGGACACAAGCTAGAAAAAATTTAAAGGGAAAACATACAAAACAAAAGCATAATCCAACGGTTGGAAGCTCAATTGTCGAGATTGTTGTAGGCAAGTATATTTCCTACGCGGGAATAAACTCTTTGTACCAAGCTAAGGAGACCGAGTCCTTCCCGAACTCCGATCGTCTCCAATTTTTTAAAAAGTCTAGAAGACTTATATTGGCAATACATATCCAAAATTAAGCATGATCCAACGGTTAGCACCTGACTTGTCGTGCAAACAAGGGACCTTGTCTATAACAAGTACCTTTCCTACATGGACACAAACTCTTCGTACCAATCAGAACGAAAGGGAACCTTCCCGAAATCTTATCGACCTGAAATTTTTACACATTCTAGAAGATTCCTATTTACAACACATATCCAAAAATCAGGATGATCCAACGGTGGGAAGGCTTTGCGATAATTTCCAAGATTCCTAGTTGCAATCTCTTTTCTTGCTCTCCAAGTATTTTCTTCAACTATAAATAGACCCCCCCTCCATTCATTATTTTCATCAACAATCAAGGGAATTTTGTGGTACACACCAAGAGATCCTTATTCTCTCCCCCCAAGGAGGCTCGGGTATAATTTTCTCTCTCTTCTTTTATTTATTCGTCAGTTTTATAATTTATATTCTTGTCTGCATAATTTCTATCACTTAATAGCTTTTCAAAACCCTTTTTCAAATTATTTTTCAAAATCAAAGGCGTATAATAAACCCTAATCCAATTTCAAAATAGTATTATTACTTTCTTACTTTTTCAAAAGTCCGGATTAGCAGTATTGTTATACGAAGGAATCGATAATCGCTATATATCCAATCTAACTCATTGATTGCGGTGTGTATGTGATAAATACTCGATTATGAGAGCACTACTGCCATCTATACTGGTTTAATCAATAGACTATGGTACACGATCGGTCAAGTCACCTCATATCATATCGAGTATAAGATTCCACATTGAATCAGTTTTCGAAAAGCCCAATACTTTACAAAATCACTTGTTTCATTGCATTTATTATTCTCAAATTCTCTTTTTTTTTTCAAATCACACACACACTTATTTTTAAATCATGGGCGAACTAGGAAACACATCGTTTTCATCCTAATCCCAAAATCCCGATTTCTAAGGCAAGTACGAAAAGTTGTAAAGTAATAACAATAGCATGCAAGAACTGAATTATAACACACGCATATCCTACTCAAGAGACCGAAAGGGCGAATTGGGTGCCTAACACCTTCCCGATTCATAACTTAATCCCCGAACCTTCGAATCAACTGGTTTCGCATACATCGTGTATAAGAAGATATTTAGTCCATAAATACGTCTCTTTTACATAAACCTTTTTGTTTGTTTAGTAAAACAAACTGGCGACTCTTATTCTTTTCAAAACCGATTTCCAAAGCAATAAACGGAATCGCCGCCCACAAGGACCCCAGGGCGTCGAGAACTCGGGTTCTCACATAAACCCATTGAGAAACTTTCCATATATTTCAATCCCACTCCATGTTTTAGTGATGTTGAAGAAGCTCGATCTATCACCACTCTTCGTAATGGAAAACTCATTTAAAAAGATACTCCAGTGACCTTTCCAGAACTTATGAAAAGTCATTTCATTCTAAATTCTAATGATGATCTTCCAAAAGATGTTGAGTTGATGCTATTCCAAAATCTCAAATTCTTTCTTATTTATCTTCAAAGATTGGAGAAACCTTAGAAGGGAGATAGAAACCAGGATATGCATGATACATTTAAGAAAGTCAAGATAAACACCCCGTTGTTGAACCGTATCAAGCAAGTTCCATCATATGATAAGTTTCTCAAAGACTTATGCACTGTGAAAATGAGAGTTTTAGTTCAAAAGAATTCTTTTTACCCAATCAAGTGAGTTCCGTTATCCAATATAACATGCCAGCAAAATACAAGGATCATAGTTGTCCTACCATTTCTTGTATCACTGATGATTAAAGAATTAAGCATGCTTTGCTAGATTTAGGTTTAAGTGTGAATTTACTTCCTTTTTCAGTATACCAACAATTAGATCTAGGTGAGCCTAAACCCTACCAAGATCATAGTTCAGTTAGCTGACCGCTCTATCAAGGTTCCTAAAGGAGTGATTAAGGACATATTGGTTAAGGTTGACAATTTCATCTATCCGGTCGACTTTGTTGTTTTGGATACTCAGCCTATGACTAATATTTTTACTTAAATTCCTATTATTTTGGTTTATCCATTCTTAGGTACTCCAAATGCCCTCATCAATTGTAGGAATGGCATGATGTAGCTAACTTTTGGGAACATGAAGCTTGAACTCAATATTATCTTCATTTGTACGAAGCCTAATCGAGATTGTGGTGACAAAGATGAGGGAATTAAAGAGATAAATCTTATTGGCCTCTTAGATCTTGATTTTAATCAAACGGGTATCGATGATGAGTTTTCCATAAACTCACCACCTGCCATTCTATTGCAAGATTCCTTAACCAAGGAGTTTGACCAATTTCTGCCCGCTTTAAATGAACTTGAACTTCAATAGGAATATATGTCTTTTCCTGATTCCTTGAATTTTAAGAATGATAATGATTTGAAGGCCCAAATTGATCGATTTTTCCATGTAAGGTCTGAGCCAAAGATCATTGCTAAGCAGTTGGAGCTAGAGTTCCTATCAGTTAGAGCTAGAGCCAAATACCGTGTTGATGTTTTGTTCCATGATAACATTTCACCTAGTGATTCACGCTCTTCACTAGAGTTCCTATCAGTTCTTATGGGTCATTCTTATAAGCTATTTCATAACTATAATGTGGATTTCTCTCTCACTTCTTTCGATCTAGAGCCAGACTTAGGTACAGAGAAGTGTTGTGATCTTAGTTGTTCAGAGTTATTGTGTTATCCTGCCTATGTTTCCCTTCATGAACTCATGATTGTGATTTCTAAGGATTTTCTCTCGGATATACGTTGTGTCCAAAAAGTTCTCTTTTATTGATTATGCCAAAATATTGCATTTTTATACATGTTTAGATGGCTTAATATGCATGAATTTGATTCTAATTATCCTAAATTATTAAGAATTGAGTTTTAATCATGAAATAAGATAATATGTTTGTTTCTAGTGTATTATATTTTCTTACAGGTTAAAAATGAACAAGAATGAATTTAGAAGTGAATTCCCCTAAAATTAGACATTGCTGGTCAAATTCAGAGCTAAATTGAGTTCAAGAGGTGAACTAAAAACAAATATTAAGTTCAAGCATGAAGGAGTTGATGGAAGATACTTAGAGAAGCTAGTAGAGCAATCCCAATCAAATAAAAGGCATTTGAATCAAACCGGGAAATTTTTAAATAAAGAAAAAATTCACTGCGCGCAATGCTGATGTTTCAACCTATTTTGGTATTTATCCATGCAGAATTTAAAGAAAACCCCAAAAATAGAAGTTGTATAGCTCTGAATTTGTTATGCTTAGGCGAAAACCTTGTATCAATAGGAGTTTGGAGTACAAAGTTATCGCAGAAATATGATCAGTGTGCCAGTAGATCGGGTTTGAGCGCGAAAGAATACATAAATTTATGGTGCAAATATATATTGATAGGGGTCCTTAATTTAGATGGCAAGTGACCAACAATCCACTCATGCTTAGGCCATTGTTCGAATCTTGCACACATAACAAGTTTATGCTCCATTTTTAATTATTATTTTTAAGCTGACCTTGAAAATTTTCTTTTTTTTATTTAATAAATAAGTTAGTTTATTTTGAATTTTGAAATGTCGATGGTTTTTAGGTTTGTGGTTTTTGATAGAGCAATTGGCATATTCAGTCGACATCTTCAATTAAGTTTTCTCAATTCCCATATTTATCAGTGAGAGTTTCTGAGAGAGATTTAATTTCATTCTTCCATTTTGGCTTGTATTAAAGAAGAGACAAAATTAAATAATAAAATAAAATATTTCTCCTTCAATTTTGAGTGCAACCCAATTGGCATCGCAATTTTTGATATTCTATATAATTGTAAGTTTCTTTGAATCTTTTTTTGTAATTTCTTTCAATTAATGTTCATTAATACTTAGATTGTTATTTAATTATGTGTTTGAATGTGATTGTACGTTGATTGAAATTCATGTTTAATTTAAAATTTTTGTTGGAATTTCCTTGTAGAACCCTAAAAATTTGTATTTTTGTATTTTGATCATAATTTCTTCGTTTCTTGGCCGTTTTTAATGATTAACCTATCAAAATGATCATCGTAAAATTTTATAAGAAACCATACTATTTTGGAGTTTTAAATCCTGAAATTTTCAGGACCACTTTCCGTAAGATTTTGCATGCTTATTTGATTAGATTTTAGAAACATGTTTGGTCAATTTGTGATTGAATTTATCATGTTTTGCTTAGTTTTTGCCAACATGCTAGCATATTTTCGTAGTTAGGGGTCCGTAGTGAAGGCATGGCGGATTAATGCGTAATTCCGATTCAATTATGATTGTAGCTTGAATTTATCATAGGTTGTAGTTCAATTAATAAATTTAAAAAATATATTAACCTTTCATGCATTAAAAACATGATTTTTAAGATTATTTATCGATTATTTGACAAAAGAACCGAAAAATCTCAAATTACATTTTTTTGTACCAAAACCCTAATGAGGTTGAATAGAGGACGGTCTTTATACCTTATTGATATTAGTTAGTTGTCCAAGTAATTGGGAGTTTTGGGTTCTGTTTTGGTGTCATTCCAGAAACGGTACTGAAATAGTGTCAATTTTAGCTTTTAACGATGTTTTTTAGAATGGTTTTGACGTATGTCAAACATATGCATAATCAAACTTTAGGAATGAATTAAACTTTTGGTATTAATAGAATGGTTAAATATAGTTTATTTTTGTCACGCACTAACATTACTAGCTGAAAATCATTTTATGTAAAAAATCATAAGTTCCCTTCTTAAAAACTAGAGTTACATGCAACTTATATGGTTCTTGTCATACACTTCTCATGATGTGCTCGTGAACCTTAGTATTTAATAATTGATAAGCTAAGGACATTCATTGTGTGACGCCCCAAAATCCCGTTTAGAGGATTGTACCTCCGGGACCCGGTTAGCCACGGAGTCGTACGCGACGACGGATGATAAGCTGTAAAACTTAGAATTTTACACCAAAAGCAGGTTCAAGTAATAAAATCATTTTAAGAGAAAATCTGGCACGTGGAGTTTATTCATATAGTAAACCAAATCCTGTCAAATGTACATATAATAGTTTTTCCACTAAATATTCCACATTTAAGAAAGATCATATATACAAAGCCTCCAATGAGGTCCTAATACAAAATAAAATAGTTTTTCTTTTTACAACAATGTTCCAGCAGTACAACAATCAATAGGATGTGCGACTTAATATCAATATAAGAAAAAGTATAATACTAGTCGTTTTCAAACGACTTTGGTAATCAGGGGTTGTCAGAGCTACTAGACTCTATAAGCGTACCATCCCCGGAAATACTTGCAAAACCTGGTTTGGAAAATGGGAGTGAGCCAAACGGGCTCAGTGGGAACTATAAGGGTTGTATGTATTATAATGAAAGTAATTTATATGCTGCTTCTCTATAGTAAACCATCTCTAAGTAGAAAGAGGTCTATACGAATGTAAACACATATATGTATATAATACATTTAAGAAGCAGCCAATGCATGGAAGACCTTTCATATAATGTATGTATGATGTCCCCAACCCAAAGTACAAGAAAAGCAATGTAAGTATACATATACATCATCGTACAGTATATGCCACAACACTGCGACTAGATCTATCACATCAATCACATATATCAACTCACGTCTAGGATTTTCATAAATCTACTGTACAGAGATAGCTGGCAACTCGGTTCCTTCTGCCCAAGGTAGGGACCACCTACCAGGTCCACCTAGACGCTACCTCACGCAGCCACACAGGCATACGCTACCTCACGCCGCCATAAAGGCGCACGCTACAATAATACTCTCGTAGCCACCAAGGCTATACGCTATCGGTAATCACCATCTATCTAGTACGAACGGTGTGGCCATCCGATATGAAATCACAGAAATCATCTCATCAAAGTATATAATATAATCAAGAATATACAATTACAAGTCCAACATAAAGTATACAAAGTGTGTAGGCCGATACGCCTTAAAATCTGTAGTGGTATTGTAGTTCAGCTTAAACAAGATCCGCCAAGTCCGTCAATTAGTAAAAGAAACCAGAAAATCATCAGTACGGGAGGTTTCATATGTTTTCATCAATTTGGCCCCAAGCTAAGTCTAACACATTCAAACAATGTATATGAGTTCCCAATTAGCCTCCCATTATGATTCAAAGACTTCATTTATTCAAAACATATTTATATATTTGACAAGCATACTTACGGACTGGCTAGGTAAGTAGAAAATCTCATAAAAGTAGTTTATAACTTAAACACAACAACAATACCACCAATATATGTAACTTTGTCCAAAATATAGTTTAAATCCCATATATGACATCATACATAAGTGTATCAAAGTCTGGCGTATATAATCGTATACGCACTTGAAGGTCATATACCAAACTTTCTTATAAATCATTTATAATTGGGGCTTTTTGTATAAAATCGTTATTGATGTCATATATGATGCAAATCTATCAAAGTTATCCAAAGAAATTGACCCAAACCCCATGCATATGCAACTTTGAGTAAAAACCCTAGGTTTGGATTGATTTGAGATGGATAAGTTGTAATCGTAAGAAAAATTGTTAAAATACTATTGTTCCTACCTTAAGAGGGTCAATCCCTCGAAGTATTGCGGCATAATCGAGCTGGAGAAGCGCGGATACGAAAAACTCCCAATTTCTCTTCAAAACCCTAGCTATGGTGGATTTGGATGGAGAAGGAGATGAAGATGATTATGGAGATGGTGATGTTGATGAGAATCTTGTGTAGAAGATGCACCCTCAAATGATCCCTTAATATCCCCCAAATTCGCCCCTTACATCTCTCTTAAGAGCATTCCAAATGAATGTGTTAAACGGGGAAGAAAGGAGGTGAAAATATATACATTTCTCGCCCAGATTGATGTAGTCGACTCCCCCACTGTTCATGGAGTCGACTACATGGCTTAATTTCTGCCTCCTTCAGTTTTTGGTCAACAGCTCGACTTCGCACGCACTTTTGGGCATCAAGGAATTGGAATTGGGTCTCGGCCAAAACACGAAAGTTGTAGAGGGCATTGAAATGAAGACGTGGAAAAAAATGGGGACTCATTTGGAGTTCGGATGAGGAAGTTATTGTCATCCAAAGTCGGGTAAAAATAATATATCGCGTAGCTTCCAAACTTGTGATTTTTGAGTCGATTTCCGTTCGAGCAACCCGAAATGATTTATAGTCATTATAACACACTTAAATATATTAATATGACTTATTGGAAGTCTCCAACCCATGCCAACCTTTCCAGAACCCGATTTGGCTATCCGAAGCCAAATTCTGGTTTATACGCGATATAGGTTGCGATTTACAAGAGATAAGGAAACCGGGTGTTACAATCTCCCCTCCTTAATAAATTTTGTCCTCGAAATTCCCATAGGATAGCTATCAGCCCAATGTACGAGTGGCTCTGAATTCTATATAGCCGTCCTTCCTTAAAAGAGAAGACTACAATAGCCAATGAAGAAATATTCCAAACTCAAAGATCAGAACAACAAGAATAATGATAGTGAAAAGAGACCGCATGACTAAAGTTATCCAAGTCATTCTCTTTAACAAGCCATAACCTCTATAAGAGTTTTAATGGAAGGAGATACTGACCAAACATGAGCGCTTTCCACTAGTCGATATACACAAACTAGGTAGTGGAAGATAGAACTTTCCTTAGACAACTTCTTTCTCTCTTCCAACTTATTAAGCAAGGTAACCATCTCGCCTTCACCAACCTAATTTCTTATCACCATATACATCTACTTGATATCGGTACTCTACTCAATCTCCGTCTCTGAATGGCTTTAGAAGTTTCTAGCTCAGGAAACTTATGATGATCATATTGCAATATGGGGTGATTGTAATTTCGTAACAAGAGATTAAGTTGGTAATCCTCAAATAAGCTCTTAAGTGACAGTAAGTTTCCAACACGGAAGGGTTGTCAGTGTCTCATTACTCACGAAAAGGTACCATCTCCAAGGAATCAAAGAATGACTGAAGGATCCAAAATGAAGCGTTAGGTTTACTCTACGGTATATCGATAGCCTGAATCCAATTTCCATATAATCGGGAGGAAAGAGTATAAGCCAATCTCCCAAAAGTTAAATAAGAGCAATTCTCAATTCGATTGTGATAACTCTAATGTTATCTAGCCCGTAGACAAATAGCTCCACAAAAGGTTAGAGGCACCAGACCAAAAATCATTACCGTTTGAATACATAAATCAAATTCCTAGGAGGTCGTTTCAAAATACAAGCGGTGGTTATACTAACAAATGCATTTCTTGCCCTGAATGTCTTCTCTTAGCCTAGACAAATTCCTGAACCAAGAATGAAATTTCAGTGGACATCGAGTAAACTTTAGATTAAGAGAATAGGCTCACAGAGAGCTCGCTAAATTATAGTGAATGTTTGAAGTTCTCTTATCTGAATACATGATACTGTGATCACTTCGTAATCATGACCCCCAACTATTCCACTAGTAATCCAAGAGGTGGAGTATCGCAACTCACAGTCATGAATTGACTGACATGGTATAAATACTGCATATCCAACTGTAAGGATTTCCTCATAATGCATCTGTCATGCATAGCATTTCCAATAAAAGAAATTTATAGGATTTTGCCATGTCTTCCCCTTTAACAGGCAGTAGGAACACATCTCATGAAAATCTCTTGGGGAAACCACTATACACAGAGCAAAAGTAATAGACTCGTTGTACGCTAGCATGATCTTATTAGAGTTCATACTCCTTCAAAGGATATAACTCATACCCAATAGAATAATTCAGACTGTTTTCCCCCAAGCCAGAACAAACTACGACCTAAAAATAAAAGGAAGAGAAATGATGGTGCGAATAAGGCCTATCTATCAAGGTTAAGTCTTGTCTCCCCTCCTTAAAGGGTTTGCCCGTGATTGGTATTGATGAGGCTTGAATTTGGAGTACCACTTCAAATCCCAAACTAGAATCAAGAAGGGAATAGGAAGGTCTCAAGCTTGAAATGCTTACCTCATCAACATCTGGATTCTTGAAATAGGGCAGGACAAATTTTCACCAAGACACTCATCCTGAACTGAAGGTACAATTTTCTGCTCCAGACTCCTCTTTTAGCGAAAACTTCCTTTATAACTAGCATACCCATCTCTCTAGCTAGATGTCTCGTAGGAGGATGGGAACGATTTCTCGAAAGTGCTTATCTCGCCGAGGCTAACTCAATAAGGGTCAAGCAAAGGTACACTTTGTGTCTCAGAGGTACTGCACCTTTCTAGTATGAGGAGAGTTCAAATCCTTAGTTCACTAAGCCACAATTGATACTTCATCATGCAATTATTGAGTAATTCGAACCAATCTCCTCCATCGGGGTAAATGAAATCATAATTAACTTGAATGTGTACCCAAAGCTCCACTTAAGAATAACAAGAAAATGAAATAGAATAGCATCGAGTTCAAAGGGTTCCAGCCCCTTTTTGCCACGAGAGCTAGCCATTAGATAACACTCTTCCTCAAGATTTACCAAGGGAGTTCACTTCTGATCCCTTTACAGACCACATTCTCAAGGCTTAGATACAATATGCTCAATCAAATGTAGGAGGTTTACAAAAGGACCAGTCACCCTAACCTCGAATTGACAAATCATCAAGCTTTCGTTGCGTTACTCTGATAGGTCCCCCTAACGAAAATGGAATATAATTGTACTTCAGACGAACTCATTATGGGTTCCTTATCGCAAATAAAGGATAAGTGTGCAACAAATAATGGTGAGATGCCTTGCGGATACAATTAAAGATTCTCCCCCATCACTATAGGGAACAAGGAATAATACAAATACATCGAATACAAAATTCACTAAACGGGTTCTCGTTCCCAATTAAATTTACTTGACTAACCAAATGAGAATTTGATTCCAAAATAAGCACATTCAATGTTTTTCTCTAGACAGGAACACCTTCAACCACTCATTTCAAAAGAAAATATATAAAGTATGTCTCACCACAGTCATATGCATCTTCTTCCAAGGAATAGAACAACTCAAGCACACACGAGGCATCAGCATTCATAAGAAAATCCAGTCATACACCCACATCGAATCCAAACACATGAGATATGATACACATATATACATGACCAAACTTGGTCATTTTCATATATGCCATGTGGGTTTTCAAGAAAATTTGCTCACCATATCACCATAGAATAGTCATCTTGCCAAAAAGATTTCGCAAGTCAAATGATTTCTAGAACAATATAGAAGTTTACTCGTAACAGAGTAATCAATATGAACATAATCCATAGATTCCCTCTCTCATAACAAAACTTACAAGTTCGAACGCGGTCGTACAGATACGGAGAAGCGATCAACCATGTATTAGGTTCACCCCTCAAGAAATCGAGGAAGAAGCAATGGGGTAAACACGAGGAATAGGACTTTAGCAGCCACTCTCCTACGAGTATGCCACGTTCTAACCTCAGTTAGCAGTAGTGGACTGGTGGTTTATCAGATAGTCAACCATTGGCCGGCGGATGACTATAACATAATCCATCAGTCGCCTTTTGCTTACTTAGTGGCAGAACTAATCCTGAACACAAATCATATATATGAAACAGGCTATATAGGAGCCAATGACTGAAATAATTTACGAAAGAGGTCAAAAGAATTAGTCAAGTACTTTGTGAATGGACGTAGCCAAGACAAGCCACATTTCCTTTCGCAATTCTCCCATTTTCCAAATATCCTAACCTGTAGAATCCTATTGCACGAGAACGTACTAATCTTCCGAGGAATTCTATAACCGTTTGCATCACTAATCTCGGATCTACCCATGGATCCCCCGAGGAAAACATCAAACCTATAGCTCTGATACCAACTTGTGACGCCCCGAAATCCCGTTTAGAGGATTGTACCTCCGGGACCCGGTTAGCCACGGAGTCGTACGCGACGACAGGTGATAAGCTGTAAAACTTAGAATTTTACACCAAAAGCAGGTTCAAGTAATAAAATCATTTTAAGAGAAAATCTGGCATGTGGAGTTTATTCATATAGTAAACCAAATCCTGTCAAATATACATATAATAGTTTTTCCACTAAATATTCCACATTTAAGAAAGATCATATATACAAAGCCTCCAATGAGGTCCTAATACAAAATAAAGTAGTTTTTCTTTTTACAACAATGTTCCAGCAGTACAACAATCAATAGGATGTGCGACTTATTATCAATATAAGAAAAAGTATAATATCAGTCGTTTCCAAACGACTTTGGTAATCAGGGGTTGTCAGAGCTACTAGACTCCATAAGCGTACCATCCCCGGGAATACCTGCAAAACCTGGTTTGAAAAATGGGAGTGAGCCAAACGGGCTCAGTGGGAACTATAAGGGTTGTATAAGAAAATAGGTTGGAAATCATGCATGCCATACCATGTATTATAATGAAAGTAATTTATATGCTGCTTCTCTATAATAAACCATCTCTAAGTAGAAAGAGGTATATACGAATGTAAACACATATATGTATATAATACATTTAAGAAGCAGCCAATGCATGGAAGACCTTTCATATAATGTATGTATGATGTCCTCAACCCAAAGTACAAGAAAAGCAATGTAAGTATACATATACATCATCGTACAGTATATGCCACAACATCGCGACTAGATCTATCATATCAATCACATATATCAACTCACGTCTAGGATTTTCATAAATCTACTATACAGAGATAGCCGGCAACTCGGTTTCTTCTGCCCAAGGCAGGGACCACCTACTAGGTCCACCTAGACGCTACCTCATGCAGCCACACAGGCATACGCTACCTCACGCCGCCATAAAGGCGCACGCTACAATAATACTCTCGTAGCCACCAAGGCTATACGCTACCGGTAATCACCATCTATCTAGTACGAACGGTGTGGCCATCCGATATGAAATCACAGAAATCATCTCATCAAAGTATATAATATAATCAAGAATATACAATTACAAGTCCAACATAAAGTATACAAAGTGTGTAGGCCGATACGCCTTAAAATCTGTAGTGGTATTGTAGTTCAGCTTAAACAAGATCCGCCAAGTCCGTCAATTAGTAAAAGAAACCAGAAAATCATCAGTACGGGAGGTTTCATATGTTTTCATCAATTTGGCCCCAAGCTAAGTCTAACACATTCAAACAATGTATATGAGTTCCCAATTAGCCTCCCATTATGATTCAAAGACTTCATTTATTCAAAACATATTTATATATTTGACAAGCATACTTACGGACTGGCTAGGTAAGTAGAAAATCTCATAAAAGTAGTTTATAACTTAAACACAACAACAATACCACCAATATATGTAACTTTGTCCAAAATATAGTTTAAATCCCATATATGACATCATACATAAGTGTATCAAAGTCTGGCGTATATAATCGTATACGCACTTGAAGGTCATATACCAAACTTTCTTATAAATCATTTATAATTGGGGCTTTTTGTATAAAATCGTTATTGATGTCATATATGATGCAAATCTATCAAAGTTATCCAAAGAAATTGACCCAAACCCCATGCATATGCAACTTTGAGTAAAAACCCTAGGTTTGGATTGATTTGAGATGGATAAGTTGTAATCGTAAGAAAAATTGTTAAAATACTATTGTTCCTACCTTAAGAGGGTCAATCCCTCGAAGTATTGCGGAAGAATCGAGCCGGAGAAGCACGGATACGAAAAACCCCCAATTTTTCTTCAAAACCCTAGCTATGGTGGATTTGGATGGAGAAGGAGATGAAGATGATTATGGAGATGGTGATGTTGATGAGAATCTTGTGTAGAAGATGCACCCTCAAATGATCCCTTAATATCCCCCAAATTCGCCCCTTACATCTCTCTCAAGAGCATTCCAAATGAATGTATTAAATGTGGAAGAAAGGAGGTGAAAATATATACATTTCTCGCCCAGATTGATGTAGTCGACTCCATGGCTTAATTTCTGCCTCCTTCAGTTTTTGGTCAACATCTCAACTTCGCACGCACTTTTGGGCATCAAGGAGTTGGAATTGGGTCTCGATCAAAACATGAAAGTTGTAGAGGGCATTGAAATGAAGACGTGGCCGAAAACGGGGACTCATTTGGAGTTCGGATGAGAAAGTTATGGTCATCCAAAGTCGGGTAAAAATAATATATCGCGTAGGTTCCAAACTTAGTGATTTTCGAGTCGATTTCCGTCTGAGCAACCCTAAATGACTTATAGTCATTATAACACACTTAAATATATTAATATGACTTATTGGAAGTCTCAAACCCATGCCAACCTTTCCAGAATCCGATTTGGCTATCCGAAGCCAAATTCTGGTTTATACGCGATATAGGTTGCGATTTACAAGAGATAAGGAAACCGGGTGTTACACATTGTTAGTAGGAACTCAGGTCCACAGTCATATCTTGAATCGATCAGTCGCACTATCTGTAGTGTTGTAGCTGTGGATACCCCTAATACACTTTTTCCATTTTATTAGATACTTGTTTTAATTATTGCCTATTTTACCCTTGCTTTATTTATTTATTTTCTTTTAAGTTTAGAATTCATTTTCTCATTTTATTCTTTCCCGTTCCATAAAATTTTTATTATCTTTTATTTATTTTATTTTTCTTTTCTTCTTTCTCTGTGTTGAAAGCTTAACTAGAATAATAGAATTACCATCCTTCCCTATGGTTCAACCTTGGACTTCTAAGTATATACTATAAGCTGACCGCTTACACTTAGGTGTATAAATTATGCGTTTCTGAGTGTAGTCAAGCTAAATTTTGGTGCCGTTGCCGGGGAGGGTTAGTAGTTTTGTTTTATCTTATTCTAGTTTTCTTTCTTTCTTCTTTTTCTTCCTAGGATTCTATATTAGGTCTCTGCCTAGTATATGAAACCTTGGCTTCGTGGTCCAAATAACCGTATTTCAAGTAATCATCTGTACGAGTACCGTGTCATCCCTAATAAGTATAAGTCAGACGACAAATCTTCTGAAGCATCCGAGTCCTCCACTTCAGCCAATTCAATTCCTCTTTCTTTTTATTTTGATTCTATAAATAGTACTATCCCGTGGGCATCTGAACACGCGATGGCTGATCGGAACGTTGAAGAACAAGCAGCTGCATTTGTAGTAGCACAAGCAGCACAATAGCTAAAATGGCAGCTAATAAAAGAGTTCACCAGGCAGTCGAAAATCTAAACCGCACTTTACTTGAACTTTTACTTTCTGGCTGAAATGCTACTCCTTTTTGCATTAATTTTTCAAATGATGCAAATAACTTTCATTTTCGAAATGCATGATTCAACTTCTACCCACTTATCATGGGTTTGAAAATAACAAGCTTACATTAACATTCGAGAATTTAATGATGTATGTACCACTTTTAGTGACCAAAATTATTCTGAAGACACAATTATGTTGAAGTTATTTTCTTTCTCCTTGAAGGATAAAGCTAAAACTTGGTTTATCTCTCTACGCCCGAGGTCCATTAACTCATGACAAGAACTCCAAGAACAATTTCTCAAGAAATTCTTTCCTCTTCATCTTACTTCCAACTCAAAGAAGGCGATTCAAAACTTCTCCTATAAGGATGATGAAGCCTACTTCCGGTGTTGGGAGTGCTTTAAAGAACTTCTTAATTCTTGTCCACATCACGGCTATGAGAAATGGAGAATTATCTGTTTCTTTTGTGATGGTCTAATTCCTTCCACTTGGCAATTTGTTGAATCTATGTTGAATGAACAATTTTTGGGAAAAAGTCTCATTAATGCAGAGGCATACATTGAATGGCTTTCTGAAATATCTCAAGAATGGGAGCCAAGTGCTAAACCCAGCACAGCTAGAACTAAGGTCACACCAGCTGGTGTGTATCAATTGAAAGATATTAATGATGTCAATGTGAAGTTAGCTACTATATGTCAAAAGCTTTAATATTTGGAATCAAAAAAAGGAGAACCAACTTTTAAACCATTTATAGAGCAAGCATTTGGCATTTGCTATATTCGTGGTCATCTTATTAGTGATTGCTCAACCATTCTAGCTCGAAGAAAAGTGTTGAACATTGATGTCAATGCTGTCATGGCAATTGGAAAATATAATTCTTATGTGGATTGCTACAATCTAAGTTGGAGGAACGATCCCAACTTCAGTTGATTAGGTAACCACTACGAAGGGAGCCCCATGAAATCCACTCAACCATTTGAATAATCCGAGCTGCACTTTCAACCGCAACCACTTTAATAATTCTACTAGCAATCCTAACCTTTAATTAATTTTCAATCTCAACCACCGCAGCAGTATTAATAACCTCAAGGCTTGAGTCCTAATTCTTATGTTCCACCACATAAGAAAGCCGTTAAAAAGAATTTACAAGGCATGTTCCAGCAAATGCTGTAAATGATGAACCAGATGAAAGTTTCAATGGATAAGATTTCTAATTAGAATGACCCAAAAGGGAAGGCAGCTTTTCCAGCTCAACCCCTGCCAAACCCTAAAGGCAATGACAATTCTTCTTCTTCAAGTACTAAACAATATCATGAGCAGGTCAAATCTATCACTACTTTGAGGAGTGGTAGAATTATTGACAATTAGATTGAACCACCACCACCCAATTATGTACAAGTGAGAGGGATAGAGGACGAAGATGAAGAAATTGAAGTCGAGAAGCATACATCTACTGAAGCCTAAAGAGAGGCTGAGATAGCAAAGGAAGTTAAGGCAGAAGCTGAGAATGTGCATGATGTCCCAGAAAACAATAAAACTTCTATTAAGCACATTCCCGTTCCTTTTCCTCAAAGGTTGCAAAAACTAGTTAAGGGTAATCATAATACTGAGATTCTTGATCTTTTTAAGTAAGTGAAGATTAATTTACCTCTTTTGGATACAATTAAGCAAATTCCTTCTTATGCTAAATTTCTTCAAGACTTATGCACCATAAATACAAGAGTTTATGTTTAGAAGAAAGCCTTTTTGGCTAATTAGGAGAGCTCAATCATGCAACACAACTTGCTAGCCAAGCACAAGGAGCCTGGTTGTCCTACCACTTCTTATTTCATTGGCGACTAGAAGATTGAACAAGCTCTCATAGATCTTGGTTAAAGTGTGAATTTACTTCCTTATTATGTTTATCAGCAGTTAGGTTTGGGTGAGTCGAAACCCACAAGAATTACCTTGCAACTGGCTAATCGTTCCGTAAAAATCCCGCGAGGAGTAGTTGAAGATATTTTGGTTAAGGTGGACAACTTTGCCTATCCAGTTGACTTTGTTGTGCTGGATACTTAACCTATGGCCAATGTGGGTACAAAGATTCCTGTCATTCTAGGAAGACCCTTCCTTGCTACCATTAATGCTATTATTAGCGTAAGGAATGATGTCATGAAGCTTTCTTTTGGAAATATGTCTCTTGATATCAATATTTTCTCAATTCCTAGATAGCCCAATATTGAGGAAGAGGATGTTCATGAAGTAAGTTACTTGGATACTATCGTTCAGGAATACTTTAATGTATTATAGTATGATGACCCAGTTAAGTCAACCTTAACTCATTTTTTTTTTTTCTGATTTTGAAACTTATTCTCCTATCGAGAAGAAGATAAGTAAAGCAATTTTCGATCTTAATTTCAGCGAAGATGCTGCAGAATTCGAGACAAAGCAGGTTATGTGGACTGAATGTTTTGAAGAACTCCTCCTGAGTAATTCTTTAGTTATACCCTCTGCGTTTGAAATTCTAAAATTGGAACTTAAGCCTCTACCCTAGGAGCTAAAGTACGCATTTTTAAGAGAATCCATGACTTATCCTGTCATAATCTCAAGCAAGTTGAATTCCACTCAAAAGTATGAGCTTTTGAAAGTTCTTAAGTTACACAAAGATGCATTAGGATGAACTATAGCTGATCTGAAAGGTATTTTTCCCGATATTTGTACTCATAAAATACACCTTGAAGAAGACGCTAAACCCTTTCGACATATGTAGAGAAGGGTAAACCCTAACATGAAAGAAGTAATTTGCAAAGAAGTTCTTAAACTTTTAGATGTTAGAATCATTTACCTTATCTCTGATAGCAAATGGGTAAGTCCTACTCAGGTTATGCCTAAGAAATCTGGCATAACTGTTGTTCCTAATGCTAAATAAGAGTTAATTTCTACACGTGTTACCACTGGATGGCACATGTGTATTGATTATCGCAAGCTTAACTCGGTAACCAGGAAAATTTTCCACTCCTATTTCTTGATCAGACTTTGGAAAGGGTGGATGGTCATTTTTTATATCGCTTTTTAGATGGTTACAGTGGTTACAATCATATTGAAATCACTACTAAAGATCAGGAAAAAACTACTTTCATTTGTCCTTTTGGTACCTATGATTATAGGAGAATGCTATTTGGCTTGTGCAATGCACCAGCAACTTTTCAAAGGTGCATGATGAGTATCTTTAATGATATGGTGGAAGAATTTCTCAAAGTTTTCATGGATGATTTATCTTTATTTGGTGATTTTTTTGGAGATTGTCTACAGAACCTAGAGAAAGTCTTGGTTCGTTGCAAGGATAATAATCTCGTTTTGAATTGGAAAAAGTGCCATTTCATGGTTACCTAGGGAATTGTTTTACGTCATACTGTCTCAGCTAAAGGAAATAGATAAGGCTAAACTGACCTCATTGCTAATTTGCTGGTTTCTTAAACTGTCAAAGAGATTCGATCATTTCTAGGCCATGCTAGTTTTTATAGGAGGTTCATCAAAGGTTTCAGTGCTATATCTCGACCCTTATGTAACTTTCTTGTTAAGGATGCACCATTTGAATGGACTTCAGTGTGTCAAGAAGCTTTCAATAAGCTCAAGGAAACCCATTATGTAACCACCTGATTGGAGCTTACCATTGAAGCTTATATGATGCCCCGAATTTCATTCTGAGTTTTTTACCTCCGGGACCAGGTTAATCATGGATGCTGTGCGCGATGGCGGGTTTAATTACTTAAAACATAATAATCCACCCTGTTAAGTTTGAAACCATTTTCATACTAAAACAACCCAAGTCAACCCACATTTTAAATTCACCCCACATATATGAAAACCATTTACATAAGCCTTATTACACATCCTTAATAAATTAATACAAAAATCCAGTTATTATATGAAACATATACATCAGAACCAGATTAAAATCAATTATACTATATAGTTCTTCTTGAAGAGGGCTAAAAGGTTCATGAACAACAGAGGCCTTTAAACTCGTGAACCACGCGCCACCAGAAATGCTAAACCTGCAAAACTGTTTAAAAAATGGGATTAGCCAAATCCGGGCTCAGTGAGAACTCTATAAGTGTGGTATAGAAAATATGCCTAGCACACGAAAGCACTTGTAGCTTTTATAGAAAGTAATTACTTTACTTTAGTATAATAGTTAAAGACAATGGGATACAATGCAACCCACACCCATTTGCATACCGAGTCCACTAGGAATCCTACTCTTTTGGTCGAAAGCTAATTGTCCGGATTATTGCTCTCGGTCATACAAATTCCTATATATGTTCTTTCAATGGTTGCACGTTCTCCTAAGGCGTGGGTTCTATTATTACCTTGATGAATTATTAGCCTCCGACTATTCGCCATGCTAAGGTGGATTCTTACTAATATGTATATCAATCCTGTTCCCCAATCATCTCGTACCTATCTCAGAAGTCGGTAATTATCGGCCAAGTATTCATTATTTCTTATTTCTTATTAATTTATTATGACATCCTTACTTGATCAACTAATAGGCATTGGTACATGATCCCTCGTCCCAATCATTATGTTACAATGTTCTCATGTCTAACCATTTTATTAGCTGTGGTTGTCACTTCAATTATTAGTATGTTATGTTTATTATGAACGGTCAAACGGTTCTCTAGGTGTATTATGTATAATTCAATGGAATATGCATTCAATCTTATATTATCCACGATATATCCAAGACAAAGCATATATAATATAGTTATAAGAAATAACACAATAACATTCATCAGGACCACCATAATAATGTAAATAATCTTTCACTCCGGTCTGCATTTCGTGGCCTTTTAGCCTCGCGGCAGCAGGGCCTCTGTTAGTTTTCATATTCTCAATATCCAATCATAATACCAATAGTTGTTCAAGTGTTACTAGGTCTGCATTTCATGGCCTTTCACCCACGCGGTAGCAGGACCTCTCATTACTTTTCGTGCACGATTTCGGGTCTTTCACCTAGGGGCACTCTATCTCAACTTAAGGTCCCAATCTTTAGAGATCAACCTGGGACCTCACATGGACTATGCAATCTCATTATCACAATCATAATTATAAATTCGCATAAGATCCAACAATCATTCATTTCTCACAATGAATATATATATATATCATCAATCTCACCATCAGCACACATATGACATCTCGTACAGATACAATATACAACAGCCCATTATTCACTTGCCATATTCATAATCATCGTCATCACTATAAGTGTTGTCTTCACGCTTAAGATCGCATGTGCATCGTCTAATTATTATTCAAGTGTTTCAGGCAATCGTTTCATTGCCACATGTGTCGTCATCACGCATTGCCTCTAAAGGCTTATTGTTACAAGATTATTTAGGTATTACGGCCAACAAGCTTATTATTATTAAGCTACATTTCATGGCAAGTTATATGTGTTAAACTATACCCATTAGTACATTATTGTAGTCTTCAGGCCAAATTATCTAGCCAAACATTGGTTATCGTGATTATAGCTCAACTGGTATATTTATGGTTCCCTAGCTATATATGTATATGTGATAACGGCAACCAACGCCCCACTATGGTACTTTCACTACATTATTAGAGAATATCGGGGGTTGTACTATCATCATAAATGCCTACCATGTTCCATACAAGACTCTAGACCTTATTGTCATTGTGTACCGATCCACCCTAATAGTTTCTTAGTGTAAGTACCTTACATAGTGCTCTTCAATCATTTACAATGGCATAACTTGCATCTTTAGCATTATTAACCCAAAATAAATCACTTTATGCTCACAAACCCCAAAATCCCCAATTTCTAGGCTTAACATGTGAGTGTGAGATGGGTTATTAGTGTAAATCTTGGAGATAACAATCTACACTTGCATCAAATGATATATGCATATCTATTATTTATCACCCACAATCAAGCACTCTATAAGAAAAACCCCAAAATACTCACTATCTAGTTCATACATACAACTATGGAGTGGGTATGATGTACAAATGCAAGTAATAAGCTCATAGCATGGTGAGGGTTAATGATACACAATATATGAATGATAATCTATCCATATGCATCACTAATTAGACCTTAAACCAACCCAATCCCATATGCACATCACAATCCTAGGGTTTGTATAAAAATCTCCATTTTTGGTAGAAAACTCAAATGCAACAATTAAATGTTTGAAAAACAAGTTTTAATATAGTGTTCCCACCTTGGAGAAGTCGAATCGTGTATTTGATGAAGCAGGAAGTCCAATCACAAAATCCTAGCTCCATGCTTAAGCTCTAATGGAAGGAACCACAGTTGGGGATGATGAATAGTGCTTTGGGTGAGGGTTTGTGTGATTGAAGCTTATATCTTTGGGTGGGTGATGAAAGATGAGTATAAATCTTTTAAAGAACTTTCTCCCACGAGCTCTCACTTCTCTCTAACTCTGTTTAAAGTTATGGCTCAAAAATGGGGGAGGTGGAGGCTTAAAATGGCATATAAATGGTGAAAAACAACTTTATGGTGTACCATGATCTATTATGGTATCCCCTGTGATTGATCATGGAGTCCACTGCCAGCATAGGCATTTTGGATTCGTAGCACTCTTCGTAATTCTACCCTTTTGCTCAGAATTCTAATTAAGGTGATCTTTATGTCCACGGAAAGCTAACTCAAAGATCTATAACTTTCTAAAGGAAACTCCCTCAAATTTTGGATGAATAATTCTCAAAAATTCGTCGAAGACAGCGCTCTGCCAAAGCTCTATCGAATGAAGAAATTTTACTAACCGGCCTACTTAGATGCTGTTTTGACCATCGAGGAGTGTGAATTAGAGTTATAAAATTGTATAAAATCTAGACATAAGCATAAACAGCGACTAAATCGGACAAGTGATAAAGAATTTACAAGGCCTCAAAGTTGACTAAAATTAAGAAATAGTGTAAAGCAAAAATACGCGATCAACGTCTCGATTTCAATTTATAGCACCTAAATTATGAAATGATTGATACAATAAACTTAATATGTCTAACATGACATGTTAGAAAGATCATATCAAGTTCGGAGGACTCGAAACCCATTATTCGCGCTCCAACGGAGATTAAGCCTCAATCGGACTTAAGAGAAGTTCAACACAGAAAATAGAACACGGGTATTACAGCTTATATTTGATGCTAGTGATTATGCCATTGGAACTGTCATAGGACAGAGAAAGTATAAGAAGCCCTATGTCATTTACTATGCTAGTCGGACTTTAAAAAATGCTCAGTTGAATTATTCTACAATTGAGAGAGAGTTGCTAGCAATTGTCTTTGTTTTAGATAAGTTTCATTCATATTTGGTTGGATCACCAATTGTCTGCTTTACTGATCACTTAGCAATTAAGTACCTTTTTATGAAAAAAAAATGCAAAAGTAATACTGATTAGGTGGACCATACTACTCCAAGAATTTGACTTGATTATCAAAGATAAGAAACTAGTAGAAAATGTGGTAACTGATCACCTATCTAGGCTCACTAATAAAATTAAAGACATAGACAAATTTACCTATTAAGGAAAGTTTCCCCAGATGAACAACTAATGGATGATCGTAGTTTGCCATGGTATATGGATATTGTGAATTATCTTGCCACATGAAAGATTCTTAATTGGACTCGTTAAGAATGAAATTTATTTTTTACTTTAGTAAAGACTTTTTATTTCTATAATCAGTACTTGTATCATAAGATATTCCGAATTTGTGTCCCAGCAAATGAAGCTAAATCCATCATGTATGCTTGTCATGAAGCAGCATGGGGGGCCACTTTTCTTTTTGTAAGACAGTTGATGAAATTCTACAATGTGGTTTATACTGGCCTACTCTTTTTAAACTATGAAAAACCACTGTAAAATGTGCACTTGTTGTCAGATGTTAGGTGCTAATTCAAGAAGGAACATGGTACCTCTAATTAATATCAAGTTAGTTAAATTTTTTTACTATTGGGGCATAGATTTAATAGGGCCATTTCCACCATCTTTTAGGAACCAATACAATCTAGTCATTGTCGAATATGTGTCTAAATGGGTTGAAGCCATTTTCACTAGAAATAATGATCACTTGAGAAATTGATGCAGCATTATTGAGTGAACTACTGTGTTGCTTTGGAATATCACCCACAGACGGGAAAGCTGAATTAGCCAACAGAGAGATCAAGAGAATCCTTGAGAAAACAGTCATTGTTAATCGGAGAGATTGGTCTATTCGTTTGATAGATGTTTTATGGGCATATAGGACTGCCTATAAGACGAGTTTGAATATGTCCCCTTATAGGTTGGTTGACGGTAAGGCATGTCATCTCCAACTGGAGATTGAACATAAAGCATTATGGGCTATCAAAGCTATGAACTTTGATCTTCGAGAAAGTGGCAAAGAGATGATCTTGTAGTTGAATGAACTAGAGGAGTTACGCCATGATGCATATGACAAATCAAAGATTTTTAAGGAAATGACTGAGTGTTTCCATGATCAAAAAGTACCGAGGAAAAATTTTGAGTCGGGACAAAAAGAGCTTCTATATGATTCAAAGCTCCATATTTCTTGGAAAACTTCAATCAAGATGGACTGGTCCCTATAAAGTTCATAATGTCTTTCCTTATAGAGTATTAGAATTGGAGAATCCAAGGGATGGTATCACATTCAAGGTCAATGGGCATAGATTGAAGCCATTTATGAAAAAGCTTGATGATGGTGAAGAGAGCATTGAGTTGGGGGAACCCATTTATAATGCTAAGGACTAGTTGAGAAGGAGCTGACACCTGTATAGTTTGTATACTATGTAAATGTTTATTATTTTTATTTTAGCTTTTTTTTATTTCTTTCTTTTAACTTTCATTTAAAACTTGTACTAGCACTATTATATATCTGTTTTAAGTTTCAATGATAAAGTTTGTTACTCTAGTATTTGTTGTTATTGTTGTTGTTGTTGTTGTTGTATAATCTTGTTTCACTACCATGCTTATCTGCTTATACTTATATATATATATATTGTTGCCTGTCTAGATAAAGCACGCTCCCAAGCCACAAATATTTTTGCACACTACATGTCTTTAGCACTATGCATGTTAGATAATTTTTCTCCTGCCAATATTTCTTCTTTAAACAAGCGTTCTCAAGACTTGATAGGGATTTGGCCAACTGCAGGATCCCCTTTGTACATTAGGGTGAGACGTTTTTGGCCTGCCCGGTTTACTAAAATGGCTGAGGCGAGTATCTCCCCTAAGCGTGCACCGCCATCTTGTAAGAGAAAGTTATTTGCAGAAGACGCAGACATTAAAGATTATTTAAAGCATAATGCCAAAGACAGTATGGAGATTGATAGAGACATGGAGTTTTCTAGTCTACATAATACTGTTTTGTATGAGGGGACTTGCGATCACATGAGCGAGCCAGAGTCTGATCTTGAAGAAGAGCTAGAATCTAATCCTGAGGAGGAACCATTAAGGTCTGATCTTGAGAAGGAGCAATTTGAACCTGAGCCAGATGAAGAGCAACCCGAGTCTGATCCTTCAGAGCCGGAAGAGGAATTTGAGTAAGAAGAAGAACAAATTGAGATTGAATCTGAGTAAGAGGAAGAGTCTGATCATTAGGAGGAGGATCTAGAGGAATATCTAGTCCTTGTTACCCCACTGAAGAGTAATAGAGAGTTAAGAGGTTGTACAGTCAGTAGCTGCCCCCAACAGCATGCGAATATGAGTATATCTCACTTATCCAATAGAGCGGAGGCAGAGTTAGGCGAATGACTTCACGCTTTTTGTTTGCAGAAGACTCCATTGACCCGTACAACCCTTACCTCTGCCACCCATCAGACTTGAGTATAATATGCAACCCAATTTCAATAAAAAGTCCTAATCCTCCCAGATTAATCAGCTTATGTGAGGAGGATGTGGGGGAGGCTATTTAGGAGATCTTGTTATGAGGCCAAGATGAGGAGAATTTCATGGCAGCTCTTGATATTAGATTTGAGTATCATAGGCGAGTGCAACTACGATTATAGCATACAACTAGGTGGTGTCACATTCTGTGTGTGGTAGAGCCATTGCCATGGCAAGTAGAGTATGGCAGGTACGTATAGTAGTTTTTGTTATTTTCTTTCTCTTTTTTTATAGTTTTTTTTTAGATTTTCGTAGAATATCTGTGTGCTAACATACATCTTTTTCTTAGCCTAGCTGCTGTGAGGTATACCATTTTCTCCCTTAACTTATATTACATGTATGCACCGGTTGGGTCAGATTCTTTCTAACTGGCTGCTTATATTAAATTACTTTAAATATCCAATAGCCTAAGAATTCTCCTTAAAGATTTGGGTTTAGGATGAGATTTTGAGTATGAGATCCGCAACAAAAACCTGGAAAGAATATTTATCCTCATCGTCTATGTTTCAGTATAATGGCTCATGATGATCACGGCATACTAAAAATTCAATCAATAAACATGAATATACATTTAGTTCATTAATAGGTATAAGTTTGTTTCAAACCTTTTCAAATTATGATCTTATTTATCCAAGCATTTAATACACAAATTATGCTACGTTTGACGTGCAGGCGTGATATGATAATTTTATCCTATCTCATGTTTGGTGTTCGTGGGATTAGATATTTGGGGGATTATTTATCCCACTAAAGTTCTTATTCGACTGAAAAAGGGATTAACGAATCCCACCTAAGAGGTGGGATTATTTTATTTTGTCTGGATGGAATTAACCAATCCTATCCATTCTCTATTCCAGGGTGTCAAACATATAACAATAAAAAGCTTTCCTAAATTAATAAATTTTAAAGAATTTTGTTTCTATGAAAGAATATTATATTAGTATTAATAGAGAAAAATTATGAGGATAAAAAACATACGACCAACAGTCATTTATCTTCGCAATACAATATATGAAATAAAATTACATGAGGAGATTTTACACAAATTTTGTGTATCTCTTTTCTTGAATCACTTAAATGTTACAAGGCGAGTATGGGTTTCAAACTTGATAAATAAGAATTAGTTTTTAATTATTTATAGCCTAAACTCACACCGTTCACTACATCATAAGCCTAAACTCCAACCTGAGTTGAGTTTGAGTAAAGACTAAATCCATTTAAATTTAATCCATTTGACCTAACTTGACACGACCCACTAAGGTCATAATATTTTTTGCATTAATTGTCCTTCTTATAATAATAATAATAACAACAACAACAACAATAATAATAATAATAATAATAATAATAATAATAATAATAATAATAATAATAATAATAATAATAATAATAATAGAGGATATAAACTCAAAATAAATCAAGTTCAATATTTTTAGACAAGCTTTTAACTTTTGACTTTTTTATCCACTTTCCTTTCTTTACAACTTGCATACGATTTTCAAGGCATGAAATACATTGAACCAAGGCACATTTTTCAGGTATTTTCAAGCAAGTTGCATAGCCTTTGAACCTTGAATATTCTATATAAACAAGGCTATACTACATCATTTTAACAAGCTTTTCCTTTGAAGAAAAATTTCATATTTTATATTTTTGAAAAACAAAAATCCTCCACCACCTAGGATTTGATTTTACATGCCAATCTTTTGAGTTATTCAAAAAAAGAACAAGAAATCCAAAATTGTGAGAACGGTGTGAAATTAACGAGTGATTCGTTGTGAGGCTATTCGTGTGATTCAAATAGAAGGACTATAAGCGCCGAAGGTGGGGACTATAACTATTTTTGTGTGACTCAAGTTTGTAAGTCTGTATTTGTGATTAATTTGTCTGTAAACTCTTGTGTTTTATAGTGAAAAGTTCTTGAGGATTAGTCTTACGTAAGTAGGGATACCTCGTTAATTCTGGTGTTGTTTGATTGCTTTTTGTGTCAATCATTTGAGCATGCTAGACAATATCAAACAATCTTTTCAGAATTAAAATTGGTAGAAATCGAGAGTTTACTTTTATAGTTTTTATTTGTCAATCAATTTTATTCATGTAACGAGAAAATAACATATCTAGGTAATTTTCGTTTCCGCACGCGTTAGCCTACTAGCTTTTTCATATATGTGGTTAGGGCTTTGCCCCTTTTATGGGAATGAAAAAAACAAAATGTTTAGCTTTTGCAAATATAAATTCCCTCCCTTCAATTAAGATTGTCTACTTTATTTTTGCGAATCTTTAAGTAAATACTAATTTTAGCTTAATCAACGGTATAAATGTAACTCATTTTCCAATATTAATTATCCAAAAAAAATGAGATTATCAATTCGAGACATACTAAAAAAAATGGACCATCATTTCTAGACAAAAAAAGACCATATACTATATATATGTGTGCGTATATATATATATATATATATATATCATATTTTACATGTTTTCTTAAATAATTGCTACGTGTTTCCTTAAACAATTATTATAAGTATGTAACACCTATGCCAAAACAACTAAGTCTAGTGAAGTTGATTTAACCACAAGTATGTAATACTCTTAGGATCCGTTTGATATACTCTTTGCAGCTTTTTTCATGGAAAATTTTTATTCAGTGGTTGAAGGGGAAAAATTTAACACAAAAAATAATGAAAGATGAATAACATTTACTCATAAAAATGAGCATGTGACGGAAAGTATATATTTCATCAAAGGTCTCAACTTATTTTTCATCATCTTATCTAAATCAAGTATTTTTCCTATCATTTTTTATTTTATCAAAGGGAGCCTTATAGTTGACTCCTATTATATATATATATTTTTTCAATTATCAAAATTGTTATGGAGTGAGAAGCGGATAATGAAGAAGAATTAAAGGACAAGACTCAAATTAAAATAAACTAATAAATTATACTGTTGATTGAATAACTGAATGAATGAATAAAATATACCATTAGGCCTAAAATAAGATTCCAATCAAAGCAGAATTTTTATAATACGATTTTAATTAAGGCTATCTTCTGGCATATATTATACCATATAGACAATTTTCTCAATTATTGTTTTAGCTATAAAAATAATTTTTAACTTTTATACAGTATAAAATTTTTTACCTCCGCCACTGACCATTGAGGAAGCTCTTGTGAGAATTTTTATACAGTATAAAAATAAATTTTATTGCACTCAAATTTATATCTTTAATTTTCAGTTGATTTAGTTCAAAAATAAATTTACACTAAAATTTATATTGATTTTTCTACATATTTAGTGCAATAACATATTTGCACTAAAATATATGACATTAGTTGCCCGCAGATTTAGTGCAAAAATATATTTGCACTAAAATCTACGCCATTAGCTGCTTGTGGATTGGTGCAAAAACATATTTGTACTAAAATATATATCATTAATTATTTGTAGATTTAGTGCGAAAATATATTTACACTAAAATAAGTAATTATTAGTTGCTTGCAGATTTAGTAAAAAAAAGAAAAGAAAAAGATTTGCACTAAAATATATATGATTATTGGCTTGAATTTAGTGTCAAAACATATTTGCATTAAAATATATATCATTAATTACTTGCAAATTTAGTGCAAAAACATATTTGTAGTGTATGCACCGGAGCTCCAGAGTTCCGCGAGACGTTTGCTCTTCGGTAGTGGTCACCGAAGTTCTTATGAGGACTCCGGTGAATTCATCGGAACTCAGGTAAGCACGGTAGTCATGATAGTCTGTGGTGATTAATTTATTTTTCATAAAAGAAATAAATGAATGATATTTTAGGTAAAAAAATGAGTGTCTTTATTTTATAATGAAAATGTAATATCTCCTTCATTTGATTATAATTATGAAACGAGCACTTTTAACCCATTTTCTCATAATTAAATTAGTATCAACTAAACTATTAATCCTAATAATTCTAAAATTATTAATTAAAAGATTTGAAAGCAAATACGCAATAACTCATAAACTTAATCAAAATATGAATAAAAATAAAATGGAATTTCTAAATAAAATACAATAAAAATATTAAAAAATATAGACTTATAATCCTCGCCGCGTCCTGCATCAAGCTGCATACATACTTACAATCATGTGTCAGAAAAAAATTGTTGAATAAGGGATTGAAATCATTGACTAACGATTTTGTTAAAATTGAACCCCACAACTCTAAAATTTAAAAAAGCGGGGACCAAATTTATTATGGCAGAAGAGAAAAATGAGTTGTTAGTGCACGCCTTCTCTATAAATATATTTAAAGTCAATGACACGTTTTTATTACATACTAGATAGACGACTTCATCTATAATTTGTTTTAGTTATAAGCACAATTTTCAATCTTTATCTATTAAAAAGATACACCATTTTTTTAATGGTCAATTATATCCTTACTGTAATTTTTTTTTTGTTACCATTGGTGCTCGCTAAGTCTCACCGACTACTTCTACCACTACTACTCGTTGGAGCTCCTCCGGCGATAGTTGTACCTCCAACCATATTCCTGGAGCTCCAGCAGTGGTGGTTAGAGATCTGGTGAGAACTTTTACACAGTGCAAAAACAAATTTGTAGCTCTTTCCCTGCTATTGAACTAAATGATTTTCGTAAGTCCCTTCCTCTAATCTTCTTTTCAATGCTAGCTAGTTGCTAAAGGTCACACTCAAATTACATTTTTTTTGCTCGTATATTTAGTGCACAATAAATTCGGACTAAAGTTTAAATCTTAATTTGTCTAAGGATTTAGTGCAAAAATATTTGCACTAAAATCTATAAATTAGTTGCTTAACTGCAAATTTAATAGTGCAAATTCTATATCGTTATTTGTGAATTTAGTGCAAAACGTACACTAAAATATGCATCATTAGTTGATTGCAAATTTAGTGCAAAAAAAAGATTTACATTAATATATATAATCAGTTGCTTGTGAATTTAATGCGAAAATATATTTGCACTGGTGGGTATTGGCACTCCGACAGTCGTAGCCGGAATTTCGGTACAGTCGCTGAACCTCCAAAAGTGGGGAATGGTGGCCATAGTTGCTGGTTATTAAATTTTGGATTTTTTAAGAAAAAGAAAAAGAAATAGAAGAATGATATGTTAGGTAAAAAAATACGAACGTGTTTATTTTAAAATAAAAATATTAAAGTATTCTTCCATTAAATATAATTACGAAAACTATTGACCTTAAAGTCCGCAGGATCCCTCTTAAAACTTGAAAGTGTGTATATAAAAAGAAAATGTTTTTCTTACCTATGATTCTTACCATCTATTATTATCAGATACATTATATGAGTTGTGCCTTTATTATATTTTGTAAAGGTACAACCCATGTAATGCACGTCAATAAGAATATGTGGTAAGAATAGTCTATGAGTATCATTGCTCATATAAATACCGGTACTTTTGTTGTTCTTTGCCCAAAAGCTAAAAGCTCTGTAATTGACTCACTTTTTGTCTTTTTTTCCTTATTTTGTCAAAGTTGCATACATATAAATTCACGTGTTTATGTCTGCTAATTTTCTCATTATTCTTTATTAATTACTCTTTGATTATTTGTGGGAATTGAGGTTGAAATTAAGAAAAAAATGTGGAAGTTGAAAGTTGGAGAAGGTGGAGGGCCATGGTTGAGAAGTATTAACAATTTTGTGGGGAGGCAAATTTGGGTGTTTGAGGAAGATGAAGGGAGCCCAAAAGAGAGAGATATGGTTGAAAAGGCTAGAGAATTGTATCATCAAAATAGATTTCGAGTGAAACCAAGCTCTGATATTCTCATGCAAATGCAGGTCAGCTCATCATTTCTAACTAAACTCTTTATGATTATAAAGTTTATATACATACTAAAAGTATGCAGATCGATGAGGTATCATCTTCAAGATTGGTTAAGAGTTGAGTGGAGTCACTCTTTCCCAGTGATGAGGTGACGCCCCATCTTAGTATGATCAGCGTAACATTACTCTTAAATTCCACTTGGCTGGATCGCCTGTGTTTTGACAAAAAGATAAGTCTGATCTCGATATGTATATCATTGACTTCAGTTGGTTTTTAATATAAATGTGGGAACCACTACAATGCATGCATACATGTGGTGGTGAGGCTATACATTAAGGGTACTTCTTTTGTCATCTTAATATTAAACATCATTAGGGTAATACAAGCGTTAAATAAAAATCGCGTGTTAGGAGGAGTGAGGCCGGACTGCTGCCATATATCTAGCAGCTTTTCTCTTTTTGTTTTGATACATAGTGATGCCGATACAGCTGTAGTTAGATTTGGGGTCCTCTCGCAACTTAAAACTTACTTTTAACATAGAAAGTAGAAAGTAAATGAAGAAAAAATGTAAAATATGAAACCAACTGTATCGCCGGAAAAATCTGCAGAATCCTTTCTTTGTCAAAGCACTACAACAAATTAGCCATTTAACTGTGAAACTTTTCGTCGCCAAACATATGTTTTTTCGTCACACACTATACTAGACGACGAATCTTTTTTTTGCTTCATCATCTTGGTGCCTATATTCTGCTTAATCACCGGCAATTGCTAAAACGCCGGCCTATTTGGTTTTCTTAATCCCTATTTGTTGAAAAATAATCAACTTAAGAGAATTAATTGCTAAATTATTAATTGTTTAGTAATTATTTTATTTGTTTATACTCCTGCATGACTCTAGCTTCTTTCATGTTCCCACACACAACACACAGCTTATCAAGGAAAAACAGATTGATCTAACTAGCACTCCTGTTGTGAGAGTGGGAAGCAGTGAAGAAGTAAGTGCTGAAAAAGTTGAAATGGTTATGCGGAAAGCTGTTCGCTTTATTTCATCCATTCAAGCACATGATGGACACTGGCCTTCTGAATGTGCAGGCCCATTGTTTTACACCCCTCTCCTTGTAAGTCATTACGTTCCTTCTTTAATCTCTCTTGTTCTCTCTCGCATTAAGTTCCAAAACGTTACATCAGTTATTGCGGTCGAAATTCTTATGTACATGTGATGGTCGAACTTGCATGCTGAAATGTATATTGCATGTACATAGATCATGGTTCTGAACCTTAGTGGAGCAACGGATTCAGTTATATCACCAGAACACAAAAAGGAGATTATTCGCCACATTTACAATCATCAGGTATGTACTAATTAATTAATTAATTAAAAGGCACTGCGGTTGTATATATGATCTTGCGCGTTTATCTTTCTAGCTAATTTGAAAATTAAGTTTAATAGTAAACAAACTAGTAAGAATTATTAATCAATTAATTAACGTTCGTGTAATTAATATATGCAGAACAAAGATGGGGGATGGGGATTTCATATAGAGGGGCATAGCATTATGCTTTCCACAGCATTTAACTATATTACCTTGCGAATACTGGGAGAAGGATCAGCCGGAAAAGAAAGCGATCACGGGGCTCTTGGGAAAGGCCAGAGATGGATACTTGATCATGGAAGCCTAACTACAATACCTTCTTGGGGAAAGATGGCTCTTTCGGTAAATTAAGAATTATTTTTTGTCAATTTTCTTAATTAAGATGTGCCACTTTACGTGGAAATTAAATAGACTAAATATTCAAAATTTGAATTATATATGTAGTAGATGCGTACGCTTGAACTGGACCTCTATTTTGCCTATCTTATATATGCATGGAGGTTGCCTTAACGGGATAAGTGGGGCGATAAATACAGATAAATCTCTTAGTACTTACTGCTGCCACTAAATGCAAGAATGGATCGAGCAGCACCTCAACCATGAGGAATTGATCGTACCAGAAACCTTCTTGTTAATTAATAGGCAAGCTAGGATTACGTTCCTAGAATTATTCTTGACTATCTCAATCTTGAATTTCCTCAGAGTCACATTGCATTAAATATTATCTCTTCTTTCTCTGCAGGTCCTTGGTTTGTATGAGTGGACAGGTTGCAACCCGGTGCCACCAGAACTTTTCCTTTCACCTTCTTATCTGCCGTTTCATCCAGGTACACTTTGTTGGCATAATAGATGGTTACTCTTATTAGTACTTAATTTTTCTCTCTTATCTCTCTCTGTATATGTACGTATGCGCGTACTTGCAATCACAAGGCAAAAATAAGTAAACTACTTGGACATAAATTCTTATCTGCCGAATGATGTGGCTTTTGGCTCTACAGCAAAATTATGGTGCTATATTCGCGATACAAGCTTACCATTGTCATATTTGTATGGGAAGAAGTATGTTGGTCCGATCACTGATCTCATTTTGTCACTGAGAATAGAACTTTACGCCCAACCTTACGAGACTATTGATTGGCCAAACACTCGCAATTAAAATGGAACATTTTTCAAATTAAGTCAAGTAATGATTTTTTGTAGCTGTGTTAAATTCCAAATTAGGAGGATCTTTACATTCCTCATTCCTCATTCCTTGATTCAAGATGTGATATGGGTGAAAGAGATATGTCCTAGGACTATTCATAGATTATGATTTGTACTTGGATATTTTATGCTTATTGTTATTTATAAAGTTTATTTATTATACTTTATATCCTCTTGTAAATAATATATATTAATACTAGTTCATCAAGTACGTGACTTGATTGTGGGATGCTAGTAATGTTATAATAATATTATTTAGATGTCCCTAATCATATGTCAATAACCTAGGATCACATTGATATAATGATTAGAGTATGGGTCAGCTGATGATTATGTTCCACAAGTCATGGATATGGAAATATCAAGCTGAACATACTGATACTTGTTAGGGAACAAGGTATTGGATGACCGCTTTGGGGACACTGCGAGGAGTGTTACATAATGTCATCAGTGATGTTCCCCATTTATGATATCGTATTATCCTTAGACTGAGATCGCCATGGTTACCAACATAGGGATTAGCATGTCAGGCATTATCAAACGTTGCTCTTGATCGAGTAATTATAAAGATGATGACCGAGCATACTATGAACTATGTAGAGGTATGTGGTTGATCAAGATGGGATTTGTCACTCTCGTATATTGAGAGAGATGTCGTTGGGCCCCTTGATAAGTGTAATTAATATTTGCATGGCCATGCACAAATGAGATGTCATTTGTTTTAGATTAATTATACTTAGAGATCAAGAAATAAAGATTGAACTATACAAGAATGACACTTGCCTAGTCTTGTGTTCAATCTAGATATCGATTGACAAAAGGAGTTAATATTTGGAATATCAATTTAAGGTTGTGTCGTTTTTGACCTTTATACCCTTTGGATAATAGTAATGTTTTACTAGAGACCGCTTACTATTCGTATAATAAAATGGGCTTTTATTTATACTGCCAAAGAGTGTAAAACCTACAGGGTCGCACACCAAAACGAGTTGGATCAAAACGAACTAAAATGGGCCAAGTTGGACTTGAGCCCAGTTCGTTTGTTGCTTAGGGTTCTCACTAGGGTTCTCTTATAAAAGGGAACCTTTATTCATCTTGGCCGTCAAGGAAACTCAGAGAGGCCAGAGAGAGAACCCTAGAAGGCGCTAGTACACCAAGCAAGGATCTCATCCCGTTCGTGTGTGCATACCGTAGAGGCGTCGTAATTTCTACGCTAAGGACGACAACAACAGAAGGATTCGATCCATCCGGTTCGTTTTAGTAACATCAAATCACACATAAGGTATGTCTTCTGTCGATTTTATTGAACAGCATAAATCCTAGGGTTTAAGATTAGTGCGTAAATTAGTGTATGCGATGCATGATTACTGCCCTAATTCCCTACAATGGGATGCACTTTATTACATTGGTGAGCCACTTCTCAATCATTGGCCCTTCTCCAAACTTAGAGATAAAGCTCTATAGAAAGCAATGAATCACATTCACTATGAAGATGAGAATAGCAGATACTTAAATTTGGGATGCGTAGAGAAGGTCTATATATATTGTTATGTATTGCTCATGGGTATACTCTTTTCAATATAAATAGCAAAAATTGTTCATCTTTCGAATGATATGATCATAAACTTTGCAGTATTTCCATATGATGGCTTGTTGGGCAGAAGAGCCAAATTCAAGCGCGTATAAGCATTACCTTGCTAGAGTTCCCGATTACTTATGGCTTGCTGAAGACGGAATGAAAGTGCAGGTTAGTTTAATTTGGTCATGAACAATTTTTTTCTTTTCTTTCAATAGTCGCCAAACAACAAGACTAAATTAAAATGAAATATCTTGGGACATAATGTTCACAAGGCAATCTGGGAACATGGAGTCGGTATCGCAATTGTCTTTAGCCACTCAAGGAACAGGGGAAGCCATGTAGCAGCAGGAACAGTCTTGTTAATTGTTGGGACCACGGGGAGCACACTATGGGGTTAGGTCCTTTCCTGTGAGACGCCGTGGAGCATACCATGGGATTTTCTCCTAAAGGCCTCATTACTATGTGCTCACACTGTGACGCCCCGAATCTTGTTAAGAGGATTTCACCTCCGGAACCTGGTTAATCACGGTGCCGTACGCGACGGTGGGATTTAAATTTACAAAACTAGAACTTCTAACAAATTTTTCTTTACAAATCATCAAGAAAACCCTATTTCGGTTAAAAATCCCTTTCATAAAATTCCCCCATGTGGAGTCCGTTTGTTTAATAAATCAACATGTGATAATAAAAGCCATTTCATACAAACCTTTCCACAACAAGTCTTGGAATATAAATCACTCCACATATATAAAATCTTTTATACAACTCAATTTGAAACATTGAATACATGGAATCCAAAGTCTGGTTCATAAGTTAAAGGGTTTACATACAAATATATATATATATATATATATATATATATATATATATCCAAATTTGTATACAACTTAGTCCTTAACGTAAGGACTAGAAAATAAATTCAACGACATCAGAGATTACTAGACTCCACGTACGTGCCATTCCCGAACATATACCTACAAAACTGGTTTTGGAAAATGGGAGTGAGCCAAACACGCGCTCAGTGGGAACTATATGGTTTTGTATATAAAAATACGTTCATCATCCACATGCATCATGCCATACTAAAATAAGGTTTGCTATAATGCGTAATTCGTTAGTTTTATGTCAGGCACATACAATAAACTTAAAACTAATGCCATGTTCACCACATGATCCCATTCTCCAAATATCTAATATGAAATCATCCATAATGGAAAATACATAATCCTTAACCGAAAATACAATGTGTTGGCAATTATAATGAGCTCCAATTATCCTATGCTAGATCTCATCTCAAAGGCAACTGAAAAGGGACTATATCCCTTTATATGCAATGGGCTCCAACTCATTGCGTTAGCGACTACAACCACTAACAAGAGGCTACAACCTCATCTCATCAAGAGGGCTACAACCCTCATATAAGGGGTCACACCCTCATGTCTCTAGTATAAAGCCTCAAGCTTACACCCACGGTCACTAGGCTTAGAGCATCGATTCCCAAAAGACCCCAAGCTCTAAACTAATCGTGTCTCCTCCAAGTGAACGAACTGCCCAGGGACTCGGTCCTAACATTGTAATTCATTTGGAGATAAACCCACGCAAGATATTTTTCTGGGGAATAACACTTCAAATACTTAATAAGAAGAACACTCGTACAAGCACGTTCCTCCGAAAATGGAACTACCTTAGGGTCTTTCACTTAAGTGTAGGGCTACTACTTTTTGGAACACACAATCCCGTTAATAGAGCCACACAATCTAATATGCAAGCCAAGGAAGCTATAAAACGCAGGACTACGAAACTCATCCGCAGGAAGGCAATATACATCAATATGATAATATAAATAGGCGGCTATCTGATAAACGCATAATATTGTCATGTCTAAGCTCCTTCTCGGAGTCGCTTGACGCGTTTGTTGCTTTAATTCTGCCTAATTATCCACTTATCTCGAGATTAGTATCTTAGTGAGTTTTGTATCTAACATCGTCCCGCTAGGTGTGCTTTTGTTGTGTTTCTATGTGTATATAGGCATAGGATGCAATGGCCTTCGAAGAATCGATCACGCGCTAGTAAAAAGCTCGCAAAATGCTGATTTGAGGATTTTCCCAGAAGCATATCGATCATGGGTAAACCATGATTGATCATGGTGAAAACTTGTCTTCAGGCAGAGAACCCCATGATCGATCATGGGAAGGCCATGATCGATCATGGCCTGGCGGGGACTTCACCAACTCCTGCTTTTAGCCTTATTTCGGGGGTTTTGGTTCTAGATATTTGCCCTTGCTTATTTTATTAGTTTTTGGTACTCCTTTAGCTATTGTTTTTAGTCTAGGGATAGAGGGAGATTAATATCTAGTTTTTACACTTGAGAGTCTAGAGAGAAGGGAGAGCCTTTGTTTGTTCTTCATTTTCTCTTGTAAGTATTTTGATTTGTAAGAATGATTTCTTTTCTATAATATTTGTTCTTTCATCTATTATGGAGTAGTCTACTACTAAGGTTACGGAGGTTGATTGCGATATGATTTTTTGGTGATTAATGGCTCAATCAGTTTAAAGTTTGATAAATATTTGCGAATCTTCTTCTTCTTCATAACCCTCCATTATTTCAAGTTTCTATATTTTCATTTTAAGTTAAGACTTTACTGCCTTGTATATTTAGTTCTTGGTTGTTATAACATACAACATATTTCTATGGTTCTAGAAAGCTTGTAGTCTTTTTCCCCCACCATGGATTTTTCCCTCTTCATAGAAATTATGAATAGTTCTCAAAACTCCATAAATGGATTATAAATTTGTTTAGCTTATCTTTGATTCATTTATTGATATATTGAGTGCTTCTTACACTTTATGTGATACAACTCTTTATTTTCTACCATATGGATAAACGATGAGTTGACAAATTTGTCCCATAATCTTCATCCCGTTTCATTGTTAGGATTCATTAAATTTTCATTCTTTAAATTATGAGATTGCATACACTTGCTTTATGAAACCTTTTTATGATGAGTTTGTCAATCTATTTCGGATTAGCTTCATCGGGATGGGTTGCCTTGCTTCCCACCCGTAGCAAGAGATAGGAACGATAACCTCGTTTTTGGTGGAAGTGTTTGTCTCTCTCTTGATATAGCTTCATCCGGGAATGAGGCGCCTAGCGTCGCACCCTTTGCTATTGAAAGATCACCAACATTCCCCTTATCTTGAAAACCTTGTGTTGATCTTTGTTTGAATCGAATCTTTTAAATCGAACTAACCTCCAATACCTTATGCTTTCTTATTAATTTTCACAACCATTTTACATTTACGTTGTTCTACAACAAATCCAACTCACACAAAATCTGAAAATCGTAAAATCCGTAACATTCATTCCTTTTCACTTATCCCTGTGGTTCGACACTCGGACTACCGAGACTATATTACAACTTGACGTGCCTGCACTTGGGCTCTATCGCAACGCGCTATGTCAACGGCGTCACTATCACCGTACTGAACTGGGTAGCCCTTTCCCTTGTCCGCTTTGGGTGGCTCCACTCCAGCGTACTAGGCAGCCCTTTCCATTTATCCACTTTGGGTGGCTCCACTCCAGCGTACTGGGTAGCCCTTTCCCTTTGTCGGCTTTAGGTGGCTCTACTCCAGCTATAACTAGTATCGGTACTTAAACATAACGGCTACAACTATTTGCGGCTATAACCGCAAATGGGCTTCAACCCAACATTAAGGAAGGATACAACCTTACAATTATCACCTAAGTAGATAATGGAGCCAAAATCTTGAAACCATAAAATAACGATAAAATATATAAGGGCCAACACACCAAATAGTACTAAATCAATGTATCCTGTTCATAAATCTCAAACATTGAAATCTCATATATAAATGTATTGTATACACATAAAATAGTGTATATTACATTTATCGGGTTTTATATACGTAAAACATATACGCATATCGTATGTATCTCAATTCGGAGACTCTTTGTCTTGTCGTATAATAATATCATTGTTATATATGAAAATAGATTCGCCAAGTCCGTTAACTAAAAACACATTTAGAAAATCAATTTACATATTGCACCCATGGGGAACTCCTTAACATATTAGTAAACCGGCTCCAAACCGAGCGCAAGCCATGATTTATAATTTTTTAACTTGCTAAAAATTTCCCCATGCGGTTTTCACGTAATCCATAGTTATGTATCATGATAATATCATATACTTATGAAATAAATACTAATTCATACTTCAAACCCATTTATATATGATCATATGCGCACATCATATTCTTCTATTCACTATCGTAACAATATGTGAGGGTTTCACACCAATCTTTAACAAAATGAACATACGAATTAGGGGTTCTTATAAAATTATCATCTTGAAGTCTTATATGATGCAATTAAACCAAATAATCACAAGAAATCAAGCCCAACCCCTATGAACATGCAACTTGTGATAAAAACCCTAGGTTTGCTGGATTCAAAGCATATAAAGTGTAATCACTTGAAAAAGAGTTAAAGTATTAGTGTTCCCACCTTGAATGATGATATTCTGCAAGCTTTAGAGTGTTGGAGGAGGCTAGACACCATGAATTCCGAAATCCTAGCTCACCCTTGTGCTTCAATGGAAGGAATAGAGGTGGGAGATGATGAATACTGAAGAAATCGATGATTTATAGCTTGAATCTTAAATATTGGTGTAGAGATCACATGAAGACATAAGGAGCTCCTCTCCCTTTCTTTCTAGAACCCTCTAGATATGTTTGGGGTGTATGGGTCGAAGTTGGAGAGAAAATGGGGTTAAATACGAGAAAAATCAGGGTAAAAACTAGTCAAAATTCGACTCTAGGGCACCAAGATCGATCTTGGGAAGGCCAAGATCGATCTTGGAACCACTACACAAAGTTCATCTGATTTGCCTCCCGGACCCCTGAGATGCTGGAATCTCGTTTCAGATATCGAACTTTGTAGAGGGGAACGATACGGAACTTTGGGCACTAACCAAGACTTATTCAGATATCGAACGAAGAAGTTATGGCCTTCCAAAGTTGGCCACAAATTTAGAAATCGCGTAAAATCAAAACTTGTGATTTTTGCCTCGATCTCGATTCGAGCCATCCAAATAATGAAACAATTGATCCCTTAATCCTCTTATGCCTAATATGACATGTCAAAAGTGTTGGGTCCCACTACGAAGAGTCCGAAACCAAGTTTTCATGCTGTAACGGTAATTAACAAGGCTTAAGACAAAAATGAACTTGAAAAATGGAACATGGGTATTACACACACTCCCTATCTTATAAAACCATTCTCAATTATATATATATAATAGTGTTTTAAATAGCGATCTACATGCCACGCTATTGCGTTTGTTCTAGAAAAAACACTATGTTGCTCACCACGTATTGCTATTTTTCCAAATAGCTCACGCTAAAGGCTGACATGGCATGCAATTGTACACTTAGCGCATTCAATTAATGTTATTATTTTTGATGTAGCGTACACTATTTGGGACATGAATTTAAAAATAAAAGAAAACGAATAGAACAGCGTTTGTTTTGATCTTTTCCTCTCCATTAAACCCTAGTCGCTCCGCTTAACAAAATGCTTCTCTATGTACAAAATCAACCAATCGAACCAAACCGATCTGAAAAAACCAAAACCAAAACCTACAAAGCAAACCAAAACCGAACTTTACACTCAAGACAAAAAATGATATCGTGTGTACATAATATCATATGAAACTGGTAGTTAAGATCACATTATGTTCAATCAATATTATAATTCATCAAACAAACATTCAGTGAATTTTCACAAGTAAGCTAATAGTGGTTAGAAATTAAAAAGCTTTATGCTAACTTCTATTCTAGGCCTTTCGTTTTGGAAAACATCAATAAGTAATCATTTTTAACTTAGTTGCCTCCCCTCCAACAAGGTAGGTAGGGAGTAAAATATTAATGTGAAATAAAATTACCCGTCCTCTTTAAACATTATAATCTTTGATGGCATGGCATGGCATTTCCATATCACTGATACTAAGCTATTTTTGACACTTTTTCTCTTCTGTTTGTTCTATTTCTATTCTAACTTAATTATACACCCTTTCCTTATTCTTTTTATTCTAACATTCGTGTTGTTTCGCTCAAGTCTTAAACCCTAAGCTCCCATGCCTCTGCGGCCTCTCACTGTTTTAAGCCACTTTTTGGACTGTTTTGAGCCATTATTATTTTACATTAATTTTTTAAAATAAAATACCCCAAAACCAAAAAAAATCGAACCAAAAGTTTAGGTTGGGTTTGGATTTTGAAAATTTCAAAACCGAAACCAAAATTTTAAATTCAGGTTGGGTTTTTTAATTCTCACCCCGACCGAAACCAAAGACACCCTTAGCTGGTTGAACCCCAGGTACTCGTCTAACCCTAGCTGCTCGTAATCTCCATTGATCTGCTCGTGTTGAAACAAGAATGAATTTACCAAATAGTGATCGGGAAACATCTGGTTGAGTCACGGACTAGGTCGTTCTCTTTAAGATGTTTGCGGCTCTGGTTGATGTTTGTGCTAGCAGTTCAAGATAGGCCACGCCGCCCCTAGGATACAATAAGCCCAAATAATCCCTCTATCTCGATTTCCCTTGCATGGTGGGATATCGGAATTCTAACTCCCTGAATTTTTTAAGCTTTTAAGCTCAAAGAAAGTATTCGACCATGGAGGATTTTTTTTAGTGTGTGTATATTTTAGAAGAGAGACAAAAATATTTTTAAAGAAGTGATCTATCCACAACAACGGAATGATTGAGTCAACAAATACAATTTCGAAATTCAAAATTAAATAATTTTATTAAAAATAAAATTTCCAAAAGTATTTTGTCTAACTTGACCGAAAAGCCCGAGCCAAGAACCACACCATCCATGTTTTCACCCAATAGCACAAAAGTCTAATGCCCAAAGGGCTCAAGCACTTAGGCAAATTCTTCCTTATAAAAACCTATGAAAGTTTTTATATCTCTCCTATGTGGGACTTAGGAAAACACATAGTGTTCACTTGGTGCTTGCTTTGGGTTTTTTTTTTCTTTTTCTTCTTCCCCCATTTTTTCAAATACACAAAAACCTCAACAGCTCGTAATCTCTTCTCCTTCTTCTCTGCTCGTTATCAGAAGTGCGTGTAACTTAGGATACATTTTTGGATATTTGAAGTGTTTGAATGGATTTTTATTAATGTTCTTTAATATAATGTAATTTTTTTTAATTATAAAAATTTCATGTCCGGTATAGCTTGCACTGTTTTGCTATTTACTTGCGCTACGCAATTGCGTAACCGAAACGCTATGCTTTACTCTAATGCAATTTAAAACTCTAATATATATATATATATATCTGCCAATTAAGTTCAGTGACTACTGTTTTGAAGGTCTATCATATCTTTTAATTAGGTTGTTTGCCTTTCTGCAGAATTTAGGTTCTCAGTTGTGGGACGCTGTTTTCGCTCTTCAAGCTATTATTGCAACTAATCTTGAAGATGAGTTTGGGACTACCCTCAAAAGGGCTCACAATTTTATTAAAGAAACACAGGTTTCCTTTTGTTTTATCATCCACATACTTCAAATTGTGTGTTTTGATAAAAGTTTTCTGGTTAAGGATTTTTCGGTTCTTGCTAGCTGTATTGATACATACTGTTTTAACTGCATTAATTTAAGATTCGAGAAAACCCATCTGGTGACTTCCATAGCATGTATCGCGTCAACTCTAAAGGAGGTTGGCCTTTATCTGAACAAGATCAAGGTTGGCAAGTATCTGACTGTACAGCTGAAGCATTGAAGGTATATATGTACATGCTTCTGTGTTTTACTTGTGTCAATCTTCTTTTAACGAATTTTAAAAAAGAAGAAGAAGAAGAAGAAATAAAAGGCGCAACATATTAAGTGCTAGTTGTTTCACTAGCTTGTTTAAACTTGTACGTATGTACAGGCATTACTCCTCCTCATGCAAATGTCACCAGAAATTGTAGGTGAAAAAATTGAAACTAACCGATTATATGAAGCTGTGGATTTTCTTCTCCCCTATCAGGTACGTACAAAACAAGTATGCATACATACCACTTTGATATTTTTAAACTTATTTGAGGTTTAGTTAGTTAGATAAATAGTAATTAGTTTTGTTTTACATATGTTCCTTCTTATTCTTATAGAGCAAAAATGGAGGTTTCGCTATTTGGGAGCCAACAACATCACCAAAATGGTTGGAGGTCACACTTCATTTCCTTCACAAACAAAACCTTGATTAATTATTTGGCAGCTAATTAACTGCACGCTCTCATTAATTCCCCAAAATTTAAATGGAACAATTTGAGTTGTTGACTCTTTTTTCCTATCCCCCAGTTGTTGAATGCTTCAGAAGTTTTTGGCAATGCTTTTGTCGAGCATGAGTAAGGACTTTATCGAACTTCCCTATCTATTCGACATTTAGTTTCTGAATAATTAATTAAGTTAATACTAATATGCTTTTTGCAATATATGTTTTAATTTGGTATATACTAGGTATGTTGAATGCGCCTCATCCATAGTCCAAGCTTTGGTCATGTTCCAGCAATTATATCCAGAATATCGGAATAAAGAAATAAAAACTTCTTTGGCTAGAGCTATACAATTTATCGAAAACACTCAAGGTCTCGATGGTTCTTGGTAATTATCACGGCGCATTGTGCTTAATTTTTTTTTCAAGCACTTCATTGTTGATTAATTAAGCATGCTTACTTCCTAAGAATTCACAAATGATGTATAGGTATGGGTACTGGGGAGTATGCTACACATACGCTACGTGGTTCGCGTTAACGGCCTTAGCATCTGTTGGGTTAACATATTCCACAAGCCAAACAATCCGTAAAGCCACCGAGTTTTTGCTAGCAACACAACTGGATTCTGGTGGTTGGGGAGAAAGTCATCTTTCTTGTTATAATGTGGTAATTTTCTTTGGAATTAATTGAGTTCCATCCTACAACTTTTGTTTTTGCCTAGTTTTCTCCTTTTCCATTCAATTGGAGCCCTAATTTTTTGTTTTCCGTGAATTTTCTTTTCATTGAATTCAATGCTTTTTAATGTGAACCAATGAAATAATGGTAGGTGAATGAAAAATATAATAAACAATGATCCTTTTTTTTTCTTTTTTTCTTCAGTAAGTATTGTATGTAGTGCCGAAGGTGCAAGCACCCATAAAGAAGCATCTTCCAATCTTAAGCGCACAATCTTTTACCTCTAATAGATTTCTATGATTCAAAAACCATTGCCCCGTATAGATTATATGTTTTTTTTTTAATTATTGTGCTTGAGACAAAACAGAGTTGGAATAATTTGAGCTGATAGTATTCAAACCATATATAAGTAAAGGATTTTATTTCATCTTGTCATTTTAATGAAATTTCGTGGCTTTAATTACTAGCTTTTTTAACTCTAATTAATTATGCAGAAATATACGCCACTTGAAGGAGATCGATCCAACATAGTACAAACGTCATGGGCTCTTATGGCTCTCATTCATACCGGACAGGTTAGCATTTGTTATATTCACAATTTTACTTGAGTAATATGCTACACTCACTAGAAATATGCACAAAAAGTGTACACAACGTATCGCCTTATCATTGGAGGAAGAGCGAGCCTACTTCTGCGATTCATCCAATCACGAGGTAACACCTTATTTTGTCAAGATTATTGTCACAAAATGTGCACAAAAAGGTTCAAGATTGTTGTCACAAAATGCGTAAAATGTTGAACATTAATTTTAAATGATGTGCAAGTAATTGATAGCATTTAAAATGATGCGCAAAGAATATCCTTTTTGTGAAAATGTATGGATTTAGACGAGAAGGACATGATACAAACTTTTTCAACCGATACTTCTTTATTACCAACTCCGCATTGTTATGGACATAAATGCCCTCTTAGCATTTTTCAATTTTCAAAATTTAAATTCCAATACGTAGTTCACCTTCTTTTCAAAAAAAAAAAAAAAAACAACCTTGCGTTGAATACTACACACAAGTCCTTTCTAGAATACTTGTAAATTTTTAAATTAAAATTAAAGATACATAGAAGTGCAAATTACAAAACAGTTGATTGCAATATTTTTCATATATTCATATTTTTGCAGTCAAACTCGTAAATTTGAATGCAATTCATATTTGTGCAGTCAAACTTGTAAATTTCACGGCAATTTATATTTTTGTATATTGATATAGGAACAACATTTCCCATAAGGACCATTATGGACGGATTGGTGCTTTTGAGGGAGTAACAAATGTTTTTTTAACAAAACTTGGTGGAGATGATATCCATGAAATATATATATATATATATATATATATGAATTTCTTGACATGTATATATCAATTTTTTGGTTAACTCATTTCCCGGTTAATTTTTTTTATAAACTTCGGTGGAAATGATATACTAATCCCATCTCCACTAAGTTTCATAAAAAAACACTCATACGTTAATTACCCTTTCAAAAGCCCCAATCCGTATTGAATGGTCCTTAAACGTGGTCCTTATGAGAAGTTTTTCTTCGATATGGGTACATATATCAAATCTCAATGAACTTAATTCTAGTTTTATCCTTGCCATTGATTATGGTAATAAATATATATATATCCTTACTGTATGAAATATCTTATCATAGGCCTTTGTTAAAATTTCATCATTTAAGTGATTTTTCTTCCATTTTCCCAAAATATAATTTTTAGGCTAAGAGAGATCCCGCACCTCTACATAAAGCAGCAAAATTGATAGTTAACTCGCAAATGGAAAAGGGTGACTTTCCACAACAGGTATTTCCATTTGCGCGCAACTTTATTATTAAGGGGCAATTAAAAAAAAGGGCTTATTAGAGAAAGGTTTTCACACTAAGGCCAAGGAATAATTTTTTTTTAAATAAAGGGCCTATTTTTTATTTTATTGATAATATGACATGTGTCTTTTTTTTTCATTATAAAATGACATCCCATCCCTTAAAATAAACTAAAAAAATATCAATATGCATTAAAATATGAACTGCAATATGAACTTTGCAGTCTATATTTCACTGCATATGAACTTTGCAGTCTATATTTCACTGCAATATGAACTTTGCAGTCCATATTTTACTGCAATGTGAACTTTGCAGTCGATATTTTTAGTGCAAAGTTCATATTGCACCCAATTTTACTGCAATGGCTTTGCAGTCATATTTTTAGTGCAAAGTTCATATTGCAGTACATATTTCACTGCAATATGAACTTTGCAGTTCATATTTTATTGCAATATGAACTTTGCAATTCATATTTTTTGTGAAAATTTCATAAAAAGGGGTAATTTAGGTAATACATAACATGTTTTTATTAATTAAATGATATTTAAATTTATTCAAATACATTCATTTAAAATATAAAACAAAATAGGCCTTACACTAATTACCAATTAAAAATAGGCCCTTCATTCAAATTACCAATTAAAAATAGGCCCTTCATTCAAAAAAATATTATTCATTGGATTTTTGGTAAAAATCAATGTATAATAAGCCCTTCTACCTAATTTCTAGTATTATTAATTGTTAGTAATTAAAATAGCGTAGCACTATCTTTGTAGTTGTTTACATAACGATTAATAATATTACTACTCAAACTTTCGAAAACCTAACAAGGGCCCATGCCACTGCCGAAACCTCAACCCCCATCCCAGTTATTGAAAGAATTTTTTTTTCTTTTTTCGTATACATGCACGCGCATACACGTGTGTGTAAGGAGACTCTGAAAAGGGAGTCTTTCTTATAAGCAATTTATTGACAACAGTTTAGGGGGTAAATAGTTGAATCCTCTGTTGAAATGTAGTAGAAATGATTTCTACAATGAGTATTCATTTTTACCAAATTTGATTAATGTATTAAACCAGTATTAGATTGTGAGACGATCGTCAAAATTTTCTTACCACTAAAAGTGTATCCAATTTTCATTAAACGTACTTCCTAACTTAATCAATACTTCAACCATTTACCCTTATAGAGTTCACATATATATACAAATTACATCTAACACAAATCATCCATATGTGGACCACACATTTAGCGACGGATTTTCATCACTAAAACGCTCACAATGCGGACCAACTTTTGCTTTCCAATATTTTAGTGATGAAAATTTGTTGGCTAAAGATGTAATACATATACGGACTGCCCATACAAGATCCATACCCTTGAATATATATGTACATATGTTAGATTTTGTTCACAACCCTCAAATTTTTGGTACTGCAGGAGATTACGGGGTCCTCCATGGGGACCTTGAATTTGCATTATGCGTCATTCAAGAACACATTTCCACTAATGGCTCTCGCAGAATATCGTAAATTTGTCATATTGCCTTCCCAAAACATCTCATCTAGCTAGCTAGGTTTTAAGTTTTCACTATAAATATATAAAATATTTACCTTTTCTTGTTTAAAATGTATCAATCAATGCGCGCAACAAAATAAAAAGTAACTAAAAAATTGATTATATATCATCATTTTGCAATTCCGTTATTCTAGTCGAATAATGTATTATAATACTCTTTCAATCAAAGAGATATTGTTATATATAGTTTAGTATGTACTATGTATCTGTATTCATTTATTAATTTGCTTTTTTGTTTGATTAATATGTATTTGTTATTTGGATTAATATGTTTGCATTTTTTTTATGTATTTATTTAAGAACTTAATTGTGTATTTTATATACTCGTACATATATATATAGATAAGGGAAGGATCTTAAGAGTTAAGAGGACCAATTAAATGCGGACCAACCATTTTGATAGAGTAAATGGATAGATTTTTTGATAAAATTTAGTAAATTTGATCTCTATGAGTAGTAACCAGCAACTCATGCATGGTGATTTTCACATACTATTGATATCTTACATACTAGAATATACTTAATAACTCAGGTTTGGGCCGGGCTTGGATTGTTTAAGACCAATACGGGAGTATGTGTTATACAACAAAATTCCGGCACAAGTTTGGGCCAAGTTCATGTTCACATATATATAACCCGTTTTACACAAACCGACTGAATACAATAAATTTTATTCACATATCTTTATAATACAACATGATTTCAATGTAACAAGGTGGGTTGGGGTCGAGCAGGTTCAGTTCGTGCTTATGCATGTATAAATGGTGCAGATTTATGTTTTTCAAAACAAAACATGCATGCACCGGTTGGGTCGAATTCTTTCTAACTAGCCGCTTATATTAAATTTTACTTTAAATATCCAATAGCATAAGAATTCTCCTTAAAGATTCGGGTTTAGGATGAGATTTTGAGTATGAGTTCCACAACAAAAACCTGGTAAGAATATTTATCCTCATCATCTATGTTTCAGTCTAATGGTTCACGATGATCACGGCATACTAATAATTCAATCAATAAATATGAATATACATTTAGTTCATTAATAGGTATAAGTTTGTTTCAAACCTTTTGAAATTATGATTCTTATTTATCCAAGCATTTAATACACAAATAATGATGAGTTTGACGTGCGGGATAAGAGGGCGTGATAAGATAATTTTATCCTATCTCATGTTTGGTGTTTGTCGAGATTGGATATCAGGGGAGATTGTTTATCCTACTAAAGCTTCTTATCCGACTGAAAAAGGAATTAACGAATCCCACCTAAGAGGTGGGATTGTTTTATCTTGTTCGGATGGGATTAAATAATCCAATCCACTCTCTTTTCCAACGTGTCAAACATACGGTAAATAATTAAAGGCTTGTAATTTGCTTCCAACCCAGATATTACTTTTCTATTTTTGTCCTATAAAAAAAACAATAATACGTTCTCCATATTACATAAGAAACATATAACAATAAAAAGCTTTCCTAAATTAAATAGCAAAACTATGAGGATTAAAAAACTACGACCAACGGTCATTTATGGGTTTCAAACTTGATAAATAAGAATTATTTTTAATTATTTTTTTTGAGTACATTTATATCAAAAAAGGAATCAAACTCAAGACCTCCCGCTAATCGGGAGTCAATTCTAGCCACTAGGATAGTCCTAGTGGATTAATTAGATTTTAATTATTTATATCCTAAACCCAAACCGTTCACTACATAAGCCTAAACTCAACCTGAGCTGAGTTTGAGTAAAGTCCAAATCCTTTTAAATTGAATCCATTTGATCTAACTTGACACCATCCACTCAGGTCATAATAATTTTTGCATTAATTATCCTTATAATACATATTATAAAAATAATAATATTATATATTAGAGGATATAAAAATTGAAAAAATTATACCAGGCTCTCTCCAAAGAGAATTGTCCTTACTTTAATAAAAATAAAGACCGTCAATTTCATGAGATAAATGGATGGATTTTTTCTTGAAACTTGGTGGAGATGATCGATCACTATAATGAGGAGATATTCTCCACAAAATTTCATCAAAAACTTCAAACCGGAAGTGAATGTAATAAAAATATGATATATATATATATGTTCATTGAAATTTTATATTCATTTTCGTCCATTGAAAATTTATGTAATCATATTACTAACTTCTATAATAAGATTTTTATTGAGATCATAAAATTTCATAAAAAAATGCTTCCCTTTACCAATCGAAATAGACGGTTCTTATTTTTCTCAAAATGAGGACCAATTTCTTTAGACTGGATCGTATAAATATGGTTGATCGATCATCTTTGTAAGAAAAAGAAGGATTGTCCATTTGAACGATTAAATAGATGAATTGTTTCATGAAATGTGCAAAATTCTATTGAAAAATTCAATTTTTTAATTTTTCTAAAAATATTTGTCTACTCATTTAGTCCTTGAAATGGGTTTTGGTCATTCCTTTTCTTAAAGAAATGAATGCTTTCTTTAGAGCTACTATAAATCACCAAGGGTAGAGAAATACAAGTAATCTAATCTAAGAGCCATAAGTAATTCTTGATGGTGTTAATATTTATAAGTCATTGGATTAAGTTTATATTCACGACTACAGTGCACTAAAAAAAACAGGAATTTGTCACACTGTATAAGCGGCAACTTGTTACGGTCACTGATCATGCCAAAGCTCATTTTTATAATTGATATCCCTAATTGTCTCGGCCATTGATTGTAACAATGTCTACTTCATATATTACTTTAATGTTTGTCATAGTCATTGTGGGTAGTTGAGGAAGGCACCAAGGTAACCCGTCTTTGTTTTTTGGTTGGCTGTTTATCGACCCAGTGGCAGCCGCTGGTCCTGTGCATTCTCGATGGGTTTGACTTGTGGTGTGTGCATGTGTTAGAGTCGCCAGTACGTTTAACCTTATAATAGACAAGGGAGATAACAGTCCCAATCAATAACAGAGGTTGACCAAAACTACTAAGATCTACGAATGCCTATTTAATACTTTAATGTTAAATACAATTCTTCCTATTAAATGCCTATTTTAATTGGTAAAAATAAAGTTGGATTCTCATTATTTTTTGTTGGATTCATCCTATCTTTTGTTGAGAGTGGATATAGGGTGTGTTTTGACGAATATAGTGAGTGTTTTGATTTTATACATAAATTTGGTTGTGGAAGAATTACAATTGAATTTTATTAATTAAATGGACTTTATTGATTTTATTTTTCCGCAAATAATAGAGTCGAGAGACCAGATTATTGCGAGATAAGAGTAGAGTTTATGCGTATGAATACTGCAGGAAGATGATATTAAATATATGATTTCGAAACCCTAATCAATTAATTCATTAATTTTATTATCTTGCTTTATATTGTTTAATTTAGTTCATTTACTTTAGTTTACTTGCTTTGCTTTATTTTATTTTATTTGCTCTATTTAATTTATTTGATTATCATAAACTTTCTTAGTTAGATTAGGAATTTAGTGAAAAATTAACAAGATGATTATAAAACATATTGTTTGAGTCCTTGTGGATCAACCTCACTTACACACTACACTATAAATTGATTCGTGCACTCACTTTATCACAACATCATCATGCTGACCCATAGAGATGATAATAGACCTTTTTTTTCTTTTTTACAATAAGCCTTCAACTGTCATATATATATATATATATATATATATTCATTTATCGCTAGTAGCCTTTGAGCCTATAAAAAATCTTTTATTTAGTTACCCATATTCCCAAAACTCTAACTATTTTTGAGAAGTATTGAGAAGATTATGAAAGAAGAAAACGAAAGGAACAAGCTAAAGCGGAAAAGGAAAAAAAATTGTGAAAAAAAGAAGAAAAAATAAAAATAAAAAGTGAATATATAAATAGAGAGATGCACAATAGGATAGATAAAAAACAAGAAAAAAAGTGAATAAATAGATAGATACAAGGGATAGAATATAGATATTATTAGAGAGTTTTAAAGAGTTTTGAAGAGAGAAATTTCATATATATTATATCATTCCTTATATTAGTTGTCGTGCGGCCGAAGTATTTAAGGTGAAAAAGTGGATAGCGTAAAGCCGTGCTGTACACACCAGTTCAAGTATCATAAACATGAACACTTTTTAGTTTTCTTTTTAATTTTCTGTAATTTGTATTCAAATACTTTAAATTTAGTTTTAATGATTAATTATTATTTTATTTGCATATACTCTTTAATTAATATGCTTGGCTAAATTATTTACCAAAGGGGAGCGATGAAACCGCCATGAATGTAATGTACTTAATTTAATTTTAGTTAATTTTTAATTATTCATCCCGAATTAAAATAGATTTTGAAATTACCATTATTATAAAGTATATTTTCTTTTTAGTACTTCAATTATTTTAAAAATAAAGGAAGGATCTCTTGTGATCACCATAAAAAGGGAAACAGGTGATGCCTATGCTTATTTTTATTTACATTAGTTTTAAAGAAAGAATGATAGTGATTTTGAATTTGTTTATATAGTATGGATGAATATTAAAAATATCATTAGATACTTTTATTTATGTCCATGGTGGTAGATTCACTTTCCTTGGGATTTATTATTATTGATTATTTGCTTGTTTGATTTAGTTTAATTAGTTTAGTTTCTTAATTTAATTTTAAAATCAAAATTCAAAAAAACTATTTTAATTTCAATTCATAAAATATTAGATTTTGACAAATTTTTTTATTTTTAATTGATTAACTTGAATTTGGATCGACTTCAACTTATTCGTTATACTAATTTAATTATTTTACATAAAAGTGGGTTTTTTTATATATAAATTTAAGTGCGGAGTAAAATAACGACAAATTAATTTAAAAAATTCCCCTTGAAGGTAAAATATGGTGTACCTCGAGATGTGCATTGACCAAGGAGGATGATCTTGCAAACAGTGTTGAGTGGTGATCTACATGTGTAATACCTCGTGCTTAGTTTACTTACTAATATTCCTTCATAAGCTTGATTTATCGGATAACCATGCTAGTGATTTTTGGTTCTGAGTATAATTATGTGGTTTTCACACCTCAAACACGTTTCAAATATCTTAATTAAATATGGATGGATGATCATTTTGCTACTTGAGTGGTCCTTATCGAATTGTATGTGTAAATCGCCCCTTAATTCTATTTTACCCTTAAACATAGCTTTGGGTACTCGAATTTGGTTCTGGACATATATTGATGAGCTGAACACTTCCTACAAATCATATTAATCATATTAAATATGTGTACAAGGTTCAAATGCATTTTGGATGGCCATGGTTGAATTTGGTCATCTAACGGTGAGAATTGAATATTTACCGAAATGAGTTTTTCTCTAAGTTTGAAAGGTCATAACTTCCTCATATGATGTCAAATGACTCCCCGTTTGTGCTACTAGTTATATTTTGATCCATTATACAACTTTCATGTTTTGACCGAGACTCAATTCATGCTTCTTGTGGGTCGAATTTGTGTGCGAAGTAAGCCAATTGGCCAAATCTGATTGCGTTAGAACACTATAGCAGATTTTGGCAGATTGCCATATTCAACGCATTTGTGGAATTAATCCATCCATAATTTGGAGAAACTCAAAAAATCAAAGTTATAGCTCTTCGAGTCCTTTTTTCGTTGATATAAAGATCATCGAAATCGGAATTCTAAGTGAAAAGTTATGCCTAAAATACGAATAGTGAACCAGAAACCTTTGGTCAATCGGGTTTGACCCGACCCAGCTCATTTTAACCCATTTTCACCCAAAACCCTACCCAATTCGATCATAAACAAAGAGAACACATTCAGAGCTTAAGAGAGAGGTTGTGAGGGAGATTTGTGGTGATTTTATCACTTTTTCACATGATGATCAAGATATTGAGCTATATTTTACACTTTATCATCTTCTTCCGCTTCATTTCATCACCATGGGGCTTGGAGAGCTTGGATGGGAGTTTTCCAGCCACCTAGATCATTATCAACCTTCTCAGAACTTATGTTAAGGATTCAAATCAGGTGGGAACAATAGTATAAAAGTTGTTTTTCTTACCATTATGTCTGCATTAGATTTTTACTTGAAATCTGGGGGTTTTGCTAAGAACCTAGGGTTTGTATTTCATGCATTGGGCTTGGGTGTTCTTAACCTTTAATTGATGAAATAATATTTTTATTTATGTTGATTATAACATACTACAATAATCAATTCAGTTTGTACACACCCAATTTATGATTTGGATTAAAAACCCCTAATTCGTTAACTATTGCTACTAGTTTTTAAGATAATGCATATGATATACAAGTCAAAATGGTATAAATTCTGAAATTTTTGGATATAAAAGGCTAATTTTGGTTGGTTAATGAGTTAAATTGACGAATAAACAAGATTTTCCCAAATTTTACCTAAAAACTCATATACACAAATGGGTTTAATTAGAATTGCGTATAACTAGAAATGACTTATATGATGGGTTTGATACATGAATACCTCTACATATATTGTGTGAATATGATGTTATAAAATATATATGCCACTTGTTGACAAACGTTAAGGATTTGGCTAAACCCACTTTTCGGCAAAATGCTTGCTAGATTCTACTAAACAAATTATACAAGCAAAATTGTGGGTTTCTTATACGATTTCACTATTACTCATATGAGAATGATGTCCAAGAGCTAACTAGGCATTGGGAAGTTCGTAATAACTATTGAGTAAAAATCCTACTAAAAGGATTACAACTAATGAGTCCGTCCATGGAGTTTTATACAAAAATACTTGGTGGGATAAATGTATGTGCCTTATGTGCATCGTTGTGATATGGGTGTTGTAATCTTAAAAGTTTTATGGTTATTTGATAGACACTTGGCATATGTACATCGAAAACATTATGTATATAAGATAATTGTCTTATATAAGTCTCTTGTAGTAATAGAACTAATGGCAAAGAAATAAATTATAAGACTTAAATCATGAGCTAGTTGTGTTAATTAAGGTGGGATTATTGATAATATACGGTGTGAGCATTCTATGAGATGTATGGATATATTTCTTTAAATTGTTACATTATTGTCGTTGATGGATTTTTCCACCTAGTTTGAATATATAAGTATATTTACGCATTCCTTTCTTTTGATATATATATATCTCGTGTACATATAATTCTATACAGCTAATGGTTAGCTTTTGACGCGTGTATACATAATATCTTAATTGGTTTGAGATTTATATATTTTTATGATTTGGCACCATATTGTACCATTTGGTTAGTTACCCTTATTATCTTAGCCTTGGTGGCTACATGATACATTTGTCCTTGGGGGACATAGCCTGTGTGGCTACATGAGTTACTTAGCCTCGAGGGCTTAGCACTAGGTGGACCATTGTAGGGGGTCCCCACTATGGGAGCGGAAATACCCGAGCCATGTGGGCTATCAACTGTGCACAGTAGATTTAAATCCTAAATGGTTCTAGCCATGAAAAGTAAGATGTAAGTCTTATGGGAGGACACATCGTATGGTAAATATATGGGTGCCTATACTTGTTTATTATCCTTTGGTTGAATTTGGATTATATTTTAAGTATATGGTTTACGTATACTAATTTCCTTTAGGGGGAGATATCATGTGTTGTGCATAGTATGTATCATTAGTTTCTATATATGGTTTTATAGTATTTTGGTATAGTACTATATATGTGTATATGGTATACATATAAGGAGTAAATGGTATGCATCTCGTAGTTTTCTATTATTTTTGATATTGCACGTGGTGTATGCTTGACTAGTTGTATTTTTATAGAAAAACCTTTATAGTTTCCACTGCGTCTGTGTTTGGATCATTTTCATTTTTCAAAACAGTTTTGCGGGTACACTCTTTGAGTTGGCGTGCATTAAAATTTAGTTACCTCTGATGACCCTGAAACCGTGTTAGTTTCCCTTGGAGGGACAACTTGACTTTTATGTGTAACTTTAAGTTAATTCTATTTGTATTAAGTTAACATTGTTTAATAATTGGTTTATGTAAATGAAGAGGCGTTGTAATATTAATTATGGTAAATTGTAGATGATTATATACTATTTTGAGAACTACATTGATGTAGTAGACTTTATTATTTGTTATGAAGATTTTGATTAAGTTTTATTCGATAAATGATATGATGGAGCACTTATACATGTCTTGGATATTGATAAAACAGAGGAGACCATGCTGAAATTTTTTTGAAAAATCTTAGATACACATTCATGTGTTTATTTTATTTATTTATTTTACTCATGCCATTTTATAAAATGAATAATTCCTTAAAAAATATATTTAACTAATTATTAATTTGTAAAATTTTAATATCATTCGCTGTCAACTTACGGCACCCATGACAAATCAATCCCGGAGATAAAAATCGTTACTATGTGCGTAGATCGGTAGGCCTAGTTAATGCCCTAGGCTCGACCCCTTGTGCTGGTGGACAAAACAAGTGTTACCCTCTATTGATCAGACTCATTCTCCTCTTAAAGCCTTAATACGGATTAGCTTTAATTAAGCACAAAGTTACATCAATCTTGAATTAGCTAGAACTATAATTTGGGTTTAGATACGAAGATTTAGTGAGCTATGATTTTTTTTTAACCCTTCTTGTGACACCCTAAACCTCGATAGGAGGATAATCACCTTCGGGGCTGGTTAATCACGGATGCCATATGCCGACAATGGTAATTATGACAATATATTAAAATTCCAACATAAACTTTACGCTAGGACAACCATGATAGTTCATGGTCTCCCCATGATCTATCATGGATATTGCCAAGCTGTTCCATCCCATTTTTCCTTCATTTAGACTTCGAAAACATTGATATCACTAATTGGGCTTACCCAGTGTTCTAAAAATCGGATTTTATCGGCGATAAATCGGTGATTTATCGGAAATCGGCAAGGCGCCGATCGGATTATCCTTAATCGGCTCAAAATATCGGCAATGGAGAAATCGGAAATTTATCGGCAATTTATCGCAGATTTATCGCGATAAATCGTAATCGGGGATAAATTGAAAAAAAAAAAAATTTAACGTTCATCGTTTTCTAACCCAAACCCCGTTTTCTCTCCTCACTCGACGACTCCCACACCACTCGACCTCGCCGTTCGTCTCTCTATCTCTCACTCAGTCTTCGCCATTCCTCTCTCTATCTCTCAGTCGTTCGTCTTCTTCTCTATCTCTCAGTCATTCGTTGAGAAGACGAGAGAGATAAATTAGTTTCCAATCGCACGTTGAGAAGACGAGAGAGATAACTTACATAAAATCGTTGAGAGAGATGGAGTTTGAAGAAGAGAGTGATGATCGGCGGCTGTCAATTGAAACCCTAAGTTGATGTGGTCTGTTTACGTTTCTTTTCTTCTTCTTTCTTTTTTGTTTAAGATGAGAAAATCCTTGCTGGGCCCTTAGAAGCTGGCGAGCCCAAATTTCCCTTGGGTTGGGTTTTTTTAATGTATTATACTAGTGCTTTGAACGTGTCTTTTAATTATAATATGGTATATATTTGACAAGCCCAAACACTTAACTTTATCTTATTTTGTGTTTTGATAAATTGTTATGATATTTTATGTATTACATGGTGTATGTAAGCATGTAAATTTATTTTTTTTAATGTTTACAATGAACCCCTTAAGTTATTTTTTTTCAGTATTTTACTCTCTTAATATACATTTTGCTACTATTCTATTTTATTTAATATATTGTTATATAATATATTATTTATATGGTGAACAGTGCATATCCGATTTTTTCCGATTTATCCCCGATAAATCCCCGATAAAATGAAAAATCCCCACTCCCCACCTTGCCGATCGATTTCCGATTCACGATTTTTAGAACATTGGGCTTACCATGGAACATATAGAGGGAATCAAGACGGATCTGTAGGCATTGATACTGACTCATTCAAGTATGAAACAAAGAAGTTTGTTATGGATGTTTTAATTACTCGCAAATGCACGAATCGATATATAGTATATCTTAGGCAAGAGCGAAGTCGAACCCTAGGAACGTGACAGATGGAACGTACGTATTTCACTCACTAATTCTAATTAATTCATAATCTAGCTTAAAAATTAAGTGGGATGGTTTATCAACTAAAAATATTAATAAAATAATCAATTAATAAAATACTAGTAAAATTATCAATTAATCAAATACTAGGGTGGGAAAGTCATATATTTGATGTCATGTTCCTAATATTCATACCCAATAAACTCTAGTCAATATCTCGCACTAATTTGGTCTCTTGACTCTATTAGATGCTGAAAATAAAATCAATTAAACCCAATTAATTTATAAAATTCAATTATTAATTATTCCACAGCCAACCGTATGTACAAAATCAAAACACTCGCTATGTCTGTCAAAACACAGTTTATATACACTTTTAACAAATCATAAACTGAATCCAACAAATCATAATGAGAATCCAATCTTATTTTTTTATCAATCAAAATATGCATCCAATAGGAGGAATTATTTTTAGCATAAAACTATTAATTTAGTAGAGTCAATTGGCATGAACACATGTAATAAAATCAATCAAATATACTCATCCTCAACTTTATATAACAACATAGCCTAACATGCTTGTAATTGAAATACAAAAAATAATTAAAGAATACATATATAAATAAATATAGTATTTACTTAAATACGCGTAAATTAATTAAAGAAGGAAAATAATAATTCTAAATTAATTATAGTACTCCACGAGCATCTAATTATTAATCAACAATAAAAACCTAAGAAGAAAAAAAGAGGATCAGCAGAAGAAGAAAAAGAAAAAGAAAAGAAAAACCGGAAATAATACCACTCTCTCGATAATCGTGCCTAGCAAGAAGAAAGAAAAAAAAGCTTGCGGCTGTGTGCTCGACCATCCTATAATTTGTTATAATGGATATGATGGCTTAGGCTTTCTTTAAGGTGGGCACTATTGCCACCCCCCAATTCTCTCTATAACACTCCTATAAATAAAGAGAAGCAGATTTACTATTTCCACACACCATGTTTATTTTAGAGGTACAATTAATTGCAATTAATAATGATCTAACCTTTAATTAATTACTCCATTGTGTAAAATTAATCTTTTACTAATAACACTTCATTTATTACCCATCATTTATACCCAATCATTAATTCTAAAACCCACAAAACTCCAAACCCAAAACCCACGAGCTTCAATCCAACCCAAATACCATTCAACCGAGTAAATACGTAACCTTTCGCTTCCATTTTTGTTTTGATTTTCAATACCATTTCGAAGAGTTGAAAGAACATAATCAAAGCAGCATCCACATTGATTGAAGAGAGAAGGGAATGTTGGGTGAAAGGAGTGTAAAGAGAGAGAATGTGATCAACAAAGTTGAAGATAATGTAGCAAGGAATGGAGATAATGTAGCAAGGAATGAAGATAATGCTCATAAGAAAGAGGTAAGTTTTTTTCCATTCTTAGTTACATCGTTTAGTTTTATTTGAGTTCTAATGATCAGAAAATACATAAACCCAGAAAACAGAGCATTGAACTGATGTTTGTAATTGTACTCGGTTTCATATAACCGAGTAAACTACTACAATTCGTTCCTTTAAGACCGAGTCTATAGAAATCGTGTAACCATTTGATGAATGAAAGCTCGGTTTCATATAGCCGAGTACTATGAATATTTTCGGTTGTATAGGGCCGAGTTTAATATTTTAATTCGGTTACATGTGGCCGAGTATGAGCAATATTGAACTAAAAAATTTCAATTGTACATTTGCAGGATGTGAGGTCACTTGACTCCTCCATATGGGCTGATTGTGCATTTATGGACGAAATTGATTTAAATGCAATTGTAGCTAATGAAACTCCGAAACACAATTTGGCTTACCAATATGTAAATCATATCGTAGAGGAAGAAGGTCCATGTAACCTCAATGGTGACGAGGAAATGAACATAGAGAACATTATTGACCTCAATGCCGATGGTGGTGACGAAATGAATATAGAGAACTTTATTGACCTCAATGCCGATGGTGGTGACGAAATGAACATAGAGAACTTTATTGACCTCAACTTTGGTAGTGGTAGTAACGAGGGAGTGAACATAGACCCTTCAAGCCAAACAAAGACTTTTAACCTCAACTCCGATTGTGGTGAAGATGTTGATAATAATCTTTCTGGGTCCCCTGCTCTTCATCTTACATTTTCGAAACATGATGAATTTAGTAAAGCAAAAGCTGTTGATGTAACTACGGTGTTTACAACTGATGAAGTAAGTTAGAAACATGATTTTAGTTCAATTTGGCCATATTGTCCTAGAATACTTAAAGGTTTGATTAATATTTATTTTGCAGGTGTTCCACTCAAAGTATGCTTTAGTTGATTGGTGTCAAAGTAAAGCAAGATCGATTCAAACTATTGTTGTTACGGCGAAATCCGACCAAGGGTGTGGTACCAAGAAGCCAAGGTTATATTTGGCTTGCGAAAAGAGCGGGATATATCGCGATCGTCGCGAAGGAATAAAAGTGAAGAAGAAGAGAGATTGTGCGACAAGAAAATGCAATTGCCCATTCTCAATACGTGGTGTAAATTTAAGTGGTGATCGATGGAAGGTAGAAGTAAGATGCGGAATTCATAACCATGACCTACCTAATACTTTAGTTGGTCATCCATTTGCTGGAAGATTGAGCAAAGAGGAGAAGAGGTTTGTTGTAGAGTTGTCAGTTGCTGGGGTGAAACCAAAAGATATTATTTGTGGACTAAAACGGCGCCATCAAAATAATGCCTCCACGATGAAGACAATTTATAATGCTAAGTCCAAAATGAGAATACACGAGATGGAGGGAAGGACGGCAATGCAACAACTATTGAAGGTTTTGGTGGAGAGACATTACGTGTATTGGGTTAGATCCGATGAAATAACTGACGAGTTGTTAGACTTATTTTGGGCACATCCCGATTGCGTTTTACTGGCTAAGTGTTTTCCTTCTGTGGTGATCGTTGACTGCACTTACAAGACAAACAAGTATAGAATGCCGTTATTTGCAATGGTGGGGATTACGTCGACCGCTAAAACCTTTACCATAGCCCATTGCTTTTTGTATAAGGAGATGGAGGACAATTATCAATGGGCACTTTCTAAATTGAAAATGTTGTTTGAGCCCCATAATATCCCTAATGTATTTGTAACGGATAGGGAGTTTGCGGTTATAAATGCCATCCATAGTATTTTCCCTGATGCCCATCACATGTTGTGCACTTTTCATATTGCCAAGAACGTTGAACAACATTGCAAGCCTCTATTTAAAACCGAGGGTGTTTGGACAAAGTTTTTTGATGATTGGCAAGCTATTATGAAATCCGCATCTGAAAAAGAATTCTTCAGTAGATGGGTAGAATTACGAAAGGATTGGAAGGAATTTCCAGATGCCGTTGATTATGTAGCACGAACATGGTTTAAGCATAGAGAGGCCTTTATACTTGCGTGGACAAATCGTATAAAGCACCGTGGGAACCGAACAACGAATAGAGCCGAAGGATCACACGGAAAGCTCAAAAAGCACCTTGACAATGGGGTTGGTACTTTTGCCACAGTGTTTACTGGAATGGACAATATGTTGAGCTTACAAATTAATGAGGTAAAAGCTGTTTTTGAGAAGAGTCTTGCTTCGATCAAACTAATACACCAAGATTTCTTATTCAAAGAACTGAAGGGGCGGCTATCGCATTTTGCGTTAGATGTGATTAAAAAGGAGAGGGATAGGTCGCTTGAAATTGGTCTTGATACAGCGGCATGTAATCATGTAGTGCGTACGGTATATGGGTTGCCTTGTGCCCATGAGTTACTTCAATATAGTCGTGAGAATCGACCTATACCCTTTGCAGATGTTGATGCACATTGGGCAAAGCTCACTATCTTGCCAAATAGGGAAGACAAAGCTGATTTTTTTCACGCGAATGAAATTGCTTTACTAAAAAAATTGTATGATCAATCAACGGAAGACGAAAAGCAGGTTATTTTGAGAAAAGTAAAAGATATTGCTACGCCAAATATGACGTCCCTCAAAGAGCCTACTCCTACCATTCCGAAGGGTAGACCCCGCGGCAGTAAGAAAAAGTTGACCCAAAAGGAGAAAAAACACGAGATGTCTACGAAGAGGGATCCATCAGGTTTTGAATATGTAAAGACCATTGAAGAGCAACAATTGGTTGAAACCCAATTATCTCAAGTTTCAAAGAGAATAAAGCAAGAGGTGAAAAGGAAAAATAAAGTTGATAGGAGAAAGTGGGAGTTCGAAGCTTATATGCAATTCATCCCTGAATTCATGCATCCATTTATTGAAGATATACAAGATGTCCTCAGTGATGGCCATTGTGGTTTTCGGTGCATTGCGGAACATATGGGGTGGTTTGATGATAGGCAAGGTTGGGAAAGAGTAAGAATTGATTTGATAGAAGACCTAGAGATGTACAAGAAAAAATATGAAGATGCTTGGGGATCTTGGTACTATCGTGATTGTTTTAAAGCACTTAATTTTTTTGAAATGGAATGCAAAACCACAGATCATTGGATGACCATGCCCGACATGGGATTCTTGATAGCATCGGCATACAATTCAGTGATTTTCTTTTATTCACAACTTCAATGTTTAACATTTTTCCCGCACGCTCGTCCACCACCACAAGAAAAGGAAATTCGTCAAATGGCTATAGCACTTGTCAATGGAAACCACTTTGTTAAACTTTTCTTGAAGGATAGTGCACCGCTTCCCTATGTTGCTACAAAGTGGAAGACTCTCCGAAATGAAGAGTCCTCTGCTTGGATACTCCATTTTGCTGATAGAATTAAATTGTTCAAAGATTTGTCATCGTGCGGAGTAAGAAAGAAAGACTCACAAATCATAATCAACTAATTACTGATTGGAAAGTCTTTTTGTTCTTCTTTTGTTTTTTTGTAAATGCACATGTTGCATATCAAGTGTTATATATGCACATGTTGAAACTTTTCCTATTACTCGACATGTAATCTTTTTTGTATAATATGTTGGCAAGCTAAAGATATAATATGTTCAACATTATATGAATGAATCAAAAATTTGGTTGATTAATTTTTTTTTTGGGTATAATATGTTAACAATTTAAAGAGATGCTCATTGTATTTTTTTTCTATTTTTTTATATTCAATCGGTTGTATAAGACCGAATATAATACAACTACTCAGCCCAATACAACCTAGTAAAACCAAAAAATTCGTTGTGTTTGGGCCGTGTGAACTGAGCAATTTTGCAATCTCTCTGGACTTGCAAACGGTCCTATAGGACCGCATATAATATAAATACTCGGCCCAATACAACCGAGTAAAACCAACAAATTCGTTGTGTTTGGGCCGTGTGAACTGAGTAATTTTGCAATCTCTCTGGACCTGCAAACGGTCCTATAGGACCGCATATAATATAAATACTCGGCCCAATACAACCGAGTAAAACCAACAAATTCGTTGTGTTTGGGCCGTGTGAACTGAGCAATTTTGCAATCTCTCTGGACTTGCAAACGGTCCTATAGGACCGCATATAATATAAATACTCGGCCCAATACAACCGAGTAAAACCAACAAATTCGTTGTGTTTGGGCCGTGTGAACTGAGCAATTTTGCAATCTCTCTGGACCTGCAAACGGTCCTATAGGACCGAATATAATACAAATACTCGGCCCAATACAACCGAGTAAAACCAACAAATTCGTTGTCTTTGGGCCGTGTGAACTGAGCAATTTTGCAATCTCTCTGGACCTGCAAACGGTCCTATAGGGCCGAATATAATTCAACTACTCGGCTTAACACAACCGAGGTTAAATAAAATATTCACTATTTTCCAACCGAGTATAGCCATTTCTTAAGTTTTTTTCAATATGTGTTCAAACAAGTTAATTTAAATTAAACTACACATAATAAAAAAAGTTTACAATTCTAAGTTTAAATTCAACTAACATAACAAAATAAGTTTACAATTCTAAGTTTAAGTTCAATCAACTAAATAAGTTTAACCGAACACAACTAAAGTTTAACCACACACAAATAAAGTTTAACCACCAAACATGATCTAAGTTTAAATAACCAAAGTATAGCAAACAAAAATATCAGCCCTAAACTAATTCTTCGTCTTCTTCTTTGCTGGGGCTTTCCCTTTTGTAGCGTGGGGTCTTGTATTGGCAATGGGAGGTCTTGTGGAGGCAGGAGGGGGTCTTGTGGAGGCAGAGGGAATCGCTGAAGTGTCGTGACTTTTCTTTCTCCTATCCTCTTGCCCGATTTCCACCATTGCACTCGAAAGCATGTCTCGAACACTCCGAGCAACAAGTATAGAAATATTGCCTCCTTCGGCCTTTTCAATTGCTCTATCTAGCAATGATATCGCCTTTTGAGCCATAACTTCCTGCACACGCATAAATCACTTAATATAATATCCAAACACGGTTCTTTTCAAGAGGCATAAATCACTTAATCTTACCAACTTCACACGTGCAATATCTTGTTCCCCACGGGTTTTTCGAGGTTTCGTTCTTAAGTTCGGGACTTGTATGTATGGATGGGTAATTTTCAAGTACCATTCCATATAGTTGCTCTCGCTTTCCGATGGATACGTCACCGGCCTCGAACGCTTGTTTTGGTTGAGCAAGTGATCGCTTCAGTTCTGTTGCTGCCACCGGTTCAAGCTATATACAACCTTGTATGATTGTGTTGTCTTTCCTCGCTTATTCTTCAGGGGTTGCATGATTGCTGTTGTGGGGATCGTTTGCACCCGGCCAAACTGTCGAAGGACACGATCAGGATAGTATGGCTCACCAACATCAAAACAAATTAGCAATCTTGTATAGTACGACACCTCGTGGAATGGCCGCGCATTCCTGTGGTCCTTGTATGGATCCCAACATACCTGAGATATAAATAATCAAACATATTATACAAATCTTATTATACAACATTACTCACTAATTCATATACCAAGAATCTAAATACTTACATCTATGGGGGAAAAGTCATCTAGCTTCTCCCTTAAACTTACAAGGGCCGTAGCTGTATCCCCACCTAATTGTTGGGGTTTCCACCGGCACATTCGCGGTTCCCTTTCAGTGTATTCTATATTGGGAACTACACGGACACACTCGGGAAAGTGCTCACATATCCAAGCCTACATTAGGAAAACATATATATTAGAAAAACAATAGATAAAAAGACAAGGAAATTAACAGTAAGAAAATTATAGTGTCCTTAGAAGAGACATACCACAACCAATGTCAAACATCCAGATATCGACCTAACTCCGGATCTAGAAGCATGTCCTAATTGGCGATAAGTGTGTGCAAGTATCGCCATTCCCCATCCTAAATTTCCAACCTTTGACATATCCCTCAAGCATCCCAAAAAGTATATAGAAATCTTCGTTTTTGTCTTGTCGGGAAAGACAACACACCCGAGCAAATACATGATATAGGCCCTTGAACAAATATCCAGCTCCTCGGGAGTTGATTCAGCGGTGGCTCGGCCTATGCATCGTTCTTTCAACCACTGTAGCCTAATAGCGTATGTATCTTTGGTTTCTTCAAGTACTTCGGCCTCAGTCATACCCAACAACTCCAAGGCCATGTCTCTCGCTACCGTCGGTTGTATTTCCTTCGCTCCCTCAGGAGATGTCAAACAATCACCCTCAACTGGCACACCCAATATTTGTTTGACGTCGTCCAATGTAATCGTCATCTCCCCGAATGGAAGATGGAATGTGTTTGTCTCCGGTTGCCACCGCTCAACAAATGCTTGGACCGCGACATAGTCAATATAGCGATAGGTGTTATCTACCAAGTGTATTAATCCACTCGCCCTCACCCGACTTTGAACACCCTCAACCTCTTCAGATAAGTCCCATTCATTCAACTTGGCCCAATGGCATATTGTTGATAGTTTTCTATCAGCATCCTGCATAATTCAATAGCATATCATATGTGGTGTAAATAATACTTTTATAATTAAATTTGTATATCTTTATAATTCAATATCATAGGATAAGTAAAGTAAATAATACCTCTTCTCTATTCCAAATGGCATATGCTATGTGATCTTTAAATGATATAAGCACGCTTTTATCAATAGGACCTCCATCATCATCTTCTTGTCCTAATGACTCTGACTCTGGTGCAAGTGCTGCAGGAGGTGCAGGTGGAGGTGCAGGTGTCGTAGGAAGTACATTTGACTGTGGTGGTGGTAATTCTGGTATTGGTGAGTCTTGTGCAGGTGGTGTTAGCTTTTTTCTTTTCCCATACTGCTTTACGCCTGTTGTAGCAACATGTTTTACTCTCTTTCTTTGCCTCTCGGAGGCTGTCATCGGATTTTCCCTAGTCATACCTTATATAGGACAAATCAAACATTAGTTAGATAAAATAACTTTATATTAATTTGGAAATTAAAGATAATAATATACACTATAATACACTGAGTCATTGCTTAACCAAAACTGATAATAAGGGGAAGAAAATATTCTTCATGCATTCCATGTTTTTAAGTATTGTATTTGAAATCAACACTCATCTGTTTTGTTGGTCATACTCGGTTCATCTACGCCGAGTAAATTCACTATACTCGGCTCATTATCACCAAGCAAACAGAGTTTATTCGGTTATCTAAAGCCGAATAAGGTTTCAAGTTGCCAAATACCCTACCTCGGTTCATTTAGACCGAGTCTTACTTATTTACTCGGTTATCTGAAGCCGAGTGAAGCTTCATACAGAAACTCCGATGGCGTAAGGTTCTTTGAATTAATGAAGGGTTCAGCGGAAAACAAAATACATTAATTCGACGCATCACAACTGAAAAAAAGTTTATAATATTAGGTAAGTTCTCTACAGCCGAGTATAGCTTCTGTTCCAACCTAAAATGACAATGAAGATGAAGATGAAGATGAAGATGAAGAACTTACTTGTCGGAGTTAGCTGCTTCGATTGAAGAATAAAGGGCTTCGATGACAATGGAGAAGAAGAACGGGGGATTGGGGGAAAACCTCAACTGAATGCAAATAGTAACAATGGAGGAACAAGGGGATTGGAGGGAAGTCACTGTGCGTGCGCGTTTGAATGCAAGAGAGGGAAAGACGAAGGGAATGTTTGATTTAGGGGAACGATTGTGTGTTTAATTATTTTGATATTATTAGGATTAATTATTATTATTAACTTATTAACGAAATAGATTATTAATATTAATTAAGGTGAGTGTTTTTTAGAAATTAGAAAGTGATAGGAAGAAAAATCATGTACTTTAGGAGTGTTTTAGAATATAGGAGTGTTATAGAGAGAATTGGGGGGTGGCAATAGTGCCCACCTTCTTTAATTGGGCTAGGTAATCAATTAATTACTGAGTTCTGACTTGGCTTATGGGCTTGGTTGGCCTTGATTTAATTAAGTTGGCTGCCAGACTTGATTTAATTAACTTCTTTGGTGGGCTTGGGAGTTGGGTAGTACGCTGGGTGAGTGGGCTTGTCTCTTTATTTAGAAAAAATTTCATCTTCATTAAATTAATAAATTCTCGCTGGAATTAATTCTTTTGGCGCATTGAGTATATTTCGGTCATAACTTTTTACTTAAAACTTCGATTAATGCAAGGTTTTCGCCTACTCGTAACTAAGTCAAAGATCTAAAACTGTCTTTGGAGTTTTCTTCAAGTTCTTTACGGATCAGTACTAGAATTTTCTTGAATAGAGGCTTTGCGCACAACAAATTTTTTCTTCATTCGAAAACTTCTCGAATTGATTCAAATAACTTTTTGTTGGCTTGGGATTGCTTTATTGGCTTCTATTAGACACTTTTGTTCACTCCATTCATGCCAGGGCTTACGATTTGCTTCTAGCTCACTTTTGAACCTAATTCAACTTCGACTTTGACCGGCAACGACTAACTTAGAGGAATTTGGTTCCGACTTCGTTCAAAAGCCAAACTTATTTCATTTAATTCCAAATACACCAAATATAAAAATATACGATCTCCAAAATATAAATTAGTGGGCTACAAAATACCAATTTATTGGCACATCAAAGTTACGGCTTCCTAAAAATCTCCAAAATTCATAAATCATGTAAAACCAAAACACGCAATCGGCGTATTGATTCAATTTAGACCACCTGAATTGTGAAACGATTATTTGTGCAGACTTTAATTAATCTACTAGTCAGAATGACGTTTATTATTTTAAACAAGATTAAGGTGATGATTTACATGAAAAATTAAATTAAGGATATTACAGATCTTTCTCTTTAATTATACATAGGCCACACATTAAAATTTTTAGCTTTTAATGGTGTAATTAATACATTAATTTTGTAGGTTTGAGTATGGTACAGACTAATCGGTCCTTTAATAACAAATTATCATCACTAAAATATTGGGAGATCTTTTTCAGTTGCAAAATATTGTTGTTAAAGGTCTAGTCCGTATATGTACGGTATGCACTAGATCTATGTCGTAAATCTTATGATGACAAATAAACCATACACTTAGGAATTAATTTGGTTAAAATCGGTGTATTAAAAATAACTAAGTCAAAATGAATCTATAAACTTGAAAAAAAAAATAGTTGGTAAATTTAGTTATAATGCAATAAAAGGTGAAAATTATCTCCATGATAGCAATGGGTGCCCTACTCTGTATATCAACATATATGGGTGTTGAGGTTATTATGGTTAGAGAAATTAATTTGATTATTTTATACTTGAATATTTTAATTAGCAATAAAATTTTTGTCACTAAATATTCCTTTTAGTTAGTCATATAAGATTTTATAAACTCTCTCTGTTAAGAAGGTGAATTGAATATTTTTTTGTAAAAGTTGGTGGGGGTATTTTGTTAGAAAATAGAGAAAGAAGAAGCGAGAAATCTTGTATTAAATTAAATGATTAAACAATGAGAGCCTTATTGTTACTCTGACAACCTAGCAAATCTTATATGGAAACCATACAAGTTAATTCTGACAACTTAGCAAATCTTTAGCATACGGACACAATATATCACAATATATACGCAACATATATGTCAACATATTTAAATGAAGGGCAGAGATATAAACACTCTCGATGTCATTTGAAAATATTTACATTTTTTATTTGATTATTAACAGTTAAATAAGGTATATGTTATTTAATTGCGAATTATTAAGTATATACTAGATAATATCATATTCGATTGTCAAGGACTTAATATATAACTTTATACTCGACTCTCAAAAATTGAGTAGTACGTAAACACCTTACTTGATTGTAAAAGACGGAATGAATGTAAAATTATTACTAAGTGTTTTTAGGTACTAATATCTCTACTCTTAAATGAAAAGTATAATTTAATAAATACATTTAAAATCACACTTTATAAAATAATCTTATTATGTGCACAATGCGGAGTTTTTTGCCTAACTAAGTCACTTTTTTAAATAAATAGCCAAACTAAGCCACTAAGTTATTAACCAAAATAACACACTTCTAAAAATAGTGATTTGGAATCACTATTTTAAAGGTAAAATAGTGATTTGAAATAACTATTTTTATTGATAAATAGTGAGATCAAATCACTATTTTTCTTTTTTTATGAAATTGAGAAAAATAGTGATTTGATCTCACTGTTTATCAATAAAAATAATAATCCCAAATCATATTTTTACCTTTAAAATAGTGATTTCAAATCATTATTTTTAGAGTGTACTATTTTGACTAATAACTTAAAAAATGAATTAAATAAATAAATTTATTCAAAAGGTGGTATAGTTAGGCAAAAAAAACTCCACAAACTATGCACACATTCATAGAATTTTTTCTAAAGTAAGTCACTTTTAAAGTTATTAGTCAAATTAAGCTATTTCTTTAACATATTTGTCAAACTAGTACAATTTTTAAAACAATAATTTCGAATCAGAATTTAATGAAAAATAGTGATTTCAAATCACTATTTTAAAAAAAATACTATTTTAATAAATATATTAAAAAGTAGTTTAATTTAATTGATAATTTAAAAAAGTAATTTATTTTGGGAAAAAACTCGACAATCATATGCCGAAACAGCTCACTCTGGTGAAGATATTGTTTACACGTTGCGCGCAGATCCATATGCCGAGACTGCTAGGTGTCGTGGCGCACATTTCCATATGCGGAAACAGCTAAGTCTCGTGAAGATTGATTGAACCATAAATATCTATTTATGGAGAAGCAATAAATTTTACGTTGATTGAATAACTCAATGAATAAAATATAATATTAGTCTATTTATATAACAATCCTAATTAAAGTAAAACTTGAACCAAATAAACGACAAAATGGGTTTTAAGAATTTTGTCTATAATTATATTTAAGTTAATGATATATTTTTATTCCATATTAGATAAAGTATTTTTTTAATAACTTATTTTAGACTTATAAACAATTTTTAATTTTTGTTCACCAAAAGGATACACCATTTTTTTTTAAATGGTCAACTATACTCTTATTATAATTTTTTTTATTACAACGGGTGGTTGTTAAGTCTCACCAACTACTTCCGCTACTAACCAATGACGGAGTTTCGACGGTAATTTCTATACGTTGTAAAAATAAATTCACTCAAATTTACATATTTAATTACTTGCGGATTTAGTTCAAAAATAAATTTGTACTAAAATTTATATTAATTTTTTTAAAGATTTAGTGTAAAAAAAACATATTTGTATTAAAATTTATGACACTAGTTGCTTGCATATTAGGAATTAAAAGAGCGGTTATGACATTATATTGCAACAAATTTTTTTATCACATCATCACCAATACATTTGTTGATTTTAACCGATACAATAAGTTCATCTTTGCATAAGAAAGTATGTATGGAGTTCTTTTTTGAATTATGTCTCTTGTTCGTGTAATGCGTGTGCTGACTGTTGTATTTTGGCTCATCATCTGTTGAGTGGCGTATCGGTATTGTGCTCTAAAGAGGCATACTAGTATTCATAGTTATAGAAGTTCAACTCTAGTTCTAGCATGCTGCGTATTGCGATTGACTGATTTGGTCACACTGGTATGCGTGAGGTTCATCAGGTTATGTCAAGTGGCTTACCGGTATGGACCAATTAAGGGTCACACAGGTACGCGGTATCGACACGGCCCAAACCCGTCATTTTATTTTTCTTACTTGTAGAAATAAATAGGTATTATTCTATTTTTTTTGTACAACTTGTCGAGAGTGTAGAGAGAAAAAACTAGGGCTTTGGGATCTTACTAGTGAGATTTATTGCAAGGATTTTCTAACTAAATTTTAACTAGGGTTTAAGAGGGTTAGATCAATTGAAGGTTTGTTCCATTGATCAGTGAAAGGGCTTGAGTGTTGAGTTCCAAATTTCTCTTCATCAATAAAGTTCTCCCATTTCACGTGAAAGACCTGGTTTGGGTATCCATGTAACGTCTTGGTGTTTTTCTTGCTGGTTGATTATTGTCTACTTTATTGTTTATTCATAGGCGCATATATATATTGTGTTTATGGATTTCTTGGTTGATTGATCTTATTGCTAGTCAAAATTCTGACCGCCTAGTGTTCGTGGGAACTATCTAAAACGGTTTCTCGGGTTATAATTATAGTCCGGGGCTAGGTCAATTGCTCCTGTTTTCATAGCAAGTGGTATTAGAGCGATGATAGTGTTTGGTACTAGTTGAGTATCAAGGTTTGGTTATTTGGTTGCTAGGGTTTCTACGCCGGGTGTTTGTTCAATGGCCAAATAAGCGGAATCCATAGGTTCTGATTCAACTAGAATGTGGGAACCCTATGTAGGGGTAGGTAGAACTATGCAGGTTAATGTGGGTGGCGAAAATCTGATGTTGGTCCGTATGAAGGCCATTCCCACTAACTTGAGGACCCTGTCCATATACCGTCTCATTGACCGAGTACTGGGTTTGGCCTTAGCCGAAGCCCATGTCCAAAATTATCTTCCCACAATTGCCCCCAAGCATCTGAGTTTGGCCTATAGGTTGAAATTAGGTGCTTGGTTTCGAAAAAGAACACTGATCAGTCAATTTACTTTTACACTAATCTTCGTCCGATGATCTTCTAGATCTAGAGGATGGGACATGTATCATGTATCTTTTACGATAAGTTTTGTGGTTTACAAATGTCTATTCATCAGGCCAGTTGTCTGCCATCTGATTAGTTGGTTGTGCGTTCAAAAAATAGGCAGGATGTCCTAGTGGGGCCGGCACATTAAATGTATTTCCATCATTAATCGCTTGTTTCCAATGTGGTAGGGGATTTTAGAGAGAGAAATAGCAAGAATCTATATAATCTCATCCAAAAACCCTTCGTTCTTATCTGTGCACCTCTCCATAGCTAAATCTTTGCAACATGGCCTCCCAATTGGAAGTTTTGTTCAAATTCACCAAAATCCAACCTTATTATAAGAGTTCACTCACTTCTTTAGCATTATCTGATACCTGGTTCTTCTTTTCTGCCAGAGGTTTCATCTATTAAGTAAGTCTCTGGAATCGTCTCTTTAAGTTTTTCCCCTTACGACAAGGTTATCAGTTTTGGTATTTGGCAAAAGATGAATGCAAATGGTACTTGTGCAATTAAATTCGTACATCGCATTGCTTGGACTGGAAAAGAAACTGCAATATATATCTGAGGACTAATTGAATGAAATTGACAGGAAAGCTGTGTTTGCTATCGAGAAGCATGAGATTGACGAAAAATTTGAAAAATGTGATATTGGAAAAGAATAGAAATGATATGTGGACTAAGCTTGAGGAGATGTACATCGGGAAATCTATGTCTAATAAGTTAAACATGAAGAAGTAACTGCTCAAGTTGGAAATGAAGCAGGGGCAGGATTTGAAAAAGCACATTAATCTCTTCAAAGTACTAATGCATGACTTTGAGAGAATTGATGTCATACTAGAAGAGGAGAACTGAGCGTTATTATTGCTTGATTTATTGTGAGACTTTTACGATCACTTAATTATTACTTTAATATTTGGTAACACAACACTAAAGTTCAATGAGATTGTCAAGGACCTTGAATCGCAGGTGACCATGAAAAGGGGATGTAGCAGGCTAAGTACTTTAACTAGGGCAGGCTTGGTTGCCAGGGTGGTAGTGAACGAAAGTGATGGTTAAGGTAATGATGCACCCAAAACAGAGGCATGTATCAGTCTCAGTCACGAGATCAAAGTAGTTGGGAGCATTTTAAATATTATAAGACATGTCACATTAAGAAAAAATTTCCATTGCTAAAAGGTAAGAAGGCAGATGTGTCAAAGGAGGTAAGAAGGCAGATGTGTCAAAGGAGGTTGATACTGAAGTTCTTGCGTAATTTTTAGCCGATAGTTATCATGGGTGGATTCTAGATTCTAGATGCTTTTATCATATGTGCCCGAACTGTACTTGGTTTGTTGACTAAACGAAATACAATGGGGAAAATCCTCATAGGCAATGATGGTACATGGAAATCCTGCATGCAATTGGTTTCCTGACTATAAGGAATGTTTATTTTTTGATAGAAGACTACAAGGAATGTAATTGGGGGGGAGGGAATCCTCATGGGCAACAATGCTACATGCAAAGTTTTGGGTACAACCACTGTAAAAATAGATGTGGGATAGCGTGACCCGTATGCCAAGTGATGTCAGGCACGTTTAGGCTCTCAAGAAGAATTTAATCTCCTTAGGTTCACTTAATCTAAACGATTATGTGATTCAAGCCGAAGATGGGGTTATGAAGGCAAAAATGGATCAATGGTAATTGCGCGATCGAGGCACAAAGTCACCAAACATCTTTACAGGCTGAAATGGAATACAATAATTTGAGGAGCGGCAGTCTCCACGAAAGCAAAAAGTGGCGAGCTTACATTATGGCACATGAGGTTGGATATATGAGCCAATGAGTTATGGAAGAACTTCATTGGCGAAAACTATTGAAGGGGGGACCATGGGTGCAATATAGATTCATATAACTATTGCGTGATGGGCGCAAGCAAACTCGAGTTTGGTTCAATGCTTCTGAGCACAAAAGTAAATGTATCATTGATTATATTCATTTTGAAGTCTAGGGGTCCTTCAGAGGTATGTTCTTTAGGAGATTTCAAATACTTTGTACTTTTGTTGATGATTTTTCACGTCGAGTCGAGATTGACTACTTAAAGAAATATCCGAGGTTTTTGAAAATTGAAGGAGTGGAAGGTTATGGTGGAAAATCAAATAGGTCAAAAAATGAGTTATTTGAGGAGTGACAACGACGGTCAGTATAAGGATATGGTGAATTCTTGAAGTTTTGCAGAAATGCAGGGACACGAGGCACTTTATAGTAAAGAAAACCCACAATAGAATGGTGTTGTGGAAATAATGAACCACGTCATTATAGAAAGGGATATATGTTTATAGCTTCAACATGGCTTGCCTAAAAACTTTTAGGCAACAATTGTTGGTCATGTTGTTTATTTGATTAACCGGTCACTGAATTTGAATATTGGTTTAAGGTGTCTGGAAGAGGTATGGCCAGGACAAGAAGTGGATTACTCTATGCTTAGAGTGTTCAGGTTCCTAGTATATGACATATTCCAAGCGATAATAGATCTAAGAATGACTCGAAAGCACACTAGTGTATTTTTCTAGATTTTGGGGGAGAGGTGAAATGATTAAATTTTTTGAATCCAATAGCAATGACACTGTTTTATAAGAAGGATGTGACATTCGATAAAGGGCAATGCTGAAAACACGCGAATATTAAAAGATCACTGATGAAAGTGGGGTTACTATAGTCAAGATTTTGATTTTAGCACTAAGTTCGTTAGGTACCAAAAGTGGTGGAGAATCTTCAAATGGTACAAGAGATGAAACTCAAGAAGTTCAATGGAATAACGATACGATTGAGGTAGGGGGAATAGTCTAAATAACTAATGGGTGTGGTGGAACAACCTCAAGCTGCGGAACCAGAATTCTTAATAGCACAATATAGATCACATAGGGCAATCAAATCACCCTCTAGGTTTGGTTGGGAAAACAAGGTAAATTATACCTTCATTTTAAATGAGGGTGATCCAACTAGTTACAAAGAAACTATCAGTGTAAATGACAAGAATAGTGAGAATTTGTTCCTAGACCCAATGACTGAAGTTTTATCCGTTACAAGTGAGTATTTAGGAAGAAAGAAGTAATCAACAAATACGAAGCTCTAAGGTACAAAGCATGGTTAGTAGCGAAGGGGCTTTCTCAAAAGGAGGAGATTGGCTATTATGAGATATTTTTTTTCGGTGGTGAGACATACTTCGATATGGGTATTGCTAGCAGTGGTATAAGTAAAGGGATATGAAGATGGCTTTTCTTCAAGGGATATGAAAATGATTTATAGGTAAAGAAAAGTATGTTTACTAATGAAAGAAGTCCTTATATGGGCTTAAGTAGTTGCCTGGACAATGGTACTTACGGTTTGACTTGTTTATATTGCGGATTGGTTATCGTAGATGCAATGGTCATCATTGTGCATATGTTCAGAATTTTTTATGATAGCTCGTTCATTTTGTTAATGCTTTATGTGAACGATATGCTTATAGCGTGTCATGATATGTTAAATGTTAAAGAGCTCAAAGAAGAATTGGGCTAAAAATTTGACTTGAATGATCTTCGTGCCGCACAAAAAATCCTTGATATGGAGATTCGGAGAGATATCAAAAATGTTAAGTTATGACTTTCGCAAAAGAGGTAATTTTCTCATGTTCTTGAGAAATTCAATAAGTCAAATGTGAAGTTAGTATCTACCCCGTTAGCTTCTCATTTTTCTTTGTCTACAAAGTAATATCCTTCCTCATTTGATGATTGCGCTGAGATCTCAATAACACTGTATGCAAGAGCGGTAGGTTGCCTTATGTGTGCGATGGTTTGTTCAAGGATGGATCTGGTTCACACGGTTGGAATGGTTAGTAAATATATATCGAATCCGAGTAAAGAGCATTGGAAATATGTAAAATGGTTTTTACAGTATTCGCAAGGTATTAAGTCCATAGGTTTTTTGTTTGAGCGAAAAGATGGGGCATGTTGCATGATTCGTAAACTCCAATAATGCAGGTGATTTTGATAAAATAAGATCAACCTCAAGTTATGTTTTTACTTTGGCAAGTGGATCAGTTTTGTGGTGATTTATGTTACAAGCAATGAGCGCCTTGTCTACAACAGAGATGTACATGGCGCTTACGGAAGCATCAAAGGAAGCAATGTGATTAAAAGGTTTAGTAAATGAGAAGGGTTTGAAGCAAAATGGTATTCTTTATCGGTGTGATAGTCAAAGTGTGGTTTATTTGGTTAAGAATCAAGTATAACACGCCCGCAGAATAGCATATTACTGTGCGATACCATAGAGTACGTGATTGGGTTAATTATGGAAAAATCGTTCTAGAGAAGGTATACACTGATGAAAATTTGGCGGATGCACTCACTAAACAAGTTTTCATGGATAAATTTAGGCATTGCCTAAGTCTTTTACGTGTTGAGGTTTGAGGGAGCATTCTTGGAGGTATTGGGATGGTCTCCAAGGGGAAGCATGGTCTTATACTAGGTTGCAGCGATCAAGGTTGCTTAGAGATGACTCGCCAAGGTAGAGATTGTTGTGTTGTGGCTCATCATCTGCTAAGTGGCATACCAGGATTGTGCTCTAAGGAGGCATACTAGTACGTAGAGTGACAAGGTCCAACTCTGATAATAGCATGACACGTACCAGGTATTGGTTGGTTTGGTCATATCGAAACACGTGAGGTTTAGTAAGTTCTGTTAAGTGGCGTATTGGTATGGACCTGTTAAGGGCATACTGGCTCGCGTTAGCAACGTGGTCTAAGACGGTTATTTTGTCTCTCTCACTCACTTGTGTAAATATATATGTTTTATTCTATTTTGTTTTACAACTTGTATTAGAGTGCATAGAGAGAGAAACTAGGGTTTTGGGATCTTACAAGATGGATTTGTTATAAGGGTTTTGTGGCTAGGGTTTAACTAGGGTTTAAGAGGGTTAGATCAATTTGAGGTTTGTTCCATTGATTAGTGAGAGGGATTAAGTGTTGAGTTCCAAATTTCTCTTAATCAATAAAGTTTTCCTATTTCACACCGATTTGGGGACACATGTTACGTCTTGGTGTGTTTTTTTCTTTCTCTTACTGGTTGATTATCTTTTACATTATTGTTTACTCATAGTTATATATATATTGTGTTTGTGGATTACTTGATTGATTGATCCTATTGCTAGTCGGAATTCTGCCTGCCTAGTGTTCGTGACAATTACAAAACAAGGTTTCTTAGGTTATAATTATAGTTCGAGATTAGGTCAATTGCTCTTGCATGTTTTCATAACACTGGCCGTTTAGCTAAGCTTGGTCATGTGGTATGTACGTGTTGATTCTGATACTGTTTGGTTTAATGATCCTACTTTCAAATATTTTGAAAACATTATAATATGATATGTATATGTGGTTAGGGCTTTGCCCCTTTTGGAATAAAAAAACAAAATGTTTAGCTTTTGCAAATATAAATTCCCTCCCTTTGTTTAAGATTGTCCACTTTAACTTTGCGAATCTTTAATTAAATACTAATTTTAACTTAATCAATGGTATAAATGTAGCTCATTTTCTATTATATTGTGAGAATTGGTATAATATTAATTTTTCGAAAAAAATTGAGATTATCAATTCAAAACATACTAAAAAAGAAGATGGGCCATCATTTCTAGACAGAAAAAAAGCATATACTATATATATAAATATACATATCCTATTTTACAAGTTTTCTTAAATAATTGCTACATGTTTCCTTAAACAATTATTATAAGTATGTAATACATAGGCCGAAACAACTAAGTCTAGTGAAGTTGATTTCACCATAAGTATGTAATATTATAACACCCCCACCTTAATTGTACAGGATAACACTTGTAATTAAGACCTTGAGAGTCACTAACCCATCTTAGTAGGACTAAGATAGGTGTATAAGAAGAATATAGATCAACGGCAACATATAAACCAAGCAACGATAAGCATTGGGTGCAAAAATGATACTATAACTGACAAACATGCATCATAGATATATATGGTATGCATTATATGAACAACAAAAATATATAGACAGTCCTCGGGCTAACCGTGGCTTCTCGGACTAACACATCTATTACAAGAATGAACCGTAGTATCAGAGCCTTCTACTTCGTGCCCGAACCCGTCGTCTCTTTGTCCCCCTGAGACTCATGAGTACTTGAAATAGTTTAAAGAAATGGGGTGAGCTATATGCTCAGTAAGGGTAAGTAATCACCTACAAAACAAAATTCAGTTTAAAATCATATGTTCATTTCATAATGCATGCATATGCCAATGCAGGTTACCTCCCTTGTGTCAACCTTAGAGCCACGTAGCCATAATATATCCATATCGAACCGGAGTATAGCAAGGGCCTGACTGCTCGAGAGAAAATCCGACAATAATCATAAATTGGCCTATCGGCCCTAGAGTATATCAATTGATCATAATCAATTTGGACCACATGTCCACCAATAGTAACATAACCACAGAACCATCAGTGCCTTATCGTTGTCTAGATTTCCGGGTTACACACCGCTAGCTCTAGACAGCCGACGCGTTGCTGCCCTCCAAAGGTTTATGGATTTTCAACCCAAGGGCGCCAGGCCCTACTTATTTTCCATCCTGGTAGGCACAGAATCAATACATCATCCCTTCACAATCGAAGGGCCACAATAGAATCATATCCGAATCCATATCACATCCAGAATAAGATCATAACGAGTTTTCATCATCATAGTAATCATCATGAGAAAAACGCCCATATGTCGGGCCAAAAGAATGATCCACATATGCCGAGAATCATTCAAGTATTTGGTTGACACAATAATAACATGCATGATATGCAAAACATGCTATTTCATGGATACTAAGCAATTTATGCCATATCCACTCCCATAACTCTCATATCATATCCTTTGGTATGTAAAATTCATCAACAACCAAGTTTATCCGCAAACAACATGTACATCACTAAGGGATACCACATATAGTCCAAATAACACTTATTTGCAAGTGTATATGGCATATCTCGCAAGATCTACAACTTCCTGAGAGGAAGTTTTCCCAAATTCTGGATAAATATTTCCCAAAAATTCTCCAAAGACAACGCTCTGCCAAAGCACTATTAAATGACCAGAATTTATCGATGGGTCTACTTCGCACACTGTTTTGACTAACTAGAAGTGTGAATTGGACTTCGGCCAAAACACGAAAGTTGAGTGATAAGGGTAATATCCTCTTGATTTTTAAATTTTTTTATGAAGAAAATTTCTTTGCTTGGTGGTGAGGAAAAATTTTCCACCAAAAATATAGAAGGATGGAGGATATCTACTCATAAAATGAGTAACATTTCTCATCTTATTTTCTATCTTTTTACAGATATTAACTAATTTTATTTTCCTTTTCCATCTTTGGAATGAAATGGAGCATTATTTTAGGGCAGTGTTATTTACACTCCCCATATTTGTCACAAACACCCATAAAGGTAAATTTCTAATCACTAACACTCTCTAAGACTCGCCTAATGAGAAGTGAGTGCATATGCATACATTCCCCTCAACTTGGGGAGAGTTTGTTTGTAATAACTCGACTAACATCAAGCAATGAATTGCTGAAGTGTTTTCTAAATAAAGTCCGCCTAATGAGAGGTGAGTGGACTTACATAAGCTTGGCTTACATGAAAATAGTGTGTTGCTAAACACAAACCTAACATCAGGCAATGGAAGAAGGTGTTTGTGACAAAAAAGGTGGTGTTAAAATGTATTTTTAGCTAAATTTTGAAGGGGATATTTGTGACAAATTTGGGAGTGTAAATAACACCACCCTTATTTTATCATTTTTTTTTCAATTATCAAAATTGTCATGGAATGAGAAGCGGAGAATGAAGAAGAAGTAAAGGACAAGACTTAAATTAAAATAAAGTAATCAAATATATATCATTAATTACTTGCAAATTTAGTGTAAAAACATCTTTGTAATGCATGCACCGGAGCTCCGGAGTTCCGCGAGACGTTTGCACTTCGATAGTGGTCGCCGAAGTTCCTGTGAGGACTCCGTTGAATTCGCCGGAACTCAGGCGAGCACGGTAGTGACAATCCGTGGTGATTAATTTATTTTTCATAAAAGAAATAAATGAATGGTATTTTAGGTAAAGAAAAATGAGTGTCTTTATTTTATAATGAAAATGTAATATCTCCTTCCTTTGGATATAACTATGGAAGGAGCACTTTTAGCCCATTGTCTCATAATTAAATTAGTATCAACTAAACTATTAATCCTAATTATACTAAAATTATCAATTAAAAGATTTGAAAGCAAATACGCAATAACTCACAAACTTAATCAAAATATAAATATAAATATAAATGGAATTTTTAAATAAAATACAATAAAAATATAGACTTATAATCCTCATCTGGTCCTGCATCAAGTTGCATACGTATGAAATACTTTCAATCTAAATAGTATTAAAAAAAAAAGAAAAAAGAACAAACCTCTGATTATGAGGGCTACTTAAGAGAAAAACTCCTGCATGTGTCAGATGCCAAAAAAAGCCAATTAAATTCTGCCACATCACCTTCCTGACACCCTAAGGGATTGAAATCAATCACCGACTAAACCATTTTTAAACGCCCTCTCTCTCGGCGAAAGCGGGGACCAAATTTAATATGGCAGAAGAGAAAAATGAGTTATTAATTAGTGCCTTCTCCATAAATATATTTAAAGTTAATGACACATTTTAAAAAAGCGGGGACCAAATTTAATATGGCAGAAGAGAAAAATGAGTTATTAATTAGTGCCTTCTCCATAAATATATTTAAAGTTAATGACACATTTTTATTTTATACTAGATAGATGATTTTATCTATAATTTATTTTAGTCATAAGAGTAATTTTCAATCTTTATCTATTAAAAGGATACACTATTTTTTTATGGTCAATTATATCCTTATTGCAATTTTTTTTTATTACCATTAGTGCTCGCTAAGCCTCACCAACAACCTCCGCCACCACTGCCCGTTGGAGCTCCTCCGGCGATAGTTGTACCTCCAACCAGATTCTTGGAGCTCCAGCAGTGGTGATCAGAGCTTTGGTAAGAACTTTTACACAATGCAAAAACAAATTTGTAGCTCTTTCCCTGCTATTGAACTAAATGATTTTCGTAAGTCCCTTCTAATCTTCTTTTCAACGCTAGTTGCTAAAGGTCACACTCAAATTACGTTTTTATTTGCTCTAAGATTTAGAGCACAATAAATTCGGACTACAGTTTAAATCTTAATTTATCTAAGGATTTAGTGCAAAAATATTTGCACTAAAATCTATAACATTAGTTGCTTAATTGCAAATTTAACAGTGCAAATTATATATCATTAATTGCTTGTGAATTTAGTGCAAAAAACACTAAAATATGCATCATTAGTTGATTGCAAATTTAGTGCAAAAAATGATTTACACTAAAATATATATAATCAGTTGCTTGCGAATTTAGTGCAAAAATATATTTGCACTGTTGCTCTGGTGGGTATTGGCACTCCGACAGTGGTAGCTGGAATTTTGGTACGGTCGCTAAAGCTCCAACAGTGGGGAATGGTGGCCATAGTTGCTGGTTATTAAATTTTGTTTTCTTAAGAAAAATAAAAAGAAATAGAAGAATGATATTTTAGGGAAAAAAATAAGAATGTCTTTATTTTAAAATAAAAATATTAAAGTATTCTTCCATTGAATATAATTATGAAAACTATTGACCTCAGAGTCCACAGGATCCCTCTTAAAACTTGAAAGTGTGTATATAAATGGAAAAATGTTTTTCTTATCTACGATTCTTACCACCTATTCTTACCGGATGCATTATATGGGTTGAACTTTTATTGTACTTTGTGAAGGTACAACCCATATAATACATGCCGGTAAGAATGTGGTAAGAATAGTGTATAAGTATCATTGCTCATATAAATACCGGTACTTTTGTTGCCTCTCTTTGCTCAAAAGCTAAAAGCTCTGTAATTGACTCACTTTTTGTCTTTTTTCCTTATTTTGTCAAAGTTGCATACATATAAATTAAAGTTTTTATGTATGCTAATTTTCTCATTATTCTTTAGTACTCTTTGATTATTTGTGGGAATTGAGGTTGAAATTAAGAAAAAAAATGTGGAAGTTGAAAGTTGGAAAAGGTGAAGGGCCATGGTTGAGAAGTATTAACAATTTTATGGGGAGGCAAATTTGGGAGTTTGAGGAAGGTGAAGGGAGCCCAGAAGAGAGAGATATGGTTGAAAAGGCTAGAGAATTGTATCATCAAAATAGATTTCAAGTGAAACCAAGCTCTGATATTCTCATGCAAATGCAGGTCAGCTCATCATTTCTAACTAAACTCTTTATGATTATAAAGTTTATATACATACTAAAAGTATGCAGATCGATGAGTATCATCTTCAAGATTGGTTAAGAGTTGAGTGGAGTCACTCTTTCCCAGTGATGAGGTGACGCCCCATCTTAGTATGATCAGCGTAACATTACTCTTAAATTCCACTTGGCTGGATCGCCCGTGTTTTGACAAAAAGATAAGTCTGATGTCGATATGTATATCATTGACTTCAGTTGGATTTTGATATAAATGTGGGAACCACTACAATGTATGCATACATGTGGTGGTGAGGCTATACATTAAGGGTACTTCTTTCGTCATCTTAATATTAAACATCATTAGGGTAATACATGCGTTAAATAAAAATTGCGTGTTAGAAGGAGTGAGGCCGGACTGCTGCCATATATCTAGCAACTTTTCTCTTTTTGTTTTGATACGTAGTGATGCCGATACAGCTGTAGTTAGATTTGGGGTCCTCTCGCAACTTAAAACTTACTTTTAACATAGAAAGTAGAAAGGAAATGAAGAAAAAATGTAAAATATGAAACCAATTGTATCGCCGGAAAAGTCTGCAGAATCCTTTCTTTGTCAAAGCACTACAACAAATTAGCCATTTAACTGTGAAACTTTTCATCGTCAAACATATGTTTTTTCGTCACACACTATACTAGACGACGAATTTTTATTTTTTGCTTCATCATCTTGGTGCCTATATTCTGCTTAATCACCGGCAATTGCTAAAACGCCGGCCTATTTGGTTTTCTTAATCCCTATTTGTTGAAAAATAATCAACTTAAGAGAATTAATTGCTAAATTATTAATTGTTTAGTAATTATTTTATTTGTTTATACTCCTGCATGACTCTAGCTTCTTTCATGTTCCCACACACAACACACAGCTTATCAAAGAAAAACAGATTGATCTAACTAGCACTCCTGTTGTGAGAGTGGGAAGCAGTGAAGAAGTAAGTGCTGAAAAAGTTGAAATGGTTATGCGGAAAGCTGTTCGCTTTATTTCATCCATTCAAGCACATGATGGACACTGGCCTTCTGAATGTGCAGGTCCATTGTTTTACACCCCTCTCCTTGTAAGTCATTACGTTCCTTCTTTAATCTCTCTTGTTCTCTCTCATTAAGATCCAAAACGTTACATCAGTTATTGCAGTCGAAATTCTTATGGACATGTGATGGTCGAACTTGCATGCTGAAATGTATATTGCATGTACGTAGATCATGGTTCTGAATCTTAGTGGGGCAACGAATTCAGTTATATCATCGGAACACAAAAAGGAGATTATTCGCCACATTTACAATCATCAGGTATGTACTAATTAATTAATTAATTAAAAGGCACTGCAGTTGTATATATGATCTTGTGTGTTTGTCTTTCTAGCTAATTTGAGAATTAAGTTTAATAGTAAACTAACTAGTAAGAATTATTAATCAATTAATTAACATTCGTGTAATTAATATATGCAGAACAAAGATGGGGGATGGGGATTTCATATAGAAGGGCATAGCATTATGCTTTCCACAGCATTTAACTATATTACCTTACGAATACTGGGAGAAGGTTCAGCCGGAAAAGAAAGCGATCATGGGGCTCTTGGGAAAGGCCGGAGATGGATACTTGACCATGGAAGCCTAACTGCAATACCTTCTTGGGGAAAGATGGCTCTTTCGGTAAATTAAGAATTATTTTTTGTTAATTTTCATAATTAAGATGTGCCGTTTTAGGTGGAAATTAAATAGACTAAATACTCAAAATTCGAATTATATATGTAGTAGATGCATACTCTTGAACTGGACCCGAACCTTTATTTAGCCTATCTTATATATGGAGGTTGCCTTAAGGGGAAAAGTGGGGCGTCAAATACAGATAAATCTCTTGGAGTACTTACTGCTACCACTAAATGCAAGAATGGATCAAGCAGCACCTCATCCATGAGGAATTAATCGTATCCACGACCTTCTTGTTAATTAATAGACAAGCTAGGATTACGTTCCTAGAATTACTCTTGACTTGATCTCGAATTTCCTCAGAGTCAAATTGCATATAAAATTGTATCTCTTCTTTTTCTGCAGGTCCTTGGTTTGTATGAGTGGACAGGTTGCAACCCGGTGCCCCCAGAACTTTTCCTTTCACCTTCTTATCTGCCGTTTCATCCAGGTACACTTTGTTGGCATAATAGATGGTTACTCTTATTAGTGCTTAATTTTTCTCTCTTCTCTCTCTCTCTGTATATGTACGTGTGCGCGTACTTGCAATCACAAGGCAAAAATAAGCAAACTATTTGGACATAAATTCTTATCTGCCGAATGATGTGGCTTTTGGCTTTACAGCAAAATTATGGTGCTATATTCGCGACACAAGTTTACCATTGTCATATTTGTATGGGAAGAAGTATGTTGGTCCAATCACTGATCTCATTTTGTCATTGAGAAAAGAACTTTACACCCAACCTTACGAGACTATTGATTGGCCAAACACTCGCTATATGGTTGCAAAGGTTAGTAATAATACTTTTAATTAAAATGGAACATTTTTCAAATTAAGTCAAGTTATGATTTTTTGTAGCTGTGTTAAATTCCAAACTTAGGAGGATCTTTACATTCCTCATTCCTTGATTCAAGATGTGATATGGGATGCACTTTATTACATTGGTGAGCCACTTCTTAACTGTTGGCCCTTCTCCAAACTTAGAGATAAAGCTCTACAAAAAGTATTGAATCACATTCACTATGAAGATGAGAATAGCAGATACTTAAATTTGGCTTGCGTAGAGAAGGTATATACATATATATTGTTATGTATTGCTCATGGATATACTCTTTTCGATATAAATAGCGAAAACTCTTCATTTTTCGAATGATATGATGATAAACTTTGCAGTATTTCCATATGATGGCTTGTTGGGCAGAAGAGCCAAACTCAAGTGCGTATAAGTGTCACCTTGCTAGAGTTCCCGATTACTTATGGGTTGCTGAAGATGGAATGAAAGTGCAGGTTAGTTTAATTTGGCCATGAACAATTTTTTTCTTTTCTTTCGAAAGCTGCCAAACAGTAAGACTAAATTAAAATGAAATATCTCGGGACACCAAGTTCACAAGCCAATCTGGGAACAAGGAGTACTCCCGGCACTCGGAATAACAAGATGAAAACATGTGCTGAGCTAACCCATGGGAAACCGGGTTACAATTACAAGTAAAATTAAGCCATATTTGCATGCCACGGGTAATTAAGCTCAAAAATATCCTGCAAAATCAAACCATATATGTCATTTAGACAAGGATCTAGAGAGAGGATGAGATCAATTGCCTCCTTACAGTCACTCTTTACCACCACTTGAGATGGCCCCAATTTCGACATCCCACGCCAACCGCAATAGCAACGAAGCGTAGCCATCAAGACATAAGATGAAACATCAATGAAGCATGAAGAAGCCCCCAACCCGACACCTGGTCTATCTGCCATCGAGGATGTATCGCAATTATTTTAAGCCACACAGGGAACGGGGGGAAGCTACATAGTAGCAGGAACTATCATGTTGGGGAAATCCGAGTCTACTACGGGCAGCATTGCTCCAACGTTGTGGATTTACATCGACTCTAATACCAATTGCTGGGCCCGTGGGGATTACACCGTGGGGTTGGGCCTCTGCCTGTGAGAGGCTGTACCATGCATGGCTGAATCTAGCTATCAGGGATTTTCTCCAAAAGGCCTCATTACCATGTGCTCAAACTCCCTAGCTTATAAATCCATGTTGAGTTTTGCATTTACCCAATGTGGGACAATGGTTTGAACGAACTATTCTTAATAATATATATATATATATATATATATATATTAGTGTATTAAATTACGATCTGCGTGGCACACTATTGCGTTTTTCCTAGAAAAAAACGCTACATTGCTCACCACGTATTGCTATTTTCCCAAAAAGTTCACACTAAAGGCTGACGTGGCACGCAACTGCGCGCTTAGCGCACGCAATTAATGCTATTCTTGATGTAGCGTATGCTATTTGGGACATTACTTAAAAAGAAAAAAAAAAAAGGAACAAAACAACGTCGTTTTGATCTTTTCTTCTCCAATAAACCCTAGCCACACTCCGCTCAACGAAATGCTTTTCTGCGTACAAAATTGACCAATCGAAATCTAACTGATCTGAAAAAACCGAACCAAAGAGAAAAACAAAACCAAAACGTACAAACCGAACTGAAACCAAAGAGATTTAGGTTGGGTTTGGGTTGGGCCACTCCAAAACCAAACGGAACCGAACTTTACACTTAACATAAAAAATGATATCGTGTGTACATAACATGATATGAAACTGTCAATTAAGATCACATTATGTTCAATCAATATTATAATTCATCAAACAAACATGCATTGAATTTTCTCAAGTAAGCTAATAGTGGTTAGAAATTAACAAACTTTATGCTAACTTCTATTCTTGGCCTTTCATTTCATTTTGGAAAATATCAGTAATTAATCATGTTTAACTTATTTGCCTCCCCTCCAAAAAGGTAAGTAGGGAGTAGAATATTAATGTGAAATAAAATTACCCGTCCTGTTTAAACATTAAAATATTTGATGACGTGGCATGGCATTTCCTTGTCACCGATACGAAGCTATTTTTGACACGTTTCCACTTATGTTTTTTCTGTTTCAAATTCTAACTAATTACACACCCTTTTCTTATTCTTTTTATTCTAACCTCTGCGCTATTTCTCTCAAGTCTTAAACCCTAAGCTCCACGCCTCCGCTGCCTTTTACTGTTTTACGCCACTTTTGGGACTTTTTTTAGCCACTATTATATTAAATTATTTTTTAAAAATAAATAACAAAAAACCGAATAAAACCGAACTGAAAAGTTTGGGTTGGGTTTGGATTTCGAAGATTTCACAACCAAAACCAAACTTTGAATTTCTTAATTCCCACCCTGATCGAAACCTAAAACACCTTTAGCTAGACGAACCCCAGCTACTCTCCCAGGAACTTGTCTAACCCTAGCTGTGCGTAATCTCCTCTGATCTGCTCGTAATCTCCTCTCCTCTCCCTCTTCTCTGCTTGTAACTTAGGATATATTTTTGGTTATTTGAAGTGTTTGAATGAATTTTTATTAACGTTCTTTTAATATAATGTTATTTTTATTTTTTTAATTATAAAAATTTAATGTCCTGAATAGTTTGTGCTATTATGCTATTTACTTGCACTATACAATTCCAGAACCAAAACTCTATGCTTTACGCTACAGCAATTTAGAACACTAATATATATATATATATATCTGCCAATTAAGTTCAGTGACTACTGTTTTGAAGATCTATCATCTCCTCAAATTATGTTGTTGCCTTTCTGCAGAATTTGGGTTCCCAGTTGTGGGATGCTGTTTTCGCTGTGCAAGCTATTATTGCAACTAATCTCGAAGATGAGTTTGGGACTACCCTCAAAAGGGCTCACAATTTCATTGAAGAAACGCAGGTTTCCTTTTGTTTTATCATCCACATACTTCACAATGAGTGTCTTTGCTAAAAGTCTTCTAGTTAAGGATCTTTCGGTTTCTTGCTAGCTGTATTGATACATACTGTTTGAATTGCATTAATTTAAGATTCGAGAAAACCCATCTGGTGACTTCCGTAGCATGTATCGCGGCAACTCAAAAGGAGGTTGGCCTTTATCTGAACAAGATCAAGGTTGGCAAGTATCTGACTGTACAGCTGAAGCATTGAAGGTATATATGTATGTACTTCTTTCTATTATATTTACTTATTAATCTTCTTCTAACAAATTAGAAAAAAAAAGAGGCGCTACATATTAAGTGGTAGCTGTTTTACTAGCTTGTTTAAACTTGTACGTACGTACAGGCATTACTCCTACTCTGGCAAATGTCACCAGAAATTGTAGGTGAAAAAATTGAAACTAACCGATTATACGAAGCTGTGGATTTTCTTCTCCCCTATCAGGTATGTACAAAATACGTATACATGCATACCACTTTGATATTTTTAAACTAATTTGAGGTTTAGTTAGTTAGATATACAGTAACTAGTTTTGTTTTATATGTTCCTTCTTATTCTTATAGAGCAAAAATGGAGGTTTCGCTATTTGGGAGCCAACAACGGCACCAAAATGGTTGGAGGTTACACTTCATTTCCTTCATAAACAAAACCATGATTAATTATTTGGCAGCTAATTTACTGCGCGCGCTCTCATTAATTCCCCAAAATTTAAATGGAACAATTTGAGTTGTTGACTCTTACTTTTTTTCCTATCCCCCAGTTGTTGAATGCTTCAGAAGTTTTTGGCAATGCTTTTGTCGAGCATGAGTAAGGACTTTATTGAACTTCCCTATCTATTTGACATTTAATTTCTGAATAATTAATTAAGTTAATACTAATATACTTTTTGCAATATATGTTTTAATTTGGTATATATTAGGTATGTTGAATGCGCCTCATCCATAGTCCAAGCTTTGGTCATGTTCCAACAATTATATCCAGAGTACCGGAATAAAGAAATAAAAACTTCTTTGGCAAGAGCTATACAATTTATCGAAAACACTCAAGCTCCCGATGGTTCTTGGTGATTATTGCAGCGCATTGTCCTTAATTTTTTTTTTCAAGCACTTCATTGATAATTAAGTAATGCTTTCTTTCAATTCCTAAGAATTCACAAATGATATACATAGGTATGGGTACTGGGGAGTATGCTACACGTACGCTACGTGGTTCGCATTAACAGGCTTAGCATCTGTTGGGTTAACATATTCCACAAGCCAAGCAATCCGTAAAGCCACCGAGTTTTTGCTAGCAACACAACTGGATTCTGGTGGTTGGGGAGAAAGTCATCTTTCTTGTTATAATGTGGTAATTTTCCATGGAATTAATTGATTTCCATCCTACAACTTTTGTTTTTGCCTATTTTTCTCCTTCTAGATGCCATTTACACCACCCCTCCCAAGTTTTTGTCTTTTCATTGAATTCAATCCTTTTCGATGCAAACCAATGAAAATAATGTTAGGTGAATGAAAAATATAAACAATGATCCTTTTTTTTCAGTAACTAGTTTTATGCAGTGCCAAAGGCGCAATCACCCATAAAGAAGCATCTTCGAATTTAAAGCACACAATCTTTTATCTCTAATACATTTCTATGATTTAAAAACCGTTGCCCCGTATAGATTATATGTTTTTTTTTAATTATCACGCTTGAGACAAACAGAGTTGGAATAATTAGAGCTGATAGTATTGAAACCATAAGTAAATGATTTTATTTTATCTTGTCATTTTAATAGAAATTTCATGGTTTTACTAGCTTTTTTAACTCTAATTAATTATGATTTCTTAATTATGCAGAAGTATACACCACTTGAAGGAAATCGATCCAATATAGTACAAACATCATGGGCACTGATGGCTCTCATTCATACCGGACAGGTTAGCGTTTAATATTGTTATGATAATTTTATTCGAGTAATAGGCTACACTCACTTGAAATATGCACAAAAAATGTACACAAAATGACGTATCACCTTATCATTGGTGGAAGAGCAAGCCAACTTCCTCCATACATCCAATCACGAAGTAACACCTTATTTTGTCAAGATTATTGTCACAAAATATTCACAAAAAAGGACAAGATTGTTGTCACAAAATGTTGAACATTAATTTCAAATGATGTGCAAATAATTGATACGACGCATTTAAAGTGATGTGCAAAGATTATCCTTTTGGTGATAAATCCTTAATCAACATGTATGGATTTAGACGAGAAGGACATGATACAACCTTTTTTAACCGAAACTTCTTTGTTACCAACTCCGCATTGTTATGGATAGGAATGCCCTCTTAGCACTTTTCGATTTTCAAAATTTAAAGTCCAATATGATAATGTTCACCTTCTTTGCAATAAAACAAAACAAAAATAAAAAACCTTATGTTTAATACTACACACACGTCCTTTCTAGAATACTTGTAAATTTTTATATTAACATTAAAGATACATAGAAATGAAAATTACGAAACAAATGGTTGCAATATTTTTCATCTATTCATATTTTTGCAGTCAAACTCGTAAATTTGAATGCAATTCATAGTTGTGCAGGCAAACTTGTAAATGTTAGTGCAATTTGTATTTTTGTCGTTAAACTTTAAAATTTAGAAAAAATCTACAGTAAATTTGTATATTACACTTCAAGTTTGCAGTGAAACTTTACAAAGTTAGCAGTGAAACTTCTAAATTTTAATTAAAGATATTGACTAAATTTCATTTTTTTTATTTTATAATTTTTGTAGAGAAATTTGGTGTTGACTAATGAATTCAAAAAAAGATTAAAAAAAATGAAAATTAGAAAACAGGCATAATTAATAAGGAATATAATAGAAAATCATAAAAAATTAATTTATGGCTGGAAATAATTTGAATCTAGAATATATATATATATATATGTGTGTGTGTGTGTGTGTTATGATTTGTATATTGCTATATATGGGGACATGGATATATCAATTTTTTGGTTAACTCACTTCCTAGTTAATTTTTTTTGATAAAGTTTGGTAGAAATGATTTAATAATCAAGGAGATCATCTAAGCTAAGTTTCATTAAAAAAAATTAAAAAATAGTACGTTTATCCCCTCAAAAACCCCAATTTGTATTGAACGGTCCTTACTTGGTCCTTATAGGAAAATTTTCCTTGATATGGGTGCATATATCAAATCTCAATTCAATTAATTTTAATTTTATCCTTGCCATTGATTATGGTAATAAAAATGTACCCTTATCGTTAAAATGTCATCATTTAAGTGATTTTTCTTCCATTTTCCCAAAATATGATTGTCAGGCTAAGAGAGATCCAACACCTTTACATAAAGCAGCAAAATTGATAGTTAACTCCCAAATGGAAAAGGGTGACTTTCCACAACAGGTATTTCGATTTGCAACGTTATTATTAATTTTTAGTAATTAAAATAGTTTAAAAATATCTTCATAGTTGTTTATATAACGATTAATAATATTACTACTCAAACTTTCAAAAATCTAACAAGGGCCATGCCACTGCAGAAACCCCAACCCCCATCCCAATTATTGAAAGAATTTTTGATGAAAGAAGGCTCTCAAAAGGGCGTCTTTCTTATAAGCAATTTATTGACAAAAGTTTAGGGGGTAAATTGTTGAATCTTTTGATGAAATATAGTGGAAATCATTTCTATGATGAGCATTCATTTTCACCAAATTTGATTGAAGCATTAAACCATTAGATTGTGAGATGATCATCAAAATTTTCTAACTACTAAAAGTGTATCCAATTTCCATTAAACCTACTTCTTAACTGAATTGATTTTTTAATAAAGTTTTGGGATCATCTCCATCATCATATTCCATTAAAAAAATTCAACTATATATTTACCCTTTCTAGAGTTCTCCATACATATATATATATATATATATATGAATTAACACAAATTATCCATATGTGGATCACACATTTAGCGACGGATTTTCATCACTAAAATGCTCCCATTGCAGACCAACTTTTGCTTTCCAATATTTTAGCGATGAAAATATGTTGGCTAAAGATGTAATACATATACGGACGGCCCATACAAAGTCCATACCCTTGGATATATACGTACGTATGTTAGAATTTGTTCATAACCCTCAAATTTTTGGTACTGCAGGAGATTACAGGGTCCTCCATGGGGACCTTGAATTTGCATTATGCATCATTCAAGAACACGTTTCCACTTATGGCTCTCGCAGAATATCGTAAATCTGTCATATTGCCTTCCCAAAACATCTCATCTAGCTAGGTTTTAAGTTTTCACTATAAATCTATATACTAGAAATTAGGTAGAAGGACTTATTATACATTGATTTTTACCAAAAATCCAATGAATAATATTTTTTTGAATGAAGGGCCTATTTTTAATTGGTAATAGTGTAAGAGGCCTATTTTGTTTTATATTTTAAATGAATGTATTTGAATAAATTTAAATATCATTTAATTAATAAAAATATGTTATGTATTACATAAATTACCCCTTTTTATGAAATTTACACAAAAAATATGGACTGCAAAGTTCATATTGCAGTAATATATGAACTGCAAAGTTCATATTGCAGTGAAATATAAACTGCAATATGAACTTTGCACTAAAAATATGGACTGCAAAGTTCATATTGCAGTGAAATATGGACTGCAAAGTTCATATTGCAGTGAAATATGGAGTGCAAAGTTCATATTGCAGTGAAATATAGACTGCAAAGTTCATATTGCAGTCCATATTTTAATGCATATTGGTATTTTTTTAGTTTATTTTAAGGGTTGTGATGTCATTTTATAATGAAAAAAAAAGACACATGTCATATTATCAATAAAATAAAAAATAGGCCCTTTATTTAAAAAAAATTATTCCTTGGCTTTAGTGTGAAAATCTTTCTCTAATAAGCCCTTTTTTCTAATTGCCCCATCTATATATAATTTTTACCTTTCCTTGTTTAAGATGTATCAATAAATGCATGCAATTTTTTTTTTGATTATATATCTTCATTTTGCAATTCCACTAGATGCTAGTGGAATAATGTTTGCAATTTTTTTTATGAATTTATTTAACAACTTAATTTGTGCATTTTATATACTCATGCATAGAGGCCCTTTTTCTTAAGAACCGTACTTAAGTTAAGGACTATTCATTTCGAGATGATAAACAGATGAATTTTTTTCATGAAAGTTGGTGGAAATGATCTCTATAATAAGTAGATCATCTCCACCAAATTTCATAAAAAACTTAATTAGAAAGTAAGCTAACAGAAAAATTGATATATATGTGCATTTCAGGACGTTGAAATTGTTTGAGTTTTTTGATAAAATTTGGTAAAGATTATCTACTCATTATAGAGATCATCCTCACCAAGTTTCATGAAATTTTTTATTCATTTACCTCATGAAATGGACGATCTTTAAGCTAATTAACCTAAGAGCGGTCCTTAAGAGAAGGGGACTACTCATACATATATATATATAAAGGAAGGATCTTAAGAGTTAAGAGGATAAATTTTTTTTGTCCTTAAATGCGGACCAACCATTTTGAGGGAGTAAACAGATGAATTTTTTGATAAAATTTAGAGAATATGATCTTTATGAGTAGTAATCGGCAACTTATGCATGTTGATTTTTGCTATTGATATCCTACATACTAGAATATACTTAATAAGTACGGTTTGGGCTAGGATTGTTTAAGAACAGTGCAAGTATGCGTTCTACAACAAAATACCAGCATAAGTTCAGGCCGGGTTCATGTTCGCATAGATTTAACCCATTTTACCCGAACCAGATGAATACAATATAATTACGTACAATGTGACAGGGTCGGTTGGGGTTGAGAAGGTTTAGTATGTGCTTATGTAGATAGAAACGGTGCGGATTTAGGTTTTTCAAAACAAAACATGCACCATTTGGGTTGGATTCTTTCTAACTAGCCTCTTACATTAAATTTTACGGTAAATATCCAATAGCCTAAGAATTCTCCTTAAAGAGTCCGGTTTAGGATGAGTATTTGAGTATGAGTTACGCATCAAAAACACCATGAGATTTATCCTCATTGTTTATGTTTCAGTCTAATGGCTCACGCTGATCATGGCATACTGGTTGGGTCGGATTATTTTCTATCGACCTTTCTATTTTTGTTATATAAAAAGAACAATAATACGTTCTCTATATTACATAATAAACATATAACAATAAGCTTTCCTAAATTAATAAATTATAAATAATTTTGTTTCTAAGAAAGAATAATATATTAATATTAATAGAACAAAATTACGAGGATTAGAATAATACAACCAACAGTCTTTTATCTTCGCAATACAATATATGAAATAAAATTACACAAGGAGATTTTACACAAATTTTGCGTATCTATTTTCTTGAATCACTCAATGTTACTACCATCAACAAGACAACTCCCTAAAGAGTATGTCTTGAAACTAGTGTTTTTTTTAGAACGAGACGAGTATGGGTTTCAAACTTGATAAATAAGAGTTAGTTTTTAATTATTTATCGCCTATGCCCACACCATTCACTACATCAAAAGCCTAAACTCAATCTGAGTCAAGTTCAAATCCGTTTAATTTAATCCATTCACAACAACAACAATAATAATAATAATAATATATTAGAGGAGATAAAAAGATAAACATAAAAAAATATATATATGATTTTTGGATGGAAAATACTAAATAAATTAACTTAACCCAGTGAAAATAATAATACTCATGATGTTTGAACAGTGTTGTAAGACATGAGTTATATTTATTGTCTTTAAAAGATTAATATAAGTAATCAATTTTTATTTGACTTATTTGCAAAAATGGCCACAACTGTACTACTATAACAAAAAATAGAAAAATATAGGCGCTTTTTTTCGAAGGACAAATATCTTACGTACTAGATCTCTTTCTAACAAATGACATTCTATTTTAGAATTATTTTCAAAGATAACTTTTTAATTAAAGACAAAATGAATTTAAATTAATTAAAGCTAATAAATAAACAAATTTTCAATACTATCCTTATTAAATTTAAAAATGACTTTTAAAATTAAAATTATAAAACATATATTCAAAATAAATCTCAACTAACAGATAATTTAAATTTGAAAGTTAGCAAACTCTAAAGTATCATAAAGAAATTTGAAACTTACTAGCTGTTGTGACCTTATCCAGTAGAATATTCAATAAGGAACATCATTCCAATATATCTAATGTGAGTACATAGAAAACACATAAATATATTGCAAACAAGTGAAGAAGAATGACCACAAGAATCAAACATTCTGCAAGAACATGAATCAATAAAAAAATCAAAAAAATACTGGATACAAAAACTTGATTTAAAGTACATAAAGACTGAGAATAATAAAGGTACGATCATGGAGACTTGAAAATAATCTAGATGGATTGAGGTGCTAATACAAACTAATGAAGAAATAATATCTTTGTAATTGTGCAAAAAACTAAGTACTTTAAATCACTAGCACGATATCATATGGAAAAAACACAAGCACGATATCATATGGAATAATTGTGCTTTAGACATATTTGCAACTTCACTCTCATAGTATGTCTAGTTAATTTGAGACATTTTCTTCTTTTGACTTTTTTGAATAATTCTTCCATTTATCTTGTTTTTTGATTTTCTTGTGATATGTCTTTGAATTTATTTTTATTGATTTAATTTTGAATTTAATTATATATTTATTTTCTTGTATTTATCATTAAGAAGGGTAGTATTGAAATTCAACATAATTAATTGAAATAATAAAATACTTAATATTTTGTCCTTGACTAAAAAGTTGTCCTTCAAACTAATAATTTTAAATGAATGTCCTTTATTATAACCACTATTTATGTAATGTCCTTTATTATTATTTTATAAAAAATATATATGAGGCCCATTCTAAAGAAAATTGTCTTTACTTTAATAAAAAGAAAGAACGTCCAATTTATGAGATAAATAGATGAAAATTTTCTTAAAAATTGGTAGAGATGATCACTATAACAAGGAGATCTTCTCCACAGAATTTCATCAAAAAATTCAAACCGAATGTCAATGTAATGAAAATATGATATATATATATATATATATGTGTGTGTGTGTGTGTGTGTGTCTGTCTGTCTATGTCTGTGTTCAGTTTTGGCCATTGAAATTTTATTTAATCATATTACCAACTTTTATATTAAGATTTGGTTGTTTTTAAAAGGACAAATCTCTTATTCTTTCTAATAAAGGACATTCTATTTTTAGAATTAGTTTTAATGACAACTTTTTAACAAAGGACAAAATGAATTAAAAATAAGAATTAAACAAATTTCCAATAGTACCCTTATTAAATATAAAAACGAATTTTAAAAATTAAAATATATAAAAATAGATTTAATAAAAACAAATATTCAGAAATAATTCTCAATAAACTGAAATTTGAAGGTTAGCTAAGTCTAGATTCAACAAATAGGATAAGAAAAAAATTGAAATTAACAAACTGCTGTGAACTTATTCAGGCAGAATAGCCAATAACGAACATGATTCAAATATGTCTGATATGAGTAAACATGATACAAATAGACATATTTCGCACAAGCAGAGAATAATGAACACAAAGATCAAACACACTGCAAGAACAAAACATGAATCAACAAAAAAACAAATAAAAACTTCATACAAAAATTAACTTAATTTACATAGAGAACAACAATATATAACAAAGGGACAATCCATCTGGTAAGCATTATACTTGACAATACAATATTGAATAAAGGGAGAATGACGCTGATATGGAAAGAATTTCCATGGATAGACATGCTGCTACAAAGTAATGAAGAAATCATATCCTTCCAATTAAAAACATAAATATAAAATGGGAGAGTAAGAATTGTAATCAATGAAAAAAAAAGGTGTTCTACAAATGAAAAAAAGAAAAAAATAGTGCTAACGATGATGCCAATTCAAGAACACACAAGGAGGAGGAAGATATTTGACTACTAGGGAACATATATGACAAAGTGATTGAACGGGGTATTGGAAAATTGGATTTGTCTGCGAAAGTTTTTTTTGCAAAAGAAACACGTACTAATATATTTGTAAATTAACGGCCTATTTTTGACCGAACTTCAAAAGGATTGCAACATTAACTTTGTAATAGATTTTCGGATCGTAATGTTTTATGGTATCGTGCACTGCATAAGTGCATATTTTTTATCATATTATTATGTCAAAGTGTTTAATTGACGGTAATTTAAAGTTATGTCAACAAGATACAAATTTAAATCCATTTATTAATAAAAAAAACATGTGATAATTTTTTTTTTGTTATCCAAAGTTAAGTTTGTATTACCTAATTTTTAATACATTACTATGCACTACACATGATTATTACTATCCTTTTCGGTACCTATTATGAGTGAAAATAAACAATAAAAATGAAAGAATTGTAGACTTATTGAGGAAACTTGACTTCGATCACATTGTGTTTTAATTCATAATTTCCAACATGGTTTTATTATTCATAATACATACTCCTATTTATAATAGAATTGCCGAAAATAAAACCTAATAACTAATTTGGCTCCCACCAATTCACATCTCTTAACAATAAAATTTAAATGAAATGCTAAATATAAAGAAAACCCTATAAACTCAACCGGCCACTTAACTTGAAAAGAGTAACTAGAAAATTTGTAATTTAACGGTGACACATTGAAATATAACTGTTACAAAATAAAAACACTTCACACGAAACAAATTTTGTATTAAATTGTTTGGATAGAGAAGTTTTGTACAAAGTTAAATTTGCACAAACACAATTTTAGTTGAACAAATCATTTTAAAAACACAATTGATAAACAAGTATCCCTCCCTAACATGAATTAAAAAAGAGACCCTTATTTCAGAAAAAATATTGGTCCCTGAATTTTTCACAAAAAACATTTAAACTGAAGCTAAAAGGTAAAATCGGGATTTTAAACAAAATAAAGTGCGAGGCTGAGAGACAATGGTCAAACAAATCCAAGAATTGAAATTATCTGAAAGCCAACAAATATAGGGGTGTGTAGAAAATTGATAAACCGGCCCGAACTGAACCGCTATGTTTTCTGATTTAATATTTTGGTTTAATTTGCACAATGAAAAATCGACAATTATCGGTTCGGTTCACTGTTAATAGTGACAAAATATCGGTTAGAACCGAACTGACTTAGTATTTATATTTTTAAAAATTTAATACATAGGTGGCACGTTCTTAATGGTTTTTCAAAGGATGCATTTGTAGTATTGTAGGTGCACTTGTCTAATTTTAAAATCGCCGACGAGCACCATCTACTCACCGGCTATCAACTTTTCCCGCTGCCGACGACAGAAAGAAGAAAAGTAACTAGGAATGTGGATATTTATTTAGATGGAGAAGAGGAACAAGCAAATGACGAAAAAATTGAAGTCAAGTTGAGATGTCACTTTGAGGTATTTTCATACTCTCTCATCGTCGTGAAAAAGGATACCTTGTAACTAATGCGTATATTTGTTAAGGTTGGAGGTTAAAATTCAACTTTATTAGAGCATTTCCAATGTAACTATGAATTAGGCGAAAATGAGATGCCACGTAGGATTGAAGGACAAAGAGCTAATAAAATACTCTCTAATGCAACCATCCATAACGACCATATATGAAGATGCGGCAAAAATGAAAATAGATATTGTGAGGACGACCTGGCCTCTACTTTTAGGGCTCGTTTGGTTCGAGTTTTGGGAATGAAATGGGCATGGAATGGGCATACTTGATTCCTGGAAAGTTTTTTTTCCTGGCATCTAGGATGCCATGTCGATGTTTGGTTCAACCGGGAATAGGAATGAAATAAAGTATCAATTACAAAAATACCCTTCTTTTTATAAGATGAGAAGACATCTCCTACTAATTTTTCAAAAGAGACAATTACTATAATAAATTACAAAAATTACACATGCCTAACTAATAACTATCCTACAATAACTACCCCATACCTATTCGCCCTCGGAATTTTTGTCCATCCCTGAACCCTTCCACAGAGTTGCAAGGTGGTTACCTTACTCTGATAAGGTCGAATGGCTCTGCAGATAAGGGGGTTACCTTGACCCATGTTGTCTACTCAGCACAAAGTTGCATAGTAGAAAGTATGGTGTCAAGGGGGTTATCCTTGTATGCAGAGTACAGCACGCCTTAGAAGGTAAGGGGTGTTACCTTACTCTCAGATCCTGTTATTACCGGAGGATTTTTCTCTTCTTCTCTTTCTTCTTCCAAAAACTGGTCGGGGGTTGGAGCCGTCCCCCTGATGAGGCCAAGGTAGGCCGAAACCAGTTTTTACTCACAGCGAGCACCAAGTAAACTCTGCTTGGTGTTGTCCTTTTATTTGTGCAGGTCCGGCGAACATTGCTTGAATCCCAATCAATGAAGTATCTATGTTCTACAAAAGAGTCATTATGGTATCAGAGGGATAAGTGTTTCGATTCGTGCCCGTTTCAGTTCCGGGCGAGACAAATTGGGGTTACTATTTGGTTGCTACTTGAGGCGTTGTTGTCGGTTTTATTCAAAATCTTTGTTAACCTTGACCGGAGATGTCTACTGAAGTCGCCTTTGAAAGTCGCTTCCACAGGGAGGATCACCCGGATGACCGTTAGCCAGAGTGTAAGTCCCGAGAATAAGGCAGAGAGAGGTGTTAGGTCTGTATGGGTATGTATTTTCGTTAACTTGTGAGAGCATGTATGATTAGAGGGTATGTATGAATGGGATATTTAAAGTTAGGGTAAAACAAAGACTAGAGTAGCGGTGAGTGACGACATTGCGACAGAGGCAATCAAAGGAGGAATCTCTCGAAAGGAACTGATGCAAGGCGTGACGTCAGTCTTGTCACGAGCCTTACTGTAGAACATGGGGGGGCAAAAGCTTATTGCTTTTGGAATTCGGTGGACTGCGCAAAGTACGCGTTAAAGTTAAATGCTTTTTCCTTTTACTTTTGCTTTCGGTGGAGTAAAATAGACAAAAGTTTTTAAACTCTTTGTGATAATTTTTTTTTTCCAATTTTGTCCTGCCAAAGACCTTTAAAAGGGGGGATTTTCCTAACCTTTCTCTTTTGGGGGGGGGGGGGGGGGAAGGGTTCAGGGGTGGACAAAAATTCCGAGGGCGAATAGGTATGGGGTAAGGGGGTTACCTTACTCTGATGAGGTTGGATGGCTCTGCAGATAAGGGGATTACCTTGACCCATACTGTCTACTTAGCACAAAGTTGCAGCACAAAGTTGCATAGTAGAAAGTATGGTGTCAAGGGGGTTATCATTGTATGCAGAGTACATCACGCCTTAGAAGGTAAGGGGTGTTACCTTACTCTCAGATCCTGTTATTACCGGAGGATTTTTCTCTTCTTCTCTTTCTTCTTCCCAAAACTGGTCGGGGGCTGGAGCCGTCCCCCTGATGAGGCCAAGGCAGGCCGAAACCAATTTTTACTCACAGCGAGCACCAAGTAAACTCTGCTTGGTGTTGTCATTTTATTTGTGCAGGTCCGGCGAACATTGCTTGAATCCCAAGCAGAGTTTGCTTGGTGCTCGCTGTGAGTAAAAACTGGTTTCGGCCTACCTTGGCCTCATCAGGGGGACAGCTCCAGCCCCCGACCAGTTTTGGGAAGAAGAAAGAGAAGAAGAGAAAAATCCTCCGGTAATAACAGGATCTGAGAGTAAGGTAACACCCCTTACCTTCTAAGGCGTGCTGTACTCTGCATACAAGGATAACCCCCTTGACACCATACTTTCTACTATGCAACTTTGTGCTGAGTAGACAACATGGGTCAAGGTAACCCCCTTATCTGCAGAGCCATCCAACCTTATCAGAGTAAGGTAACCCCCTTACCCCATACCTATTCACCCTCGGAATTTTTGTCCACCCCTGAACCCTTCCCCCCCCAAAAGAAAGGTTAGGAAAACCCCCCCTTTTAAAGGTCTGTGGCAGGACAAAATTGGAAAAAAAAATCACAAAGAGTTTAAAACTTTTGTCTATTTTACTCCACCGAAAGCAAAAGTAAAAGCAAAAAGCATTTAACTTTATCGCGTCCTTTGCGCAGTCCACCAAATTCCAAAAGCAATAAGCTTTTGCCCCCCCATGTTCTACAGTAAGGCTCGCGACAAGAATGACGTCACGCCTTGCATCAGCTCCATTCGAGAGATTCCTCCTTTGATTGCTTCTGTCGCAATGTCGTCACTCACCGCTACTCTAGTCTTTGTTTTACACTAACTTTAAATGTCCCATTCATACATACCCTCTAATCATACATGCTCTCACAAGTTAACAAAAATACATACCCATACAGACCTAACGCCTCTCTCTGCCCTATTCTCGGGACTTACACTCTGGCTAACGGTCATCCGGGTGATCCTCACTGTGGAAGCGACTTTCAAAGGCGACTTCAGTAGACATCTCCGGTCAAGGTTAACAAAGATTTTGAATAAAATCGACAACAACGCCTCAAGTAGCAACCAAATAGTAACCCCATTTTGTCTCGCCCGGAACTGAAACGGGCACGAATCGAAACACTTATCCCTTTGATACCATAATGACTCTTTTGTAGAACATAGATACTTCATTAATTGGGATTCAAGCAATGTTCGCCGGACCTACACAAATAAAAGGACAACACCAAGCAGAGCCATCCGACCTTATCAGAGTAAGGTAACCACCTTACCCCATACCTATTCGCCCTCGGAATTTTTGTCCACCCCTAAACCCTCCCCCCCCCCCCCCCCCCAAAAGAAAGGTTAGGAAACCCCCCCCCCCCTTTTAAAGGTCTGTGGCAGGACAAAATTGGAAAAAAAAATTTCATTCTTGACCCTTTACCTTCTAAGGCGTGCTGTACTCTGCATACAAGGATAACCCCCTTGACACCATACTTTCTACTATGCAACTTTGTGCTAAGTAGACAGCATGGGTCAAGGTAAAAAAAAATTACAATAAGAAAAAAGAAAAGAAAAAAGTTCAATATATTTTTTTTTCATTTTTGTGTAGCAGCTTAACTAAAAAAAAGAGTTCCAAACAATATTTTTCATACACGGATGGAAAAAGAATTATTTATTCATAAGGAAGAGAATTATTTTAGTCCTAACATGAAAAATTAAAAAAGATGCCCATTGGTAATGGGTTATTCCTGGAATCATTTATTCCGGAATTAAAACTTGAACCAAACGTGGGAATCGTTTTAGAATGGAATTTAGCATTCCTGTAATGGTTTAAATCTTGAACCAAACAAGCCATTAGACGGTCTCTTAGATAATGTCTTAATGCCACATCATCATTTTTGTCCACATAATTTTCTTTTTTAGACTTTCAAATATTTTTATTGTAATTTTGTAATTTATTTATTAATAAAAATTACACATTAAAAAAAGTATGAATCAAGACCTATCAAACAAGATCTATTTTATATATAAAATTATTAATTTATGAATTTATAAATATATTAATAGACAATCTCTTGAGCAATCCCATTGAAGTTGGTTTTTGTAAGACTTGTCTATCAAGCGACTTTTTTATACCACATAAGAAAGACATGCTTACATGTCCATGGTCAGGATGTATCTAATCAATTTTTGCATTGGAGATGCTCTTATTGTTTAGATTTGGTTAAACGTCTTCCCTCTCTTCCCTTTCTTCTTTTGTCGGATTTTATCTATTTTGTTTTATCTTTGTATTTTGGAAAATCAAAACAAACTGGAATCAATCAATACATTCAGGCCCGAAACCGATCTATTGTGTAGCATGTCCTTTGATGTTTCGGTTTCTCAGAATAAAAAATGAAGGGTGATTTGTTTTTATGCACGACATCTTACCGTTAATCCAACCTTAATTTATGAAAATTTTGGACAAACTTTTATAACATTATATATCCTTTTCAAAATTGAAAAGTACATCCACTAATAAAAGTTAATTTATAATTGTATAAATTTATATTCCATTTTAATTAAGAATCTTAATCAAAATATATTTCAAATATTTTAATATATTTCCTATTTTCCTTTAAATAATTTTTAAAAGGTTTTATTTAAAAACATTAATTAACTTGCAGTACGCAGTTTGATCGATGAAAAATACAAACCCTAATATCATATTAGTTTAAGCATACAACAACGGTGATTCCGAAAGACATGATGATTGGAAAGAAAACAAAACGTTTTCGGTTAATAAAGAAAGAAGACAAAAGTAAAAAGATGTGATTTGGTAAAAAAGTGCTCCAATTTTTCCTCAATTTTTCAGGGAAATATTTCTTACTCATCCACTAAAGAATTGAATTACATATATGGAAAATTCGGAAAAGTAACAGAACATCGATCTAACCAAATCACTTATCTTGTTTTCTAAACTTTTCATAAAAACTAACTGTATTTTCAACCAGTTCCCAACTTTTTATTGGAAGTACCATAACCACAATTAGAAAAGGAAAATTACCTAGCTTCAAATCGCTACTATTACACTAAACGTAGTGTGGGGCAATTAGGTTCAAGTAATATGAACGCCTCCAATCCACACTTGTTGAACTCTCATCGACTAAGTTATCCAACTAGTAGGAAAATACACAAGACAAATGTCTTATTAAACTATAAATATCACAATTGACTACCAAGCATTAACTATTGGCAGCTTCCACAGTTTATAATTAAACAAAACTTTCATTTGGCTCTTTGAATTACTCTATATTGATAGAAGTTAAACAAAGTCAAAGTTATTATTTGGTGTTTTAATTTGTGTACCTTTTTTCACAATTCATCATATACTAATTGTAAAGATCTTCCAATAAATATTTTAAGCAACCGAATGATACTTAGACATTAAGAGGACAGACTAATGGACACGAGAATTTGGAGAATTTACAAAATCCACTATTATTTTATGTTTGATTGGGCATAAATCCACTATAATTTTTGTTGTAAATGGCGTGCTGAATATTAGGTGGACAGTTTTCAAATATGATATAATTGAAAGAGATATGTCCTAGGACTATTCATAGATTATGATTTGTACTTGGATATTTTATGCTTATTGTTATTAATAAAGTTTATTTATTATATTCTCTTGTAAATAATATATATTAATACTAGTTCATCAAGTACGTGACTTGATTGTGGGATGCTAGTAGTGTTATAATAATATTATTTAGATGTCCCTAATCATGTGTCAATAACCTAGGATCACATTGATATAATGATTAGAGTATGGGTCAGCTGATGATTATGTTCCACAAGTCATAGATAAGGAAATATCAAGCTGAACATACTAATACTTGTTAGGGAACAAAGTATTGGACTGACCCGCTTTGGGGACACTGCGAGGAGTGTTACATAATGTCATCAGTGATGTTCCCCATTTGTGATATCGTATTATCCTCAGACCTGAGATCGCCATGGTTACCAACATAGGGATTAGCATGTCAGGCATTATCAAACGTTGCTCTTGATCGAGTAATTATAAAGATGATGACTGAGCATACTATGAACTATGTAGAGGTATGTGGTTGATCAAGATGGGATTTGTCACTCTCATATATTGAGAGAGATATCGTTGGGCCCCTTGATAAGTGTAATTAATATTTGCATGGCCATGCACAAATGAGATGTCATTTGTTTTAGATTAATTATACTTAGAGATCAAGAAATAAAGATTGAACTATACAAGAATGACACTTGCCTAGTCTTGTGTTCAATCTAGATATCGAATGACAAAAGGAGTTAATATGTGGAATATCAATTTAAAGGTTGTGTCGTTTTTGACCTTTATACCCTTTGGATAGTAGTAATGTTTTACTAGAGACCGCTTACTATTCGTATAATAAAACGGGCTTTTAATTATACTGCCAAAGAGTATAAAACCTACAGGGTCGCACACCAAAATGAGTTGGATCAAAACGAATTAAAACGGGCCAAGTTGGACTTGGGCCCAGTTCGTTTGTTGCTTAGGGTTCTCACTAGGGTTCCCTTATAAAAGGGAACCTCTATTCATCTTGGCCGTCAAGGAAACTTAGAGAGGCCAGAGAGTCGAAATAATAGAGAGAACCCTAGAAGGCGCTAGTACACCAAGCAAGATCTCACCTCGTTCGTGTGTGCATACCGTAGAGGCGTCATAGTTTCTACGCTAAGGACGACAACAACAGAAGGATCCGATCCACCCTGTTCGTTTCATTAACACAAAATCGCATATAAGGTATGTATTCTGTCGATTTTATTGAACAGCATAGATCCTAGGGTTTTAAGATTAGTGCGTAAATATGTGTATGCGATGCATGATTACTGCCCTAATTCCCTACAATAATAACATGAGATTGTTTGGAATTGCTAAATTCTTAGTATTATGATATTGTTATTCGTTAAGGGTGCATAAAATGACACGGTAAAAGTGTAAGGGGTTGACTTTTGTTTTTATTATTTTACTTCAAAGTTAATTATAATTATTCCATTGATGAATAAATTAGAATTTTACTTTTTAAAGTCGATTTACTGATTAATCTAATGGATATTTTAATATGAAACTATTAATAAAAATAATATTTAAAAAATTAAATTAATAATTTTTTTTGTCAGTCTATCTAAGATTAACAAAATCACCTTTAACCGAGCGGTACACACCCTGGACGCAAATATGTATTAAGGGAAATTTTGGAGGTTACAATCACTTCCACTATAGGTCAAGTGCTAAATAATTAAAATATATATATAATTTTATAAAAATGAAAACGAGACTTATTTCACATTTACTAAGGCACATAAATTAACTATATGTATTTATATTATATCTATATATAATCGAATTTGATTAAATAAGGAAGAAACTTCCTTTAAAACTGCCCGCATTCAAACAACTACAAATTACCTTTCAACGCTAACTACCCAAACATGTACTTTGAATGCGAAGCAGATGACGGGACGGTAAAACTTTCATAATACGATTATCTTAACTAGATTTATATTTTATTTTTAATTTTTTCTAATATTTTAAATATAAATATATAAATTATAAAAGATTCTGAAAAATTCTGCCATACTCAAGAAAATATACTATTTATTAATTGAGTTATAAAGGAGATTATCACGAGAGAAACAGCTATTACCATCCTTCATGGAAGTTTTGTTTGGGCAGCTTATTTATGCATGATAGTTTTCAATCACTCAATAAACCATGAATGAGTAGACGTGTTTTCACCTTTTTTTTGTTTTTACTAAGAATAAAATAAAAGTTCGTTGTTCAAACATTCGGGCTATAGTCACTACACCAAAATACCTGGATTGTCACGGTCTTAAACCGTGACAATACACACTAGTCTCGGTTATAATCCGTGACATTTTGACCAGTGACAACCAATTGTGTCTCGGTTCATAACCGAACCAAAGAAGCATTGTAACGGTCATTTAAAGCAATGTGGGGGGAGGTAAACAGGCAATAATGTCACGATTTATAACCGACACAAAGGGTAAAACTTTATGACGGTTTTAAACCGAGACACTATTTACATTTGTGTCGGTTATCAACCGAGTCAATTAATAAATATATCTCGGATCGAAACTGAGACAATTTGTGTTTTCACCCATAAAAAAGGGTATAAAATATCTCATTCTTTCATCATTTGTTTCGGTTTGTAACAGATATATTTTTCCCTATTAATGTCACAGTTGTGGACCATGACAAATGATTAGGGACATTTAAAAAAAATATTTTGAAAAAATTGAATTTCCTAAAAATTTCTGTAATATATTCCTGTAATTCCAATCCCAAATACAAGATCAACCAATCGACCTAATACCAACCAGCCACACATACAAAACATGCATATATAATCAATACCTACAATCCGAAAACCAAAAAGAAATACAAGATTTTCATTGTCAAATAATTCATAGTATTCCTCTTCACACACTTCCGGAGCCATGAACTTCGATTTACCTAATTGAAGTAGAACGCAAAAATGAATAAATTCTATGGAAATGATAATTTGTTACCAAAGTTTTCTTAGTTGTGCTCCACCATCAAGTTTTCCTAGTCGTGAGTTACTTCCCCTAGAGGCAATTAATTTAGACGAAAATGGGTCAACTTGCTTCAAACCAACATGTGAAAGGAGGGTAAGTGTCCAAAATTAGCAAAACCCATTTGAAATAAATGGAATAGTTAAAAAATAATAAATAAGCCATCTTTTGACTAAACAACAAATCCCTTAAAGCAAACAGAATACAAAGTTAAAAAATTAGTAGCAAAAAAAAAACAGTACCTCAAAATGCAGAGTGAAACAGGCTTTGCTATGGTGCTGTTTTCATGAACTATTCCAACAAGGTCCGCACCCAGCCTCTGATTGACAGTGCAATGCAGTTTGCTGATAAGATCTTTTGCTTCTAAGGATAGATCCGCTTCTTCAGGAAACTTCAAATGTGTTTTCCAGTTTACAAACTGCATGTGAAAGGGAAAAACAACACTCTTAAGATGATGAATATTTCAGTTTTATCTTCTAGTTATTTTTTTTAGTTTGGAGGGTGGTATGTTTGGAATTTGAATGAGCAAATATTTGGTTCTAGTGCCTTGCTAACATGATGAAACATTCTAACTCACATGCTATTCCGTTTTATCCAATTTCCTTTTCAAACTTTTGAGGCACATAAGTAGTTTAATAAAATCTTGTGCTACTAATCATAATGCATGGCTTTATTTTTAAAATTAAAAATCTGACATCAGGTTTACAATTAATTTTTTTACCTTCTAAAGTAAATTTACCGGTAATGGTGGAATCGAAAACCTAACTTTATTTGAGAAGATTTCATTCAATAGTAAGAAGATTGTTTCACTTACCTGAATAGGATGGAATCGAAGAACCCTAGGCTGGATTTCAAAATTTCTTCACCGTTTAGTTGGCAATGGTGGAATCTGAAACCCTAACTTTTTTGATGAAGACTTCAATGGTTGAGAGAATAAGGGTTTGAGAGTGGTAGAGAGTGCGTTCAGTTGGTGGAGATGGTTTGAGACTTCAATGGATGATCGATTATCAGTTGAGAGTGAGGGTTTGTGAGGATTTGAGAGTGAGTGACTGAGTGCTCGAAAGTTAGAAAGGGGGAGAATGGGGGAGAATGAAAATTACAAAGAGGGATTGTGAAAAAAAAATAGAGGGATATTGGCAATTCTCTATCCTGCTCAGATAAGGAGACATTAATTCCCTATTTGTTTCGGTCGTAAACCAAAACATAAGTTGTTTCGGTTGGAAACCAAGCCAATTGTATAAATTAAGCGTAAACTATTAAAAAAAAGTGACTTAACATGGTTATCCCATTTTAAAACCGACACAAAGGTCTGTAACGGCTCCGGTCCGTGACAAATCATCCGCGCATTTTAGTGACATTTCGCCCAATTTGGTGTAGTGAGTAAAAATGGCAACTAGGTAGGTGAGGGGTTAAGCCTACTTAGATTCGGAAATTATAGGTATAGTTATTTATTTTTTCTATGGGACTTTGTGTAAAGCTTGAAAGTAAGAGGTTGAATTTCACAAATACTGGGGTTAGAATTTGTCATTCAACCACTAAGGTATTTAAGTGGATCCGTGGTCCTCTAAAAAGTGGCGAGAATCATTTTAATTGTACAGTGTGAAATCTAGATGGTCATGCTTAAATTTAGCGGTACAATTTTGAGTTATCGTTAGAGGATTTATTCCGTGACAAGGAAGTAAGTATTACTATCAACTTGTGCGAAGAGAAGTAAAATCCTTGAAATTATATATAAAGGTGCTAAATTTTGGATATTTTGCCCCCACTATTATTTTGTAAAAAATTATATAATTTGGTCGATTCGTACCCAAAACGTTAAGGTTAATATAGAAAACTTTTTGACCATTGAGCCAAAAATATTTTTGTATTAATATAGAAAACTCAACGTTAGACATATACGGGCATAAAAATAAGTGTGCATATATCGCATGTGATAGAACGCAAACTTAAACAAATCTAACACCAAATTAAACTTATCATTTCAACATTGCCCTTATATTTGTGTGAACCTTCGAATATATTACATAAATTAATGTGTTGTCAAACAATGTCAATCTTTCGGATCTGGATCCTCTAAAATGGTTATTGTCACTTCAGAGGTAAGTGTTAAATCGTGGCCATCAATTTGAAGTTAAACAATCTACATTAGAGTTCTTGCTAGAAGAAATTAAAATGTCTCCCTTCAACGAGAATTCATGATGTAAATGACAATCTAAACCATTTCGCTTCTAAAGTACGCGGTTAACGTCAGTTCACCAGACATTTGATCCTATTCTAGTTATTATTTGTAAATGGAAACATATTTTGCATGAATAAACATACCAAAAGGTAAAACTCATGAAAGAGTAAGATTCATTTTCCTGCGGTAATAAGCTCATTTATAAAGACCAAAGTATCATTTTAAAATTACATGATAATTCTATTGGTTAATATTATAAAGAGTTAATTGCACTTTGCCCCCCTCAACTATAGGGGTAGTGGCACTTTACCCTATAAACTATTAAAATTAGCAATTTTTATCACAAATTGTCACTTTTGTTGCAATCGACCATTTTTCGCTGACGGTGTTAAATTTGTTAACGGTAGAAATCCACCTGCACATCACGTGAGAATTAATGAGGGCATAATTACAATTTTGGGCATAATTGAATTAATGAGGGCATATTCATCTTCAATGTCACAAAATGAACAATCTCAGCCTCACTCCACCGCTGCCGACCGGAATCAACCATCTCCGGTTAAAACTCTTACGAGAAGAAAAACTTTACATTTTTCATCAATCGAGATAGGCTTCAATCAATTTCAATCCCTACACAAGAGATCCAATCAACATGTTCGGTAACGTCGAGCTCGAGCACGAGATTTAGTTATATTGTTAAAATCCAAAACTGGAGTTCATCTTTTTTATATTTATTAATATGCTTATAAAAATGATTTAGCATAACGGATTTGTTAAAATCCAAAACTGGATTTGATGATGGGTATGTGTAATAGTAGAAGAGAAAGAAGGAAAGAAGAAGAAAGAGGAGAGGCCGTCGTGTACTTGAGGCAGGCCGGCCGGAGTTGTCTTCTAATCAAGGCGAGGGTTTTGTTTTGAGAAAGGGCTGGAGAACCACCCACCCAGCAAAGAGCGGGGTCTAACAGCAATTATCCGATCAATAGCCACACCCAGCAAATAGCGGGGTCTAATCGAAGGCGAGGGTTTCTAGCAAGCCTTCCAAAACTGGGTCACTGCTTTGCTAAAGAGTGATCATCTATCTATGCTTAGGGGGTGGTGGAGCTAGTTAGAGCGGTAGTGATCGAAGTCGGAGAAATTTTTATCTCCGTTAATGGAGAAATCTTCCTCTCTCTGCTCTCTTCCTCTCTCTTGGTTTCTCTCTCTACATATAGATAATACATACATATTATAAATACATATACATATTATATAAAAAGTGAAAAATTACAATTATGCCCTTCTTAATTTTCATGGTGATGTGCAGGTGGGGTTTTCTGTTAATAAATTTAACACCGTCAGCAAAAAATGGTCGATTGCAACAAAAGTGATAGTTTGTGATAAAAATTGCTAATTTTAATAGTTCATAGGGCAAAGTGCCACTACTCCTATAGTTGAGAGGGGCAAAGTGCAATTAACTCTATTATAAATTTATAAATTGCAACTTTTTTTCCTGAGGAATTTTAAAGTAATTTTTTTTTCATTTTAAGGATATTGGAGGAAATTAAATAAAAGTTGTTAGCTATATACAAAATTGTAATTAAAATAGATAATGATCTATTTCCATCCATTTTTTTAGCATATATAAGCATTCATTAATATTTAGTTGCTTTGTTTTGTATTGTTGTTTTCTATATCTAAGCGCGTGTTATAGATTTTTTATTTGTGAGCATTTATGTTATGCATTTTGAGACACATTTGATAAGAATGGTTTGATTCTAAAGTATGTATAACCCGCAGCAGTAAGTTAATTAGTTGTTTTGTTTTGTGCATTTTGTGCTTTTTGTGCTATATAAAAAAAATTAAATAAAAAAAAAACCCACACCCGGATCATACTATTATAAAAGCAAATATTATAAAAAAAATATAAACAAATATTTTATTAACGTCTTGTGTGATCTAATTTAACTTATTACAATTAAAATGTATAATTTCTTATATTTATTGTCTTTATTTCATAGGATTTATTTTTCAGTTATTTTTAATTTAATATGTTATTGTCTTTTCATCTTATGCCAACATTTTAGAATTCAAAGTTTGCATGTATATATTTATAAATTTCTTATATAAATATTATTTTATTTTCATATGTATTTGTAAGTTTCTTATATAATTAATATATCTTAAGCCTTTTAAGTTTCGTATCATATATACTATTGATCCTCTTTGAGAAAAGAAAAAAAAAGTTTCGTTTCATATACTGTAATAGTATTATGAAGGACGTCTTTTACTTCACTCCTCCTATTAATTACATTCATTAGTAAGCATTAATTATGGAGGAAGTTCTAAAGTTAAATTTGAGATAATTTATTAGATTTAATTAAGGTATTACCTTTTAATTTTTATAAATAATATAACCTACATTTTTGTTAACAGTTTAATAATATCTACATTATTCTACCGGTCTTTTGGATTTCTTAATAGGTCTCTTCTCCTTCCTCTTCTAAAGTAAAGCATTATAAATGCTCACGCACTATATAATATTTGTTCTATAAAATACAAATTATAGATGACTGCAGATTTTTTTTTCATGAGACTATTTAAAGAGGATGTTGAAGCAAATTCAGCAACGGAAACTATTGATATATGTTTGCAATTATTCCTTGAGGTGGTCACCAAAAAATTATTACTTGAATTAAATTTGCAATTATGTTTATATATTTACAGGTTTTACTTAATCTTTTTAATTTGTGTCTACGTTAATTCTAAAATTTTTAATTATTATTCTTAATTGAGAAATGTTGAATGTTTTTATGCATAAACAATTAGCTTAATTAAGATTTAACAGTATGTTCCCAAACTATAAGCTATAATTAAGTTTCATTTGCTAAAGTTGTTTTTATTTTTCTAATATAGGTTAAATTTGTTGTGAAAAGTTAAGAGAGTGTGTAGGAAGTTTAGTTAAATTAAATTGGTATTTTCAAACTCACTATTATGCTAAGTTCTAAAATTGTATCTTGATCAAAAGTTATTGTTGGGTACTTTGGATATATATGAAAATTATGATACTCATACTTAATGAATGATTACTTTATATGTGTGAAATTTAGAGTCCATTTAATAAGAAGGAAAAAAAAAAGGAGTTAAAAATATTGATAATATTTTTAAAAAGTAAAAAGAATTAAAAAATCATACAAATGTACCCTTGCATCACGCAAGTTAAAAAACTGGTATAATTAGTATACTGATAGCTTTTTAAGTACTTTTATTTGCCAATAAATTGAAATGATGAAGAATATCATTACACGACGCATATTATTTTAAAACAAAGTAATAGTTTGAACTAAGTCAAAATTTTCTCAAGATGTTTAATTTCTTAAAAATAAAATCATAATTTTTAAAAGATGATGTGAAAACCGAAAATACAAACAAAACAAAAGACAAGTAGTTATAAGGTAATTTACATCAATTTTTGTTTTTTTCAAAGAATGTCACATGCCTTAGAAAGAACTAATGTGCTAAGAAATTAGTATATCATAACCCACTGATATATATTTTGGAGAGCGTATATTATTACATTTATTGTGTTTTTAGTGTTTTTCATATGCTTAAAATTTAATGGACAATATTAACTTTTGAACGGAGTAATTTAGGCTCCGTTTGATTCCAAAGATGGAAAAGGAAAATAAATTTAATTTATTTGTGTGAAAAGATAGAGAATAAGGTGAGAAATATTACTCATTTTATGAGTATATATCCTCCATCCTTCAATTCTTTTGATGGAAAAAATTTTATTCACCACCAAGTAAAGAAAATTTCTTCGTAAAAAACTTTAAAAATCAAGAAGATATCACTTTTATCACTCAACTTATTTTCTATCTTTTCACAAAAACTAATTCAATTTTAATTTTTTTTTTCTACCTTGCAATCAAACATAATCTTATACTTTAAAGGGAAAAGGTACGGGAAAAAAAAAAAAAAAAAGTAGAGAAGCAACATTCAGGATCAAGAGAAAAGGAAGTGATAACATTTTTAAGGTGATGTGTCGCTTGTGTGGTAGCAGCAATGAGTTCTCATGTGCTAAAATAAGGTTCCAAGCCTTCGCTTTGTACATTTAATTTTGGTGTTTTTCCTGATTCTTAACAAATTCAACAAAGCCTATGTGCTCAAGTTAAAGCAGCGGCCCATTCAATTAAATCGCAGTCCATTTGCCAGAAGCCCAGCAGCCGCAGCAATTAGAGAATCAGAGTTCCGAAAATAGATTTTTTTTTTTTTTTTTTTTTTTCTCTTCCTCTCTGCACGTTTATCGAGAACAGGACAACAGCTTTACTTTTAATTTTGTTTTTTCCTTCGTTCTCTTCGATAGATGTGCATAATTTTAGGGCGCAATTATTTGTACTAGTTATTTCTGTTACAAACAATACTACGATTATAAATATTTTTTAAAGGTAAATTTTTAATCACTAATAATTCTCATAACATTAGGCAATAGATAATTGGAATGTTTTTCAAATAAAGCTCACCTAATAAAATGTGAGTACACTTATATAAAGTCGGCTCATAAGAGAAGAGTGTGTTATTAAGTATATACCTAACATCAAACAAATGGAAGAGAGTGTTTGTGACAAATAATGTTATGTTAAAATGTGCTTTTAGTTAAATTTTGGATGGTGGTGTTTGAGACAAAAATGGGGGGCGCAAATAATACCACCCTAATTTTAACTTTGATTTTTTTTTTTCCTTTTTTCGCCGAGAGCATAGATTCTTTCTAGTTAGTTTTATTTTTATTTTTTTTATTTTTGTTTGAATTAAGAAGCAACACTTTTATTTATTTTAGAGTGGATTATCTTATGCTATTAATTTAAGATTGTTCTTCTTAATTTATTTGCGCGTACCTAAGTAAATATTCAATTTATTTATTTATGTATTCTTTAATTATTTATTTTGTTTTATTTATACGCATGCTAGATTATGTTATTTTTTAGGATTGATGATGAGTACATTTAATTGATTCTATTGCATATATTCATGCCAATTGACTCTACTAATTTAATGCTTTAAAGTTATAAATAGTTCTTCCTATTGAATGCTTATTTTAACTGATAAAAAAAGATTGAATTCTCATTATAATTTGTTGAATTCAATTTATGATATGTTAAGAGCGGATATAAATTATGTTTTGATGGATATAGTGAGTATTTTGATCTTATACACACGTTTGGCTGTGGAAGAATTAATAATTGGGTTTAACTGATATCGAATAGAGTCAAGAGACCAAATTAGTGCAAGACAAAAAATAAAATTTATTGGGCATGGATATTAGGAATATGATATCAATTATGACGGTGCAAATTATTAATCCAATTCACCTCACTAACCATGAGCTCACACGTATCCGTCTATGTCAGCAATGAGACCTGCCCCAACGGGAAGACCTTGGAAGAGTCCTGTTGGGTTACCACAAGAAGCGTAAAGCCCCTCACGAAATGGACTCCCACTCGAGAGTTAATTGTGCACAGCAAATGGTGGAGTTCGGGTTCCAGAGCTCTTTCGGAGAGCTCTAGAGTTCCCTCTCGCCTAAACCACTTTGCCAAAGTGGTTGTGGAAGTATGGGCGACTATCACATCCTCTGTAGAAAGCGCATAACTCCCCTCACTTTCATTAAATGCACACCAACTGCATTTAATACACCAAAATTTATAGAGAATCAATGTCAGAGTTGGTGATGATAGAAGCATGGGCCCAGACCTGCTCTAGAAGCCCTGGCCACACAACCTAAGGACAACCTAAGAACTCGAGGCAAAACCATAGAATTTAGCATTCAATAGTAAAAAGACAAAAGAGAAATAAAAGCTCAGAGCACTAAGTAGAGCTCCTAGAATAAAGAAGCCAGAACTCATGTAGCTCGGGCATATCCTATTGTAACATTGTGAGGATATAATAGTTAGAGAGACTTTTGTGAGTTTATAATAGTTATTTGTTTATCATTAATATAAAGCAAACGGAGCTCTTAGCTTTATTCCACAGATAATGATTAACCTGTATATTCTTTATTAGTTTGTTGCATCCATTGTATCAATTATTTGATCCGTTCATTTGACTGTGTGGTCTAATATACCCTTCCAGTTTTTAACACCAACCGTTTGGCTCAGTCTGGGGAAAGACACTTTCTCAAGTCACAAACACACCTTCCCAAACATAAAAAACACATCTAAAAATCATATTTTCTAGAAACACTCAACCGATCCCCCTGTTGGCATTACAGTAGCAACAAGTTGCCTTCCAAGTCCAGATAGAGAGGCTTATAGCTCAAAGTGAAACACCCCTAATCAGCTTGAGAAGCAGGTCGGCCTCAGCCTCCGCATCTGCAGCTACCCTCACAGTCCTCTCAAGACGCATCCCAACCAGACAAAGGCTCGGAGATCGTGGCAAAAAGTCTAAGGGAGCCGCAATAGAACTGGTGATTCTGAGTCCGGTCGATCCAGCTCCAGGAGGAAATCGTCTTTTGAGAATAACTCACTTAGAACTCCTCCCCCACCACCAAGGAACTCGCAGGTACACGTGGTTCATGAGAGGAGTTCAGAAGGGGCCTCAAGACATCAGAGCCAATATGGAGGAGTTCGACATCCCCTTCCTTCAGCCCCGGCACGTCAGCAAGAAATAGATGCCGGACCTCGAGGGTCAATGTTTGATAGAATATCTCATAAGGAGTCGATGGAAGAGGTTGATGACAAAAATGCGGGCTAAAGTGGCCAATGTGATAAAGACGATAGGTTATTCGAGAGGGGGCTTAGCTACAGCTCTGCTAAGGGATTTAAAGTCTCCATTTGCTAAGCATATCTAGAGTTGTCAAGTCCAGAGAAGTTTAAACTCCCAACACTAGAGTCATATGACGGAAGTACTGTTATTAATATAGGAACATGATGGGACTCCAGAACGTCCCAGATGGCGTTGTGTGCAAAGCTTTTGTCGCCACTCTTAAGGGGCCAGCCTGAATGTGGTGTAATAGCTTGCTCTCGGGATCAATTCAAAACTCATCAAGAGCTTGGTACCAAGTTTATTTCACATTTTTTAAAAACTCGAAAGTAGTCCAAGTCTTCTACTCACCTCTTTATTGTGAAGCAAAGGTCTATATAGAGTTTGAATGAGTATACCTGTCGATTCAACCAAGAGAGCCTTATGATCATAAATCTCAATGAAAGGGCAGCGGTGGCGACCTTTATGGAAAGGGTGAGTCCCCCTTACTGCCTCATGACTTTGGTAAGACTGGCTCCCAAGACCATGTTCAAGCTCCTGGATGAAGTCAATAAATAGATCATAATAGAGAAAACTCTATAGGACGAGACATGTTAGGTCTATCAGCTATCTTGCCCTCTTCCAAGTGCCAAAGGGGCACAGTCCGACCCCGCGGTTAAGAGAGATAGGGCAAGAAGGGCAAAAAAGAATCAAGCAAGTCCGAACCAAGTGAGGGTAAAGCACGCCAGCAATTTACTCCTCTAACAGCTCATTTGGGTGACGTCTATGCGAAGTTAGAGCCAGGGAAGATCCTGGAAGCTCCAAAGATAAAGACATCTGAGAAAAAGAGGGATACAACGAAGTATTGCCAGTACTACATGGACCATGGCCTTGAAACAGATGATTGCTGAAAGTTAAAAAAAGATATTGAAAAACTCATTCAGAGGGGGTAGCTCCGACAGTATATGGACAAGAAGATAAGGACTACCTCGAAAAACATCAACATGCCCCTAAACAAATACGTCTAATTCATTTAGTGTCTTCGCCAATAGAATGGGAGTCACCAAATGAAGATGACTAGCCTTAGCCACCACCTAATTGTAATACCCTGTATTTTAAGGTATATTAATTGGATTGAGTGTAGTCTACTTTAATCATATTAGCTAAGGTGAAAAAGGATTAAGTGTTAACTTTATACAGGTGAGGGGTGAAATTTCGTGTAATGGAGTGTCATGGTATTTCAACACATCTTATTATGTTATATTCACTCCTTTATACTCGTGTGGGTGATCGTTTGGTGATTCGAGTGGTTCGAATCAATTTCGGTTAGTAAATAAAAAGTTTTGATTCTTCGCGATTCGTTGATTCTAGCTAACTTTGAGCTATCTTAACTTCTTCGTTTCTTATCCGATTAAGATTTTGGTCGAGAGAGTCAAGGTTTCATACCATTATACAACTTTCATGTTTTGTCCGAAATCTAATTCACACTCCGCGTTGGTCAAAACAACATATGAAGTAGGCCGGTTAGTAAATTCTGGTCATTCGGTAGCGCTTTGGCAGAGCGCTGTCTTCGGTAAATTTTTGGGAATTATCCATCCAGAATTTGGTAAAACTTCCTCTTAGAAAGTTGTATATCTTTGAATTACCTTTTCGTGAAAATAAAGATCGGCTCAATCGGAGTTCCGAGAAAAATGTTATGACCAAATTATGAACAGTGCATCAAAGCACCAAAATTACACGCGGACCAGTCTAGAGATTGGAGACTCAAGCGCGGACCGGTCTGGTCTTTTTCTAGACCGGTCCAGCAGTGGACCAATGTCTGTTTTAAGCATTTTTAAGCATTTGTTTACCCCTTTTTACCACAACTTCGACCTAAAACATCCATAAAGCTCTAAAAGGGTCTAGAGAGGGAAAAAGGAGAAGTTCTTGAGGGATTTCCATCCATCCAACCTCCCACACAAAAGATTAAAGCTCAAAATCACTCGAATATCTTTTTTCTTGCTACTATTCATCGTCTTTTTCGTGCGGATTGCTTGGAGAAAGCTCAATCCTCATCATTTCTTCTTCTTCTTCTTATTTGCTCATAAGTCGAGGTAGGGGTTTATATGCTCTTAAACTTGAAATTTTGGCCTTGTTTCATGAATATCATCATAGTTTCACTTCATTTGTCTTATTTATCTAAAGTATGGCCTATAACATGATGTTTTATGATTAATAAAGATCTAAAAGTGAGGTTTGAGGCAATAGATGCTATGTACACTTGATAATATGATTTTATTTGACTAGAAATGGATGATTTATACATGTATGTTAAATATGATGATTTTTCCCATTGATATCAATGATATATGATTAATTGGAGTATGAATTCATGTATTTAAGCAAGATATGTCATCTAAGCTCTATGATTACATGTTATTGATTCATAAGGATGTTCTTTGGGTGTGTATGTGTTGATTTGACAAGAAAAGGATTTTGAACACTTTAAAGGACATGGACATGATTTTGATAGAGTTTATATGGCATATGTAGTTTTTATTTTACATTTAACGCATGAATTGGGTAAGATGTGCCGCTTAAACTTGGAATCCGATTTTCCTTAGGTATACATGTTTGGTTGTGTTCAAATGGATTAATAAATGAGTTTAGTATAGGCCAAGGAACATGGATACTTGTTCGATGAAGTTTAAGTGGCATATGTTATCTCTAGTTGTTTCAAGAGCATGAAATGCACTTTATGCATTATTATTGTGTCAACCTGGCATCATGGCAGTATTCTAACGAGTTCGGATCTCTCTTATAGCATATGATACAGATATGGTCTCACAAGGAGCTTATATCTCTTTAGCTATAACTCATGCTTGTGACGAAGTATCTGGATGCTTCAAGAATTCTTATTTCTTATGGCAATTCTGGGAAGCTTTATTTCTATCTTGATATCCTCTTATCAGATACGACCGGTTAATTGATTTCTTGGTAATGATGGTATATGGTCATGGATGACCAGGATAATGTGAATTATGTATGAATATCTGTCTTTATGGTGCTTGCCGATTGGGAAAATAAGCAGGGCCTAGTACCCTTAGGTTGAAAAACCCTAAACCCCAAGAGGAGATTGTTTGGCCACCTATAAGCCACTGGTGAAAGACCCGAGAACCTAAGCATTGGCAATGCACCATTGGTTTGATTATTTTCTATGAAAGATGGACGGGTTGTTGTTCCACTTCCTGGGTATGATGACGGTATGCCATTTTAAGGTAATGGATTCTATAATGAGATTCCAGTTCAGGTTCTCGTCGACAGGAACTATGATTATGTTGTATGCTCTTAGAGCGAATGGATTCTATATGGCCATCTTGGTTTGGTTTATCATCAGTATGCATTATCAAGATTCAGAAATGGGTTGACATAAAGGGAGGTAACCTGCATATGCATGAACACGCATCATCAGGAACTAGTTATATTTTGTGATATTTTATAAATAATGTTTAGATTATATGATGAAAAGGTTTACTTGGGTTACAGTAGTAAATTAAGGAATGTTTTCCAAACATTCCCTCTACTCCCTTCTATTGAGCAATATGCTCACCTCGTTTTCTTAACAAATACAGGTATGCAGGGGATGAGCGAGGGTAACGAGACTACGGGTTCGAGAATAAAATAGCTGGCTCTGATACGAGTTCCTTTTGTTATGAATATGTTCTCACGGGGAGCCACGACTAACCCGAAGTATTGTATACTATTCTAAACATACTTAGTTGGTTTTGGATAACGGTATGGATGTTTATGCACAATATTATTATCTTGTATCTTGATGATTGACACGTGCAATAATTATAGTTTGTATTTCTTTGACTATATACATATATACCTATTTTAGTCAACCTAAGATGGGTTAGTAGCCACTCCAGGTCTTAATTACGGGTTTTGTCCCAATAATTAAGGCAAGGGTGCTACACTAATAATCGAAGGGTCCACCTAAACTGCATCACTAATAACCAACACGGTATGAGAAAATGCACAGATGAGGTATGTCACCGTCCGACCCTGGTAGTACACGGATCATTACCCTGACGAGTAAAAAGTCAATCATCAGACCCAAATGGAGCTGCCCCCCACTATCATCGATCTGCACTAACTCTTTCTCAAACCCAAAAAATCAGCTAACATAACCCAAGAACTCCTCCCATCCCTCAATGACGCTAATGACCAAGACATATCTTGACGCATCAATACTATAAACTCTTCAATCATTGGACATAACTCATCCAACCCAATGCGAAAACAATGATCCTCTAGATCCCAAAAATCCAACCTTAGTTTACAAAAATGAACAGTTAATCTCGTATGGACCCCAACGATGTAAATAGCTGAGATCAGCCCAACTAAGACCGTAATCAGTCTCTGCTAAAGATAAGTAGTCAGTCAACAGGGTAAAAGCTAGTTTGGTGAGAAAAGATGACATAATGACAAGGGAAAGAAAGGTTTTTTCAGCCAAAATGGATGTGGTGCAAAGTGAGAAAAATGACAAAATCGCGCTATATTTATATCATACTACAGATGCCAACCATACGGCTGGGATCCATCCGTGTAGCTAGCCCCTGCAATTGGGACCTGCGGCAAGCACTCCCCTTTTGACAAATCTTTGTTTTTCAAAAACTTTCTTTTCACAATACAATATATTTTGAAGTAAGTCACCAGATCTTATTTAAAACACACGATCTATAGTAGCATGCATATAGATTTAGTGGTACCTTGGCTGTCGCATGTGCTTATCATATTTAGTGTGTTTTTCAACCAAACACACATGTCATTTTCATTTTTGCTACATATATACATAAATTTTATTTTAATATGCAAATCTTACATGACATAAATTAAATTTTCTAGATAACCACTAACAAACAGTGTCAACATAAAAAAAAAAAAAAAGCTTTCAAGCTAAATTCAAAAAATTAATAAAACCATCACATAAATTAAGTTTTTCCAAAACATAAATAAACCATCCAACTACGGTTGAAAAGGAGGTGGCTCCATAGTGCGTGGGCGCTTCATATCTGTCTCTCCCACACCCTCTGCAGGTGCCGCAAATACTGCTCGGCTCCAACTCTGGGGAGTCTGTGGAGGTCTCAAAGTACGGGCCAAATGATGTACTCCACCATGCACTGACTGTGAAGGCGCAAATGATCTCGATCGTGAACGGGATGGATTATATGTCGCCGATGGGTATTCGGCCAACCTACGCTGGTATGTCCTCATATATTCCGTCGGGAGAGGTGTATTAAATGTCAATAAACCCTAGGCATTATAATAGCTCCTTTAGTAGCTAGGCTACCTCGCCTATATGGAACATACCCATCTGAAAGCAAACCCACATTTTTCATTAATACAGTTAACACATATATAATTATAATTTAACTTTTAAGCACATAAATTAAGTTATGCCTCTTCAGCATTGGCATGAGCAAGTGCCCCCATCTGATCGTCAACAATAGGCACATCTATGATAGGATATAAAGTCGATGCCACACTAGGACCATCCTTAGACGAACCTACACCCATCCCTCCTCCGCCAACCAGGGGCAAATCATTGTCCGACTCCACTCTCCCTTCGAGCTTAGGAGTAACACCTTTCGCATTGTCACCGCCTCCGCCACCTGGGTATCACCCCTGCCAATATTCACTTCTAAGTGGGCAGCAAAGTCTGTCACTTCTCTAATCACCATCCCACGAGCTTCCTCAGAGGATGGAGTGGATAATGAGTACTACCTAACACCCACCGAACCTGCACTTGGTGACCCTATTGGAGTTCGTATCCTAGGAGAGAACGACATATATTAGGCCCAGTCACCCCTTATTGGTGATGAACTCGATACCGACCTAAGTCCAGACTCTACCCCGTGACCCGCTGTAGAACCATGACCTTCGGGCATCCACATCGACTCCCAAATCTGTCGCATATCCTCAGAAGACATCATCGGCGTCCTCACTAATGTCGATGGTACTATCGGTAGCCTCAGGACTAGACTCCTCACACCACTAGTACCTCTACCTCGCCTAGGAGATACAGTCGGAGATCCCATCCCTCCACCTATCCAACCAACGGTACCCCACCATTCCCTCTTATTTGAACCTCTTATGATCCCTCCTCATCCTCTTTTGATGGCTGCAAGCCCACCTCTCTTTCTACATCCAGATCCTCATCATCTGAATCTACTATCCCCTTTGCTTGCTGATCGAGAGCTGGCACAGGCTGATGTGGCAACCGCTGTGAAATATATAGCTGACCACGGATATACATCGGATCTCCACTAATCGCCATATATCTAGCATATATAACCACTCTGTGCAACCCTTTCATATCTCTCATCAGATACCGGTAAGCGAATGTCATATAATCCCCCTCTACTATCAAATTCTTAAACGAAATCCTAACAAAGAACATCGTCTGCTCAGCTACCGACAAAGAACTCAACCATCTCTTAGTGACCGGTGGCCACGTTGGGATCCTCAAACCTAACTCTGGGGTATGCTACCGAACTAGTCTCTCTCCTAAATAGAATGCAACTACGTACTCATGCGGGAATAATCACCTCGAGCGAGTCGCCACCAAAGCATCAAGATAACCCCACTGCTGCATCACAAACGAGGGCCATGGACTCCACTATACCTGTTAATCATATCACATATATATATATATATATATTAAAATTTATTTACAATATCTCACCACTTTTTCATATTCAATTTTATACAAATAATACCTACTCAAGTTTAAGCCCAGTCAGATCACCTGCGCTCAGGTCCGGTGTCAAATACCGATACACTCTAATCGTGTTCCAACTATAGAATAGCTAAAACAGCGGAAACTCATTTTCATATATGGAGTGTAGGTGCAATTGTCCAATACCCTCATGGGTATGCGCTATGAACCACATCTGCAACAAGCATGTAATTATTAATAAATAATTTTGTCTTCCAGAATGTTTTTCATAATACAAAATAACTTAAGGTTTACATCCCAAAGTGTAACCAAACCACAATGATTAAGCTTCATGTGGAGGAAAATCAAGTCCATTAACTCGTACAAAACAGTTAACACATAGCCTACCCACGCAAATATGTATAACTGATCAAAGTATCGCAAATATGAAAACCACCACAGCCGCAAGTTGTCTACACCACGTGTGACAAAAAAAGTCATGAAAAACCAATAATAAATAGCATCAAGATAGTTGACAAACCTCTTACCTCATCATCGGACCATCACTAAAACACTCGCTCTCGGCCTTTATATGTTGTACCATAACTATATGGGGTATCCCATCTACCACTGTACGACAAGGCCTCTAACCTCACGCCGCTCTCATCCCATCCAAAGTCACACACCTCTGCGCGTTAGACACAACACCTCTCCTCCAAACGGCAACCATGTCAACACAAACACGTCTTTTGGGGTTAATATCATCTTTTCCCATCTTCAATGGAAGGTATGGGTCGTGTCCCACCATCTCTCACCCAAAACTGTCAACAAACTTACCGATCTCTGAAACTCTACACTCGATAACACTGCTATCAGCCTCCCAAACCGGGTCCCACTCAAATATGCACGCACAGTCGGAGGTAACTGATCACGCAAATTGACCGCTACCCACGTAAGCCCAAAACAAAGCCTGGTCCGCTATAACATATAACCTTATCTTAATATCATTTTATACACATAATTTTTCTACATATTTATCATTCAATTAGCAACAATATTTTCGCCAATAAAAACCCTATCAGATATGAATAAGTATTTTGGTAAATGGTAAGGGATCCCCAAATCTATCAAATTTTCATGCATATCATATAATATCGCATTATTTTAAATGATTCAACATAATTTATACCAACATATAAGATCAAAATCAGAACATAATCGAGTTTGACGACGAATCTCATGTGCCCCAAGCTCCATCAAGAGCCACTCCCATCCCTCTTCCAATGGTGCCACAACATGTCCAGATAAATGGACCGCTGCAGTGCGCCGTCTGCCCCCAATGGCCCCTCCCATACTACACCATCCCAATCATCGTGATGTGGCATATAGATGATCCACCCGTTCGGCGTCGTTGTGATCGCCTCTAGTCCATCACCCGACTGCCACTTTAATGCCTCCTCATCACCAGGTAAACCCCCCCCCCCCATCATTATGAAAATAAGCATCGACATCAACTGTGCAAATTCCATCGCTCAACTATCCTTAAAAATAATCGAAACATTTTTTTGAAAAATATAGAAAAATATATGCTAAAGAAAGAAAATAAAATGTGGGAGGGGGAGAGAGGGTCTATTGACCCCCCCTATTTATAGATCTTGAGATCCAACCGCATGCTTGCTAAACGTATGGCTACCTCCCATCCATGCGATTAGCAACCAACCATATGGCTAGGGGTATGGTTGCCTGCGGCTATCTCCCACTTTTGCCCTAAAAAAAAGATAGAGGGTTGGAGGGATCCAAATTTTCAGAAAAATTGAAAAGACTAAGACCACACACATCTACGAAATGATTTTTTCAAAACCCGAGGTCCAGAAAACTTCAAGATCTGTGGAGGAACCAAAATTTGAAAGAGTTGTCAGTTTCTAAAAAAAACTCAATTTTGACAAAATAAAGAAGATGTAAAAGAGGAATCGAGTACTAAAAAAATTGAAAAAGTAGAAAAGGGGATAAATCCCGTTGGTCCGTGAAGGAATAGTGAAAAACAGAAAGGCAAAAAAGTCAACAGGGAGAGCCATACTAAGAATGACAGCTGTGCCAAAAAGGCGGAGGGCTAGCTACAACTTAGGTGAGTAAGGTTCCTGTTAAAAAAAAGAAAAAAGAAAGAAAGAAAATATAATGATGAGGGAGCAATAAGGGTATCGAAAAACAAAAATTGATACGGACCAACATCTTCCTTAAATAAAAGTCAGAGGGTAGTTATAAGGAAATTGAAAGGCTTTACAAAATTTATATCCCCATGATTAGAAGGAAAAGACCGAGGGTAGGGAAAAATAAAATCCCAAAAATCGTACACAACGGTCCAATAAATTTTTTGAAAAATTTGATACCTTCCAAAAGATGAAGAAAAAATCAAAACTGAGGTTAAGGGTGATTTAAAAAAAAACTCCCTTTTTCAATCATGGGTTATTTTCCGGTGAAGACGGTGTGGGGGATGGTCGGTGGAGCACAGAGCATCGGTGAAGTGGTGGTCAGTGGTGGCTATGCAAAGGTGGTGTTTGAGTTTGAGTTTTGTTATTTTCAGACATTAATGGATTTGGGGGTTAATTTGAGAGATGGGTTTTCATTTGAAATAAAAAAAATAAAAAAAAATAGGGTTCTTGACCTTCATGATGAAAGGTTCTTTAGGGGAGAATGATGAAGGGTTCTTGAGGGGAAAAAATTATGTCTATGTGTACATATGTTTGTGTATATATATGTATGTGTGTATATAAGAGTAAGATGAAGAAGGAAGAGTCCAAGCTGGGTTGCCACTTGGATAAAAAATGCCACATCATATTTTCATCCATTAATTTTAACGAACGTTAAGTATTGTGAGTAAATAGAAAAGTTTTAAATAGTATAGTGTGCAAACATGCCAAAAAAGAAAGTTTAGTGACCAAAGTGAAAAAAGTAGTAAAGTTCATTGGTCAAATTGGTCATTAAACCTTATTTTATACAATTTTTTTCTTGAAATTATATATACATAATATTATACTCACAATGAATCTTGATTTATAGGTGTTGATTAGTAGATTTTAAATATATAATTTATATTAAAATTCTTGTTTTGTATTAAAAGTTATTACATTTTAAATGTTTAAAAAAATTGAAGAGTGAGAAAGCTAGCGTAACATTATAAATTAAGGGTGTATTTTACACAAAATGAAATTATACACTACTGCTGGAAATGTTCTAAGACCATCTCCATTGGTAAAGGTAAATAGATAAGGTAATATTGTATATTTAGCCTATTAATATTGGTTGAGTAGCGGCGGAAAAGTATAAAAATTGTTTCCACGATATATGATATATCGGGTCATACATCTAACTCTCTCCCGATATATGATATATCGAGTCATACATGTGTCTCCCGACATATGATATATAGGGCCATACATCTCACGACATATGATGTGTCATGGGAGACACTGAAGTGTCATGAGACTGGTGCTTTTTTATGCCGACAAATGATGCATCGTGTAAGGTAAAAATTTGTCGACTGCTATTTTTAACTTTGTTTTACACTTTTGCATCCTTTATTACACCTTTGCACTGCCGAATGAGGCATCACAAAAGCTAAAATTAGCATTTTAACTTATCCAATGCAAATGGTCTAAGTATTATTATCATCCTTAAAATTAGATAAAGGTGCTAAATTTTGCAGGAGTTAAATGGTTGCTTAAATGCTTAAATTAAAAATTAAAAATTAAAATCAAGGATAATGATATTGGCTAGCTACCCATTCAAATTGGTAATTTATTGAAATCTTAATCTTTCAAGGATAATGACAACGGCCGCCAATCAAAGGTGGTATAAATTGAAGCTCAATTTGATTATGACACTATAAGTTTGGCGGTTTTCTTATTTCCCCCCTCTCATTATTATATTATATACATATATATTGGAAGCTTTTCTTCCCTCATTATTTTTTGTAAAAAATTATATAATTTGGTCCATTTGAACCCACAACGTTAAGGTTAATATAAAAAACTTTTTGACCATTGAACCAAAAATGTTTCTCTATTTTATACGTCCCATTCTTTGTTAGATCTATACATGCATAAAAATAAGATGTGCATATATAACGTGTGATAAAATGCAAACTTGATCTAAGCAATTCTAACACCAAGATTTATCATTCTAACATTGCCCTTATATTTGTGTGAACATCCAGACCTATTACAGAAATTAATATCTTGTCAAAGAATGTCAATCTTTTGGATCTGGATCCTTGGATCCTCTAAATTAAATGGTTAATGTGACTTCAGAGGTAAAATGGTAAATCGTGGCCATCAATTTCAAGTTAGACAGTTTAGATTATAGTTCTAAACAGAAGTAATTAAAATATCTGCCTTAAGCGAGAACTCATTATGTAAAAGGTAATCTAAACCAATTTGCTTCTAAGGTCATTAATGTCACTTTACCTGACATTTGATCCTATTATAATTATTATTTGTAAATGGAAACATATTTTGCATGAATAAACATACAAAAAGGTAAAACTCATGAAAGAGTAACATTTATTTTCCTGCTGTGATAAGCTCATTTATAAAGACCAAGTATCATGTTAAAATTACATGATAGTTCTATTGGTTATTATTACAAATTTATAAATTATAATTTTATTTCCTAAGGATTTTTAAAGTTTTTTTCCCTTCATTTTAAAGATATTAGACGAAATTAAATAGAAGTTGTTACCTATATAATAAATGGTAATTAAAATATATAATGACTATTTCCATCCATTTTTTTAGTATGTAGAACGATTCATTAATATTTAGTTGCTTTGTGAGGTAGTGTTGTTTTCTTTTGTTTTGTATATAGATAAATAAATAAATAAAAATTGAATCCATACTAATATAAAAAAAAAATTATAATTTTTTTTTTATTAACGTCTTGTAAGATCTAATTCAATTATTAAAATTAAAATTTATGATTTTGTATATTTATTGTCTTTATTCCATATGATATTTGGTTCATTTATTTTAATTTAATATGTTCTCTTTCATCTTATGCCAAAATTTTAAAGTTCAAAAATTTACTTGTATTTGTAAGTTTCTTATATAAATATTATTTTCTTTTCATATGTATTTGTAAGTTTCTTATATAATTTTATACCGTACGCTTTTTAACTACTGTTATTTGCCAACAAATTGAAATGGATGAAGAATATCATTACACGACACTTATTATTTTAAAACAATGTAATAGTTTGAACTAAGTCAAAATTAATTTTCTCTGGTTGTTTAATTTGTTACGAATAACATCATAATATTTTAAAGATGATGTGCAAATTAAAAATACGAACAATACAAAAGATAAGTGGTTATAAGGCAATTTTCGTCAATATTTTTTTCAAAGTTTTAATGAAAGAATAGATTTATTCTTTCATTTAATCCAATTAACAAGATTGCATATGTCGAGACTCAAAAGTATTGTATATTGAACTTTTTCTTATGTGAGGGTATTTTACCAAAGATTGCAAACATCATGATTCGAGGTTAGACCTTAAGCAAAGTATTTGATCTTTATCAACTCAATTATCGTTCTTGAACTTTAGCTTAGTTACAATTTCTTCGATTTTTATGAATTTCCTTAATTAATATTTACTTTATATACTTGCAAAATTATTCTTATTATTCTAGTTCAAGGTAATCTCGTTACTAATATTTTTTAACATATTTATGGATATTATTGTGCCTTTTACTTTTTATCGAACTTGATTTATGACGTTCTGCATTATACAATTAAATATAAATGGTTATTCTACTTCTTATTCACTACACAATCGTCAATGATGTTTCTTTTTATTCCTATGATGAGATATTTTGTATTTTCACCTCACATTTTGAAAAATATTTTGCAGTTACATCTCATATTTTATTTTATTTTTTATTTTTGCCCCACCGTTGGTGGATTATGTTAGGGATGTTAACTTTTATGTCAATGGACCAAAATGCCCCTGATATGAAGAAGAGGCTATTATAATTTCAATGAAAATTACAATTAGAATGTAATGCAATTGTATAAGTAAGTTTAATAATATGTAATAGTTAATTTTCATTTCCAAGAGTACATCATGTTCAAAGTATTACATACAAAAAAAGAAGAAATGAATAGAGGCGAAACTCCAACAAGTTCCAATCATCCTGGAAAAAAAAAGTATCATCTTTTCCATTATAGTTCAACAATATAAACATGCTTAAAATACAAAAATCATATTTTAAAATTATGTTATTAATAGTGGTTAACCAACTTTAGTAACACTGAAAGTTATTTAGCCACTATTAAATCAATTAGAATGGCTTATGTATTTTGAAAAATTTACATCTCTTTGTTTAGAAGAAAAGACTAGTTTTAACTAATCCTAGAATGATATAATATTAGAAAATTTCATAAGTCTAAAAATTGAAATCAGACTCTGCATAATATTTATAGAACGACTAAGTTTCTCCGTTAGGATGACTTTTAAAAATCCATTCAGTTTGATTATAACACCAAAAGTTTGGCGGTTTTCTTATATGTTGCCTCTCACTATTATCTCTATTTATATATATTGGAAGCTTTTTTTATTTTTTTTTTATTTTGCTCCTCACTATTATTTTGTAAAAAATTAGATAGTTATTAACAAAACTTTTTGACCATCTGACCAACAATCTTTTTGTATTTTATACATCCCATTATACATTAAATATGCACATGCATAAAAATAAAATGTGTACATATATCGCGTGTGATAGAACGCGAACTTGCCCGAACAAATATCTCCTTCTGCCGAAAACCCATTATGTAAACGACAGTCTAAACCTCTTTGCCTCCAAAGTGGTTAATGTCACTTTACCTGACATTTGATCCTATTCTATTTATTATTTGTAAATGGAAACGTATTTTGCATGAATAAACATACAAAAAGGTAAAACTCGTGAAAGGGTAACATTCATTTTCCTACGGTGATAAATTCATTTATGAAGAACAAAGTATCATTTAAAAATTACATGATGATTATATTGGTTAATATTACTAATTTATAAATTACAATTTTTTTTCATGAGAAATTTTAAAGTTTTTTTCTTTAACTTTAAAGATATCGGAGGAAATTATGTAAAAGTTGTTTCCTGCATACTAAAGCATAATTATTAAAATAGATGATGAGATAATTCGATCTGTTTTTTATTACATAAGAGTATTCATGAATATCTAATTATTTAATTATTTATTGTTATTTTTTCGGTCCTGATCCCGGTGCTTGTTATAGTTATTCGTGTTACTTCATGTTATCTGTTTTCGTACTCATGTTGCACAATAATGATTTCCAAATTTTCTTCTGAAGGATTTTGAAGCTACAATAGTAACGTAGGCTAATCTATTGTTTTGTGTTTTACTTTTTGTATTATATATTGATAAAAACAAATAGATACATACTATTATAAAAGAAATTATCTTGAAAAAGTAAAATATATATATATATATATATATTTTATTAATTTCTTTAATGATCCCATTCGACTTATTATAATTAAAATGTGTGATTTCGTATATTTATTTTCTTTATTCCATTGGATGTGTAGTTTTTTTCTTTATTTATTGTGTTTTCATCTCATTGCAAAATTTTAGAATTGAAGGTTTTGCACGTATTTGTAAGCTTCCTATCTATGCTATATAGTATTATGGATGAAGTAGTAATATTAATTACTTATTAATTATCTTTCTTGCATTCTTAATTGTAGTAACATTAATTATTCATTAATTACTTTTTATATAATCTTAATGCATAGTAAAATAATAATTATAATATTTTTTTAATTTACTATTTAATATTATGGAGGAAGTAGCAGCATCATTCTACATACTATTTTTTGATATACTATTTTTTTAGAATGGCTTAAAATTAATAGTCTTATTTGCAGTTATATTCTCGACATTAGTTAGATTGAAATTAATGTGTTCTTAAAAATAATAAAGTAAAAGTTGTAAAATTAATTAGAAATGAGGCAATATATATTTTATTCTCCATAAGCAGCATATTTAAGCGAATTATCTGGTAAGTCAATAAGATAAACGCTACTGAGGTTTCAAGTTTGTTTTAATAATATGAACATGTAACTTATATAATAGTAATGTTCGTAGGAATTAAGAATCCAAATAAAGGAAATAAATTTTTGTGCTGGTATTTAATTTGTGGTTTATGATATAATCATACACACATTAACTGGCTCTGAAGTGGCAGGATAGGGGGGTCTGTCAGTTTGTGTGAAAGGGATGCTTTTATCATGTTATTGCTTTAAGAAAAAAATATTAAACACATGTGTATCTCAGAGGTTGTTAACTAGTTACTATATATATAGTAAAATGGAGAAAGTAATACAACAAATGCAATATTTATTAACTTTACTTCCTCCCTAATTCTCCTTAATGACATTTATTACCAGAATTTATTACCCGCTAATACAACATTTGCTCATTATTAAAGCATTAATTTCTCTTAATTGACACTTTTTCTCTTAATGCCTTACATTTTCCAACTCTCTTGCTCTACCTTCCCACTCTCTTGATCTATCTACGTACCCAAATTAATAACTGCATTAATTTAATAAAAATGTTTCGGTATCCAGGTTCTCACTCTAGAACTTTCTCTTCCTTTATTATATAGCCACCACCATCTCTTCATATTAACAACTTCATTATTCCTCATGAATTATTTCCCCTTTATAATTGGAGAAAGACAAAAGTATGGATTTTTCTAATGATTTATGTGTTGCTTTTTTATGCTCTTCTACACTGTGTGTATATAGTCTATGAATTAAGTTTCTGCAAAATTGCATAAGGTATATATTCCATCATATTTGTTTGTCTGCTTTTATTTGTAGTTTATATCTTATAGTCAACTTAATTAATATTTTTCCTTTCTTACTGGGAAAATTATCAGAGGTTCATAGAATTATTAAAAAATTGTAATATATTTGTTTAGTAATGAATAAGTAGCAATTCTAAAGAAAGAGGGGTTCAATCTCATTCAATGCATTGACCGCTTAAAGAAAGTGTTCAAGTTGCAAGTCGAGCGGGTGAAAATACCTGCAAAGATTTCAATAAGTAGTTGGTAATTAAAACAGTTCTTCCCTTGCTATTATAACTTCTACTATCATCAAAGCAATACAACCATTTAGAATTTGACTCTACTTAAATACTTTTTAAACTAATCAAAAATTAATACAAGGTAGGTCAGTAAGTTCAAAAAATATTATTAGGGTAAATCTAAATGATCATTAGTGTAAAAAACAAAGTGTTAGCGTAAAAAATATATGTATCAAGTCTTTGGCTTATTGATAAAATGTAATTCTACTCTTAAGTTTTTATATAACTTTTAAAAACAATTACTAAATTTTTTAACCGAAATTCTATCCGAACCAATCCGTTGTTATTTGATTTGGGTTGATTTGGTTTTCCATGTAATTGGTTTGAATTGGGTACTTGTTGTGATTAATTCTAATACTCGCAAACGCACGAATCAATTTATAGCGTAGCGTGTAAGAGAGGTCAATCCCACAATGACTCAAACAGCATTTTTATAATTATCTTGTTAATCTTTTACTAAACTCCTAATCTAGCTAAAAAAGTTTACGGGGAACCAAATAAATTAAATAAAGTAAATTAAATTAAATTAAATAAAGCAAAGCAAGTAAATTAAAGTAATGAAACTAAATTAAATAATATTAAGTGAGATAATAAAATTAATGAATTAATTAACTACGATTTCGGAGTCATATACTTAATACCATTTTTCTAAGTATTCATGCGCATAAACTCTACTCTTATCTTGCACTAATTTAGTCTCTTGACTCTATTAGATGCGGAAAAAAAATCATTCAAGTTCAAGTAATTTATAAAATTCAATTGTAATTCTTCCACAGCTAAACTTATGTATAAAATCAAAGCACTTACTATATCAACCAAAACATAACCTATATCCACTCTCAACAACTCAACAAATCATAAGGTGAATCCAATAAAAAATAATGAGAATTCAACTTTATTTTTTTGTTAATTAAAACGGGCGTCTAATAGGAAGAATTGTATTTAACATTAAAGTATTAAATTGGTAAAGTCAATTGGCATGAATACGTACAAGAAAATCAATTAAATATACTCATTCTAACCCTAGCATAAATTTACGCTAACATAAATAAAATTAAATAACACATAAAATTAAAAGAAAACTTATTTGACTCTAAATTAATTAAAAAGTAAATGAAAATCTAAATCTTCAAAATCTTGAAAGCAAAAAGAAATAGAAGAAACAAAATAAAAAGAGAGGAGAGGAAGTGCACGGCCCCACCAAGAAGATAGTGCACGGCTGTTGTTCCTTCATAAGGCTGCTTAGTTTATATTATTATGTGTTCGGCTAGCAATAAGGCATCATTCTAATGGGCTTGGCTTAATTAAATGTGCTTTGAGTAATGGCCATAAGGTTTCATGTTCTTTGGGTTAGTGGGCTGCTAGGTGGAAGATGGATTGAGCTTGTTTAATTTAAATGTCAAATATATCTACGAGCCCATAATTAATTATATTGAATTTTTGTCATTTTTAATTACTGTACTTTGCGTCTCAATTTTGGATTCTAAGATGGTTGAATTTGAAAAAAATTTGAATTTCAAAGTTGTATCTCTCAAAATTCTCTTTAATTTAGGCTCAAAAATCACATGATTTGGAGTTTCGAGTAAAAAGTTATGCATCCAGAAGTATTGAGCAATTTCAGGTGTCTTCATAAGTTTTAATTTATCTATTTTTCTCAATCTTCTCTAATTCTTCTCTAACACCTGAAAAACAATAAAAATATAAATATTAGTAATAATATACACTTTTTAAATTATAAATTAGCATGATAAATTATACCAATTTCTTGGCGCATCTGTACAAAAATTTTAAAGGTCATGTTAACGTATGCTCTGGGGACATATGTTAAGTACTCATTTTTGAAAATAATTAACTCCTAACATACATTAAATATGGCACATATTCTCATATAAGATTTCATTATTTTCATTTATAGTAGCTTTAATATGTGCCCTAAAGGCACATGTTATCATTTTCCAAATTTTAAAACTGATTAGATTGTTTTGGTTTAGGTTTAACTAGTAAACCGATCCAATCTGAACCATGTGTACCCTTAATAGGACTCTCTGGACCGGTACACATTTGGTTGATGTGGATCGATCCGGCTATAATTCTTAGGCTAAGTATATTTTTATCAAAAAAATTCCTATTTTAAATATTTTTAACCATTTCCTAAAAGGAATTGGTTTCTATATTTTTATATAAAAAGACCCATAGAGTAAGGGACTTTAACACATATTTTGAGAGAGATTTTCAAAGCATAGAAAGAGATTAAAATCTCAAAACATAAAATATACCTTAGGGCTTTTTATTAATGCCAAAGCAATTGTTCTTTCTTTAAAGAACAAAGTATTTAAGATTCAGATATGAGAACTATACACGTAGTGGAGACTTTTGTAGGTGCCTTGTGCGATTTAAGTTGTGTAAGTCTATACTATTTGAGATTAATTGAATCTGTAAACTTTTCTGCACATAGTGGATAGTTGAGGATTAGTCTAGTGCAGTGATACCTCGTTAATTTTGGTGTTTCCTTATCTGTTTAATTACTTTATTAATTGTTGCATGTTAGAAAGCATTAAACAGGTTTTCCAGAATTAAAATTTATAGACTTTTAGGGTTTACTTTTTGATTCGATTAAATTAATTTTTGAGAATTAAACCATCAAATAACAAACTTACGGTTAATTAATTAATTAATTTTCTCTCACACACTCTAGTTTTTCACTTGGTATCAAAGGAGGTTACCTTAATTTGCTAGGATTGAGTCATAACCTAGGTTTTCATTATTTTTTTTTGCTTTTTTGTTTTCATTTGTTTGGCTATTACGGGTAAAGATCAAACATCCATCACTCCTATTCTTTATGGTTTCCAATTATTCATACTGGAAAGTTAGAATACAAATTTTATTAAAATCCGAAGGTGAACGCGTATGGCTTGCAGTAGTGAATGGTTGGAAATCACCCACGACAAGTAGCACGGTTGAGAATGTTACTAAAAATGATATTAAACCTTTTGAATCATGGACTACTAGTGAATTAGAATCGGCTAAGTAGAACTCTAAAGGGCTAAATTTAATTCAAAGTCATGTGACGAATGACGAATTTAAAAAGATTGCCACATGTGAGACATCAAAATAGGCATGAAAAATCTTAGAGGTGGTTTATGAAGATACAAACACTGTCAAAAATTCTAAAATTTAAAGTCTAACTTTAGAATTTGAAACAAATAAAATGAAAGACAGTGAAACAATCACAAAGTTTCAGAGTAGGCTAAAAGATATAGTTAATTCTCTTTACAATTTGAATGAAATAATTCTTGAACATAGAATTATAAAGAAAATTCTATGATCTTTGCTAGACATATTCATTCCCAAAATTAATGCTATAGAAGAAAGTAAAGATTCAAATATTGTGAAAGGGAATGAACTTTTAGGATCTCTTCAAACTTTTGAAACTAATACTCTCTTAAAATCCTCAACACAAAAGAAAGGAAACATTTCTTTCAAAGCTAAATTTTTTCAAAATTCTAATAATGATGATGAGCACCTTGATCTTGATGAAGAATAAATGGTCAAATTTGCTAAAATTTTAAAAAACTCTTTCAGTTAAGCAAAACTTTCAAAAATTCTTCTAAACCAAATGAAAACAAAAATACTTACTAGTCATCAAATCAGATAAATCAAGGGTCTCAAAGTATTATGGTAATAGTGATGCTAAGAGCGATGAATGCTTTGAATGTCAAGGAAAATGTCACCATTCTTGGGAATGTGCGACTAAATTTAACAACATTAGGAAAGCGAATCAATTTAAACATGCCATGCATGCTACATTTAGTGATGATAAGGATGATTCCCAATCCCATGAAAAGAAAGAATTTGTGGCTTTTATTGCTATTTATGTGCCACACGAGTCTTTAAATTCTAAAAAATGAGATAACATTGGTTCTAACTTATCTCACAAGTCAGACAATACTTCCGATGAAGAAGTTGAAAAATATCTTAATCTTCAAATAGCCTATGACCAGCTATGGAAATAATTAATTAAGGCCAAGAAGAGAGAAACCCATTTTAATAAAAAAGCTGAAAAATTTTGACGAAAAAATGAAACAAATTCAAAAGTGTGAGGTTTAATAGGTTAGTTGAATGATGAGAAAAGTGTACTCTTGGTCAAAATGTCTGAATTTGAACTCATAAGGTGTGAGAATCCGCAAATGCGACCCCCGGGTCTCATTCCCGTCCTTGGGCGTCTGAAACGTCGGAAGGGGATTCCGTCGTTCCATTTGCTTCTTTTGAGTTTGATAATCTCTATATCGGGTGTTCCTCTATCCTATTTCTAGATGCAAGAGGGTTCGTTCAGAGTCTCCAGTACGTTTTACGAGAAAACGGACAAAAGGGGCCGTGAAAGAGGAAAGGCTATAGATAAACCTTTCTTTACACGTTTGTCTACGAAACCAGGATTTTATAGGGTTCGAAAACTATGTTACGGATTGGGAAGGTGTTAAGCACCCATTCCGCCCTTTCGGTCTCTAGTGGTCTTATATGTTTATTTTATGTTAAAATACTTGGATGCTTTTACTGACAGTCTACTACTTTCCAAATGAGAGACTTTGATTTCTGGGAAAAACGGGAAAGGGTATGAAAAACCTTTGTGTTCCGAGATCCAATGTTTTGTTTTGAAAAACGTAAATACAAATGACAAATATTGTTGTTTTTTTTAGAGAGAGAGTTTCCCGTATTATTTCTCAGATAACGACGATTTTCTCGGGTTTTGACTTCTTTTAGAAAAGTTTGGATCTTGTATCGGAACTAATTTAATATGGAATCAGAACTCTTGAGGGGAGTTTTTACCAGGCATATTACAGTCTATGAAAGAGATAGGATATACCGAGTTTTGAATTCCTAAGTAGGTTTTATCGGTCCGGGTTTTGAAAAGAGAATTTTATCCGGATGATAATGTACTTATTTTTCTGATTTTGCAAATGATTTTATCAGGGTCTTTTGTTTTGAAAACAGTAGACTATTTGTAACTTGGCAATAAGTTTATTCAAATAAAACGTGGACAAAATGACAGAAATAAAACAAGTACACAGATATTTAATGTTTAAATACTAGAAGAGACTTTCTTTACCTTCCCGACGAGAATAATAATAAGAAAGAAAATATAATACGGCAGAGAGATCTCCGGCGATAATAATATTTTTTTCTCCAGATATTTCTGAGAATTCGATTCTAGAGACGGGACACGTCGAGTGTCCAGAATAGATTCGATAATTCTTCAAAAATAATACGATAATCGAGAATGCTAGATGAAAGACTAGAAAATCAGATATAAACCAATAATTCTTCAATCCCAAGTTGCTGTCTTTAATCCTTGGGGGGTGTTAGTCTATTTATAGTGGTGGGGGAGAGTATGTTGCGCAACATGTCCCCAAAAAGTGATTGTGTCGCGCGACAATATGTATCATGTCGCGCGACAAACAGCTGAAATGATGTTTCCGACAAACTGACGTGTCAGAAAGTGGAGGGTGGGGTGATTGTCGCGCGACATGTCCCCAAAAAGTGCATGTGTCGCGCGACATACTATCTTTTCGTGCGACATTTTACTTTAAAAATAGGTTTGTTTGGCCAACAAACCCTTTCGGGGCAGTTTCGGGTGCTCGGGTGAGTTTCGGACTCTAAAAACAGTACTTCTTGAAGGTCGTTAGGGTTCTTGCGGGGGTCACGGATCGAGGTGTCTACAGACCCTCTCGGCTCAAGCTCCTTGCTTGCAAGGAATTGAGACGATTGGAAGAGATCGTGGTCCATGGCTCTCGCAAGAACTCTAAAGAAGTGTGTGTATGCAAAAAGTGTTTGTGAATGCCTCCGGAGAGGGCTTGTGTTTGGTTTTGCCTCCGGAGAGGGCTTTATTTGCTCCATTTGCCTCAAATGGGAGGACTACCATTATTCCGTTTTGCCTCTCTGGAAGGGCTTTTGATCTTCTTGCCTCAGGTGGGAGGACTACCATTGCTACACTGTGCCTATCTGGGAGGGCTTTTTGATCTTCTCGCCTCAGGTGGGAGGACTACCATTGCTACACTGTGCCTCTCTGGGAGGGCTTTTGATATTCTCGCCTCAGGTGGGAGCACTACCATTGCTACACTGTGCCTCTCTGGGAGGGCTTTTGATATTCTCGCCTCAGGTGGGAGGACTACCATTGCTACACTGTTGCTCTCGGGGAGGGCTTTTGATCTTTTCGCCTCAGGTGGGAGGACTACCATTGCTACACTGTGCCTCTCGGGGAGGGTTTTTGATCTTTTTGCCTCAGGTGGGAGGATTACCATTGCTACACTGTGCCTTTCTGGAAGGGCTTTTGATCTTCTCGCCTCAGGTGGGAGCACTACCATTGCTACATTGTGCCTCTCTGGGAGGGCTTTTAATATTCTCGCCTCAGGTGGGAGGACTACCATTGCTACACTGTTGCTCTCGGGGAGGGCTTTTGATCTTTTCGCCTCAGGTGGGAGGACTACCATTGCTACACTGTGCCTCTCGGGGAGGGTTTTTGATCTTTTTGCCTCAGGTGGGAGGACTACCATTGCTACACTGTGCCTCTCTGGGAGGGCTTTTGATCTTCTCGCCTCAGGTGGGATCGAGAACTACCATTGCTACACTGTGCCTCTCTTGGAGGGATTTTGATCTTCTCGCCTCAGGTGGGAGGACTACCATTGCTACACTGTGCCTTTCTGGAAGGGCTTTTGATCTTCTCGCCTCAGGTGTGAGGACTACTATTGCTACATTGTGCCTCTCGGGGAGGGTTTTTGATCTTTTCGCCTCAGGTGGGAGGACTACCATTGCTACACTGTGCCTCTCGGGGAGGGCTTTTGATCTTCTTGCCTCAGGTGGGAGGACTACCATTGCTACACTGTGCCTCTCTGAGAGGGCTTTTGATCTGTAAAAGAAAGAAAATTGCCTCTAGGAAGGCTTTTCGTGGGTATTTTTGCCTCTGGCGAGGGCTTTTGATCTTCTTGCCTCATGTGGGAGGACTACCATTGCTACACTGTGTCTCTCGGGGAGGACTTTTGATCTGTAAAAGATAGAAAATTGCCTCTAGGAGGGCTTTTCGTGAGTATTTTTGCCTCTGGCGAGGGCTTGTGTTTATATTCTGGTGAATTTTTTGTTGTCTCTCTCTTAGACTGCTAGAGTGAGAGAGAGAAATTTTGTGTGAGTGAAAAGAGCTTCTCGGTTTTTAATCTCTACCCGGATGTCCATTTTCCCATATCTTTCTCATGTTTTCCTCGAGTGAAGATACTTCTTTTAGAAAGCAGTTTTCGGATTTCTTTTACTCTTCGCAGAGTGATGATTCGAGGTTTTTCAAACCATCTCTTCTGTATCATGCTGAAAAGAAAATTTGTATGAAAGGTCAATCTCTGATCTCTGGTCTCATTTGGTTCTCCCTTTTTGGTGGGCCCACATCGTTTTCTGTTTTTTCGATGTCCTTATTTCTCCCTCTTTTGGGAAAGACTTTTTCTGGCCTTCTCTGTTTTTGACCAAGAGTCTTTATTATCCCTTAGTTGTGATCAGGAGCCTTACTCACCCAAAACGAAGCCGTGAGCCGGTTTTGGCCTAGCTGTCACTTTTGGTGTGGCTCTCCCTGTCACTTTACATTTCTGTTTCTCTTGCTCGCTTTGGGTGCTCATGCAGGTTCTTTCTCTTCTCTACTCTTTCAATTTTTTCTATTCCCGTCTTATTATGATATTTTACTTTTTCTCATCGATAGTCTTGGTCCTTTTGGGGAGATCAGAGACTATCTGAACCGTTTATATTTCGTTCTCGCATTTTCGGATAGATGATTTGGAAGTCTTTTCCTCGGATTTTCATCATGAGTGTACGGTATTCAGAAAACTGTTTCTCTGAAGCATTCCTATAGGAGACAAAATGAGACAAAGGTTAAAAAATCAGGGGAGGGGACAATATGTCGCGCGACATCTAGGTGGAGATCTCTTTGTCGCGCGACAAATAGACCATTTATCGCGCGACAAACTAGTCTATTATATAAGCCCATTGCTGAGCTCATTTCTCTCCTTTCTCTTTCTCTCTCTAGCCCTCTTTCTCTCTTCTCTTAAGCGCGGAAGCCCTGTCGCTTTTCTGACTTTTTCGACTTTTCTTATATTTTACTCACATGCAGATGGATCCTGCACAGCCAGATAAATTAGAGGGTGACCAGGAGGAGGTCACCTTTACCGATGCTCAGGGCGTTCTCCGGTGCAGCCCTCACCATAATGACTGGGAGGACCTCGACTGGTACGGTGAGGATGGGGTGGACCGCGGTCGGGCGGTGGTCTACCAAGACGTTACTCGGGCTGCTCCAGTCCCAGATGTTCCGTGGCTCTTGATGGAGCCTGTTTCTCACGAGATCCGTCGACGATCTCTGGTATGTTTTCCTGAAATTCTTTCTTTGTTTGATTATCTCTGTCGTTTCCTGCATGTATTTAAACAATTCTCGTATTTAGTATACATGTCTGCCTAGAAATAACGTCCGATTTAGTGAACACATACTTTTACTTGTGATACTCTTTTAAGTTTTTTAGAAAATTACATAATTTGCCCCTATAACCCTATAACTCTCATAATTACACCAAAGTACCCTCAGGTTTTGGAAAATTACATAATTTATCCCTATAACCCTATAACTCTCATAATTACATCGAAGTACCCTCAGGTTTTGGAAAATTACATAATTTACCCCTATAACCCTATAACTCTCATAATTACACCGAAGTACCCTCAGGTTTGGAAAATTACATAATTTACCCTTATAACCTCATAATACTCATAATTACACCAAAGTACCCTCAGGTTTTGGAAAATTACATAATTTTCCCCTATAACCCTATAACTCTCATAATTACACCAAAGTACCCTCAAGTTTTGGAAAATGACATAATTTACCTTTATAACCCTATAACTCTCATAATTACTGACGGCTCTGAAATAGCGTGTTTTGATATAGCCCAAGTGCAGGCTTGTTAAGTTGTATTATAGGCTCGGAAGTCCGAGTGTCGAACCACGGGGATAAGTGAAAAGGGATGGAATGGATTACGGATTTTACGGTTTTCAGGTTTTGTAAGTTGGATATGTTGTGAAACTACGGAAATGTAAAATGGTTGTGAAAATTACTAAGAAAGCACTAAGGTAAGTGGAGGTTAGTTACGATTTAAGAGACGGTGATCACTAGCTCATACAAAGATTACAACACTAGGTTTCTCGAGATATGGAGAATGTTGGTGTTTCTCTCAATAGCAAAGGGTGCGACGCTAGGCGACTCATTCCTGGATTGAAGCTATATCAAGAAAGATACAAACGACATTTCACCAAAGACGAGGTTATCATTCCTTCCTCTTAGCTACGGGTGTGAAGCAAGGCAACCCATTCCCGATGAAGCTAATCCGAGACAGATATGACAAACTCATCATAAAAGGATTAATCATAAAGCATGCGTATGAAATCTCATGATTTAAAGAATGAAAATTAGAAAGTGAATCCTAACAATGAAACGGAATGAAGTTTATGGGGTAAATTAGTCAACTCATCATTTATAACATTTGGTAGAAAATAAAGAGTCTAAGTATCACATAAAGTGTAAGAAGCACTCAATATATCAATAAATGAATCAAAGATAAGCTAAACAAATTTGTAATCCATCTATGGAGTTTTAAGAACTATTCATAATTTCTATAAAGAGGGAAAAACTCCATGGATGGGGGAAAGAGACTACAAGCTTTCTAGAACCATATAAATATGTTGTATGTTCGTTAACAACCAAGAACTAAATATACAAGGCATATAAAGTCTTAACTTAAAATGAAAATACCTAGAAAGCTTGAAAATGGAAGAAATGATGAAACAAAGGATTCACAAACATTTATCAAACTTTAAACATGGGTTGAGCCATTAATCACCAAAAATTATATTGCAATCAACCTCCGTAACCTTAGTAAGAGACTACTCTATAATAGATGCAAGAACAAATATTATAGAAGAAGAAATCATTCTTACAAATCAAAAACTTACAATGGAGAAATGAAGAACAATGAACAAATAGCTCTCCCTTCTCTCTAGATCTTCTAAGTGTTAAAAACTAGATATATTTTCTCAAAGCTAAGAATTCTATTATATATTAAAAAGGGGCAAAATATCTAAACAAATATCTAAAATAGCTTGAACCACAAAATAGCCCATTTTGGGTGTGAAATGAGTAAGTTGCCCGAAGCCATGATCGATCATGGCTTTGCCCATGATCGATCATGGGTCTGGAACTTGTCACTCAGCACATTTGCAAGCTACTAGGCTTGCTCTTGATCACCACATGCCATGCCATTGTATCCCAAACCTACGAAAACATGGAATACTACAAAATATACACCAACTTGGGCCACGTTAGATACAACACTCGCTAAGGCATTAATCTCGAGATAAGTGGATAATTAGCTAGAATTAAAGCAACAAACGCGTCAAGCGACTCCGGGAAGGAGCTTAGATATGACAATATTATGCGTTTATCAACTCCCCTCAACTTATCTCTTGCTAGTCCCTTAGCAAGACAAAAAATATATAATAATTACAAAAGCACTACGCTATACAAAAAATTGTTAACTTCTAAGTTCCCAAAGAAGACGAGTTGCATCTCGTGAAGGTTTTCAGAAATGATACCTACAAACATTAGAAGTTTGATCATGATGAATGATGAGAATGAAGATTCAAGTTTCAATTTGCAAAGCAAGAAGCATTACTATCAATTTTCCAGAATGATGGACTTTTGAATGATCATCTAATTCGCCTATCTCCTTTAGAACACAATCCCATATTCTCCAACGCTCACATACTAGACTTCGATTCAAGCAATTTGATAAAAACACAAAGAGTCATAATCATTCGAGAAGGAAGAAAGAACTTTTTCAAAAACAAAAGCTCCGAGATTTGTCAATTCTAAGCACTTTCTTTATTTTTTACTTGGAAATTCCGCTAAATTAGTTCAGGGCGGTTTTCATCTCTATGGGGGGCAGCGGTCTCACTTATGAAATTTTTCAAAATTCTGCTCATTCATTGGAGCTCAAAGGAAGCTATTCACCCTTTCCCATATGGCAACCTATACCCATCCATAATATTAGACAAAGAGACTTAAGATTTAGTCAAGTGAAGCTTTAAGTCAATATTATGATAGAAGTCATCCAAGTTTTAAAGTGCTATGCTTTTGTCCTCTCATTGGAGAATCTTTTCGAAAGAGCTTCCATCATTTTTGGACGAAAATTCCTCTTCTCTCAATGAAAATAAATCTAAGTGTTATTACCGAATTGGAAACAACCAAAGCAATCTAGCATGTGGAACAGGAGAATATAACGGGATATGAGACTAAGTGGAGCAAGGCAATTTAGATTATCATTCAAATTCCTATCTGAATCAAAGAATTCATGCCAAACACTAATGAAACAATAGCCTTCATTTGAACAACATCTCAATCAATCATCAATTTTCAAACTCCTCAAAAAAATTTGGAATACATATCTTCTACTCATGGAAATAGACAATAGCAAGCCAAAACAAAAAGAAATCACAAAACGTACCCCCCTCAACTTAAAACATACATTGTCCTCAATGGAAAGAGAACAAGAAAATGCACGGGCGCTACTTTGGCTTTGCTTTCCATGATACAAAAATAAGAGATAAACAACAACTATACACAAAACGGGTTAGAATTAGAATTCAAAAGCAAAAAATCATAACATTCAACCATTAAAACCAAGTTTTAACGTTAACATCAAGTCTACCCAAAAGAAATAAAGTAAAACTAAGCGCAAATATAGTTAATTAAAGAGTTTTCAGGCTATCACATCATCATCACATATCAGGGGGTGGGGTGGGGGAAATCGACTGTAGAACACCTCGAATTGACGGCGTATGAACTCCTGTTGAGCCGCCATATGAACTTCCACCCTAGAGGCAATTTCCGCTTCCATATGATCTTGGCGGACCAGCATATCGTCCACCCTAGAGTTGCGAGCATCAAACCCCGCGTGCATCGTGGCATTCATTTGCTCGAATTGCTCTCTCAAAAACTCCATGTTATCGTCCACCGGCCCCGTACTTGCTCTTCTTCTTCTCCTCGAAGGACCCGGAGCGTCGGTTCCTGCCTCTTCTGGTGCTTCTTCCTCGGACTCAACTAGAGGAGGTGCGGCCGAAGAACTTGGCCTGTTTCTGAGTTGGCCGGCGGCTCTAGCTTGGGTGGACCTGTTTATCGGGGCCTACTGGATCTTTCTGACATTGGCGTCCCGTTCTTGGACACCCGCTTCCAAGAAAATGCGGGTCAAAAGCACACCAAACTTGATTGTTTCGTTATGGGCTACCGTGTCATAGACTTTCATGATTTTTCGCATTATGTAGCGAACTAAACAACACGGCCTATTTCGAGCAATGACATATAAAACATAGGCATGATAGGGGCATAAGTGCTGAATGTGCGAGGTGGGGTCTATCGCGTTGGCTACAACAAGCCACAGAGTCCTAAATTGTGGTGCTAAATTGTTCCTATCGAATTGGGAGCCAATCCAAGTCATTGGGCGACCGGCCAAAAATGTGGCCAACTCGTCATCTGTAGGATATACAATTCGGGCTGAGTGTGGGAGTTCATAGCTACCATCCGGCATTGCCGGAATCCCCGTCACTCGACTAACTACCTCGAGGTTGAACGGTACAGTCCTCCCACGCACGTGGGCAACATAAGCATAAGCAGCATTGGGCACACGCACCAAGCTTGCAACGAATTCACGACATAGAGTGAGATTGCATTGGTTACCCGTTTGTCGCAAATATTGCACCCACCCCTCGTGTCGCTCGAATGCTCCCATTTGCGGGAAATCATCTAAAGCACCAATAATGACGGGCCTCTCGATCATCACAGCCCGGTTCCTGAAAGCATAACTCCACCAATCGTACTCCTGACGGCTACGGAACCCGCGGTACCCACCCCTCGTGGCTTGAAGCTCTTCTGGCTTGTTAACTGGAGTAATGGCAGCCATTGATGTGGGGAGAAGGGAGAAATAGAGAGAAATTTCAAAATTTTGGGGAATAGGGCTCGAAATTGGGGGTTTGGGGTTTTAAAGAGAGAAAGAGGTGTTGATGATAGATGGGTGTGGAGTTTGGGGGTGAAATTGAGGGTTTATGGAGGTGGAAAGGCTAGGGGAGGGTTTGATTTGATGATGAATAAAGGTTTGGAGAAGGGAGATGGAGAGAAATGGGAGTTAGAGAGAAGATGGGGCACGATTTTGGCCAAAAAGAAACTGCTGCTCTGTTTTAATTGGGACCATGATCGATCATGGCTTTGCCCATGATCGATCATGGAAGTGTACTGTCGCAGGAAAAGTTAACCATGATCGATCATGGCTTTGCCCATGATCGATCATGGTTGTACACTGCCTCCAAAATTCAATCCCGTGATCGATCATGGCTTTGCCCATGATCGATCATGCCTTCAACAAACCTTCAAAAAAATTTTCCACTCCCCCCAACTTGGTCCGTTTAGATCCGATTTCGCCCGAACTTCCGAAACAAATTCCTGAAACTCACAAATACTACAAAAAACATTATTTACAAAATCGACCCATGCTTGTTAGGCATAAGTCGGGTCTTCGAGAGGGGTGGACTCCTCTCGAATTGGGAATTCCAAAAATGGCTTTAGACGTTGTCCATTCACCTTGAAAACATAGCCAGTTTTGGGATCCTCGACATTCACAACCCCAAAAGGAAATACATGACGGACAATGTATGGGCCGGTCCAACGAGACTTCAATTTTCCCGGGAAGAGATGCAAACGAGTATCATAACAAAGAACTTTGTGCCCAAGTTTGAATTCTTTCCTTAAAATAGATTTGTCATGAAAATTTTTTGCACGTTCCTTGCTTATTTTCGCATTGTCATAAGCATCTCTTCTCAATTCCTTAATTTCATCCACTTGCAACTTTCGGTCAAGCCTGGCTTTTTTCAAATCACAGTTAACCATCTTAGTTGCCCAGTATGATTTGTGTTCCAACTCTACTGGCAAATGACATGGTTTTCCGTACACGATGCGATAAGGAGACATATCTAGAGTTGTTTTATACGCAGTACGGTAAGCCCAAAGTGCATCGGTCAGTCTTAACGACCAATCCTTGCGGTTCGGGTTTACCGTTTTCTCTAGAATCTGTTTGATCTCCCTATTTGCCAACTCAGCTTGACCATTAGTTTGAGGATGATAAGCGAGCGATACTTTGTGGTTTACACCATACTTTTGCATTAATGATTGAAATGGTCTGTTGCAAAAGTGAGTACCGCCATCGCTTATTATTGCCTTGGGAGTGCCAAAACGTGCAAGAATGTGTTCTTTCAGAAATCGGATCACCACTTTGTGATCATTTTTCTTGCATGCTTGGGCTTCCACCCATTTTGAAACATAATCTACGGCAACTAAAATGTAAAGGTTACCGTAGGAGGATGGGAACGGTCCCATGAAGTCGATGCCCCAGCAATCAAAGATTTCAATCATCAGGATTAGATTGAGTGGCATCATGTTCCTCTTAGAGATCCCTCCAAGCATCTAGCATCTTTGACATGCCTTGCAAAAACGTTGTGCGTCCTTAAAAAGCGACGGCCAGTAAAGTCCGCTTTGCAAAATCTTAGCGGTTGTCTTCTTTGATGAGAAATGTCCTCCGCAAGCTTTAGAATGGCAGGAAGACAAAACTCTCTCTACTTCTTGGTCTAGAATGCACCTCCGGATAATTTGATCCGCACAATATTTAAATAGGTACGGTTCATCCCAATAGAATCGCCTCACTTCACTCAAGAACTTCTTTCTATCTTGTGCGCCCCATGCTTTCGGTATCTTGTCGGTTACAAGATAGTTTACAATGTTGGCATACCATGGGAGTGTCGAGATTGCCAACAATTGCTCATCCGGGAACGAATCTTGGATCGGGCTTTCTTCAATGTTATTTGTAAAAGTGAGACGAGACAGATGATCGGCCACCACGTTCTCGACTCCCTTTTTGTCCTTGATGCTCAAATGAAATTCTTGCAGTAGGAGTATCCACCTCAAAAGTCGCGGCTTGGCATCTTTTTTTGTGAACAAGTACTTCAATGCCGCGTGATCCGTGAAAATTACAATTGGCGATCCTATTAAATAGGATCGAAACTTGTCCAGGGCAAAAACAATTGCCAGAAACTCTTTCTCTGTTGTGGTGTAATTCATTTGCGCATCATTCAAAGTCCTACTTGCATAATAAATTACACCTGGTTTCTTGTCTTTCCGTTGACCAAGAACCGCTCCTACTGCATAGTCACTTGCATCGCACATGAGCTCGAAAGGCAAGCTCCAGTCCGGTGTCTGCATAATCGGCGCTGTAGTGAGCATATATTTCAGAGACACAAAGGCTTTTTCGCACTTGGCATCCCACTCAAAAGATGCATCCTTGAGCAGTAGATTACACATCGGCTTGGAAATGGAACTGAAGTTCTTGATAAACCTCCTATAGAACCCGGCATGTCCTAGAAATGATCGGACATCTTTGACATTCTTAGGCGTATGGAGTTTGGCAATCAATTCAATTTTTGCCTTATCCACTTCAATTCCCTCTGACGAAATGATGTGTCCTAATACGATCCCCTTGGTTACCATGAAATGGCATTTCTCCCAATTCAAAACCAGTTGTTTTTCCACACATCTTTCTAACACCTGTTCCAGGTTAGTCAAGCAATTGTCGAATGACTTACCATAGACGGTAAAGTCATCCATAAAAACTTCCAAAGTCCTTTCCACCATATCGCTAAAAATACTTAGCATGCACCGTTGGAAAGTGGCCGGTGCGTTACATAGACCAAACGGCATTCTTCGATATGCGAAGGTGCCAAAAGGACATGTAAAGGTGGTATTTTCTTGATCATCTAGGTCAATCTCAATCTGATTGTACCCGGAAAAACCATCGAGGAACGAGTAATATTCATGGCCCGCTACCCTCTCTAGAGTTTGATCCAAAAAGGGGAGGGGGAAATAATCTTTACGAGTTGCCTCATTGAGTTTACGGTAGTCAATACACATTCGCCACCCGGTGGTGACTCTTTGCGGAATCAACTCGTTTGATTCATTCTTGACTACCGTAAGACCCGATTTTTTCGGTACCATTTGAGTTAGACTAACCCATTTACTATCCGAGATTGGATAGATGATTTTTGCATCCAAAAATTTCAAAACCTCGTTCCTAACCACCTCTTGCATGTTAGGATTCAACCGGCGTTGAAATTGCCTTGATGTTTTTGCCCCGTCCTCCAAGTGAATTTTATGTGTACAAATCAAAGGGCTTATTCCTTGGAGGTCGGCAAGAGTCCAACCAAAAGCTTTTTTATATTTACCAAGCAAATGAACTAACCTCCCTTCTTGGTCATCCGAAAGTTCGGACGATATAATAACGGGGAAAGTATCTGAAGTTCCCAAAAAGGCATACTTCAAATTGCTAGGCAATAGCTTGAGATCCATTTTTCCTTCAAGCTTTTTGGTGGGAGATTGTGTGTTTTCCTCTTTTTCCGAGAATTCAACCTGTTTGTCAGACAAAGAAAACACTTTCATACAATCCTCGGGTTCATCGGAAGTGGTTAGATAACCTTTCGTTGACTCCGATTCAAAATTTGCCACAAAGTGGTCTTGGATACATGACTCTATCATGTTCACGTGTTCATTCTCCTCATTATCATCGTCATTTCTTTGATTGCTCAAAGAGAACACGTTTAGCTCTAGAGTCATGTTTCCAAATGCTAACTTCACAATTCCATTCTTGCAATTTATTATAGCGTTAGAAGTAGCAAGAAATGGTCATCCAAGGATAACCGGAATCTCCTTAGCGGGATTCGACACGGGTTGCATGTCGAGGATGATAAAATCAACCGGAAAATAAAACTTATCAATTTGAACAAGCACATCCTCGACTATCCCTCTTGGGATTTTAACGGATCGGTCCGCTAATTGGATTGTAACCCTCGTGGGTTTCAACTCACCCAGCCCCAATTGTTGATAAACCGAATAAGGGAGCACATTAACACTTGCTCCCAAATCTAACAACGCATTTTTGATCCTACAATTTCCTATGACACAGGAAATTGTGGGACAACCGGGGTCTTTGAACTTGGGGGCTCTCGTGCCTTGCATGATGGAGCTCACTTGCTCCGCCATAAAGGCCTTTTTCTTGACATTCAACCTTCGTTTGGTAGTACATAAGTCCTTGAGGAACTTAGCGTACGAAGGTATTTGCTTGACCGCGTCAAGCAACGGAATGTTGATTTTCACTTGCCTAAAGACATCCAAGATCTCGGTGTTAGATTTGGATGGTTGGTTCAATCTCTCCGGAAATGGGACTTTGATCCCATTTTTGATTTTTTCGAGATCCTCCTTTCCTTGTCTCTCTTCTTCTCTTCACTCACAACTTTCTCAACATTCGTGGGCTCAACCATGTCCGCCACCTTGGGGGTTTTAGGAACAATAGTTTTATCTACCTCCTTCCCACTCCTCAGGATTGTGATAGATTTGAGTTATTCTATCTTGGTGCTAGACTCTCCTCCCTCTATGACTTGAACTTGACCTCTAGGATTAACTAAAGGTTGAGAGGGGAATTTTCCCTTCTCTTGGGTAGCTAGGGCGGTGGTGAGTTTAGACATTTGAGTTTTTAACTCACCCACATCACGATCCGTTTTGTCCACAAATGATCTCAACAAAGCTTCCAAGTTTTGGTTGGGATTTTGATTCTGCGGTGGAACAAAAGAGTTTTGAGGTTGTTGTTGCCTTTGGTTCTGATGATATTGGTTGTGGTTCTGACTTTGATTTCCTCCCCAACTGAAATTGGGGTGATTCTTCCATCCCTCATTGTACCTTTGAGAATAGGGATCGTTTTGATTACGGTTTTGGTTGTACTGGTGTAAAGCATTGACTTGGGCGGGATTTTTGAGGACTTCCCGAAAAGCGAGAATGGTAGGGCAATCCTCGGTAGTGTGTCCTGAATTTTCACAAATGACACACAACTGACTCGAGGAAATTACATTGACCTCTTTAAGCTTACTTACTTCCATTGTTTCTACTTTCTTAGACAATTGGAATAGCCTCGTACCCATGTCATCCTCATTGGACACTTGGTACAACCCACCCCTTCCCTGAGTTTTGGCTTTGGGTTCCTCGGAATAAGTGTTCCAATTTTTTGCACCTTCCGCTAATTCATCAAAATACAATAAAGCCTCATCAGGATTCTTACTCAAGAATTGACCATTACACATGGTCTCAACAAACGTACGCATATCGGGGGTGAGAGATTCGTAGAAAAAACTAACAAGGCTCCACGTTTCATGACCATGGTGAGGGCATGCATTTAGAAGTTCCTTGAATCTATCCCAACACTTATAAAAGCTTTCATGTTCTTTTGGTGAAAAATTTGATATCGCCCTTCTTAAAGCGTTGGTCCTATGAACGGGAAAGAATTTTTTTAGAAATTCTGCTTGAAGCTCTTGCCAAGACCGAATGGACTGCGGTCTTTGGGCATTTAGCTTAATTTTTCCTTTGTCTTTTAGGGAGAAAGGAAAGAGTTTTAAACGCATGACATCCTCGTTAATATTTGCTTCACGAAATGTGGAGCAGACTTCTTCAAAGTCTTTCAAATGCAAGTATGGGTTTTCCGACTCCATACCATGAAAGAAAGGGATATGTTGAAGCATACCCGGTTTGAACGAGAACGCACCGGCTTGGCCGGTGGGAAGTACAATGCATGAATTAGAAGTTACCCGAGGCGGTTGAAGGTAGTCCCTCATGGTCCTAACAGGAGGAACATTATTGGCACCTTCCCCTTCGTTATCACTCTCGTGATCCGCAGCCCTTCCTTGATTTGCCATTCTTGGCGAAGGAGGAGGGCTTATTCTTGGCGAATGAGGAGGGCTTATTCTTGGCGAATGAGGAGGGCTTATTCGAATGTCCACGAACAGTTGCCCTTGCATGGGCTTGGAAAACAATTCGAATAGCTCCTTGGGAAATCTACAAAATCAAACAAAAATAAGGGAGAAAAATAAATCAAATAAATGGAAAGATACTCACAGAGAATGGTTTTATACAAAACCCGAGATCCGCCTTTTGCCTTGTCCCCGGCAACGGCGCCAAAAACTTGACGGCTCCGAAATAGCGCGTTTTGATATAGCCCAAGTGCAGGCTTGTCAAGTTGTATTATAGTCTCGGAAGTCCGAGTGTCGAACCACAGGGATAAGTGAAAAGGGATGGAATGGATTACGAATTTTACAGTTTTCAGGTTTTGTAAGTTGGATATGTTGTGAAACTACGGAAATGTAAAATGGTTGTGAAAATTACTAAAAAAGCACTAAGGTAAGTGGAGGTTAGTTACGATTTAAGAGACGGTGATCACTAGCTCATACAAAGATTACAACACTAGGTTTCTCGAGATATGGAGAATGTTGGTGTTTCTCTCAATAGCAAAGGGTGCGACGCTAGGCGACTCATTCCTGGATTGAAGCTATATCAAGAAAGATACAAACGACATTTCACCAAAGACGAGGTTATCATTCCTTCCTCTTAGCTACGGGTGTGAAGCAAGGCAACCCATTCCCGATGAAGCTAATCCGAGACAGATATGACAAACTCATCATAAAAGGATTAATCATAAAGCATGCGTATGAAATCTCATGATTTAAAGAATGAAAATTAGAAAGTGAATCCTAACAATGAAACGGAATGAAGTTTATGGGGTAAATTAGTCAACTCATCATTTATAACATTTGGTAGAAAATAAAGAGTCTAAGTATCACATAAAGTGTAAGAAGCACTCAATATATCAATAAATGAATCAAAGATAAGCTAAACAAATTTGTAATCCATCTATGGAGTTTTAAGAACTATTCATAATTTCTATAAAGAGGGAAAAACTCCATGGATGGGGGAAAGAGACTACAAGCTTTCTAGAACCATATAAATATGTTGTATGTTCGTTAACAACCAAGAACTAAATATACAAGGCATATAAAGTCTTAACTTAAAATGAAAATACCTAGAAAGCTTGAAAATGGAAGAAATGATGAAACAAAGGATTCACAAACATTTATCAAACTTTAAACATGGGTTGAGCCATTAATCACCAAAAATTATATTGCAATCAACCTCCGTAACCTTAGTAAGAGACTACTCTATAATAGATGCAAGAACAAATATTATAGAAGAAGAAATCATTCTTACAAATCAAAAACTTACAATGGAGAAATGAAGAACAATGAACAAATAGCTCTCCCTTCTCTCTAGATCTTCTAAGTGTTAAAAACTAGATATATTTTCTCAAAGCTAAGAATTCTATTATATATTAAAAAGGGGCAAAATATCTAAACAAATATCTAAAATAGCTTGAACCACAAAATAGCCCATTTTGGGTGTGAAATGAGTAAGTTGCCCGAAGCCATGATCGATCATGGCTTTGCCCATGATCGATCATGAAAGTGCTCTGCCAAAAATTTTGCAAGCCATGATCGATCATGGCTTTGCCCATGATCGATCATGGGTCTGGAACTTGTCACTCAGCACATTTGCAAGCTACTAGGCTTGCTCTTGATCACCACATGCCATGCCATTGTATCCCAAACCTACGAAAACATGGAATACTACAAAATATACACCAACTTGGGCCACGTTAGATACAACACTCGCTAAGGCATTAATCTCGAGATAAGTGGATAATTAGCCAGAATTAAAGCAACAAACGCGTCAAGCGACTCCGGGAAGGAGCTTAGATATGACAATATTATGCGTTTATCAATTACACCAAAGTACCCTCAGGTTACTTATATTTATCTCCATTTTGTCTGTAGTGGGTCTGCCGAGGTTGGGGTTCTCCCAACGCTATTTTTTTAGAGTGGCGATATGCACCGGCCCCTGTCCAGGAGTTGCTCCTTGCGACTCTATTTGGTCCTCTTTTTGATGCCCTCCCGGAGCGGGTATCTAGGGCGGCTGTGTTGGTGTCGACGCTGGTCTCTCATTGGTGGGATACTACTCATACCTTCCATTGGAGCTGGGGGTGAGATGACAATTACCCCCTGGACCTTTTTGCTCTGACCGGGATTCTTTCAGGGGGGTCTCTATCCAGATTGATGTCCCTTTGCGTCTGACGGCAGAGGGCATCGTGGGCGCACTTGGGTGGTTTCCTGAGCAACGGAGTTCAGGCGACACGATTTCTCGGGCGGTTTTGGTTACGCGCCTGGCTACAGAGAGAGCCCAGCTGGTTACTTCCGGAGCGTCGATGACCCGTCAGTATGCCCGCGTCCTCCTCTTACTGACGCTCCATGATTTGTTCGAGGCCCATGGCGGGACACGGCCCATCTTTGGTGGCTGCCCTATCTTAGGGACTTCAGCATTATGTTTGACTACGACTGGGGGGCTTTATTCTGGCAGTCTTATATGATGCTATGGACTAGGTTTCTCGCCACTTAGCCCTGAACCTTAAGGGCTTCTCATTGTTGTGGGAGGTATACACTTTTGTCCTCTTATCTTTGCTTCAGTCCTTTACATATTTTCTACTGATTGTTGTTGATATTCTTTTGTCTTCTTTCTCTTTTTTTTTAGAGTTGGTTTGTGGCCTACACTCGTCTGGGTCGTGCCCAGGTGGATCTCCTTGTTAAGAACGAGGATCAGTTTCCCCTTCTCCGCCCATTGATCGCGAGGAATTACAGGGCTCCCTATGTATATCGGACTCGGGAGACCGGAGCTGCTTCCGTCCATGACCTGTTGGAGGAGCAGGTAAATATTTTAGTATTTTTTTTTTCTAAATAAATAAATAATAGAAAAATAAAAATAACTGAATGAAGTTTATTCTTTTTTCAGATTGAGTGGACCCCTTGGGGCTATCTGGGTCTTCATTTTGGATACGGCCGTGCTCTGACCGCCTTGAGGACCAGTCGGCTTATTAGGGATGAGTACGGCCTTTATTTTTATTTGGGCGAGAGGGTCATTCGCCAGCATACCCCGGCCCAGTGGCCTCGAGTTCCTTTATTCTCAGAAGTTCTGATGAGGTGGAAAGGCGAGATTAACCCGGTAACGGTGCAGGCGTTGGTCGACGGGCTCGGTTTTCAGATGTTCACCGAGGAGGGAGATTATGCTGTCTTCGCTACCCGTTACCTGATGAGGGAGCGGAAGGGGACTCGAAGGCGAGTTTTTTACGAGAGGTACCGGGCGTTGGGAGGCGATCCCAACTATATACGAGGACAGACTCACTTGTTTAGGAGTGTCCCCGATCATCTGCCAATTTTTTCCGATCAGAGGGACAATATTCTGGATTTTGACGATGAGGATCCCGAGGGGAAAAGGGTATTCCTGCTGCTGGAGACGATAGACCTGAGGGAGGCGAGGGAGGTGGGGCAGCGGCGATTCCAGAGCAGCCGCCTCAGACGGCGCCTAAAGAGGAGCAGCATACTGAGAGAGGGGGATCAGATTTTTTTGAGCGGTCCTGGGAGCCTGCGGACTTCGGGTCGACTATGAGCAGTTTGGGCGGACCCCTCCTACTGCTGCCACCACTCCTTCTAGTGAGGTCCCGCCTCTGAGAGCGACTACCCTAGCTGATCCTCCGGGTGTCCGTACCTATGCTACGCTGATCCCTCTTCCATCAGCTGCTATGGGCCCTCCGGTCCGTTCTCCTGGTCTTGGTGGTTCTTCTTCCCTGCCCCTCCTGTTCCCGATCGGTGAGGATGGTGGATCTACTTCTGCAGCGGTACCGACGGGTCCATTCGTTCATCCGGTTGACATCCCATCCCTTCTTCGGGATATTACTTACATTGGTGCCGGTCTCTGTCGCTATACCGTGCCTGCGTATCCTTTACATGAGGATACTTTTGATTATCTGGGCGGCTGCGTAGGTGACGAGGTATGTCCCTTATTTTCTGTCTTCTGCTGTTCTTTTATATCTGTTTGTCTTTAAAATGTGCTAATTCCCTCTCTTATGTCTTTTGCAGCGGGTGAGTGTTCGTGCAGCAAATCTGAGAGCTCTCCATGCCCAATCTCTTTACAACTGAAACCTCTTCCAGTTTGTTGGTCGGGACCCCACGGCGTACATGCGCAATTACTAGAGGGCGATCGACGTATCTATTCGGCTGGATGACCCTCTGTCCTCCTCTCGCGCTCAGACAGAGTCTCGGAGGAGTAGTAGCCGGACCTCCAGGCATTCACGGTCTTCAGTGATCCGCCCTACAGCTCCGGTTCAGTCGACGGGGCCCTCTCAGGCGGCGGCTCCTTCTCATTCGGATGTCCCTGCGGTCGATCCTACTCCGGAGGAGGGTTCTGGTGATAGTGGGAGCGTGTCGAAGCGCGCTAGGATAGATTAGTTTTCCTGCATTTTGTTAGTTTCAGATATATAGTTTTTATTCTTTTAGACATGTAGACAAAGATTTATTTTTTTTTTTTTTTAAAACTGTTCTTTTTTGGATTTATGAAAAATCTTTATTTGTGTCTGATGATATACATTTATTCCTTGTCTGTGATGAGAAATATATCAATAATTTAGGAGACATACCTTGTACCGCAGTGGTACTTAAGGTCCCTGCAAAAAGAACATAGTGAGCACAAATGCATTCAAAAGTGATTCTTTTGGCAAAAATGACTCTTATTTGTAAAAAAGGCAAAAACAGGGCTACATCAGAGAGGATTGTCGCACGACAATCCTTCTTCATATAGGTTTGTCACACGACAAACAGGGACATGACACTCTTTTTTGCTATAAATACACCCATCCACCTTCCTTCATCCCCACATCTTTCCCAAAATGTCTTCTTATCACATAAATTTTGATTTTTCTTATGTTGAAGCTCGAGATACTTTGATATCTTCTGAGAATGGCTTGAACTTTGGTGCATTCAGTCCTTTAGCGGGCTGGTGCCATCGTCCTGTAGATTTTTTCTTTTTGTTAGGTGCTTTGTACTTCTGGAGTCCTGCGGATCATCTTTTCCGTTTCGGGCTAGATGAGCTTTATCCGACTTATAAGGAGTTTTCTTGGCTATTGCGTTTTGACGTTTGTCTCCCGATGGCTATTCCTGTAGAAGAAATCGGTCCTCGAGATATGCTGATCTCTTTGTTAGCCATTCCCCAAGTGGCCTGTGATGGTTTTATTATCGACGGGCTTCTTAACCTCCACAAAATGGTGAGGTTCTTTCATCGTTACGAAGGGAGGGCCTCTTATAGCGCGGGGCGTACTGTGGCAGCCTTGATTTGTCTTATTTTTTATATGCTACTGGTGACAGGCTCTTCCCATGTTGATCCGATGATTCTGAGTTTGATTTATCATGCTAGAAGTGGAAAATCTATAGTGCCTATCATTCTTGCAGAGACTCTAAATGGCCTAGATGATCTCAAAAGGGGAGCTTCACCCTTCTTCAAGGGAAGTCCGCGCTTGCTATATATGTGGCTATTGGAGCGTTTTCAATCAGTGGGTTTCAATGGGGTTCGGCTTGACAACCCGACGCACTTCTTTTGTCGTCCCCTCTTTGGTGCCTTGACCATGTCTTCCTCTGATTGGACGGTATGATTTTCGGAGAATTTTCGGGCTATCTTGTGGAACATTCCTTGGTGGAAGCTGAGGGCAATAGTGCTTAGTACTGGGGGGCAAAATTACGTTCGTGGGCTCCGGTTCACTTCCTTTTATCTCCTAGGACGTCTTCTTCGGCAGTTCAACGTCCCTCAGGACATTTCCCTTGGCCTGAATAACTTTTTTTCCGAGTCTAAATTTCTGACCCAACATGTTTCTTTATCGGTGGAGAGAATGTGGCATGCTCGACTGACTTATCAGTTCAACTATGCCTGTTTTGGTATTACTCGGCCCCTCCGAGTTGACATCATCCGTTCTTATTGGGGGTCTCTGGAAGAGGAACTGATTGATGACCACTTTCAAATGGAATGGTTTCGGTTCATGGATTCCAAACCCACAGAGGAGAGTATTATCTTTGCGTACCAGATCCTGGATGAGGCTCGAATTGACTTGGCCACTGAGGACCCTACTTGGCCAACCCTTAAGGATTAGGTTTTTTTCTGTATGCTGTATCTCCTTTGTAACTTTCTAGTGTTCTAAACCACCTTAATAATATATGAAGGATTTGTTATGAGAAATAAATTTCTATACAATGTTTAAACCGGACCTGAAGTCACTTCTCAGGTTGCCTACGTTCCCCTTTTGATTTTTCAAAGACATAAGTTTGAGTTGCGGCTCAGGTTTACGTAGTTCTTATCTATACATGTCACATCTATTGGTAATACTTCTTCAGTTGATCCATGTTGACTGGTGAATGTAGTAATTGTCCATCTAAGTCAGCGAGTATAGCGGCACCCCCTGTATCAATCTATTTGACAATGTATGGCCCTGTCCACTTCTGCCCGAACTTTCCCCTTAGGTCTCTGGCTGGTTCTCGAATTTCTTTCAACACGATGTCGTTCTCATTGATACCCCGAGTTTTTACTTTCTGGTTAAATGCTCGAGCGATTCTCTTCTGATACCCTTAGTGGTGATATGCGGCTCTTAATCTCTTCTCATCTAGCAAGACCAGCTCGTTATAACGTGCCTGGACCCATTCCAGCTCATTAACTTGATTCTCTAGCATTACTCTGAGGGAGGAGACTTCTAATTCAACAGGGAGGACTGCTTCCATCCCGTATGTAAGGAAAAATGGGGTTGCCCCGGTGGAGACCCATTCGGTGGTGCGGTATCCCCACAATGCATATGATAATTTTTCCAGCCAGTCTTGACAGGTGTCGGTCATCTTGCTTAGGATATTTTTTAGATTCTTGTTGGCGGCCTCAACTTCCCCATTGGTTTGTGGTATGTATGGCGAAGATCTGTGTCGGGAAATACTGAATTCCTCCATGACTGTATTAGCCTCTCCTTCGAAGTGGGTGCCGTTATCCGTGATGATCTCGTGAGGGACCCCATATCGACAGATGATATTCTGTCTGACGAATCGAGCAACTTTCCTAGCGTCAAGGGCTTGGAAAGACTCGGCCTCTACCCATTTGGTGAAGTAGTCGATGGCCACTAATATAAATTCATGGCCATTGCTGGCTCTGGGCGAAATCTTCTCAATGAAGTCAATTTCCCAACTTGCAAAAGGCCAAGGAGCAGTCATATTGTACAACTCTTTCGGAGGAAGTTTCAGAGATTTATCATAGATTTGGCACTTGTGACAATGGCATACGTGGTTAACACAGTCGTTTTGCAGGGTAGACCAGTAATAACCTTGTCTGATGATTTTGTGGGCAAGTGTATGACCGCTCATATGAGGTCCACAATCGCCCCCATGTATCTGATCCATCATTTTGACAGATTCTTCTTTAGTGAGACATTGGAGATGGGTCCCGTCGTAGTTCCTCTTATACAGCCTTTTGGCACAAAGTATGAATCTTGATGCTAATCTCCTGAGTGTTACCCGCGTTCTCTTGTCTGTTTGTTCGGGATACCGATGATTTTTTTAATAGGTTCCAGATGTCATAAAACCAAGTGCTTGAGTCCCCATCCTCTACATTCTCTACCTCAAGGGCCGTGCAGTGTGCTGGTCCTGGTCTTCTTTGTACGGTAAGAGTTATTTTTTCCATCCCCTCCGGGATATCGATCATTGATGCCAGGGTTGCTAGTGCGTCAGCAAAACTGTTTTGTGACCTGGGAACATAGTAAAACTCCGAATGCTCAAATCTCCCTGCGACATCCTCCAGTCGGGCGAGGTATAGTACTAACTTCTCATCTCTGATCTTCCATTCTTTTAGCACTTGGTGGACTACTAATGCCGAATCTCCGTACACTTGTATTCTCCGTATACCCCTTTGGAGTGTGATCTCTAATCCAATTATACAGGCTTCATACTCGGCCATATTGTTAGTGCAGAAGAAGTTGAGATAATATGATACCGGAGAGTGAGTTTGGTCTTGAGAGACTAACAGGTTGCCTATCCCGTTCCTGTTTCGGTTGGTGGCCCCGTCAAAGTACAATTTCCAGTCTTCATCGATCTCAACATTCATGATAGTTTCATCTGGAAATTCGTCTTCTTCTAACGTGTCCCCCAATATTGGATTGTGGGCCAGGTAATCAGCTATGATTTTTCCTTTGACTGCCTTTTGGGTCATGTAGGTGATGTCGAATTCGGAGAGTAAAAATAACCATTTTGCCATACGGTTTGAGAGAGCTGGTTTCTCGAAGAGGTATTTTAGCGGATCTATTCGTGATGCCAGGATGACTGGAAAAACCAGCATGTAGTGCCGTAATTTCTGTGTTACCCAAACAAGAGTGGTGCATGATTTCTCCAATGGCGTGTAGTTTATCTCAAATGGGGACAGTTTCTTGTTGATATAGTAGATGGCCTGTTCTTTTCAGGTATCAATCATATGTTGGGCTAGCATAGCTCCTGCAGCCGAATCCATGACCGTTAGATATAAGATTAGTGGCAGTCCGGTCTGTGGTGGGGCTAATACTGGGGGGTTGGAGAGATAGTCCTTGATTCTATCAAAAGCCTCCTGGCACTGATCGTCCAATTCTCTTGGTAAAGATTTCCTCAGGAGCTTGAAGATGGGCTCGCAAGTCTGAGTGAGCTGAGAAATGAACCTACTGATGTATTGCAAATTACCCAAAAATTCCCGGACTTTTTTCTCGGTACGAGACTCGGGCATTTCTCGGATAGCTCAAACCTTGGCAGGGTCTACCTCGATTCCTTTTTTACTAACGACATAGCCCAAGAGTTTTCCCTTAGTTACCCCGAACACACACTTCTGCGGATTAAGTCTCATCTGGTACTGGCGGAGTCGGTCAAAAAAAGCCCGTAATGTTGGTACATGACCTTCCCTTTCTTTTGGCTTGATTATCATATCGTCCACATATACTTCTATTTATTTGTGAATCATGTTGTGGAAGATAGCTGTAGCTGCCCTCTGATATGTTGCCTCGGCATTCTTTAGCCCAAATGGCATAACGGTTTATCAGTATGTTCCCCATGGCGTGATAAATGCTATTTTCTCTTGGTGATCTGGGTGCATCTTGATCTGATTATACCCGACAAAACCGTCCACGAATGACTTCAAGGCATGGTTGGCAGTATTATCTATTATCAAATCAATGTTGGGTAATGGGAAATCGTCTTTTAGGCAAGCTTTATTGAGATCTTGGTAATCTACACACATGCGGACCTTCCCATTTGACTTTGGAACGGGCACAATGTTGGCTAACCATGAAGGGTACTCGATCACCCGCAAGAACCCTACACTCAGTTGTTTCATCACTTCTTCTTTTACTTTTAGGGACCATTCTGGCGTAAGCTTTCTCAATTTTTGCTTGACGAGTCTGAACTCCGGCTTGGTGTGTATCTTGTGCATGACTATCTGGCTGTTCAAACCTGGCATATCAGCATAGGACCAGGAAAAGATATCCACGTACTCATAAAGAGTTTGTGTGAATTCCTCTCTTTCTGCCTCACTTAAACTTGCCCCAATACGAACTTATTTCCTTTCCTTCTCCGTCCCAAGATTAATCACAAGAGTATCTCCCTCCTCGCTTTGTATGTGATGTTCCTCCCGTTCAGGGTGTTCATTTAGTCTTTCCATTTTCATATAAACAATTACAGAATTAGAACTAACAGGATGCCGCAAAATAGAGTCTTCTTCGTTAATAACAGTGCTTACAGGTACAAGCTTGAAAAGTAAATCTAGGAGAGACTCTTCTTTAGCCCTACCCTTGCCCTTATCTCTTACCCTTACAACTTCACTATTTCTCCCCTTTTCCTGGTAATCTAGATCAGCGTGTATTAAGTGTATAGGGTCGTCCCTTGACCCATTATCCTCTAGAGCCATGACGTCGAAGAGATCTCTGATCATTTCTTTCTCTTCCTCGTCTTCATTTTCTTCTCTCTGCCCGATCTTTAACTTGGTAGAGAAGCTGTGTATAACATTTTCCTTGACATAAAGATCCTCTTTATAGAAGATTTTCCATCCTGAAAGGTTATCTTCGTCGTTGTTTCTCCAAGGCTCCTGAAAGCCGCAGAAGGGGAAGTCCTCTCCTTCTTTGACAAAAAACCCATTAAGAGAACTAAAACTCGGATACTGATGCCCTCGACCCCTTTTCTCTTGGTTGTCCTCTTCGGTGCGTTGGTACCCTAAACCTTGTCTTTCATGCCTTGTTACTAGTTCTAAGGCTTGAAATAATCCTGTCTGCCCCATTCCCAGACTGGCTCTAGGTAAGTATTTCATCATTCTCAGCATATTCGTGATCTTGGTCCTGAGATCGGGGATATTATCAGGGGGAAGATACTCGATTCTTTGGGTGGTGTGGGATTGCACTTGAGGCTCATAAGAAAAGCCTCCCAACTGTATGCTTCGACTCCCGATGCCCAAAACAGGTAATTCCAGATCCGCCAAGGTCCTTTCAGGATCTCCTTGGATGGTGATTATATTCCCTTCGAACGGTATCTTGATTTTCTGGTGTAAGGAGGAGGGGAGTGCTCCTATGTCATGTAGCCATGTTCTTCCCAACAGGAGGTTAAAACTAGAGGGAATATCTATGATTTGAAAGTCGGCCGGGAAGTTTCCGAGACTGACCATGAGATCAAGCTTCAGAGAACCCAGAACGGTCCGCCTAGTGTTGTCATAGGCTCTAACGGTTACCGCTGACGGAGAAAGTTCTGAATCTAATATACCCAGACACTGGCGATTTTTAGGGGGCAAACGTTTATAGTTGACCCGTTGTCGATGAGGACCTGTGGCAGGATTTTCCCTCGGGTCCGGACAGTGATATGGAGGGCCAGGCTGTGCTTCCTTCCCAATGGAGATAAGTCTTCATCTGAGAATGACAGACTTCTTTGGTCTGTTAGTGACCCAATCATGTTTGGCAGTTGTTCGGGCATAGAGTCTGGTGATATGACAGCCTCATCTAGGAGTTTGTTGAGGGCAGTCCTGTGAGCTTTGAAGGCAACCAGGAGGCCCCAAATGGTGATGTGTGCCTGGGTTTTCATCAATTGTTCCAATACTCGATCTTCTCCTATTTTCTTAGGAGGAAGTGATTTCTCGACATCCATCAGTGGTGGCTGATATACCCTTCCTAAACGGGTAATTTACTGTATCCAGAGGGATGCTGGGTCTGATCCCTCTGAGGCTTCCGATGATTCTGGTTCCACTGACCAACTGAAGGTTTTGGGGGAGGTCTCTGTCATACAGATTGTCTCCTTAGGAAGGCCTCGGGGCTTCCCTGGTTGTTTCTTCTTATCTTGGGTCCATCCTATCCCAGATTTTTTGGGATTGGTTTTGATTATAAGTGGTTGTGAGATCCACTGATTGGCCTTTCCTAACCCCTGCCCGGGTAGGAAGTTCATCTTAGCCATTGAGGCCTGGCGCAATTTGAGTCTTTTCTGGCGGCACAGCGGGTGACTTGTAGGCTGGGTCGTCTCGAATGAGTTCCACGGGATCAAAGCCTTCTTCATCAGCGGTCAATGCGTTAATTCCCGCAGGGAAAGCATGGTTAAGAAGGGGATTGTTAGTAACATTAGGCTCGCCGGGTGTTGGAATGGTACCAGCTTCGATTAAATCTTATATACAATGGCGGAGAGCCAAACAGCGTTCCGTGTCATGGCCCGCGGCCTGATGGTATGCACAATTCTCATTCATTCTTCAAGTGCTGGGAATTGGATTTGGTGGAGGGCGTGGGTTGAGTGGAGTGATTAGTCCGGCCTTTCGGAGTAGTTCCAGGCTATTGACCAGGGTAGTGGGAAGGGTACAGAAGTTCCTCCTTTTCTTGACCTCGGTGCCCGAAGAGTTTTCTTGTGCGGGCCAACTCATCGGGGGTACTTGTTATGGGTGTTAAAACGGGTTTTGTTGATATGGGTATGAGCTTATTTGGTTAACGGCTGAAGTGGCCGTCTTTCTCCCAGTGTATGTGGCTTTCTTGGTGTCGATTTCTGTTTTCTTGGCCAACTCTTCTTCTAATTGTGACCCCATGCTTAACAAGGATCTGAAGTGTGGGAATACATGTTTTTCCATGCAACTCAATACAGCTGGAGTAAAATTCTTCTATATGATCTCCAACTGCTCTCCTTCATCGGGCCGTTTGGACATTTGAGAGGCCATCTCTCTCCAGCGTGTGACGAAATCGCTGAATCTTTCTTTCTCGCCTTGCTTGGCCATTTTCAGGTGTTTGCGGGTAATTTCCAAATCTTCGTTGAACCCGTATTTATTCATGAACTCCTTGACAATATCTCCCCAAGTCTTCGTGTGGTGTCTCTCCATATCAAAAAACCATCTCAGGGCAACCCTTGTGAGAGTCATGTGAAATGCCTGAGCTAATTCCGGCTCTCCGCAACCAGACACTTGCATGGATCTGATTTAGGATTGAAGATGGGTCTTAGGGTTGTGGTTCCTGTGAATTTGGTGATGAAAGGGAGCTTGAATCCCTGGGGAAATCTTGCTTCTGGGTAGAGGGAGAATGCATTCATATCTGTAACCTCATCTGCTCTTTTTATTAGAGAAATCCCCCTTCGCAGAACCTTCATCTGCTTTTTCAGTTTCTTTATTTCTTCACTTTCTCTTGTCACCTCGTCGGGGTGTTCCCGAGCTATAACCGATTCTGCATATACTGTCCGAAGTCGGTTGATGTCTGGATATTTATTAGAAGGGGCTACTGGGGCCAGGGGCGGAATAGGCCTTGTGGGAACTGGTGGCCATGGATGGTATTGGGGATCGAGGCCCGGTTGAGGTTGCGGCCAGACGATGGGTGGCTCTGGTTGTTGATAGGTGGGGCCTGAATCCGGGGCTCATTGATTCTGATTGTTGGGATCGGTCTGAACGGGATCGGCTGTGACAGGACTCGTTTGTGGTGGATTAGTTCCTTGGACCGGGGAAGCATTTGTGATGATTGCCCTTGGTTCTGATCCCAATTTGGTGGTAGTCGCTCAAACCCCTGGTGGTGCGGTTCGTTTGGCTGACAAATCTTCTATTCGGATTCGAGTACCCTGTTGTTCAGTCGTGAGACTTGCTAAATTAATGCTGACGGTCATTAGTAAACGATGCATCTCGGCTAAGGTTCGCTGAGCTGCAGACACCTTGGGTAGGCTCTGATTTGTCTCTTGATTCTCTCGTTCATGGGCCATTGCGGGTGAGCTTGGTCTTACTAATCTTTCGGTGTGATCTCGACCGGCCCAACCTTCCAGACTGTCATTTGTTTTACGGCTGTAGACGAAACCACGGGGCGAAGATGAAGGAAGACTATGATGTGACTTAATTTTTGCCAAAAGAACCACTAAAAATTGCTGAAAAAAGACTCGGGTTTCAAAAAGGTAGTGTAAAGTAAACCGTAAGGTGGTACATCTCCTACGGCTGTTTGACAAGTATTTTAGCTGACTCAATCTTATTTGCAGCGCAAGTGTACGAACGATTAAGGCTTCAGGCTCCTTCCTATTTGGCAAGACCTTGCGATATACCCCAAGGGCGGGTACGTGCAAGAGTTTTTTGACATACTTTTTGAGTACGTGAGTGTTCTCGTCACTCGATATACCTCGGGATCATACTTGGCCAAGGAGAGTGGAAGTAAATGCTTTCGGTTTATGTTGGCCAAGCAAGCCAAGTCCCTACTCACTTATAATACTTCCGGGAGTTTGGGGTAAATTAACACTCGTAAAACCAATGCATGATTTGTGAAAGTGCGTGCAAAGTTCGAAAGGTTAAGTTTACAAATATCATTATCTTTATTACGTATTTTTGAAAACTTCTTTTTTTAGAAAAAAATTTCTTTTCAATCAATTAACACAAGTGGGGAAAGCAGTAAAAGCCAATATTCAACAAATAAACAAGAGTCCACATATAAAAGTCTAGTTTTCTATCGTCCCCAGCAGAGTCGCCACTGTGAGAATCCGCAAATGCGACCCCGGGTCTCGTTCCCGTCCTTGGGCGTCTGAAACGTCGGAAGGGGATTCCGTCGTTCTATTTGCTTCTTTCGAGTTTGATAATCTCTATATCGGGTGTTCCTCTATCCTATTTCTAGATGCAAGAGGATTCATTCAGAGTCGCCAGTACATTTTACAAGAAAACGGACAAAAGGGGCCGTGAAAGAGGAAAGGCTACAGATAAGCCTTTCTTTACACGTTTGTCTACGAAACCAGGATTCTATAGGGTTCAGAAACTATGTTACGGATTGGGAAGGTGTTAAGCACCCATTCCGCCCTTTCGGTCTCTAGTGTTCTTATATGTTTATTTTATGTTGAAATACTTTGATGCTTTTACTGACAGTCTACTACTTTCCAAATGAAAGACTCTGATTTCTGGGAAAAACGGGAAAGGGTATGAAAAACCTTTGTGTTCCGAGATCCAATGTTTTGTTTTGAAAAACGTAAATACAAATGACAAATATATTATAATCTATGAAAGAAATAGGATATACCGGGTTTTGAATTCCTAAGTAGGTTTTATCGGTCCGGGTTTTGAAAACAGAATTTTATCCGGATGATAATGTACTTATTTTTCTGGTTTTGCAAATGATTTTATCAGGGTCTTTTGTTTTGAAAACAGTAGACTATTTGTAACTTGGCAATAAGTTTATTCAAATAAAACGTGGACCAAATGACAGAAGTAAAACAAGTACACAGATATCTAATGTTTAAATACTAGAAGAAACTTTCTTTACCTTCCCGACGAGAATAATAATAAGAAAGAAAATATAATACGGCAGAGAGATCTCCGGCGATAATAATCTTTTTCTTCTCCAGATATTTTCGAGAATTCGATTCCAGATACGGGACACGTCGAGTGTCAAAAATAGATTCGATAATTCTTTAGAAATAATACGATAATCGAGAATACTCGACGAAAGACTAGAAAATCAGATATAAACCAATAATTCTTCAATTCCAAGTTGCTGTCTTTAATCCTTGGGGGGTGTTGGTCTATTTATAGTGGTGGGGGAGAGTATGTCGCGCGACATGTCCCCAAAAAGTAAATGTGTCGCACGACAATGTGTATCATGTCGCGCGACAAACGGCTGAAATGATGTTTTCGGCAAACTGATGTGTCAGAAAGTGGATGGTGGGGTGATTGTCGCGTGACATGTCCCCAAAAAGTGCATGTGTCGCGCGACATACTATCTTGTCGTGCGACATTTCACTTTAAAAATAGGTTTATTTGGCCAACAAACCTTTTCGGGGCAGTTTCGGGTGCCCGGGTCAGTTTCGGACTCCAAAAACAGCACTTCTCGAAGGTCGTTAGGGTTCTTGCAGGGGTCACGGATCGGGGTGTCTACATAAGGCGATCTATCCTTGATGGGAACGAGAAGCTAAAAGACAACCTTACCTCTTTAGGTAAAGACAACGATAGCCAAACTTAATGTTACGCAACTCGAAAGAGAACTTGATAAGTCTAATTTTGTCAATGTTGATATTGAGAATAGGTCTGAAAAACTCACTGATATGCTTATAGGCCCTGTTTGTTTTTCGAATGACAAAAGTGGTTTATTTAAATAAATTTGCACCTTCCATGTCAAATTCCAAAAAGGAACTGACTTTTGTTATGGCAGATACGGAGAAGAACTTCATTAAAAGAAAACTCATTAGGCAAATCCAGGCCATTAGAATTTTTAAGCCGATTTGTTATACACAAGAGAAAGTTCAAGAAGTGATCTCGTTTGAATCATATAAGCACACAATAACATAACCTTTTTAGTGTGAGTATTGTAATCATAAATGACACTTGAGAGAATTTTGTTAGCGAGTGAGGAATTCGCCAAAGTTTATCCCCACTAGACCTAAACCTAAACCAAAGACTATATCTTTCAGTTTTAAGGATAAGGTTAGAGTTATAGTTTTCAAGTCTACTATGATTATAACGAGCTTAAGGTTTTATATTTTGGTGGTGGTCCTAGAGATAGGCAATTTGGGGGATATAAGAATGTTAAAACTCCTAGGGTTTCAGAAGTTTAGATTCCCAAGAGGACCGTTTCATCCATTTATATGATTAGGAGTTTGCCTAGTATACAAGAGGTCGGTTGGTTGGCTATACTAGGTAGTTACATATAGAATCGGTCTTGTTTTAGCTCTTTGCTTAAATCCCAATTTACATACTAATTCAGATTTTTGTTGCAAAATTTGCGAAACTGTCTGAAATCCATATTATTATTTAAAATACTTCCATGCAGTGTGATTGTTACTTTTCAATTCCAAATATCTCATGATTTTTTTAATACTTAATTTGAGATATATGTGCTATATTGCCTTAATTAATTAAAACCGACGGTTTGTTATTTTAATCATATAAGAGTATACTAGTATATCCTGCACACTACACTACACAATCTACATTGGAATATTTGAAAAATCACATGTGTTAGACATAGTTTTTTAAATTAAAAATTCATAAGCTCCCATATATGGATTGTAACACTCTGTGTTTATTTTGATGTGAATTATGTTTATTTTGTGTGAAAATTATGATTTTGGAAATTTTATATTCGTAATTAGGAGAAAAGCACCCTCTGTAAATTGTAGATCTCGGAAATACCTTTCCGTGGATATAAAAAATGTTTCAATTGGAGTACCGAGCGAGAAGTTATAGCCAAAACAATTTGGGAAAAAGTTTACTCATGGACCGGTATGCAGTTTTTGCTATACCGATCCGGCGTATAAAAATTTGGGGAAATTTATGCTGCGGACTGGTACCCTGTTTTTGGCATACCGGTCTGGCACCTGTAACAGTCCACCAACTTAGCTCGTTTTTAAGTGAAAGGGGTTGTTTGGTGGATGTTTTGAGTTGAGTTTTTAAAATATGGTGTTTGGTAGAATTTAGAAGTATGTTGAAAAGTGAATTTGGTTTTTATTTGAGTTTTTTTCAACCAACTAAAAAATCTCATAAATTTTTTTAAAAAAAATAGTCAAAATGGATCTTATTTTATAGATCTCGACGAGTATGTTTTAAATATATATTTTTTATTTAATTTTGATTTTTGAATTTAAAGTTATGGTGTTTTAAAAAAAATTAGAGAGAGAAAGTAAAGTGAAATAAATTTTGGGAAGTGTAAAAGTAGAGTTGATTTTGAGTTTAGTTTTTAAAATTTGGGAAAAAAACAAAAATAAACAAATACCAAACAGGGGCTTTTTGTCCATTTTTTCACCTATTTCGACCCAACCTCTTCCACCACCTTCTATAGAGTTCTAGGGCGATTCTCCCTCGTTTTCGCTCCTGATCGAAGATTTACGCTCTAAATCACTCAAATTCTTCTCTAGTTCACTATTCATCTTCTTCTTCCTTGGGATTTCTTTGGCAAAGCTTGGATTCTCATATTCTTTTCTTCTATACGGCTAGTAAACACGAGGTAGAGGTTCTATGGCTTTCAAAACTTATCAATATGCTTTTATTATTCAATAATCGTTGTTCTTGATTATTATTTATTTGAGAAACTTGAAAATGAAAGTGTTCATGTTGTTTTTATGATTTATGAAGCTGTGATTGAATGATTTGGTGCAAGATATCCCATATACACTTGCTAAAAAGTGTTGTTTAACCTATGTGTGTGGTATCCCTTGGTGGTGTACATGTTGTTTGTAGATAAATGAAATTGTTAATGGTTTATACATACTAAGGGATGTGGGAGGAGATTTATAGGAGTGGATATGGCATAAATTGATTGGTATTTATGAAATAGCATGCTTTGCATATAATATATATTACCATTGTGTCGACCAACTACTTGGAGACTCTTAGCATATGTGTACTATTCTTAGGGATCGATATATGAGGTGTATCTCTCATATTGATGATGATGATGATGATGATGATGATGAAGCTCGTATGATCACGACATTACTCCGAATATGATATGATCCTGGTATGGATCCGGACATGATTCTATTGTGGCTCTTCAATTGTGAAGGGATTATATAGTGGTTGGTGCCTACCGGGATGGAAAATAAGTGGGGCCTGGTGCCTTTGGGTTGAAAATCCCTAAACCTCCGGAGGGCAACAACGCGTCGGCTGTCTAGAACTAGCGGTATGTAGCCTGAAAATCTAGATAACGGTAAGGCACTGATGATTCTGTTGCTATGATTTTAATGGTGGACTTGAGGTCCAAATTGATTATGATCTATTGATATACTCCGGGGCCAGTGGGCCATGATATTCTATGAGGCCGTTGGGCCAACTTGTGGTTGTTATCGGGATCTATTCTCGGACTGTCATGCCCACCTTACATTTTGGTTCAGCATTGGTACATTCTGGTTACGTGGTTCTATGGTTGACAGGTGGGAGGTAACCTGCATTGCATATGCATGCATTGTGAAATAAACATATGATTTTAAAATGAAATTGTGTTTTATATGCGATTTCTTACCCCTACTGAGCGTATAGCTCACCCCGGTTTTTAAAACTATTATAGGTACTCACGAGTCCCATAGGGACAAAAAAACAATAGGTTCGGGAACGAAGTAGAAGCCTCTTATACTATGGTTCTCTTTTACTGTAGATATGTTTTCCAGGGAAGCCACGGCTACCTCGAAGATTGTTTATATTTTATTTATAATGCATGTTTATCAGATATAGTATCATTTTTGCATCCCATGCTTCTTGCTACTTGGTATACTTATTGTGTTTGATTTATATTCTTTTTTCGCACATGTTTTAATCCTACTAAGATGGGTTAGTGACATTCCAAGTCTTAATTACGAGTGTTATCCTGTAGATTAAGGCGGGGTGTTACATGGATTATTTAGGGAGAAAGTGGTCTAAGTACTGTGATTATATGCAGTGAGTTTTAATTATGGAGTTTTGAGTGAAAATTTAAAAGACAAGCAAAATGAGAAAAAAAATGTAGAGTGGATGGAAAAGGGCTACCGTAGTGAAAGGATAACCGTTAGCTCACAAATGGTATATAGCTGGCCTCCACTAAAGGTGAAAGCTTCCATCAAAATTGAATGTTTGTTTGCATAAAAACATTATCAATTAAATATAAAAAATTGCATGTTTGAGTGAAAACATTACTTCTGAGTGAGAAAAGGTTGAAAATCTAATGACTTAGAGGTTTTCTAAATTTTCATGCAAATGCTACACGAAATTTTCAAGACCTATGTTTATTTGAATTGCACTTTATATGATCTAATTTGCATGTACAACGAGATATATTTGAATACTGTGTTGGTTGACGTATACATGCTTATTAGTTAATTATCATTCGTAAGCCATAGTACATGCATCAATCTAATGGAAATCATAAGCTTTTTTTTTTATCTTAATTGATAATTTTCGGATTTGATAAATATACATAGCGATGCATTTTAGGTAGTGCTACTTGGCAAATTTTTGTTTAGAATCTCCAAACCAGTTTTCTTTGTAAGTTGGAGATAGTTGGTTTTCTTATTTTGCTACTTTTCATGTATTCCTTGTCTTTTCTTGACTTAGGAGGATAGATTCCATATGTTTTGAGGAGAGAGTACATAGTAAGGGGGAGAAAATTGTGTTTTCTAACTTATTTATGTTTTCCTTTGTCTATTCCTCACAAAAAGTGGGAGAAAGATTTATAAGAGATTTTGTTGGGTAAAGCAGGAGGTTTTGATTTATTTGATTTTATTATTAATTTGTCTCTTGGCACCCCAGGTGCTTCTCAGGTAAGTTTAATTTGTTTGAGCTTTGGTGTTTCAGATTGAAGTACAGGGTGAGGCATGAATTTAAAGCAGCTAACTAAGAGATTCAAGGTATTGGCATGTCATGCATCCTTAGTTGTTTTGTAATAGGTGAGAATTGATTATATTATTGTAATTGCGTATCGGATAACGTAGTTATAGTGATCGAGTCATCGAGTCTGCTAGGCTGTATAGTGTTTTGTCTCAAAATAGCCAAAAAAGGAGATTGGAAAGTTTAAATTTATGTTGGCTTTATTATATTGACAAAAATACGTTTGCTTGTAAATTGTTTTAGTTGTTCAAGATTACATCTGAAAAGTACAACCAAGCCAAGCGATTGAAGCAATGCATTGAAGGATTATATCGAGATAAACGGTGAGCATTGACATTTGAATTTAATTTCCTAGGTGGTGCAACTTATTTCAAGCCAAAGTTCTTCAAATAAATATGGTTAATCAGTTCAACTATATTTAGAATCCATGCAAGCATTTTTCAAAAACTAAGTTTAGTTTCACCCATGTATAATGTGGATCGGTACACAATTGCTTTAGTGTACCGGTCCGGCAATAATTCTTTAATTTTTCATGAATTTTAATTTCAAGCCTGCTGGACCGATACACATAGGGCTCTATGGACTGCTCCAACATGTATGGGTGGATCGGTACACATTTGTTAATGTGGACCAACCCGGCTGTAGTTCCTAGGTTGAATATATTTTTATTGTAAAAATTTATATTTTAAGTATTATTAACCCTTTTCATAAAAAGATTTGGTCTTTATATTTTTATATAAAAAGACCAATAGGGTAGGGAACTTTTACACTTGTTTCGAGAGAGATTTTCAAACCTTATAGAGAGATAAAAACCTCAAAACACAGAATCTACCTTAGACTTTTTATTCATTCTAAAGCAATCGTTCTTTCTTTAAATAACAAATTAGATCCCAAAGTACGTGTGATTCGCAAACGGAGTTGAAAAACGTTGTGATACTGTGGCAAGTGTTTCATTGTGAACCTATTCGTGCGATTCGGATAGAAGGAGTATACGAGAAGAAGATGGAGACTTTTGCAAGCAGCTTATGCGATTCAAGTTATGTAAGCTGTACGAATTGAGATTAATCGAGTCTGTAAACTTTTGTGTATATAGTGAATTGTTGAGGATTAGTCCTACACTGCAGAGATACCTCATTAATTATGGTGTTTTCTTATATGTTTAATTGCTTTATTAATTCATCCATGTTAGAAAATATTAAACAGATTTCCATAATTAAATTCCATAGACTTTTAGTGTTTATTTTTTGATTTAATTAAAATTGATATTTAAGAATTAAACCATCATATAACAAACCTAGGGTTAATTAATTAATTTGCTTCTGCACGCTCTAACTTTTTCAAAAGACACATGTTATTTTAAAACGATGTGATAGTTTAAAGTACTTCTAAATTTAACTCAAAAAAAAATCTCGATGTTTAATTTGTTACGAATAACATCGTAAGTTTTTAAACGTAAGGTGCAAACTAAAAATACAAACAAAATATAAGATGATTAATTATAAAGCAATTTTCTTCCAAAAAAAAATTAAAAGTTTAAACCCAATTAACAAGATTAAATAACAGGTGTGGTGACTCAAAAGTACTGTACATCAAACTATTTCTTAAGTAAGGGAACTCTACATGTTCAATGCCAAAGAATGCCACAAGTCTTTAAAAGAATTTAAGGTGTAGTTCTTAATTTTTTCTAGATCGCCCATAAAAAAGGACTGCAGATAGTGCAATTTGAGCTTAAACCTTACAAACAAATCATACAATCTTTATCGATCGAATTAACTATCGTTATTGAACTTTTACTTAGTTGCAATTTCTACGATTTTTATAAATTTCCTTAATTTATGTTTACATTATATACTTTGAAAATTATTCTTATTATGCTTGTAGTTAAACGGTGTAATCACTTTACTAATATGTTTTTTAAGTTATGTATGGATATTATCGTGTCTTTTATTTTTTATCATACTTGATTTATGATGATGTTGTGCAATATACATTTAATTATAAATTATTATTCTATTTCTTATTCGCTGCACAATCGTTAATGATATTTTTTCACCAGCATATGCACTTGCATACATAGTTTTATATGATGATGGTTTTAAACTAAATGATTGGTTAAAGCATGAATTGTTAGTAAACTGTTGATTATGTTTTAAATACAATACCCCCTATTCCCCCCCCCCTCACCCCGTTTTGCTAAAACCCTACAGGAATTCAGGAGTCCAAAGAGGACAAGGAAGTGACAGGAACGAGAACGAATTAGTGGCTCTGATACTGACTTGTTTTGTTATGCATATGTTCCTAAGTCAAGCTACGGCTAGCCTAGTTTACTTTACATGCTTGGATACCAGTTGATACGACCTTGTATAACTTTTGGATATGTATACATATGTGATATGTGTTTTAACTAAATGCTTCAATTTCATATTGTTATCACCTGAATTAGTATAATGGTTGATTGACACGTATTATATAATTTATTATTCATATTAAACCCATTTTAACAAGTCTAAGGTGGGTTAATGACACTCTAGGCCTTAATTACGGGTGTTATCCCAATAATTAGGGCGGGGTGTTATAATAGTCTTATGTGTTTTAATTTGTTCTTTCTTTTCTACTAGTTGCTTAATTTATTCCCCGATTTGCTGACTTGGTAACTTATTTATGCTAAAATGTTCGTAGTCCTAAAGATTATTTGTTGTTAGTGAAGTCAAATTTCTTGTTAAGTAATATGTTCATTAGTTATTTGCGTCCATGGCTATTTTCTTTTTTGAGACCTTTTTGTTGATCTGGTTTTAGTCTATCTAGTAAGACAATATGTTTATCTATATTGATTAGCTGAAAATCATACGTATTGAAGACATGGTTGTGTATCCACTAATTGGTTGTATGAGCACATCCTAACTTATATGTTTCAAAATTCCTATCTAGTTACTTAACTTGTTTGATTAATGTTGACCATAAAGTCAATTAATCTCATTTTGATAATTACAATAAGTTAATATAGTGTTATTTAACTCGGTTGTTCCAATGATGATAGCTATTAGCCGATATCTCTTCCAACCAAGTGTGACTTCAAACCGATGTAATTAAAATCTCACACAAAGCTCTACAAATACTCCCACTCACAAGAAATGAACTCAAATGATATCCATATGCTCTATAAATAATCAAAACCAAGAAAGGATCAAGATCATCAAACAAATGAAGATACGCACAAAACAATGAAGCATCACAAAGACTCGAAGTATCATTAAATTTAGTGAGTGCTTAGATTTTATGTAAAAGATATCATTGATCAATTATATAGCTCATGAAATGATTTAACCATGTCAAGATTGATCAAAACTAGTTTTATCTTTGAAAAAGTATTTTACCGAAAACTAGTCATCTTGAAAAATTCTCTATAAATTTATATATATGATTTTTGGTACAACAACTAGATTAGAAGTCTTAGAAACCTATTTTTGACATTTTCCAAACATTGAAATCAATTTTGGAGTCAAAATGCAAAAGTTGGAAAAATGCACAAAACCCCCCACTCCAGGACCATGTAGTCGACTACATGGAAGTCATGGAGTCTACTACCTCATGTAGTCGACTACATGAGTATTAAAGGAGTCGACTCTCCTTTGAAAACTAGCTGTTGGAACTTTATTAAAAGTGCTATTTTGACCCATTAATTTATATATCCACTACAAACGGCTACAAGCTTTTTCAAGCTATATATATGAGTTCTAAGGCTCATTTTTAATAACTTGAATGATCATACAAAACCATTTTTCATATATTCTTATTATTCAAGTATTCTAGCTAAAGCACTCATCAATCTCTTCATTCTTTGAGCTTATATTCATTGATTAATATTGATATCTCTTAATGTGAGTTTCATTTGTAATTTGTTATACACACGAAAGATATTGTACATTGGTGTTAGCCACCAAAAATTATTCAAATCATATTTGTGAGAGGTGTATCTCATAGCATAGCAAGAGGGATTTCTTGTGAGAGTATTGAGAGTGATTCAATACTTGTAAGAGTGTGTGAGAATAATACACTTATAGAGGTTTGATCTTCACCCGGAAGGAGATCGGTTATAGTGGAAATTCTCGGGAAACTAACTGAGCGCGGAGTAGGGGTTAACAAGCCGAACCGTGTGGACAAAAAATCTTCGACTTCGATTAGTTCAATCTCTCTATCTCATTCTATATTATATTATGCAATTTATTCATTGTGATTGGAATTAACTTTGTTTCTCGATTGCTTGATTGATTTAGACATTAAACTTTTTAAATCGATTTTAAAAATCCGATTAAGTTTTAAAAATCCTATTCACCCCCCTCTAGGGTATTTTCTGACCTACAATTGGTATCAGAGGTTGTACTCTTATTTTGATTTTACAATCTTAGAGTTTACGATCATGTTTCTATCAAGGAACCGGAATTAACGAAGGTTCTTCCACCACTAGACCACCTCTATTTGATGGCAAAAATTATAGTTATTGGAAAAGTCGTATGTGTACTTTTCTTCAAGTTAGTGATTTTGAACAATAGAAGGTTACACTCATTGGACCCTATGAGATTACCAAAACTGATGAAAAGGGTAGTGTTACTCCTAAATCTATTTCTGAATATGATGAGCAGGACATTAAGAAAATTCAATTTAATGCTAAAGCCTTAAATGCCCTACATTGTGCATTAACTATTGATGAACACAACAAAAATTTTAGTTGTAAAACCGCCAAAGAAATTTGGGACAAATTAAAAGTTGCCTATGAAGGAACCTCACAAGTTAAGGATGATAATGTTAATATGCTCGTTCATGATTATGAACTTTTCAAAATGGAGCTTAATGAGTCACTTGCTTCTATGTATAGTAGATTCTCTATTATCACTAATGCTTTAGATCTTCTTGGAATGGAATATTCAAAATGAGGACAAGATTCGAAAAATTCTTAAAACTCTTCCCAAGAAGTGGAGACCCAAAATGACGGCTATTCAAGAAACCAAGAACCTCAAGACGCTAAGCATGGATGAACTCTTGGGTTCACTTAAAACCCATGAGAAGGAATTGGAGAGAGAAGAAGAAAGCGATTCGAAAGCCAAAAAGTCGCTAACTCTCAAAGTAACTCAACTAGAGGATGATGAGGAGTTGATGGTAGGAGATGAGGATATGGCTCTTCTTTTTAGAAAATTTATAAAATTTCTAGCTAAGAAGAAGAAATTTCAAGGAAAATGAAACAACTTCGATTCTTCATCTAAAAGGAACAATGATCGATATATTCAACCAAAAGTTGAAAACGAAGAAGTAAAGAAGTGTTTCCACTGCCATGAACCGGGGCATTTCAAAACAAATTGCCCAGTTAGAAGAAAGAAAAAAAGAGATAAAAGAGACAAAACCTTCAAACAAGTAAGACACGCCCTCAAAGGCACTTGGAGTGATTCCGAAGAAGGTGAGTCCGATGCCGACTCTAGTGACGAGTAAACGGCAAACCTTTGCCTCATGGCAAAAGACGATGAGGTATATTCTACTTATGATTCATTTAGTGATGATAATGTCTCAATCAATAATGATGCACATGATGAGAATGACTATGATGAATTATATGATATGTTTGAAGAATTCCATAGCAAGTTTAAAAAATTGTCTAAAGAATATGCAAGTCTCAAGAGGGATAATTTAATGGTTTCTAGCAAGTGTGAAAATCTTGGGAAATAAAATATATTTTTGAAAGATGAAATTAAAACTTTAAAGAAAGGAAAGGAGAAAGAAACTCCAAACACACTTGTAATAGAAAATATCAAATTGAAAGATCAAGTGGATGATTTAACTAATAATCTAGCCAAGTTCACCAAAGGAAAGGATAACTTGGATAAACTATTAGGAATGCAAATGTGTGTATTCGACAAAGCCGGTTTGGGCAATATCCAAATTGACAACCAAAAAGATTACAAATTTTTTTTTTAAAACATACACACCTCATGATCACACTCATCTTTGCTCATATTGTGGTAAAAATACTCATTACGTGGATCATTGTTACTATAGAAATGAAAGTTTCCTTAAGAGGAAGCTTGCTTGGGTTCCAAAAGGAACCATTATGTTTGCTAACCCAAAGGGACCCAACACATTTTGGGTACCAAATGAGAAATTACTTAAAGTTATGGTATAGGTATGCTTGAAAGCCAAAGGTAGCAAAACCAAGTGGTTCTTGGATAGTGGTTGCTCAAAGCACATGACGGGAGACAAAAACAACTTCTTAAGTCTTATTCCTAAGCAATGAGGGAATGTGACTTTCGGGGACAACGCCAAGGGCAAAATCATTGGTATAGGTAAGGTTGGTAAGAATTCTACATACATTGATAATGTTCTATTAGTTTATGGATTGAAGCATAATTTACTTAGCATTAGTCAATTATGTGATAAAGGTTATGAAGTTAATTTTAAATCGGATCATTGCATTGTTAAGAATGTTAGTGATAATTCTATTTTACTTATTGCATATAGAACTAACAATGTGTATAGTCTTGAACTTGATGATTTATCACAACAAGATGTAAAATGTTTATCCGCTATTAATGATACATCTTGGTTATGGCATAGAAGACTAGGACATGCTAATATGGATTTAATTCATAATTTGTATAAGAAAGAGCAAGTTAAAGGACTGCCTAAAACCAAATTTGTTAAAGATAAAATTTGTGATGCATGTCAACTTGGTAAATAACATAAATCTTCATTTAAATCTAAGAAGGATATTACTACAACTAGACCTCTTGATATGTTGCATTTTGATTTATTTGGTCCTAATTCAGTTTCTAGTTTGGGTGGCAAATTATATACCTTTGTCATTGTTGATGATTATACTAGACTCACTTGGGTGTTCTTTCTCACCCATAAAAATGAAACTCCACATGTTTTTCAAAATTTTATAGAAAAGTTCATAATGAAAAGGGTGTTTCTATTGTGTGTGTTAGGAGTGATAGAGGTAGAGAATTTGATAATATTGATATTGAAATTTTTTGTGATGAGCATGGTATTGATCATAATTTTTCGGCACCTAGAACTCCTTAACAAAATAGTGTTGTTGAAAGGAAAAATAGATCTCTTCAAGAGATGTCTAGGACTATGTTTAATGAACATTCTTTGCCGTAATATTTGTGGGCGAAAGCCGTTAACACCGCATGTTATGTAATTAATCGTACTATCATTCGTAAAAAGTTAGACAAGACACCCTATGAATTATGGAATGACAAGAAACCAAATATTGCATATTTCAAAGTTTTTGGTTGCAAGTGTTTTATTTTAAATGATCGTGATCACTTGGGTAAATTTGATGCTAAATCCAATGAAGGCATTTTTCTTGGGTATGCCACTAATAGTAAAGCATATAGAGTTTATAACAAGAAAAGTTTAGTCATCTAAGAGTCTATGCATGTTGTATTTGATGAGACAAATCATTTCTCACCCATAGTACGTTCCGATGATGATGTTGAAATTATCCAAAAGATTTCGGATATTCAAATTAATGATATATCTAAGGAAGAAACCTCGAGTGATCAAGTTCCTCCTAAAGAATTAGAAAACACAACTGAGCAAAACTCGAATGATTTGCCTAGGAGTTGGAAATTTGTGTCCAACCACCCTATTGATCAAATTCTTGGAGAGCCATCTAGTAGGGTTATGACTAGATCATCCTTAAGAAATGTATGCAACAATGTGGCATTTGTTTCTCAATATGAGCCCAAAAACATAAATGAAGCCGAACAAGATGAATCTTGGATGATGGCTATGCAAGAAGAGATCAATCAATTTGAGAGAAACAAAGTATGGACACTTGTTCCCAAACCTAATGATCACACTATTATAGGTACTAAATGGGTATTTCGTAACAAAAAGGATGAAAGTGGTGTAATTATTAGAAATAAAGGTAGACTTGTCACCCAAGGATACAATCAAGAAGAGGGCATTGATTATGAAGAAACATATGCACCCGTAGCTCACTTAGAAGCAATCCGCATGCTACTTGCTTATTCATGTTTTAAGAATTTTAAACTATATCAAATGTATGTGAAAAGTTCTTTATTGAATGGTTTTATTGAAGAGGAAGTTTATGTGAAACAACCTCTTGGCTTTGAAAATCATGTTTATCCGGATTACGTATTTAAATTGTCTAAAGCTTTATGTGGCTTGAAACAAGCACCTAGAGCATGTTATGATAGATTAAATTCGTTTTTAATTAAAAATGGGTTTGTTAGAGGTAAAATTGATACTACCTTATTTATCAAAAATCATGACAGTGACATGCTACTTGTACAAATCTATGTTGATGATATTATATTTGGTTCTACTAATGAAAATCTATGGAAGGACTTTTTCACATGTATGTAAAAGGAGTTTGAAATGAGCATGATGGGAGAGATGAACTACTTCCTCGGATTACAAATGAAGCAATGCAAAGAAGGCATTTTCATTAATCAAGAGAAGTACGTGAAGAAGCTTTTGAAGAAATTCGACATGGAAGGCGCAAAATCCATGAGCACTCCCATGAGTTCAACATTAAAGCTCGACAAAGACGAGATAGGTAAAAGAAGTGTAGACATCAAGAAATATCGAGGTATGATCGGTAGTTTGTTGTATTTAACGGTCTCTAGGCCGAATGTTATGTTTAGTGTATGTCTTTGTGCACGATTCCAAGCGGATCCTAAAGAGTCACATCTACTTGCCGTAAAACGAATTTTTTGTTATCTCTCCGGTACTAGTTCTTTGGGTTTATGGTACCCAAGAGAAAACTCATTTGACTTAATAAGTTATTCCGATGAGAATTTTGTCGGTTGCAAAATCGATAGGAAAAGCACTAGTGGCACTTGTCATTTCCTAGGACACACACTAGTATCTTGGTCAAGCAAGAAACAAAACTCGGTGGCCCTTTCAACGGCCGAAGCTGAATATGTGGCGGTCGGAAGTTGTTGTGCACAAACTTTGTACATTAAACAACAACTAGAGGACTTTGGAATTAGTCTTAACCACATTCCCATAAAATGTGACAACACAAGTGCTATTAGCTTGACCAAGAACCCCATACAACACTCACGTACTAAGCACATTGAGTTAAGATATCATTTTATTCATGATCATGTGCAACAAGGTGATGTTGATATTAAATTTGTTAGCATCGAATCGCAATTTGCGGATATATTCACTAAACCACTCTCGGACGATCGCTTTTGTACTATTCGACATGAACTCGGCATGCCTAGAGCTTGTGATATCTAGCTCATAAAAAGAATTTTTAGTGCTTATTCTTGAGCACATATCTTTTATTTTAATTGTGCTAATTTTTTTTTTAATTTTTGTGTTGTATATTTCTTGTATTCATTTTGCATGTTATTGTGATTATTAACAAGTAATTTTGCAGCTATAGTATCATTAATTAATAATGGAATAGCAAGCAAAATTTTATTGGTGCAAACATTGGCAAAATCTGAGAAAATTGGCCATGTAGTCGACTCCCACCATCACCATCTAGTCGACTTCCTCACCCAGTTGACTCACCCTATTTTCACTGAGTCGACTCAGCAGCATTATTAATTATATTACATTTTCTCTCACTCTCTTCATCCTCTTCACACCACAACCCACGAAAATACCGCCATTTTCACACATTCAAACTTTGAAAACTCAAATTTGCTTCAAATCATTGCTACATAACTACTCTAAATCATCTATCCATCATTTATACACTACAAATCTTTCAAAATCCATACAAAATCAACCTAAATCACCACTTTCTCTCTCTACACCAAACCCTTATTTCAAATTCAAATCTCTCAATTTAAACTCAAATTTCTACAAATTTCCTCTCAAATTCTATATAAAATCCCATATAAACTTCATTTCTTCAACCATATTCCATTTCTACTCTACCAAAATTCCAAAAATTCAAATTTTCCTCAAAATTTTCAAAACTCTCAAACCCACCATTTCACATCTCTATGGCATCTCACTCAAGAAGGAACACAAGGAGACGTACTCGGGAACCGGAGAATGTTCCTCAACCAGGGCAAGGTGATTTGCCTCCTCTCTTCCTCACTCAAGAACTCGAAGCTCGTTTTCACAATGACTTCGTAAATCGAGCCATAATCGAAGGTAAACTCTTCGATCAAGTATTATTTTCTGAAAATGAGTTACGAATTACGCAAGTATTCCGTATGCAAGGGATTCTAAATTTTCTATGCATTAAAGAGGATATTTATCCTAGATTGGTTAGGCTATTTTATGCTAACTTGCATCACCCAATCACTCCCCAAGGCGAAGTGGATAGATCCCTTCTTAGAACTTTTGTTAAAGGGAATCTAATTACTTTTTTAAAAGATGATTTTGCTCGTATTTTTGGATTTAATCGGCAAAATACCACTATCGTTACTTCTAATTTTGAAGGGACTTTTGGTTATACCCGACGTAACGCTATTTCTCCTCTTTTGAAAAGGCGTTTTAAAAACATTAGACCAAATTGTGATGATAGAATCTCCGTGGCTATGCTAAATCTTCATGCACGTCTCATTCATCATATCATAACTTATTGCATTTTGCCTAGAACCGGCAGTCACTCTAATGTGACCAACCTTGATATCTTCCTAACATGGGCAATCAATAGCCTTCACAAGCTTGACTATGCTAGTCTTATTTTTGATAAACTTTATGAGACCATGAGCCATGCAAATAGAGGGTTCGGTTATGGTATGGTATTGACCCGTCTCTTCAAGCACTTTGATATTCTTTTGGACAATGAGACGGATGGATATGAGCAATCCGAGCATGACATGCATTCGAAAAGATTGTTTTATCTCATGCACTATCATTTGAAAAATGGACGATGGATTCTTAACGATCCAAATGATGTTGAGCAATCCGATGACGACGAGGAAGACGAGCAAGAAAACGAACAAGCTTCACCACAACACCCTCCTCGTCGCCAACTAAGATCTATGAACCGCCATGATCAAATCATGGATGCTATCAATAATCTCAACATCAATTTGACCAATACTCGTCAAGAAATGCACCATCGGTTCAATCGGAATGAAACGGCCTTTCAACACGATCATTCGGACTATATCTTTTCGGGTTGGATGCCATGGGATCAACCGCCACTGCTGCCTCCTCCACAAGAGTGATTCCCTCCTTTTTGATAAAGAAAAAGGGGGAGAAGTTTGTGTGTGTGTGTGTGTGTCATGAGTGATAATGGTATACACTCATTTATTTTAGCGTTTTCTTTTAATTATGTTATGTTAGTTCAAGAACTGTTAGTAGGTTATTTGTTTAAGTATCGAACTAATGATTTCGGTTTAAGATGAATGACTATTTATGCAAGTATTTCTTATTTATATAATTGTTTGTATATTTATTTATGCACCTATTTAGGGGGAGCATATTATTCATATGCTTAATATTGTTATCTTTTTATAAACACACATTAACTCTATTGTCATCATAAAAAAGGGAGAGATTGTTGATCTTAAAGTCAATTAATCTTATTTTGATAATTACAATAAGTTAATATAGTGTTATTTAACTCGGTTGTTCCAATGATGATAGCCATTAGCCGATATCTCTTCCAACCAAGTGTGACTTCAAACCGATATAATCAAACTCTTAGACAAAGCTCTACAAATACTCACACTCACAAGAAATGAACTCAAATGATATCCATATGCTCTATAAATAATCAAAATCAAGAAATGATAAAGATCATCAAACAAATGAAGATATGCACAAGACAATGAAGCATCACAAAGACTCAAAGTATCATTAAATTTAGTGAGTGCTTAGATTTTATGTAAAAGATATCATTGATCAATTATATAGCTCATGAAATGATTTAACCATGTCAAGATTGATCAAAACTAGTTTTATTTTTGAAAAAGTATTTTACCGAAAACTAGTCATCTTGAAAAATTCTCTATAAATTTATATATATGATTTTTGGTACAAAAACTATATTAGAAGTCTTAGAAATCTATTTTTGACATTCTCCAAACATTGAAATCAATTTCGGAGTCAAAATGCAAAAGTTGGAAAAATGCACAAAACCCCCCACTCCAAAACCATGTAGTCGACTACATGGAAGTCATGGAGTCGACTACCTCATGTAGTCGACTATATGAGTAGCAAGGGAGTCAACTCTCCTTTGAAAACTAGCCGTTGAAACTTTATTAAAAGTGCTATTTTGACCCATTAATTTATATGTCCACTACAAACGGCTACAAGCTTTTTCAAGCTATATATATGAGTTCTAAGACTCATTTTTAATAACTTGAATGATCATACAAAGCCATTTTTCATATATTCTTATTATTCAAGTATTCTAGCTAAAGCACTCATCAATCTCTTCATTTTTTGAGCTTATATTCATTGATCAATATTGATATCTCTTAATGTGAGTTTCATTTGTAATTTGTTATACACAAGAGAGATATTGTACATTGGTGTTAGCCACCAAAAATTATTCAAATCATATTTGTGAGAGGTGTATCTCATAGAATAGCAAGAGGGATTTCTTGTGAGAGTATTGAGAGTGATTCAATACTTGTAAGAGTATGTGAGAAGAATACACTTGTAGAGGTTTGATCTTCACCCGGAAGGAGATCGGTTATAATGGAAATTCTCGGGGAACTAACCGAACGCGGAGTAAGGGTTAACAAGCCGAACCGTGTGGACAAAAAATCTTCGACTTCGATCTGTTCAATCTCTCTATCTCATCCTATATTATATTGTGCAATTTATTCATTGTGATTGGAATTAACTTTGTTTCTCGATTGCTTGATTGATATAGATACTAAACTTTTTAAATCGATTTTAAAAATTCGATTAAATTTTAAAAACCCTATTCACCCCCCTCTAGGGTATTTTTCGACCTACAATTACATTACGATAACTTACTTTATTTGAGTTTTGATTTTTTTTTCCCTTTCATTTGACTTGATTGAATTTTGTTTTTATTTTTTTTCATTGATTTTTGTATTTTAATTTGTTTAGTTATTATTTATCTTTAATAAGAGTACTTTTGGAAAACAATTCACGTTTTAAAGATAGTAAAAAAAAATTAGATTTTGTCCTTCGAACTAATCCCAAAAAAAGTGCTTCATTCGTTAGAAAGAGAGTAAGACAATTGTCCTTTTAAAAAAAGCCCCAAATAAAATAATAATCTACCAGCTTAGTTTGTATCTCTCTTTTGGATTGATAATCTAGAATTCAAAACCCTTATGATGTGTCTTATCCTTTTTATTTATAGATATAGAATTATGGTTGACAATGTACCAATAAGGTAAATAGTAAAATACTAACAAGAATAGACTTGGGCTCCACTTTAGCACTTTTTTATTGGTGACTTTATCCGTATACATAATACGTAAAGTGGATTAACCTTATCCACAGTAGTGGATAAATCTTTCCACGTCACTATGACCATCTCGGCTACTACGGGCCATCTCAGCGTAGCTAGGTCCCGAGTCTTTTGGTATAAACCTCTAAATTGATTCTTCAATGGTGGATCTAGCTTGGCTGAAAAGCTAAGCCCTTAACCCAATTAGGGCCTAATTATGCATTTCTATTTTTTAGCACCCTCGATGTGCATTACTTAAACATATTTTCTTAGTATGGAGACATATTATAACTCTTAAGTATATAAGAGTTATATTTGTTAATATTTCATAAATATGTATCATAATATATCTACCGGATAATTTAGTTAATTTCCACATTATAAATATGTAATATATCTATTAATTTTAATAAAAATATAGTATATCATTTCTATTAAATAATAATTCAATTAAAACCAATAGAAAATCTTAACAAAATAACTGTTTTTGAAGATAAATCAATTACAAAAATATTTGAATTCAAATATCTTTTTGTTTTGAATTGAAAAAAAAAGATAATATTCCTTTGATTTTCGAATCCTAAATTCTTGGTGGTTATTAATTTTGAATCAAAAAGTCAACCAAAGGTAATCTAAGAAATCAGAAAATAATTAATAAAAAATTGAAAAATATTAGATTAATAATTACCTCTCATTTGGACTAATTTCTAATTTCCAAAATAGAGTGGGCTAAATGAAAAATAATTATCCACTCATTTTAACTCAACTAGTTATAATTGTTTGTACATGTCAACTTTTTATATCATATGTTTATATTCATATAAAAAAATTATAAATAATGCCTAAAGTTCATATTAGGATGATCACTTTTAACATCTATTTCTCTTATTCGGTCATGATGTCAAAAGTTTGGTAGTTTCCTATTTTTCCCCTCACTATTTATTTTGAAAAAACAATAAATAATTAGTTAAGCTCAAACCCACAACGTTAAGGTCGACAAGAAAACTTTTTAACCATTGAATTAACAATATTTTTATATTTTATTCTTCTCATTCTATATTAGAACATGCATAAAACTAAGGTATGCAATGCATCGGCGTGTAAATCCTTGTCTAGTGTTAATTGAACATGTTGAAGTTTTGTATGTATTTTAAAAAAATGGGAGAAGAAGAAAATGATACAAAACCAAATCAACCACAAGTGAGTCTTCTTAAGTTCCACATAGGAGAGGAATAAAAACATTTATGGGTTTTTATAAGGGTGAATTTGCCTAAGGGCTTGAGCCCTTTGGGCATTACACTTTTGTGCTATTAGATAAGGACTTAGATGAGTGTGGTTCACCATACACGCGCGCGCCGACCAACCGACCCGGCCGGCCTCGGGCTCGGGCTTACTTTGGGTCAAGTATTATATTTTTAGATAAAATACTTTTGAAAATTTTATTTTAACAAATAAAATTATTTTATTTTGAATTTCAAAATTTTGAAAGTTTTGACCAAGTCTTATCATGTTCGTTGTGGATATCTCACACGATCGGCTGTTGCATCTTTCTCTTTCTCTCCTCTCTCGATGCAACGGTGCGATAATTCTTCTTTTAAAATATTATTTTCGTCTCTTAAAAAAAAACATACACGCAACGAATGAACAAAACAAAAACAAACAAAAAAAAAAAAAAACTCCTCCATTGAACTTGAGAACCACCGAGCTTGAAAAATAATCTTAAAAAAAAATTTGCCTCCGTCAGGGGGATTTGTTTACCGATACCGACAGAATTATAAAGGGTATGAGAATTCCGATTTTCCACCGTGCAAGAGAAATTGAGACAAAGGAAAAATCTGGGCTGTTGTATCCTGGGGACGGCGGGACAATTTCGAACTGCTAGCACAAACACCAAGCAGAGCCGCGAAATGTCTTAAAGAGAACAACTTAGTCCGTGACTCAACCCAGTGTTTTCCATCGATATTTGGTATTTCGTTCCTATTTTTCTACAGAACATGAACTTGATTCAAATATATAGTTCTGACACCAAAATTTATTATTCCAGCATTTCTTTTTATATTAACGTATTTCAACCTGAACATTCAAACATATTATAGCAATTATGTCTTGCCAAATTATGTTAATCTTTTGGATCTGAATCCTCTAATGTGGTTAATATCACTTTAAAAGTAAAGTAGAAAATTGTCACCATCAAACTTCAAATTTAACGGTCTAGATCATAGTCATCATCAGAGCGAATATCCCCCCAGCAAGAACTCATTTTATGTAAAAAAATAATCTAAACCAATTAAAGTGGTTAATGTTAGTATGTTAGTATGTTACTTTGCTTCACATTTGATTCATTCAAGTTATTTGTAAATTGAAACATATTTTGCATGAAAAAGACAAAAAGGTAAAACTCATGAAAAAGTGATATTCATAGAGACCAAAGTATCATTTTAAAATCAATCATGATTCTACGGGTTAACATTGTTATGTCGACTTTCACTTTGATTTTTAAGTTTCTTTAATCTTGATTAAAAATATTGGAGGAAATTAAATTTATAAGGTGTTAGGTATATACTAAATTATAATTAAAAGTGATAAATCCATTCAAAGTTTACCAAATAAGAGCATTTATTAATATTTAGTTGCTTTATTCTTTATAGTTTGTGCAGAGTTATTACTCAAACTTATTAATCCATAATTCAGTTACTTTAAATAATATTTAAATGTAGAAAAAATAATATTTCAATTATTTTAAATGAAATTTGAAAGTAAAACAGGAAAAAACGTTAACAAATATTTTATTAATATTACAATTATTATAATTCTTTAATTTTTATTGGTTATTTGCTTTTATCTTCAACATATTTTTGTCCATACATAATTATTTGGGTCGTTGTAACTTTGTTTTGCTAATAGTGTTTGCGAAAAAATTAGTTTTTCATCATACACATATATGTACATATGTTATTTATAATGCGGAGAATAATATATAGAAAAATAATTCAATAGTTAACATTATTGTTATTATATAACAGAAAACATAAACACAATAATTTTATTTTAAATTGAATTACTAATTACCAGTACTCTTTTTTTAATCTACTGCATAAGTTTTATGGTGATAAAAAAAATTAATATATATCAAAGCAACCTTGCTCTAAAGAGAACGATCTTTAATTTAACAAAAACAACACCCGTTCCTTTCAAGAGCTAAATGAATAAATTTTTTCATAAAATTTAGTACATATGACCACTATAATGAGTAGGACAACTTCATCAAATCTGATATATATATATAAAAAAAAAACAAATTCAATTTAGAAGTTAGTGATATAATTATATAAAATTTCAATGGACAAAAATAAACATATATATCACATTTTCATCACGTCCACTTCCCGTTTGAAATTTTTAATGAAAATTGATGGAGATCATCTCCTTGTTATAGTGATAATCTCTAACTAAGTTTCATCAAAACAATCCTTCAAAATAGACGGATCTTCTTTTTCTTATGGTGAAGACTACCCTTCTTTTTCTTATAGTGAGGACTATCCTCTTTAGAGCGAGCCTATATATCAGAGGGTCCCCTTTTCACGTAGGCTACTTTGTAGTTTTGAGGAAGTTGAGAGTGAATAAATTGTTGCTATTTTAAAGTTGTAGAAGAAACGTGGGTGAAAGATTGTACACAAGCCAGTTCTGGAAGAAGAAGGGGGATTAAGTTTATGTATGTGTGGGAAGCAAATGATAATATATTTTACCAGAAAAATAAAAATACGGCTTTTTTGACTTACCCTCTTATTTATATTGCGTAATTAGAGATACCACCCTAATTTCCCCCTTCTTTCTCCTTATTTTAATTCTTCTACCCAATCAAATTGATCATTCCTTCCAACCAACAAATCTCCATTCTTGTTCCCTCCTCCAATCGAAGCCTTTGAAAGAAAAATTTCTTCACCAATCCGGATCCAGTACTGCTCAAGCTCAATCTCATTTCTAGAGTTCGATTGAATCGATTAAGTGGGTTATGGATCCAATTTGTTTAGTTACTACTGTTTTGAGTTTGATTTCTATCCAATTTTGGGTCCATATATACACTGCGCGCAAGTGTATATACGTTTATATTCCTTTTTCAGACTCCAACAGCACCCATGACTCAATTACAAATGAATCTGGACTATGCATGTGGCCAGGGCATAGATTGTGGTCCAATTCAAGCTAGTGGTTCTTGTTTTTCCATGGTGCTTTCCATTTTTTAAATTGGTTCATGATGGCGTATGTAATTTCAATTGGTTGGAAAATCTTTGATGGAGCATAGGATTTTGAGTTGATTGTAGGTTTCCAACTAGTTTTAAGGAGAAAATTGGTTGGGTCTTTTTGTTTAGAGAGAAAATAGTGTTAGGGTTCATGATGAAGATGGGGTAGAAGAAGGGGGTATTTTGGTCCACATGACAAAAAGACAAAATGGTGTTAGAGGTCGTCAGATCTTTGGAGGTTAAAGGATTATGAACCCTAACCTAAACTCAAAGCATTCTCATAAACTGTGGCAGAGAGAGAGAGAGAGAGAGACGACAGTGAAGTGAAGAATGTCTTTGTAGTATTCTCCATTGCCAACGCGATTGCGGTCTAATCGCTGTTCATTCTGGTGAGATTGTTGTCAGATCACATTCAAGAGCTTGCTCGAAGAGGCAAATTGTTCAAATAGGATTTAGTTTAGGTTGACCGTCAAAGACCAAGTATAAGGGGTGATTACTTTGTAACAAATTCGTCACGAACTAAATCCGTGACCAAGGAAATGAGTCAAACAACTCGGCCATGACCAAGATGAGATGCAAAATGGTCACAGCAAGTGGACCATGGAATTCAAAATGTAACCATTGTTTTGCTCAAGAGCTAAAACAAACAATGCTTTTAGAAAATTATAAGGTTGAAACTGAAATGTTTTACAAACCGAGCTTGAAATACCCTATGTGCGGCTCCACTAGACTCGTTTACAACCATAGATGCTGATAACCGAAACCTATGGAGACTTGAACACAACTGCAAATACATAATAAACCTCATCTGAAATTAGGATACCCACATAAATATGTAAATATATACATATGAACTAGGGGTGTGCATAAAACTTCTAAAACCAACAAACTGAACCAGCCTGAACCGAATAGTTTTTTATGATTTTTGGTTCAATTGTCGGTTTATGGTTTATACAACCTTGAAAAATTGAACCGAACTGAATAGGTACATGTGTCCTATTGTCATTGATTTTGGTGTACATGAACTTTTTTTATATGAAAAGAAGGCCCCAGAATAGTAAAGAATAGCAAAATATATAAGAGAAAAGCCCCAATTCGAAAGGAAAAAGCCCCAAGAGATTAACAATTGTAAAAAATTCAAAGATAATATAGGGCCCATGGCCCAAAACTATAATTTAAACTGACCGAAACCAAACTGAACCGGTTCAGGAAGCATGTGTTCGAGCCATTGCATACGCTGCCTCACAAGTGATCATTGAGAATGATTGTCACTCGCTCATAAAGCTTTGCTGCAGCGAAGATGCTCTGCCATGGGAAATAGCAGTGCATTTATTTCTTTCGCTTTTGCCCCCAGATCTTGCAACCATGTAGTGCATTGACTGGCTGCTAACGGATGTTTTTTTTAGTTTCGCATGTTGGTGGCTAATCCCCCATCCTCGGCTTAGGACCTTGCTTATAGGAGATAGAGCTATTTAGTTGAGGTAGGTTTTTTTTTTTTTGCTTCCGCTTTTCTTGTATTACAGTTCAAAAAATAAAATAAAATAAAAGCGGTTCGGTTAGATTGGTCTTAGGCGTAAAACCGAAATGTCTGTTTTGTTGCTGTATTAACTTCAGCCGAACCTTGCACACCCATAATATGAATATACATGTCTGTTTAGATATTGCTTGGAGAAAAAAAGGTAAAAGAAAAAAAATCAGGGAACTGATTTCGAAATGCACACTTGATTTCCAAAGCACAACCAAGTTTCAGATTAAGATTAAGATAAACATGGTTATTAATGTTTTATAATTAACACAGAGATCTATGAAAAGAAGTGAATGACGAATCAGACTACAATATTTAACAGTCATTTGCCCTTTCACATTTTCAGCATCAAACACTTCATGATGTTAAAAAGACAGAATCAAAAGCCTCATTAATGCAAATCAAGAAGTGCACAATCATTATATATTGTAAGAAACACATGGATGATAAAAAAAAATTAACCTCCAAGATAAAGTTAAAACAAAAATTACCAGGGAGAAGATTTCAAGGCAAAAGCCATCAAATCTCATTTGTTTGCTTAAGTTTCAGCATCTTGTTCATGGGCATTGTTAATGTCCACAGAATCGCTTCCTATCAAGTGATGAAGCAGAACTCCTGCCGCAACGCTAACATTCAAACTCTCCACGGCCATAAAGGACCGAAACTCTTCACCCACAGTTTCTACATCTTCAAATCCGGGACCAGCATTTACTGCAACATTTCCCGGGATCTTAATCAACTGCGTACAAGATCTCTCGACCAATGGCCTCAACCCCGTTCCTTCGCTCCCCAATACAAGAATCGTGGGTTCACCACTAGCAACCTCATTCAGTGAAACGGCTCTTGAAGAAACCGAACCACCAAGAACCCGCCAACCGTTTTCGGCTGAGGATACTAAGAACTGCATCATATTCTTACAAGACCTAAGCTCGGTCAACTCAAGGGAGCCTGCACTGGCTTTGCTTACAACACCACTCAATGGTGCAGAATTTTTTGCACACAAAACCACCCCTGAAGCTCCAAAGAAGTATGCGGACCGTATTATGGCACCCAAATTTTGAGGGTCAGTAACCTCATCTAAAGCTACCCAAAGCGGACCCTTCTCTCCATCAACTAGTACGGGCTCGAGTTCTCGTATACTCACCATCTCTAGTGGAGAAGCATCAAGAACTAGGCCTTGATGAGGGCGATTATCAGCAATCATATTGAGATCATGCTTTGATACTTCTTTCTTGCTCAACCCGAGTTTTTCGGCTATCTTTAAAACTCTCTCGAACCCTTTTTTGTCCTTCTTCTTCCTGTTATTACCACTCAAATCCAACCCTTCTTGGACATACAAAACATAAAATTCTCTTCTCCCTGCTGATAGTGCAGCCAAAACAGGACCAACCCCATAGATACCTTCGCCTACCATTTTTGGTAATGTCGATTCTGTAGCCTCTTTATATGTCTTCCTACCCCAATTTTCTTGCTTATCCCACTTTCGAAACTCCGGTCTACTGGAATTGGGTTTTGCATCCACGGTTCTATTGAATCTAGTCTTTATCTTATCCCATCTTGAATCATCAACATCCTTAACATCTCCTCCCTCTTCTTCCTCTTCTACACTATGAACTTTTTCCCTATAATCATTACGTCGGTTTTCAAATCTCCTTATTTCTCTGTTCTCCACAGTGGATGTACCCGGTTTTCGATATTTTTCTGCAGATTCCTCCCAAGAGGACCGGCTACTCTTCGCCGAATCATCCGATTTTTTTGCTTCTTTACCCTTGTGCTTAGCCAACCAAGGAAGGGTCTTTCCACCAGCACCCCTATCTTCAACACTTCTCTCAGAATATGAACTTGAAAAACCTCTAGCTTTTACTAATGGGCAACTCTGAGTAACATGTTTTAAGCGAAACCCACTTACAAATTTCACGGATTTCGCAATGTTTCTTCCCCTCTCTCCTAGGGTTTCTTGGCAGTGACGAGTAAAACTGTTTGCGGGTCTCAATAATTGAACATTCCGATGGGTTTTCTTACAGAAACATTTTGACAAACACCTAGTGGGCATTGCACAAGGTTCCTTTAATAGCCTTACATGAGACCCAATAAAGCATTTGGGTGGGTGTGAAGAAACCCTAAAAGCCAATGGAAATGCTTGGCTCTTTGTAAAGATACAGTACATGGTAAGTATCAAATCAAAATAAGGGGAACTAATCCTTTTATTATTAGTATTATTGCCTGAGGATAATGAATTGATTTTGAAAGGGTATAAGTAAATGTTTTAGAGATGAAGAAAAAGAAGGTAAACCTTAATAAAGCTGCTTTTTATTGAAGGGTTTGTCCAGACTCTTTCTATCTCTTCGCCATTGAGGGTTTTTATTGAAGTGAATAATCGGACATAGTGAACGAACACTACTCGAAGCAGATAAAAATTGTAGCTGGTAGTCCGGTACTGACTACTGAGAGCGAAGGAGTATGGTCTGTATGTTCTTATACGGCGTCGTTTTGGTCGATTCACAAATGCGACCTTAATGAGATTATTAATACTATTTTTTTTTTAATAATTCTTTATTTAGTTGGCACAAATGTGCTGATTTTATTAATATTGGGACTAACTTAATACCACTATTTATAGTACAAGTTAATACCAAGAATGGTGGTATTGTTTATCTGAGATTAAGAAAAATGAACCATATATTTTTAAAAACGCAATTACTATAATAATAATAATAAGAATAAGAAAAAGGGGTGGTATTATTATTATAATATTATTATTATTATCATTTTTTTGTTATTCCAAAATATAATCCCCTATACAATACAGAACCAAACATGCTGCATGAATCAAACAGGATATTGGTATTAAATTAATACCAGGATTAATAGTCCAGCATTATTAATACTGGTATTATTAATCTCACTGACCCTAATATTTGGATCAAACGAGGCCTAAATGTATTGTTTTGAAAGATTTGCGTGTTGGTAGTAGGATGTCTTTTGATTTTTGTCCGGGTAAAACTTAAGAGACCTAAATTTAAATTGAATTTAAAACTTTAGTTTTGGTTCGGTTTTGATTTTTAAAGCTTTTAAATTTAAATTTGAGTCAAATTTTTTGATTCAGTTTCAATTTATTTTATTTCAGTTTTCATATATTTTTTTAAAACTAAATAAATTACAAGGCAACACTTATTTTTTGTAAGAAAAATACTTATTATAGATTCAAAAAATATTAACTTTTACAAGTATAATATAGCTTCAATATTCATGATAGCGTAAATAGTCGATTTCTCACTAAACTTTGTAAATTTTAGGAACATAAAAATTTAAATAGTGAAGTAATATTATTTCGAGTCTAATTCAACAATTCAGTTTACTTCATTTCAGTTTAGTTTTACGAAGTCAAGCTCCAAACCCGATCCAAACATATTTGGTTTCGGCTTAGTTTCTTTGTTTCAATTTTGGATTTTTTGGGGTTCAATTTTTTACAAATAGGTTCAGCTCTATACTGTTTAGCTGTTCAGTTTTCGGGTTCGCCACAACACTTCTAGTTGTTTGTTTGCACCAATTAGTCCCGCTGCAAAGGTCGGGTTGGTATTGGATTTGTATTAAGTGAAAATCCGATCAATTAATGAGTGACACTATTCAATTTGTTTTAAGTTGTTTAAAATAAATGGTTTGATTCAAGTCATATACGAATAACACCAAATGACCCTAAGGAATCAATTAACCATTAGACTATATCAATAACCAAATCAGGTATAACAATTGGTGGTAATTAAAATTTACTTTATAACAGGTTATATGAGTTGGTTAGGGATATACATGACCCAAAAGATTTAATCAGGGCTTATTCAAGTTTTGCGAATTGACACAAAATCGATTCATTTAACACATGAGTTTTGCGAGTCTGCCATTTATAACCCGTACCCGTTAAGGTTTCACATGTACTCAAAAAAATGGTTCCAATTTCATGTCATGTTATTGAGTCATGTAACAAATTGCTAGGCCAAGCACCAATAAAGTTTGAATGAGTGGTCTATTTAGATTTTAGATGTTTTAAAATGGGTGGTGATGTTGGCACCCCCAAAAACACTTGGTAACACTCCCACTTTAATTCGGTCATTCGCAACCGAGTAAAGTGTCTATTATTCGGTTGTTGAGGACCGAATATAAGTCTATATACTCGATTCTTGACAACCGAATAAGACATTTTCAAGTTTTTTTAAATTTTATACTCGGTTCTTGACAACCGAGTAAGGCATTTTCAAATTTTTTCAAATTTTTGCAAGTTTATATTCGGTCCTTCACAACCGAATAACGTATACGTTATTCGGTTGCGAATGACCGAATTAAAGTGGGAGTGTTTTCAAAAGATTTTGGGGGTTCCAACATCACCACCCTTTAAAATATGTTTCTTAACTTTAAAAATTTAAATATGAAGTCTTATTTTGTCTTAAAAATGAAGAGGATCCCGTCCCTCTTAGCACTTAACACTTACTCAAATGCGAGATTCATTTTTTTTAGAAAAAAAATACAGATTTATTAGATTCAATTTTCTAATACCTTTAGCGCGTTTACATTTTATTTAATGTTTGCGCCTTTGTTATTCTTAGGTCCTTAATGTGTCGATTCTTTTCATGTGTCTTGTTTTTAAACGTTCGTTTGGGTGGGGGTGGGGGTTCGGTCTGGTTTACTCAATCAAGGTATATTATGATTCATGATTTTGCTTGAAATGCGATGGATTATTAAGAGCAAAAGCTTAGGATCTTTTGGATATTATTATTTATGGTGAATTGCCATGTGTACATCAGTAAATGTTCCCTTTTTGAAGTCTTGAGGGATGCTGACCGAATAGTATAATATATGATATGATAGGTGTAATTTTAACCTAATTACTTGGTGTGCGAAAAAGTTGTATGAAATAAAAATGCATAAAACCGGACACTTATGTCTAGAAAGAAAAACCACCCATTTTCTTTTTTGTAATAAATTTCTTTCTTTTTATGTTGGAATGGTTTTATATAGGACAACTACTAACCAAAACTCCAACTCGATTGCGCTTAGAAGGAATTATATTGATTTGGGAACTTCATTGTCAAATGCATTTGCTACTCCGAAAATGAATATAGAAAGTTGAAATTTCTTCCCCCTCGTCCAATTCATGAAAAGCTTCCGAAAATTTGGTGGCCAAACGCTTACTTTGACTACCATTAGACACCCAACCACTCAATAGACTTTTCCTTTGCTCTCCACTATGCCATCCAGGACGAAATCGACATGAATCGACTTAATGCATGAACGCCCACTCTTCACAGACAAAGGCCCGTCCTGCACTCGGCTTATGATTGTCCAAGTGGAACTAAAACAATATGATTTGAGCTAGGGCTAGGGCTAGGGCTAGCATTTTCAAACCGAAAATCGACCGGAAACCGAACCGAAAGAATATAGTCAGTTACCAACAAAAGTCAGTTACGGTAACGATTTGTCACATTAACATTTTTAGTAATTACCGATAGACCGACCAAACCTAAAAAAAATAAAACTTTTGTAAATTAATAATGTTATAGGCTACTTAAATACTTTGCTAAACTCATACCTACCCTCATCTGAAAAACAAAAAAGTAAAAACCTTCATCTCCCATTCTCCCTTAGACCGTCAGTCTTTCTCTCCAACTCTCCATCCCTCTCCAATCTCCAGCTCTCCTTTCTCCCTCAATGGCCACCGCTCACTGCCGTCCCTTGTTGGCTCTTTCTTCGACTCTCTATCTCTCACTAGCTTGCTCATTTCCGGTAGTTCACTGTTGCCTGCTACTTAATTATTTGATGTGCACAATGCACTGCTGCTGTGCACAATTTGTTTTATTCCTTCTTTAATTATTTGCTCTTATATATATATATACATATATGTGTGTGTGTGTGTCAACAATCAATATGAGGTGTTTTTTCCTAATTATTATGTGAACAATGCACGCTTTTCCTTAGGTTTATTAATTACTAATGTTGATACGACCTACGGTGATATCGCTCAAAACCCGCAAACACAACGAATTAGTTGTGCAAACCTTGACACAGACACACACGAAAACCGTAGCAAATTAAGAACCTGGATCGTTTCTACAATCAGATTAGGATGGAAATCGAAGATGCCACAACCGGGTGCGGAATACCGATTGATAAGTCGGGTGAACGCCACGGACAAACCGATAAGTTCAAGTAGTTCATGAAGAACCGAAGAGGATTAAAATCACTCAATATTATTATGAATAAAGTCTTAGATCATAAAATAAAACAATGAATCCCCCTTTAAATAGGGAGAAGAAAACTTAGGCCACAAGAAACCAATCCAATAAGGAATCCTCAAACAAATCCTAATCAAACAAGAACTAGTTTTTAAGACGAAATAACAATAATAAATAAATAATAAATAAAAACGAGTGGGCTGGCTTGACTCCACTTCTTGGGCCGCATATACATAGTCTTCTCACTCCAATTGGGCTTGAATAAGTGTAACCCAGCCTCCATTTTGTGCTCCACGTTTTTCCCCTCCAATGGGCTTGATTGTGCCTTCTTCTTGAGCCCAAATAACTTGAATTAATCCATTAAGCTCAGCCTTTAACTTCTTAGCCCGCGACCTTGTAATTGGGCCTGTTGGAACTTGGATGGCCTTTGAATTGTCTTCATTTTGCACAACAGTCTTGCCTCCATCATTCCCCTCCTCTTGAAAAGGATTTGCCCTCAAATCATCACTGGCATCAAACGGACTTAAGTCAGCAACGTTAAAAGTAGCGCTAACGTGGTACTCTCCTGGTAGGTCCAGCTTATATGCATTATCGTTGACACGCTCAAGAACTTGAAAAGGTCCATCTCCTCTAGGAAGTAGCTTAGAACGACGTTGCTCTGGAAATCGTTCCTTCCGCATGTGTAGCCATACCCAATCTCCAGGTTCAAAAACCAGCTTCTGACGTCCTTTATTTGCCTGCTTTGCATATTGCACCGTCCTCCGTTCAATGTTGAGCCTGGCCTTCTCATGGATCTGCTTAACAAACTCAGCGTTTTTCTTTCCATCAAGATTAGTATATTGAGAATAAGGTAATGGAGATAAATCTAACGGAGTCAAAGGATTAAATCCATACACAATTTCAAAAGGTGAAAATTGAGTAGCAGAATGAACAGTGCGATTATAAGCAAACTCAACATGCGGTAAACATTCCTCCCATGTTCTAATGTTCTTTTTAATGATAGCCCTTAACAAAGTAGATAAAGTTCTATTTACAACCTCAGTTTGACCATCAGACTGTGGGTGACAAGTAATAGAAAATAATAACTTAGTTCCTAACTTACACCACAAGGTCTTCCAAAAGTAGCTTAAGAATTTAGTATCTCTATCTGAAACAATGGTCCTAGGCATACCATGCAATCTCAAAATTTCTCTAAAGAACAAATCAGCAACATGCGAAGCATCATCAGTTTTGTGACATGGAATAAAATGAGCCATTTTAGAAAATCTATCCACGACCACAAAAATTGAATCTCTACCATTCTTAGTCCTAGGTAAACCCAAAACAAAATCCATGGAAATGTCTATCCAAGGTTCACTAGGAATAGGTAATGGTGTATATAAGCCATGCGGTTGCACACGGGACTTTGCTTGCCGACACGTAACACATCTTCCACAAATTCTCTCAACGTCTCTTTTCATACGTGGCCAAAAGAAGTGTTCTTGCAAAATATCTAAGGTCTTAGCAATCCAGAAGTGCCCCATCAAACCTCCCCCATGGGCTTCCCTCACTAACAAATCACGCATAGAGCAATTAGGTAGACATAATTTATTCTCACGAAATAAAAAACCATCATGCCTAAAGAACTTACCCACAGCGTTTTTCTCACATGCTTTGTACTCCTCACAAAAATCAACATCAATTGGATACAATTCCTTTATTTGCTCAAAACCAAGTAATTTAGCATCAAGGGTAGAGATTAACACATACCTTCGCGAAAGTGCATCAGCAACAATATTTTCTTAACCTTGCTTGTACCGAATGACATATGGGAATGTCTCAATGAACTCCATCCAGTGCGCATGTCTCTTATTCAGCTTGTGCTGGCTCCTCAAATGCTTCAAAGACTCATGATCGGTGTGAATCACGAACTCTTTAGGCCAAAGGTAGTGTTGCCAAGTTTCCAATGCTCTAACCAATGCATACAATTCCTTGTCATACGTCGGATAGTTCAAGGTTGCCCCACTCAATTTCTCGCTAAAGTAAGCAATTGGTTTTCCTCCTTGCATAAGAACAGCCCCTATTCCCAAACCCGATGCATCACACTCAAGCTCGAATGATTTAGTGAAACCTGGTAATGCAAGTACGGGCGCATGGGTCAACTTCTCCTTGATCAATTGGAACGCCTTCTCTTGTTCATCCCCCCATTTGAATCCCACGTTCTTCTTGATCACCTCCGTTAGTGGCGCGGCTATGGTACTAAAATCTTTCACAAACCGCCGGTAAAAGCTAGCAAGTCCATGAAAACTTCGTACATGCCCCACAGTTGTAGGACTCGGCCATTCTTGTATTGCACGTACTTTCTCCTCATCAACCTGTATACCTTGTGCACTCACAACAAAAAAAAGAAAGACAAGCTTATCGGTGCAAAAAGTGCACTTCTTCATGTCAGCAAATAACTTTTCTTTTCGAAGCACATCTAAAACTGATTTTAAATGCTTAACATGATCCTCCAAGGCTTTGTTATAAATCAAGATATCATCAAAGTAGACAACAACAAATCTACCAATAAATGCACGCAAAACATGATTCATTAAACGCATGAAAGTGCTCGGTGCATTAGTTAGCCCAAAAGGCATCACTAACCATTCATATAAACCATGTTTGGTTTTAAAAGCAGTTTTCCATTCATCTCCTTCTTTCATTCTAATTTGATGATACCCACTTTTTAAATCAATTTTAGAAAATACACAAGCTCCATGCAACTCATCCTACATATCATCTAAGCGAGGAATAGGATGTCGATACTTTACCGTTATATTGTTGATAGCTCGACAATCAAAGCACATTCTCCACGTCACATCCTTCTTAGGCACTAAAATCACCAGAACAGCGCACGGACTCATGCTTTCTCTAACGTGCCCTTTCTCCATAAGTTCAGACACTTGCCTTTATAGCTCCTTCGTCTCCTCCGGATTGCTTTGATAGGCTGGTCTGTTTGGAATGGTAGCACCAGGAACAAAATCAATTTGATGCTCAATCCCTCTAATTGGCGGTAATCCATGTGGCATCTCGTCGGGAAAGACATCCGCATAATCCTGAAACAAAGAAACAATAAAACTAGGCAAAGACGAGTTAAGTTCATTAGTATTAAAATATGCCTCCTTGTACAAAAGTACAATAATCGGCTGCCTTGAATACAATGCACTTTTAACTTCACTCGCTCTCGCATAAAAATTCTTTTGTTTTCTTTCTTTCTCATTTTTTTCAACTTCTCTCTTCTTCTCTCTTTCTCTCTTTTTGTCACTCTCTTTCTTTTGCTCACTCTCTTTTTTTAACTCACTTTCTTTCTTTTGGTCACTCTCCCTTTGCAATTTTAATTGATCTTCATACACTTGCTTCGGTAACATAGGGACAAGAGTAATCGTCTTATGATTGAGCTCAAAAGAATATTTGTTGGTGAACCCATCATGCTTCACTCGGCGATCAAATTGCCATGGTCGTCCTAATAATAGATGACCAACTTGCATGGGTACTACGTCGCATAAGACCTCATCTTCATACTTCCCAATACGAAATGCGACTAATACTTGCTTGTTCACCTTGATCTCCCCACTATCATTCAACCATTGCAATTTACATGGCTTGGGATGCTTAACAATAGGAAGCCCTAGCTTCTCCACCATAATAGTACTTGCAACATTCGTACAACTTCCGCCATCAATGGTCACACTACATACCTTACTGTTCACTAGTCATCTAGTATAAAAGAGATTTTCTCGCTGTACTTCATCATCTTCTTTAGCTCGCACACTAAGAGATTTTCTTGCAACCAACAAATCTCCTTCAGCCGCACGCTCTTCTTCTTCATCATCAACATCTTCTAGTAACGGCATAGAATCATCATTGGACTCTTCATCGGTCTCAATTTCACCGTTGTCTCGAATCACCATAGCTCTTTGATTGGGACATTGGTTCGCCTTATGACCCCTACCTTGATACTTGAAACATTTAATATCACGATTTCGAGGTGTATTAGGATCAGGTTTACCTTGGTTTCCAAGGCTAGTCGTCCCTTGTTTGGGCTCGGTTTTGGGCTTTGACGCGGCTGATTTCTCCTCTTTCTTCCAAACACTACACCAAAACAGGTGTTTTGTAACATGCTTTTTGTGTTACTAAAAATTTTAGAAACACAAAAAATCCGTTACTAATTTGGCGTGGCAGTTAGACTAGTAACGGATAATAAACGTTACTAAAAATATAAATTACCCGTTACTATAATTACTTCTGTAACGGATAAAAACCGTTACAGCCCTCAGTTTAGTCACGCTTTTTACCCGTTACTATAATAAAAAGACCGTTACTATTTTCATTATATTTTTATTTTAAATTTATCATTGTAATGCTTTTTAAGCGTTACTAACACCAATAACACAACAACAATGGTAACCGTTACTGGTGCCACTAACGATTTTTAACCATTACTATTAACATATATTTAAAAAAAAAAAAAATTCATCCCCCATCCTGCCCCTGTACTAAAATGTACGCAATCTCAAACAATCATAAAACCAACCATACACTCTAAAATCAAATCACACTATATGAACAATTAAAATGTCCAAATACTAAATACCAAAATATTCAAGCATACATATAAAGTTCAATACATAAAGAGCAAATACTAAATACCAAAATATTCAAGCATACGTATAAAGCTCAATACATAAAGAGCAAATCCATCAAGTAAAACTAAACACACTTCTTAAAAAATTCGCACTAAACATACTTTAATAAATTGTCTAGCCAAACTAAATAGCCCCCGAAGACGTAAGCGGACAAAGTGTGATGACCATCTTGAGGAGCATCCTACAAAGCTGCGTCGGGCTCAATTACCTCCTCTACCCAAACCAAGTTTTCACAAGGACTAACCTCTTTTCCGTGATATATCCTATTCCTTTCCGTGATATGATGGGCGACTCCGAGAGTAAAATGGAGAACCATCCTGAATAAAAGTTTAAAAGAGGTTACAAGTGAAATTAAAGGAAAGGACATACAAATTATCTTAATTACGAGTATATTCTACGAGTATGTTAAACATACTAATAAGTTATCAAAATTCAAATTGTGTAACATGTAAAAATTAGATTATATATGCATGCAAGTGGAAGGTTGAAAGTCTCTTCTTTTGGAGGGGAATGGAACTTCCAAATGAAAAGTGTAAGCCAATGACACTTGAGGTAAAGTTCTTGGACACCACTTTAATGTCCCGCTAGGTCACAAAAATATATATCACTCTGTTTCAAACTAAACATATATATCACTTTTACTTTTCAATTTTCAACAAGAATTAGTAAAGAATAAAATTTATTAACTATGGCCAAATAATGACAATGATTTGTATTCCCAAAAGAAAAAAAGAAAAAAAGAGTTTACTCTCAAGTTTTGTGTTACCTGCAGCAGAAGCAGTAGAGTCAGAAGGATGGGAGGGTTGGGGGGCCAGAACTGACAAGGTGGCGCTGGAAGAAGAAGAGTAGTGTGCCATATCAAGAGATTGAAGAAGTTGAGATAGAAAGATAACTCAAGTGACATAAGAAGAATTCGCCAAAGATATATTTATAGCTTTTTTTTTTAACAACAGAGATATTTTTAGGTTGGAGTATTCGGACATTGACGTAGAATGATAATATGACTAATAAAAAGTAGGATTCTTAATTCTAGTAATTTTCCAAATAATGATAATATGACTAATAGAAACTAGAAAATTTCTTTTGTAATTTTCTTTTTCAAAGGAAAAATCACATAATTTTATGGTTAGTTTTGATCTTTTAATTTTAGATTTGCTTGCACTATTTGAAGGATATAACTGATGCCAGTAAAAAAATAAGCTTTTTAAAGTACTATATATATATGCAAAACACTACAAGAGTATAAGAAATAATGTATATTATTTTGAGTACTTGTAGTGGATATGGTAAATTGACAAATTTACTATACTTCCATTATTACAGTGGATAGAACTTAAAGCATAAACTTAGTATTGTATGAGGGATATTTACTACTAACATTATCTAGGAAAAACGGACACTTCTAACAAGTTGACTTGTCCGCATTGTACCCGTGTCGAACAATAACACTTAACAAGTACTTTGAGCAGAATTCAAACACTTATAATGTAGGATCGATTTCACCATTCCGAGCGCAATTAAGTTGGTTTATGTATAATTCACACCGTTAGATAAAAAAAGACCAATAGACCTTTAGTAATTAGATGGCAAAAACCTTGAATTAGAGCTATTATTTTCCTTGAATTAGACCTTTAGTAATTAGATGGATTCAGATCTGTAAAGTTATACAATTGAAACACACATTCATATCTTTATCAAGGGCAAGAAACATATCTGCCAATTTAATATGAGCATTGTAAGGGATAATCATGATGACCCCGTTAGAGGCAAATTAACAAAATTATAGTTATTGTGACTTAACAGCATATTGATGAGAAGATTATGGTGTTGGAAGGCTGGAAAATATAAGAATAGATGTCCATTCTAGAAAGTTATGGTGTTAAAGTTGAACTCATAAAAAATGTCAAAAGGTCGAAAAATATATCAACAAATGCAATATATCCACAACTACCCAGAAAATAGTCCAATTGAACGATGAAGAAGCCGTTAATGGAAAATGAATAATTGGCCTTCTATTTTTATGTATTTTTAGAAAACTAGATAAGTAATATTTCAAGTCAAAATAAATGAGGTTCACTTTCCAGTTTCCAATGCAATTTTTCTCACTTTCACTGACTCATAGCAGCATAAACTCATCACATGCATGTTTAGATGGATAGATTTTAGGATAGAAGCAGAGCAAGAAAAAAGATTAGGTATGTTTCTAAGCATGAAAATTTAAAGTACTCACCACATATGCACTATGCAGGTGTCAACGAAAACCAGTTTTCAGCTTGCTCCATATCAGTTACCTCTTCCTCTCTTTCCTAAGCAAGGAAAATAACAACAGTCAGCTCCCGACTAGTATTCATGGGTACAAAAATGCAAATAAATGATACATGCTTCGTGGCTCATTCTAGTGCAATTACAAAAATAGCCCACCCATCACAAGGATCTTATTATTATCTTCTTGGTTGCCACCCGTCACAAGGTAAATCTACATTTGGTGGGGTTGGTTTTGTTTTCTTCAGGAGGGGGGGGGGGTCGACAACCTGAAAAGCTTGAATGTTTTCATACTTCATATTAAGGAAGTTTAAGTAACTATGAAGTAAATAATTGCCAACAAAATACCTGGTGAAGTTCGATTAGTTCTTGGAGGCAGTTACTAAGCAACACTTTCTTTATACAAGCCTTACCTGCAAGTAAATTAAATTGTCATTATAAACATCTATAGATATATTAGGATTTTGTTGCCATGTCGGCTAAAACATTGAGACTGAGGAAGCCGAAAAGTACGCCCCAAAAAAAATCATTTCCATTATATACATCGAGCAGAACAAATTTTGAAGAAAATCGAAGTTAATAATAGAATTCATTAAAAAAGGTCCTCACTTTTCACATTCAAAAGCTTGAATGTTTGTTCATACTTCATATCAAGGAAGTTTAAGTAACTATGAAGTAAATAATCGCCAACAAAATACTTGGTGGAGTTCCATTAGTTCTTGGAGGCAGTTACAAAGCAACAATTTCTTTATACAAACCTTACCTGCAAGTAAATTAAATTGTCATTATAAACATCCATAGATATATTAGGATTTTGTTGTCATGCCGGCTAAAACATTGAGACCGAGGAAGCCAAAAAGTACACCCCCAAAAAAAATGGCTTCCATTATATACATCGAGCATAACAGATTTTGAAGAAAATCAAAGTTAATAATATAACATAATTCATTTCAAAAGGCACTTACTTTTCACCTATATCATTTAATTGAGTCCGAAAAGCAAAAGGCACTCAGATTTATTTATTAATAGTTGGATTAATTATAACTAAAAAAAATATACAAATTGCTTTAACACAATAAATAAAGAAGTGTAGGAACATTACCAGCACATTAGAAGGGGCCAATCCCTTAGTGATCTTGAATTAAAACAGAAATTTGAATTAATTAACAAGCCATACTGCAAAAGTATAAGAATTATGTATCAAGATTGAGCTCAAAGGAACTCAGGAGATAAGCAGCAGTTTACAATATTAATTCAAATTGAATCAGGAGCATGGGATTGGCATGAGGAGCTCACCTTCATCAGATTCTCAATGATAAGCCTACTGTTTATGGCAACAAGCACCACTATACAAAGGATGAAGAGACCTGCACGACTCTGCCACAAGATTCTAATTTGTAACAGCTTTACTTATTAAATTGCAATTTGATACAACAAGAATTTTAGCGCTGATAAATTTATTAGAAGAAAATTTCACCACCAATTTGTTCAAGTGGGGCACAAAGAAGTTGTAGGGCACAAAGAAGTTGTAGGGAACAAAAGGCACCCGCTTAATTTATGTAGTATAGCGTTGCTGCCAAAGCATATATTATTGCTTCAGAAATTCATACAAAATCTTATTAGTTGATCCAACGACTTACGTATTCTCTAGAAGTGCCACGTACTCAACCTAGTGTCAAGAAACAACAATTTACCAAGGACTTACGAGATTTCCTTTTGTTACTTTGGTGATTAAGTGTAGACAAAACGATTTATAACTTTGAATACCCAGGGGAAGTTAGGTAAGAGTGATTAAAATTAGGTTATACTGAACACAAACAAAACAAATATACAAGTTACTGTACTAGCCTAAAATAATAGACTTATTAAATATAAGAAAATTTCCTTTTCCATCGAAATAGACATCAGATTAAAGCATACAATAAACAATCACTAAAAACATAAGGTGAATAATCAGCTATATCTAGTTACACAAAAATTTGATTAAAGCATTAATCTCTTTAAACCCTAGTTTTCTTAAAACCCTAGGTTCCAAAATCAGGTATTTAGTAACATTGAAATTCTTTAACACAATATAAGTCAAATTAGAAGTACTAAATGGAGAATTTACCAGCCTTATAGTGGAATTTGCCATTAAAATTTCTTCATCTGTGAGCTCTACGTATGTATGTGTGTATATATAGAAACATATATCTGTATATCTATGTTTAGAGAGATAAACAGAGAGAGGGGGTATTTGTACATCTATGTTACTGGTTCAGATCGGGTTTGGGAAAGGAAGAAGAAGAAGAAGAAGAAGTTTAGACGTGTTTGGGAAAGGAGGAGGAAGAAGAAGAAGAGAGGGAGAGGGGGTATTTGTACATCTGTGTTACTGGTTCATATCGTGTTAGGATGAAGAAGAAGAAGAAGAAGAAGAAGAAGAAGAAGAACAATAAGAAGAAGTACAGATCGTGTTTGGGGTTTTCTCTTTTGGGGGTTTTGTGGAGCGGGAGATGATGTAGAGGGAAAATGAAAATTTTGGGGAAAATTTTAGCTGTTCCAAGTTTTGTAAATAAAAATAAAGAATTTAATAATTTTGAATAATAATAATTTCGTGGCAACGGTTTTATAACATTACTACTTATTTTAAAATCTGTTATTAGCTTAAAAATACAAGCAATTTTTTCCAATTAAATTTAGTAACGGGTTTATTTGAGTCAGTAACATACTTTTGTGCGTTACGGGCTAGTGACGGACATAGTCCGTTACTAACAAGAAAAGAGAACCGTTACTAATTCCCTGATTTGGTGTAGTGAAAGGGGATTTGATTTCCAAGAGGGTGTGGTTGGACTTTGGTTTTGGCGTAGGCTACCCCTCCTCTTGAGTTGATTCTCAATCTTGATCGCCACGTGCACCATATCTTCCAACTTAACATAATGTTGCAAATCTACCGCATTAGCAATTTCCCGGTTCAATCCATTCAAAAACCTGGCCATAGTAGCCTCTCGATCTTCGTCTACATTAGCTCGGATCATGGCTACTTCCATCTCCTTGAAATAATCTTCCACGCTGCGGTTGCCCTGTGTAAGCCTTTGTAACTTTTGGTACAGCTCCTGGTAGTAATGGCTAGGTACAAATCGCTTTCTCATCACTATCTTCATCTCTTCCCATGTCTCAATAGGACGCTCTCTATTTCTTCGTCTGTTCATTACTAATTGGTCCCACCACACAATTGCATATTCAGAGAACTCAATGGCAGCAAGTTTTACCTTCTTTATCTCGGAGTAGTTATGGCAATCAAACACTAGCTCAACTTTTTTCTCCCATTCAAGATAAGCTTCGGGATCATTCTTCCCTTGAAACGACGGAATCTTCATCTTGATACTACCCATATTGTTATCTTCCCTGTTCCTTCCTTCTCTATTTCGCCCAGCATATCTCCTATTGGCGGCCACCGGGTTCCAATCGTCGTCATCTTCAAACCCACCATCGTAAGATTCTTCATCCTCAACCCTCGCTTCTCTAGGTTGGAATCTCCCTCTCCTACGAGCATGAGCATTATTTGATTGCTCAATCCTATTTGATTGCTCGATTTGTGTGTTCTCTATCCAGTCTATCTGCCCATGAACCATCTCCATCTCAGTTCTTAACATCTTCCTCATCTCCCCTAACAAAGCTTGTACTTGCAAGTTCGGGATGACTGGTTGACGTCCCTCCTCCTCTTTCGAGGCCACGTCTTGACTTGTCGACATTATTTATATAACCTGCAAAATAGAATTAAGGACCTCACAAGCACTCCCTCACGTGTTTCACTCGAAGAATGATTCACTCAGTTCACTCGTGTATCACTCCACAATTATTGGCTTTTACCCTCTAATGGTCTCACAACTTAGTCTCACAACTTACGCCTCTTTCCACTCAAATTAATGCTCTATAGGTTCTTATTGAACTACTCAATTGAATATCGGATTGTGAATGGACAGTTCAAACGACGAATCAATAAAAAACTAGAATCCCAACGATTACGGGCACAATAAGGGGCAAAAGAACGCGAAATAGGTGCGAAAATTCAGTCTCGTGGAAACGTGATTTTTCGAATCCTTGAACCCTATAGAATCCAAATCTAAAAATAAATAATTGCGAATTTCGGAAAATTTTGTACTTTTTTTTTTCCTGGGTCTCTCGACTTCTACTTTAATCTGGTGTAGTCGAAATTTCCAGAATTCAAAATTTCAATGATTTATTCAACACAATTCGAAACTCAACAAAATCGAATTTTAAGCACCAAACGAAGCTTATATGAACAGCCAACAGATTCGCAATAGCTAGGGTTTATATGATTAATGAAACAATCAACTGCAGATAGGGTTTATATGCAGAAATCGCAATTTTGATAGCCCTAACAATTTCGTATCTCAGCAAACGCAAGGCAGTAAGGGTAGTATTACAATCGCAAACTAACCCTAACTATGTCGAAATCCTACCCTAGGCAGTAACAATAGAAACTGATTCGCGATAGCAAAAGAAAGGCTATGATGGACAAATTCGCAACTAGGGTTCAAAAGAACAAATTAAAGGAATTCGATTTATTTTTTTTTGGACGAAGAACACAGAATAAACACGATAAATAAATAAGCAAAACGAAGAATAAAACACGAAGAACAGAAACGCAAATCAAACGATTACTAATTAATGGATAGATAAAACCTGATAGTAGAAGCTCTCCTCTGATACCAACTGATACGACCTACGGTGATATCGCTCAAAACCCGCAAACACAACGAATTGGTTGTGCAAACCTTGACACAGACACACATGAAAACCGTAGCAAATTAAGAACCTGGATCGTTTCTACAATCAGATTAGGATGGAAATCGAAGACGCCACAACCGGGTGCGGAATACCAATTGATAAGTCGGGTGAACGCCACGGACAAACCGATAAGTTCAAGTAGTTCGTGAAGAACCGAAGAGGATTAAAATCACTCAATATTATTATGAATAAAGTCTTAGATCATAAAATAAAACAATGAATCCCCCTTTAAATAGGGAGAAGAAAACTTAGGCCACAAGAAACCAATCCAATAAGGAATCCTCAAACAAATCCTAATCAAACAAGAACTAGTTTTTAAGACGAAATAACAATAATAAATAAATAATAAATAAAAACGAGTGGGCTGGCTTGACTCCACTTCTTGGGCCGCATAGACATAGTCTTCTCACTCCAATTGGGCTTGAATAAGTGTAACCCAGCCTCCATTTTGTGCTCCACGTTTTTCCCCTCCAATGGGCTTGATTATGCCTTCTTCTTGAGCCCAAATAGCTTGAATTAATCCATTAAGCTCAGCCTTTAACTTCTTAGCCCGCGACCTTGTAATTGGACCTGTTGGAACTTAGATGGCCTTTGAATTGTCTTCATTTTGCACAACAGTCTTGCCTCCATCAAATGTGAAACTTTTAGTTTGTGCCATCATTTCCATCATTATTTATATTGTGTCAAATGGTCAATTTTTACCGCATTATAACCAAACTAACCGACCAAATCAGTAAAACCAATGGTTGGTTTACAGACCATGTCAGTTCGAAATCAGTTTCACATCTACATATATCGACATTGGTTAGTTCGGTATAAAACCAACCATTTCGATTAGGTTAACAAACCGTGGCCAGCCCTAATTTGAACAGGTACTCTCTAGACTTACACAAATGTCTTATCAACTCAAGCAAAATCATATCTATATATATAAGAGGGGTGGAATAAAATCATCCTATCTGAGTTATCATCGATGACTGTGAAGATCTTAGTATTGAGATGGAAGCCAAAGTTGTGCACATCCTTCGTAAAGCCAACGAGTACGTGGATATTCTCACCCACATAGTGTCACGACACCAGTCTAAAAGTAATATTTCTTATGTAGTACAGATAAAAGGTACATCTAGTAATATTCTAAAAATGAAATTACGAGTTTTTTATTACATCAACAAACTTAGTACATAATTTTTCGATTACATGGCTATGGAAAACTCATAATCCTCAAATATAATACTACTCTGTTTCTTATTTATTATTCTTCACTTCATAGCTTAATTTATCTATCATCTTACGGGTTCCCCGAAAAATAATTATGATAAGGGTAAACTTCACAAACACCGTGAGAAATATTTCTTTTCTATTCCAATGGCTAGTAAAATATCATTAGATCATAAAATATAAATTTAAAAAGCATTTTAGAATAATTTATCATATAATCATAAATATTGAAACTATTTTTTATAAAGTATTCCACTTCTAAGGTCAACGAATAACCCCCATTGACCGAGGTCCGATATTCCACTTTTCAATTAATGATTGGCAAATAATGAATTAGTTCTGAACAACGCCGGTATTCGGCACTCCGCCCAATTATCCTGTGGTGGTACAAATCACATCATAGAAGTGGTTTTTCAATATATCATCTTTAAAGATAACATTGCTGGCAATAATTAACAGCTGAATTATAAATATACAGAATAATATTTTATCTAAAGCCTTAAAATAGAGAATATGTATTACTCACCTTTCTGCACTTAAAATTTTCCCTAATACGTAATTATTGATCCTAAAAAATTAATATCGACTTATAAATTAGAAGTTTAACGAAATTCTAAATTATTATTACTTATTTTATAATTAAACCATTAAAATATCTTAAAATGAATTAAGTAATTATAATAGTTATTTATTATTATATACATATTTATAAAAAAAATTTAATAATTTTATATATGGGATTGCAACAATCGTGTGTAGTTATATATGTATGCTATGTATTTTCATTATTAGTATTATATTCATACACACATACACACATATATATATGAGATAAAACAAAAGACATCCTTATCTCTTTCTTTGTAATCCCACAAAGCAATTCTCTCTCTCTTTCTAGTGTGTCACTGATGGTCCCTAAATTATCCCTTATATAATACTAATTTGAGCCTTACCAATCATTATCTAAGGATAAATGTTGGCAAAAAAAAGAATTTTTTTTATAACTATGATACTTTTTTAACTTATTTAGGAAACTAGGGGAGTTTTAAAGATATTTGTAGAAATGGGGGAGTTTTAAAAACGCAACTGGAGGTATACATTTTAGCTGTAAAAACGCGATTGAAAGAAGCGTTTTTTTTTAAAAAAAATCCAGCCTCTAAAACCACAATTGATTATCGCGTTTTTAATGGTAAAAACGCTACTCAAGATCGCGTTTTTACCATTAAAAACGCTACCCGTTGTTGCGTTTTTACAGTGCATTTTTTTTTTAAAAAAAATTGATACTGCTGATCACGTTTTTTAACATAAAATCGCGATTCATTATCGCGTTTTTTAAGCTAACTAATTTGACCTAATCGCTTTCTATTGCGCCGTTTGTCGCTTCAATATCTTATTCTTCTTCCGCTTGCTCTTTCTTTCACATCTTCTGCTGCTTCGTGAGTGTTTTTCTTTCTCATCTTCTCTTATGCTTCATGAATATTGCTCTTCGTTTCTCATCTTCGGCTACTTCTTCTTTCCATCTTTTTTATAATAGGTATGTCCATTTATAATATTTTGATTATTGATAAATTTATATATTTTGTTTTTGTCTTGATCTATATATTTTAATTATTGATAGATCTACGCTTACATAATAATGATATGAATAAAATAAATGAGATATTATTGTAGATTTGTGATATAGTTTTGTTTAATTGTTTCTAGATGTATGTATGCATAATGTGTGTGTATGGGGGGGTTTAGATATAGATTTGTGAATGTATGTAATTTTTGTAAATTTTTCAACTTATTATCATATTATTGTAATATACAAAATTTGTGTATAGTCCAAGTATTATGATTTATAATATTTTTGAAATTAATTTCAAGTTCCCTAAGTAAATGGATGTTTCTTTTATAATTTCGGATATTAATAGATTTCAAAATTCAAAAGTTTTCTATAAGTTAAATCTTAGGGATAATTAAATTGTTTACTTGAAAAGTCAATTTAGGGTATTTTAGGAAAAATAAAAACAAGAAATTAGTGATTATCCATTGTTTTGGGTCATTTTCTAATTTACCCTAAACATGTGGGTTAAATCTAAAATTATTTTAAAAAAATGGTTCAAAAACAAAAAGGCCCATTGTAATACTTAATAATTAAATTAAATTTGTAGTGGTTTATAATATTTTTTTATTTACAAAAATTTATTTTATGATTTTAAATAAATAATTTAATATAATATTTCGTAGGGGTTGATACTTAATTTTATTTTTTCAATAATTATATAACTACAATAGAACTACTTACAAAGACTTTTCTTCTTCAATAATTCTCAATCACGTTGGCTTTAGGATTTTTGATTAAATGAATTTTCTAGTATGGGTTTGACTTCCGAAACCCACAAAGACACAAAGAAATTAGAGCAAAAAACCCCACCACAAATTACAGTCTGGGCAAGCATCCATTCACGAAACATTGAAACCCCACAAACCCCACAAATCAGATCTAAACAATTAACTAACTATTCAAATATTGAACCCCACAAATCAGATCTAAACAATTAACCCCACACCCCCTATTCAAATATTCCAAATTGATTCATCAACCCACCAAAATTCATGCAAATCAAAAATACCATCACAAAAACCATCACAATAACTAGCTAAAACGAAATCTATGGCTATAATGTGTACTTGGTGGAGTCGACGGAGGAAAAACAATGGCCAACGCCGGGGACAGAGGAGGACGGCCGGAGCTCTGTATGGGCTCTACGCAGGACAGGCGGCGAAGGCGAGAGGTGCGAGAGGGAGGCCGAAGGCGAGGTGGGCAGCAAAAGGAGAGGTGCTTGTATGTGCGTATGTATGTATATATATATATATATGAACTTGGTAATTGGGGGTTTTGGTTGTGGTTTGCGTATGTTGACAATGGAGGAGCTCAGGAGCTCCGTGCGTGCGGCGAAGGAGGGACGGAAGGAAGAGCTGTGTGTGAAAGAAGGAAGAAGGAAAAGCTGTGTGTGTCGAAGATGAAGGTAATTTTAAAAATTGTAAAAACGCGAGAGGGAGTAGCGTTTTTACCATTAAAAACGTGAGTTTGAGTGGCGTTTTTAATTGTAAAAACACGACTTTAGATCTCGTTTTTACACCGCGAATTTTTTTTTAAAAAAAAAACGCTAATTTGAATCGCGTTTTTAAAGCAAAAATAGCTACCTTATTTCGCGATTTCAAAACCACCGTATTTCCACAATTATCTTTCAAACAACCCTATTTTACTAAATAAGTTGAAGAAAAGCATATTTATCTAAAAAATTCCCAAAAAAATGCCAGCATTCATATGTACTTGACACTTATTTCCTTTATGTTTTCATTTTTTGCACGTATGGTTCTTTCATCTTTTTTCAAATTTATTTTTTTTGTATACTCGCTATTTACCCAATGTGTATAACAAAGGCACTAAATTTTATGGGACTAATCATATAAATTGTGCTTTTAATAGAATATATATTATTTTAGTGCATCAAATTTCATAGTATAAGTTTTTAAATTTTTCATCTTCTACTAATTTTGTGTACCTAAATTTACTCTCTTTTTTTGTTTTTTTGTTTTTATTGGGTATTACACATGGGAAACGAACAAGAGGAACAGCAACTCCGTATGCTAATCCCCCCTAATGAATTGGTAGAAGAAATGATGTGACCTTAGAGGAGTGTTTGTAAATTAGGGCAGTAATCATGCATCGCATACACTAATTTACGCACTAATCATTGAATCCTATGATCTATGCAGTTCAATAAAATCGACAGATGACATACCTTAATCGAGATTTGATGTCAATGAAACGAACAGGATGGATCTGATCCTTCTGTTGTTGTCGTCCTTAGCGTAGAAAACACGACGCCTCTACGGTATGCACACACGAACGAGATGAGATCTTGCTTGGTGTACTAGCGCCCTCTAGGGTTCTCTCTGCTATTTCGAATTTTCTTGCCTCTCTCAATTTCGTTGACGGCCAAGAAGAACAAAGGTTCCCTTTTATAAGGGAACCCTAGTGAGAACCCTAAGCAACAAACGAACTGGGCCCAAGTCCAACTTGGCCCGTTTTAATTCGTTTTGATCCAACTCGTTTTGGTGTGCGACCCTGTAGGTTTTACACTCTTTGGCCGTACAATTAAAACCCGTTTTATTATACGAACAGTAAGCGGTTTCTAGTAAAACATTACTATTATCCAAAGGGTATAAAGGTCAAAAACGACACAACCTTAAATTGATATTTCACACATTAACTCCTTTTGTCAATCGATATCTAGATTGAACACAAGACTAGGCAAGTGTCATTCTTGTATAGTTCAATCTTTATTTCTTGATCTCTAAGTATAATTAATCCAAAACAAATGACATCTCATTTGTGCATGGCCATGCAAATATTAATTACACTTATCAAGGGGCCCAACGATATCTCTCTCAATATATGAGAGTGACAAATCCCATCTTGATCAACCACATACCTCTACATAGTTCATAGTATGCTCGGTCATCATCTTTATAATTACTCGGTCAAGAGCAACGTTTGATAATGCCTGACATGCTAATAATCCCTATGTTGGTAACCATGGCGATCTCAGGTCTGAGGATAATACGATATCACAAATGGGGAACATCACTGATGACATTATGTAACACTCCTCGCAGTGTCCCCAAAGCGGGTCAGTCCAATACTTTGTTCCCTAACAAGTATCAGTATGTTCAGCTTGATATCTCCATATCCATGACTTGTGGAACATAGTCATCAGCTGACCCATACTCTAATCATTATATCAATGTGATCCTAGGTTATTGATACATGATTAGGGACATCTAAACAATATTATTATTACATTACTAGCATCCCACAATCTAGTCACGTACTTGATGAACTAGTATTAATAAATATTATTTACAAGAGATTATAAAGTAAAATAAATAAACTTTATTAATAAAAATAAGCATAAGATATCCAAGTACAAATCATAATCTATGAATAGTCCTAGGACATATCTCTTTCAAGGAGTAGCTTACAGGCATGGGACTTGGTCCTTTTTTGTTTTGCCCTTTCTCTGTTTTGTTTTTGTTTCTTTTCTTTCCTTTAGTCACCAAAATATATTTATACTATATATAAAATTATGAATAAATGTAAATATTTTTTTTTTCCTTTTTTTGTATGTTCATTGTTCAAATATGCCTCTTGGATTATATTAACGTAAGATAATTACATTTTTTATTATTTATTTACTTTATAAAAGTTCATATTATAATCGAAGTTATTGATAGAAACTTCTTATTATTTAATTAATAAGTGCATCTACAATCGTCTAGTATATTTTTTTTGTAAATCATACATGTCAAAATAAGATTTACACAAAAATAATAAATAATTTATTTTGTACTCTAACAGTCTCTTTTAAACTTTTGTGTAAATATTAAATTAAAAATTAAATATGCATAAGTGGAACTTATCCTAATTTATTCCATTGCTTTTCAAATTCATTTATTTCTAGATACGGGATGAGAAAATAGATGCGAGATTATCTGACGTGGTTGTGTAAATTGGGTTTGTATTTTACACAACCTTTTTACACAAATCCTAAGTTTCAAAGTTTCTTAAAAGACTGCTGGAGACCTTTTTTTTTTACAAAACGTGTAAATTTTACACAAACAAAAATTATATACTAAGGTTGGAGATACTCTAAGAGTTCAAGTCAAATTATACATTTATTATAATATTGCATTATATCTCAACTAATTAAACTCTATTACATTAATTAGGATTTCCTTTGTATGATTAAATATACCTCTTAATATTAATTAGGATGATGCTCTTAGAGCATCTCCAACCGTAGTGTATAATTTTGATTTGTGTAAAATTTACATGTTTTGTAAAAAAAAAAAAAAAAAAAAAAAAAAGTCTCCAGCAGTCTTTTAAGAAACTTTGACACCTAGAATTAGTGTAAAAAGGTTATGTAAAATACATACCCAATTTACACAACCATGTCAGATAATCACGCATCTATTTTCCCTCATCCCGTATCTAGAAATAAATGGATTTGAAAAGTAAGAGAATAAATATAGGATAAGTTTCATGTGCGTATCTAATTGGTAGTTTAATATTTACACAAAAGTCTAAAATATACTGTTGGAGTATAAAACGAATTATTTATTATTTTTGTGTAAATTCCACTTTGACATGTAAGATTTACAAAAAATTTATACAAGACGATTAGAGATGCCCTAAGATAGATTTCTTGTTATTTATTTAACTTATAAGAGTTCACATTAAAAGTAAAGTTTGCATCGATGGATACTTTTTATCAATTAACCAATAAGAATCCAAATCAAAGTCTACAATATTTATTATAATATTGTATTGTATTTCAAATAATTAAACTCTTAATGAAATATACCAATTAGGCATCTTAAAAAATAAATATTGTACTTTGAAGACTTAGAGCATCTCCAATGCAACTATGAATCGGATGAAAATGAGATGCCACATAAGATTGATGGACAAAGAGCTAATAAAATGCTCTCCAATGCAACCATCTATAATGACCTTGAAGATGATGTGGCAAAAATGAAAATAGATATTGTGAGAATGACCCTCTACTTCTAGAGGGTCTCTTAGACAATATCTTAATCCCCCACCATCATTTTTGTCTACATACTTTTCTTTTTTAAGCTTTCAAATAATTTTATTGTAATTTTATAATTTATTTATTAATAAAAATTACACATTAAACAAATATCAATCAAAACTTATCAAACAAGACCCATAATATATATATATATATATAAATTATTATTTTATGAATTTATTAATAAACAATCTCTTGAACAATTCAATTGGAGATGGTTTTTGTAAGACTTGTCTATCAAGAGATTTTTTTATGCCACATAGGAAAGACATGCTTACATGTCTGTAGTCAAGAGGTATCTAATTCATTTTTGCATTGGAGATACTCTTAAAGGTTGATATGCGCTCTCCACACTATATAAAGGAGTACGTGTCACCAGCATCTTTTTGCCTTCCCCTAAAAGTTCTTAGGACGTGTTTAAGTTTTCTCATTTCAATCTATTTCGTTTAGGGTGGATATGGTACAATATCGTACTATACCGAGTGTATAATATATTGTACTAAAAATTTGAATACGCTAAAATTTATCATCACTATCGAACCAAAATTTTCAATAAGGAAAAAAAATAGTGAGCTTTTGTAAACCAATTCCAACAGTGGGCTCGTGCGTAGCACTTTCTGTAAGTTTCTTGTGCGTAACACTTTCTGTAAGTTTCTTGGACACTTACTCCCCACGAAAAATATTAGTGTCTCTAGCACTTGGTAATATAAATTTTATAACTATTTGCAATACTTAAAAGGTTTACCAAACTATAGATACTCAATGTAAGGGTTCAGACCATTTGGTAACATACCAATAAATTGTCCAGTAATCTAATTACAATAAATCCACTATTAATCTACAATACATTTTTTTCCTTCAAAATCAAGCATACAAACTCATCAACCTCCGGGACCTAATTTTTGAACACAAATATTTTAAATCCAAAAAGGTCAAATAATGTTACAAAAAAAAAATAAAAAAATCTAAACCATCCATCAACTTTCCTTCCAATCCAATCTAGTCTTTTATTTCCTTTTATTTTTTATGATCACACATCAACCCAACCAACCAATGGTCCTAAAAAGTTCTTTAATACAAGAAGAAAGAAAATAAGAATCGATGGGGTTAAATACTAATTTTACCATTGGCCTACAAAGGTAGTAAAATATTTTTATTTTCGGTAAAATTCACCTTCAATAAAATCTCATTTTTACCCCCGGTAAAATCTCATTTTTACCTCCACACCTACCACACCTCACCAACCACACCTACCACATCTCACCTACCTCACCTACCTCCACCAAAGACTACCTTATGCCATTCATTTTTATCAAATTTACCCTTTTTGCCATTCTCCATTTACCTATAAATACCTCCCACCATTCATTCATTCAACACACAACAAAAACATTTCTTTCTTCTCTCCCAATATCCATCTATTTCTTCCAAGAGATATAAAGCCATTGACAATACAAATACAAGCCAATTTTCGAGGGTCTTATACTCTCTCTTTTCATACCCCAAAAAATACCAACAACCCTTATACACTCTCTCTCATACGCAATTTATTATTTTTTCTGTTGAGATATTTGTAATCCTAATTCTATACTTATAAATAGAATTAAGGAAATTATATATAGAGAGAGAGAGAGAGATTGGTAGCTTTCTGTAATCCTAATTCTATACTTATAAATAGAATTAAAGAAATTATAGAGAGAGAAATTGGTAGCTTGTATTATCATCCAAATTTATCGCCTTTGAGCTAATACAAAGCAAGCACACACAAAAGGAGGATGTACTACCGGAATAGCATAAGCGCTACCGCGGCAACCTACCTTAAAAAAATGTCATGTGTTCATCATTGTGCCATATTTATTTTTTATTTACCGATATTCGCTTATTGATTGGTTAATTATCTATTTCTAGATTTTGACACCATCAGTTGGCGCCGTCTGTGGGAACGATAAGCTCTCTAAAACTCTCGTTCTTTAGAAATTACAAGTGAATTTTTGGTACAAAAATTTCAAATTCCGCGGGTCTACGTAGCTTAATATTCTCAAGGGCATAACTTCTTGCTCATAACTTCAAATTATGCGATTCTGAAGTCCATTTTGAAGAAAATTTCAAGAGCTACAACTTTTCAGTTTGAGCTTTTTTCAAATTCGTCAATGTCAAGATTTAAAATTTCGATACAAATTTTCTGAAACAAAAAGGCATAAATCCCGTGGGCCTACGGCAACTCAATATTATCAGGCGCATAACTTTGTGCTCAAAACTCTAAATCATGCGATTCTCATGTCTATTTTGAAGAAAATTTCAAGAGCTATAACTTTTAAGTTCAATCTTTTTTTCAAATTTGGCCATCTCGGGGTCCAAAATGGGGATACAAAGTTGCTGCAACAAAAAATACGAAGATCCTGCAAGGCCTACGCTAACTCAATATTTACGGGCGCATAATCAGTCAAAAATCAGGTACAATCGATGAGCTTCAAAAAAAATTATTACAATTGAATGTAATTTTTATCAAGTTCATTCGACAAACCACAAGAAAAAAATTAAAGAAATTTTCAGCAGATATCAAACTTTCATAAAGCTGAATGTGATTTTGAAGTCTGTCAGACAACCGCAAGACCACCCCAACCCAAAGAGATCTGGCTGAGAATGATCATCTACTGCTGCATCACTCCTCCAAAGACCAAAGTTTTGACGTTTCCTGGGGCCATGCTTTAAACAATCAGAAGTGGAACATCTCCGGAATGTTTGTACAAAGCCCTCACTAGAGGTGTACATTATCTAGTCACTCAAAAAAAATGCTGAATAATCTGAAGATCATCAGCACCAAAATTCAAAATAGTACTGAAATCAGAAGAAGAAAAATCAGAAAAATCATGTCCTATATCCCCTAAAGCCGTCCAGTCAAGGCCCGTTGGTTCGGCAAACTCTGCAACAAAATCAGCTTGCAAAGATTGAGATAAAAAACCGTCCGAGGTAGCCTGGTGATAGGCATCCAAGGTAGCCTGGTGATAGGCGCCCGAAGCAGCTTGGTAATAGGACAAATTCGGAACTGACGGTAAATCCACTTTAGTCAGAAGAGCCCCATTTTCTGTAAGATTCGTGCTAGTCGAAAGGATATCATGTACACCCTCTTCCGACATAAAAAGCCTTAAAAAATGTCCGGGAACAAGTTCTGGAAGATTCACGGCAGTCGGAATAACATCAGGCATGTTATTTTCTGCCGACAAAGGGAACCTTGAGGAACCTCCAGGAGGAGCATAACGGGTTAACGCAAGAAGACCCCCTTCTAACCGAGCCTCTAATGCCGTCACCCGTGCTTGTAACTCTTCCACCTTTTGTTCAAGAGAAGTAAGGAAAGTAGTACAGCCTCTAATGGGATTCTCGATTCTCGATGTGGCTTCAAGAAGATATGAATTGAGAGCCTCAAGACACTAGTTTTTGGGGATATCTTGCAAAAAAAATGCAACGTTCCTCACCCCGAAAACAGTGAAGATTGTGTGATAATCCTGACGATCAATCACATTTGAAAATATTTTAACATATTCGCAAGATAGAGGACATCTCTTATGGCTATAAGCAAAAGCCACACATGGAGGACCTGCAAAACGGTGAGTGTTCGACATTATTTTGGTTTACTTTTGTAATAGAAACTTATTACAAAAGAGAAAAATGGCGTTGGAAGAAATGGATGGTGATGGAAGAAATGGATTGGATCTCGAGGAAGATGAAGAGGAAGAAGGAGAGGGAGATGAAGATTAAGGGCACGGATTTCAAGTTCGAAAAAGAAGGGAAAGTTATCTGAAAAAGAGAGAGAGAGAAAGGAGCCTCCGACAGGGAGGATCTCAAGAAAAATAAAAAAAAATAAAAAAAAAAAGAAAATATATATATATATATATAAGATATATATATTTATATATGTATGTGTGTACGAAATAAATAGTTGAAAAATGCCCGAATAGGGTCAAACTATTTATGACCAAAGGTATAGCGAGTTTTACATATTAATGTTCCAAGCTCTACGACTTGCATCAAATGTCTAACGAGTTCTACACATTGATGTTTCGAGCTCAATGACTAGCATCCGAGATCTAGCTTCCTTAAACTAAGACTCGAGATCAACGTCTAGCCAGCCTTACATAATGATGTTCTAAAACTCTAAGACTAACGATCAAAGTCTAGCTAGCTTTACACATTAATGTTCCGAACTCCACAAACTTATGGTCAAGGGCTAATAAAGCCCTACACATCGGTTATTCGAGCTCTCCCCATGATTATCTTCTTCGACGAGTACCCGCTTTTACGCCTTGGTTTTGAGCCGGACCATTTATCCGGCAAAGACATTTATCCTTCAAATTCAACTTTCAACATAAAAATAAAGGATAGGGGGCAATTGATGGGGTTAAATACTAATTTTACTATTGGCCTACAAAGGTAGTAAAATATTTTTATTTTCGGTAAAATTCACCTTCAGTAAAATCTCATTTTTACCCCCGGTAAAATCTCATTTTTACCTCATCACCTACCACATCTCACCTACCTCACCTACCTCCACCAAAGACTACCTTATGCCATTCATTTTTATCAAATTTACCCTTTTTGCAATTCTCCATTTACCTATAAATACCTCCCACCATTCATTCATTCAACACACAACAAAAACATTCTTTCTCCTCTCCCAATATCCATCTATCTCTTTTAAGAGATATAAAGCCATTGGCAATACAAATACAAGCCAATTTTCGAGGGTCTTATACTCTCTCTTTTCATACCCCAAAAAATACCAACAACCCTTATACACTCTCTCTCATACACAATTTATTATTTTTTCTGTTGAGATATTTGTAATCATAATTCTATACTTATAAATAGAATTAAGGAAATTATAGAGGGAGAGAGAGAGATTGGTAGCTTTATGTAATCCTAATTCTATACTAATAAATAGAATTAAGGAAATTATAGAGAGAGAAATTGGTAGCTTGTATTATCATCCAAATTTATCGCCTTTGAGCTAATACAAAGCAAGCACACACAAAAGGAGGACGTACTACCGGAATAGCATAAGCGCTACCGGGGGAACCTACCTTAAAAAAATGTCATGTGTTCATCATTGCGCCGTATTTATTTTTTATTTACCGATATTCGCTTATTGATTGGTTAATTATCTATTTCTAGATTTTGACACCATCAAGAATAAAATTGACTAGGCTGCACAAAATACCTCAAAATCACTCAGATTTACTTGCCATATAAAAATCCGTGGCACCAACTACTTGTCAACCATTTCCATATTATAGGCGCATCAATGAATAGAACTAGAAAAATAAAGTTAAAACCAAAATGGAAATGAAAACCTAAAGAATAAAGGGACCAAGTGAGGTGTGTCATGAGTGTAGTACAATTACAAACACCAAATTTAGACAGCTCATTCTCTGAATATCGAAAATCTAAATGTCATGTGATATTTGGTATTAAGTGGTACAATTGGTATGATACGGTATAGTATGCCATGGTACACATCAAAATTTTGGTATGATACGGTATACAATCGATAATGATTTTCAGTATTAGTATTGTATCATGCAATTTATGTAAGGCACAAATACCAATCGGTATTGTATCATTACCAAAATTCGGTTCGCTTTGACAATGGTACGATATGATACGAGTTGGTATGATAATATTGATATAAAAATCCACCCGAATTTTTGCCCATGTTTAAAGAACATACTCTTTTTTTTCTTTTTGAAAACATGAGTGGTGTTTTAAAAAAAATTAATAATAGTAAAGTATGTTGGATCCTTAATCCAACATTAGGCTTATATGTGAAATAATTATGTGTTGTGGACTGTCGAATGGTTAAACCCATTTTAAAAGTGATCAAATAAGGTTTAAGTTATTTGGGCTTAAATGTATCTAATAGGGTGTGGGCCTTTAATGTATAGATACTTAAAAGTAATTCTATTTTTATGATGGGCTAAAATAGAAATACTAAAAAGATGGTAGGGTTTACTATCTATATATTGTGGTTATGGTCCCCAGATCATATGTACGTTTCTTGTCCCTGTTGAGCCCCCATCATCACAAAGAGCAGAGAGAAGACATAAAGGGGATTCTCTAAAGAAATACGTGTTGATCTGGAAGGCCAACCACCCGGCTATAAACACACGCTATGGATTCAGGTACGCTTTCGCATATTGATTTATTAATTCTTGGTGATTCGACATGAACGGTCCTAAGGTTTATGGTTATCTAGAACCATTAAGATATAACAAGTGGTATCAGAGGGGTCTTCATATTGAATCATTGAGAATCGAATTTATTTCCGATGTTTGATTGTTTTGGAAGTTTCTAAATCTAATAATTTTGATTTTAAGATTATTAGATTCAGAACTATTGTTAATTAATGTCTCTCCCTTCAAGTAAATTTTTTTTGGATGTGTTGAACACGGAATTTGAGTATCATCGGCAAATTTTGATATATATATATTTTTTCTTCTTCTTCTTTTCGATAAAAAAAATAAAAAAAATGGGGTAGGTCGATTACAGTTTTGGTCAATTGATGATTGCCGATGGTCCTTATTTGTATTACACATGTTTTGGCTTAATTGATAGCATCTAGATAAGGATATACATACATCTACATATGAAGATGGATATATATATATATATATATATGTGAAAGGAGGTATTGCATATACATTGGTTTACGTAAAGCATAGGTTCTTGTTTTCTTTTCTTTTTTTTTCTTATATATGGCTCGACAAATCAATCATATATATATTGGTTGTTTTAAGGTAAGTTTTTCAATTATGTATATGCATTCTGCCATGGTTGATTATATATATATATAATAAGGATATATATTATATATGAAAAGGATTGGGTTTTATATATATAAAGATATATTTATACATATAAACTGCCGAATGCTTAATTTATATATGTGTATTTTTTTTTTGTTGCTTTTGTTGTAAAAATATTGACATGTGGATGTCCATAAGTAATATTGTAAGATACAATTTATCCCACATTGAAATTGTGGTGTGAATGAGGAATTACCCAATAGTATATATAGTTTATTTGTCCCACATTGATTATGTAGAGAAGTAAGGAGGTTAGCTCTTAATATAAATAGAGCTAACCCCTACACATATTAGATATCAGTTGAGTAATAAGATTTCTCTTATTCTCATATTTCTTTCTCTCTCTATTATTTTAACACGTTATCAGCACGACTGCTCTACAGTCAATTGGAGTCCATTGCGAAAGCAGGCCACCATAGTTAAAATTTTTTCCTTCTTCTTGAAGGCCGGCCGGTCATGCGAAAGCATGTCACCATAGTTTCAAATTTATATTTGTTCTTCTTGGAGGCCAGTTCAATATCAAGCATCATAATTTCTTCATACAGGTCAGATCTATAATTTTTATTTTTTTTTCTTTCTTTCATAATATTATGATTCATGTTGTTTGTCTTTTTATTATTGTTATAGATATTGAATATTCTATTTTATAAATAATCTGGACCTGAAATTTCATGATTTATACTTTTGGGACTTTAAATTTATAATCATTATTATCTTGGACCCGAAGTTCCACGATTTATATTTTTGGGACTTGAAGTTCCCTATTCATTATTATGGACCCGAAGATCCATAATTTATTTTTGGGACCTGAAGTTCCCTATTCATTATTATGGACCTGAAGATCTATAATTTATATTTGGGACCTGAAGTTCCCTATTCATTATTATGGACCCGAAGATCCATAATTTATATTTGGGACCTGAAGTTCCCTATTCATTATTATGGACCCAAAGATCCATATTTTATTTTTGGGACCTGAAGTTTCCTATTTATTATTATGAACTGAAGATCCATAATTTATATTTGGGACCTGAAGTTCCTTATTCATTATTATGGACCCGAAGATCCATATTTTATTTTTAGGACCTGAAGTTTCTGATTTATTATTATGAACCTAAGATCTATAATTTATATTTGGTACCTGAAGTTTCTTATTCATTATTATGGACCCGAAGATTCATATTTTATTTTTGGGACCTGAAGTTCCTTATTTATTATTATGGACCCGAATATCCAAAAATTTATATTTGGGACCTGAAGCTCCCTATTAATTAATATGGATGCGAAGATTCATAATTTCGATTTGGGACCTAAAGTTTTTCATTCATTATTATGAATCCGAATATCCGTAATTTATATTTGGCACCTGAAGTTCCCCATTCATTATTATAGACCCGAAGGCTTTTATTTTATTTAGAGATATGAAGTTCTCTAAATTAGGACCTGAAGTTTCATAATAATTATTTTGGATCTAAAGTTCTGTAGTCATAAATTTGAACATGAAGCTCTATAGTCATAAATTTGGACCTGAAGTTCCAATAACAATATGCTTCAATAATCAAATCTGAAATTTTGATATAAAGTCCCATAAATTTGGTAACCTAAATTTGGGCCTGAAGTCCCATATAACTGTTAAATTTTTATTTAATTAAAATTATATATAACTTTATATATAAGTATGCTGTTGTTATATTATTTCCTATTTGAACTTAACAAATCTCTTATTCTACCCTTTCTCTATAATTTCTCAAAGCATTACAAACATAATAAATTAGCATGTAATGTTAGATTTTTCAAACCCTAAGTTTGTTTATAAAACCAAAAGTTTTATTATTTCTTATGAACCCGAAATTTCATATTTGATCAAGAATCTGCAATTCATTATTTATTATGAGCATAAAATCTCATAAGATAAAGTATCAGCTCTCAACTTCATGCATCATCAATTTATACATACTTAAAAAGGACTTATTAGTTCTTTGGCAATCCCTGAAGGATGGATATGACCATCAGAAGATGGTCATCATGCCAACACTCGTAATAAATAGATTGAATTTATGATTTTCAATACTTTGCTCTTGAAGTAGCACTGTTAAAAACTCCCCATATATTATACCTTGATTATGCTCCAGAAGTAGTATTATTAAAATTATTGTTTTTCAAGTGGTTTAGGCAAGTTGGTTGTCTCCGTATATCAGATTATAACAACTAAATATTAATAAAATCAAAAATTTTAGAACAATTAGTTCTAAGGCAATTCCTGAAAAAAGTGCCATCTCTTATTAAAATATAGGTCAAGAAAATATGTGCAATAATTCCCCTCAAAAGAGGTGAATAATTGTTTTCCTTTACTAGAGGTAAATATAATAACTGCCCCAACAGAGGTAGAAACACAAAATTATTATAAAACTCAAGAACCACCTGAAGTGGTTTGTTGAGAAGCGCCGGACCTTAAATCACAACTATATACAAAAATATGTGATAGTTAAATAAAGACCTCTATTAATGATGTGAGACAATCATACTTGATTGCACTCCTCTTGATGAAGAGGGGGCATGGAATTATTTTTTTATAAAGCTGCTGATTGCACTCCTCTTGATGAAGAGACTTTTGATGAGAAGTTGAGAGCAAAAATCAATTTAGATCCAGAAGACCTAAATTATCATTTATTTATGATTCTTTTATTTAAATGTATGAATTATGGATTGTATAATACACTTTTCAGATGGTGTTATATCATATACTATTATTGAAAAACCAGAAGTTTTTCAATAAGTTGGTGCTTAACATATACACAAAGTATCCACTATAGTTGGACTTATACAAAAGATTGAGGGCTCCAGAGGAGCCTATATAATATATCAACATATTCATTAAAGATTATTATTATCAAGCAGTTCCTGAAGAAACTTGCTTAACTTTAATGAGTATCATATTGAAATAAATAGTGAAGGTAACAATGAATTACTATGCATTATTAACTAGTGTTAGGAGTCAGAAGCTCACACTATAATCATTATTACTTTCTCCTCGGGTCTCTATTGCACAACATTGTGCATTATTACTAGTGTTAAGAGCCAAAAGCTCTCACTAGAAAAAATTAAGTATTTTCTCATCGAGTGTCTATTATACAACGCTTTTTAGTGTTGAATCACTCTCTATTATTTTTTTATGGATTGCCATTTTTAAAAAAAAAAAAAAGGAATGCAAGATAATATTTGTCCCTCTGTAGATGCTCCAAGACTATAGACACCTATTGATATGTAAGTTTTCTTCATTCTACTATACATTTTTTTATTTTTTTTATTTTTTTTTACAAGCTTATCATGCAAATTCAAAAATACAACTACTAAATTTAATTTGCCTAAAGTTAGTTTTTTTATTCATATATGCTTTGACCAATTTTTAATAATCCCGTATTTAAAACCAATTAAAGAAGATGTGTTTATTGCACGTTTTGCAAATTATCACTTTGATGAGAACGTATTCCCGCCGTTAGGGGGAGATAAGAAAGTTCCTGCAGAACTATCCGTTCCAGAAGAACGGCGAGAATTATAGTGGAACAATTACACTATGTCTCAACTAGACCCACGTACATCACAATGTGAGAAGGTACGGAGAATAGTGTTTTGTAAGAAATTGCAAACACATTACCAATTGATTTAATGATGCAGTAAAATGAAACAAAGTTATATGTGCCAGTTATAAATGCAGTTGCCATAATTAGTATCCATGCAGGACAACTTTAAAACATGGCAATTAATGAATCTGTACAACGCCAGAAGCGTGGCAGACCTATAGGTTCCAAAGATTCAACTCCCTAGAAGAGGAAATCTAATTAATCATGCCCTAAGAACACTCCTGAAGAGGTTCCTCATTTCACTCAAGAAGAGGTTATGAGAAAATCCACTCTCTTTAAGGCCCCAGAAGTGGTCATTGTCTTGAAAAGACGCAAGTCCCTGAAGAGACTATATAAGCCCCTGAAGAGGCATTGGTACCAAATAATAAAGAGATCTCAATATTTAATAAGAGAGATGTGGAATATAAAATAAAATGTCATCGATGAATTATTTATATATACAGTAGCTACTGGAATATCAAAGAGCAATGATAATAATGATATATAACCACGTACAATAAATAAATGTCGACAAGAAAAAATTGGCCAAATGAGAAATTGCCATTAAGGCAAAATTTGAGTCTCTAAATGAACGTGGTATATTTGGACCTATAGTATGAACCCCAAATATATATATTAACATTTTTTGTTATAAATGGGTGTTCATAAGAAAATTAAATTATAATAATAAAATCAAAAGGAATAAGGCACAACTTGTGGCACAAAGTTTCCTGCAGAAACTTGGGATTGATTATGAGTATTGTATTCCCCTGATTATGGATCCAATATATAAATTTTAAATATCTTATAGTTTAGCAGTTGTTGAAATATTATATATGAGACTCAGATACTGTAAAACTGCTAATTTATACGGGGACTTAGACTCTAACATTTATGTGAAAATCCCAGAAGGATTAACTTTGCCTGAAGCAAAGTCGAAGAGTACGTGCTCAATAAAAATTAAGACGCTAATTGTATGGACTTATCCATTCCAGAAGAATGCGATACAAATTCATTCCAGAAGAATGTGATACAATCGTCTTAGTAAGATTTATCTAAGGAATGAAATAGAAACAATCCCATTTGCCATGTGTCTTTATAAACGAATAATCAAAAATGATTTTCAATAGTAGCAGTTTATGTGGATACATTAATCGAGACTCCTGAAGAGTTCGAAAAAACTGCTAATTATTTAATAAAGGAATTTAAAATGATGGATAAGGTAAAAACCGCTGAGCATTCCTATGATTGTCTGGTCTTTATATAAAAATTCATACCATTTTAAAGAAAAAGATGAAGAAGTATTGGTCCCGAAGCACCATACTTAAGTGCAATTGGTATTCACAATGCACTAGACCAGAAATTTTATTCTTTATTTACTTGCTCAATATATATAGCTTAGCACCAACTAAACGACACCAGATATGTATCAAACATATCATCAGATATCTACAAGGAACCACTAATTTTATTTTATGCACATAACTCTTATCGTTCCAAGTTGATAGGTTATGCTAATCCAGGATATATTTCTGATTATCATAAGGTATGGTTTTAATTACATCCAGTATTTATTAGTAATAATGATGTTATTTCTTAGTGGTAATTTCATCAAACTACTTTGAAAATTTAGCTCTTCATGAAACTAATCAAAAATATATATGATTGAATCCTTACTTCAGCATATTCGTAGTTCTTGTTACTTGTCTTATATAACAACTGTTTTGAGCATTATCTATGAAGACAATACAACGTGTATAGCACATTTTCAAGAAATTTTCAAGGTGACAAGCATGAGATATGTTTCATATGAGCATTAGAAGAACACAAAGATTGAAGTCGAGTAAATCTACTTGATGACAACTTGGTGGAGTTTACTCATGATGTGATTGACAAAGTTGATATTCCAAAATGAGTTTAGGAGATTGTTATGATTTGACTTCATCATCAAATTAAATGTCATTGTCATCATGAGGGGGAGTAAATAATCAGGGGGAGCATCCTGAAGTATGCTACTTAATATTTGCACGCTGTACTCTTTTTCCTTTAACTAGGTTTTGTCCCATTGGGTTTTCCTAGTAAAGGTTTTAACGAAGCAGCATATTGTGCATTTGATACCGATTCAATGATCCTGAAGAATGTTGTACTCTTTTTCCTTCACTTTGGTTTTTTCCCACTAGGTTTTTCCTTAGGAAGGTTTTAATGAGGCAACTGTCATTGAATTGTGGCATAATGGACATCCAAGGGGGAGTGTTGTAAAAATATTGACATGTGGATGTCCATAAGTAATATTGTAAGATACAATTTATCCCACATTGAAATTGTGGTGTGAATGAGGAATTACCCAATAGTATATATAGTTTATTTGTCCCACATTGATTATGTAGAGAAGTAAGGAGGTTAGCTCTTAATATAAATAGAGCTAACCCCTACACATATTAGATATCAGTTGAGTAATAAGATTTCTCTTATTCTCATATTTCTTTCTCTCTATTATTTTAACAGCTTTCATCATGTCATGCTTTTATATATATATATGTTTGGTCAAATCTAGTTTTTGGAGAATTGGGCTGGTGCATTTATGATACCTTTTATATATATGTAAAAGGTTAATAAAGATGTTGGACTTACTGTGAGCTTTATATATATATATATATATATATATATATATATATATATATATATATATATATATTTGTTTATTTAAATTAAGAATTAAAGTTTGGGATCTTTATATAAAAGTGGCTATTTTTGCATATATATATAAGAACCCCAATTTCATTTATTAAGATAAGCGCGCGTACTAATATTTATTTATATTGAGTTTTATCTGTACGCACAAGGCCATAAGTTTTAAGGTACTTCGCATATCGGAGTGGGTTTTTTGGCATGTTATACCGGTACACATGGATAAAGAAAATTTTAAGGTATGGTGTTTTTGGGTGATACGGGTTAAGATATGGATATGGGTTTATAACCCAATAAACTTTGACCCAACCAGTTTAAATTCAAAGATTGGTATAATTAAGTATATATATTTTGAGATGGACTGATTGAAGCGACATGTCACCAAAGTGACCTCTCTCGTGAAAATTAATTTATTTTAATTTATAAATAATTGTGTGCTTGTAACTTATGTAAATTTTGACCGGTCCAAAGGAATGTTGACTTTTAACAGATTACATGTACACTTATGGTAATAAACATGTGATAATTATTTAGTTTTTTTTATGTGAACAATAAATTGGCCCAAAGAAAGATTTATTATTCGACATACCTTTATTATCAGTGTTTGATTACTGCTGCAAGATATCAATTGCAAGTTAGTATTTTTATCCAAAGATAAAATATTAATGGAGCACCCAGTATCTTGAGATGGGAAATACCTTTATTTGAATTTATTATATTTGTTTTTAGGGTTTATGTGAGCTTGTTTTGTTTGTTTATTGTTGTTTTCTGTGAATTCAGCTATGAATAGTTCTGCTAATATTAATGCTAGCATCAACTCTATTCCTATGTTAAATGGCACAAATTTCAAATCATAGCAAGAGAACTTTCAAATAGTTCTAGGAGTCATGGATCTTGACCTTGCATTAAGGATTGATTCTCCCCCACCTCTTACGGATAAAAGTACTTCTGAAGAGAGAAAAGATCTAGAGAAGTGGGATAGATCGAATCGCATGTGTGTCATGATTATGAAAAAAGTCATTCCAGAAGCATTCAGAGGCACAATATCTGAAAAGATAACTACAGCTAAGGAGTTCCTTGCAGACATTGAAAAAAGGTTTGTCAAGAATGAAAAGGCTGAAATAGGTATGCTCTTGACAAACCTACTTTCAATGAGGTAAAGGGTAAGGGCAATATAAGAGAGTATATTATGGAGATGTCTTATCTTGCTTCAAAATTAAGAGCACTTAAGCTAGAACTCTCTGAGGACTTGCTAGTGCATTTAGTTTTGATATCTCTTCCAACACAGTTTAGTCAGTTCAAGGTGAGCTACAATTGTCAGAAAGAGACTTGGTATCTGAATGAGCTCATCTCATACTGTGTTCAAGAAGAAGAAAGGTTAAAGCAAGATAAGGTAGAAAGTGCTCATAAAGAAGCATAAGGTAGAAAGTGCTCATAAAGAAACAAGAAAAGAAACCGGGCGAACCGGAAAGTACTGATGTTACTTTTGTGAAACTGAAGGGCACATAAAGAAGCATTGCACCAACTTTCACGCATAGTGTGCTAAGAAGGGGTTTGCCTCCATTGCCAAAAGCCAAATGATGGTGAAAGACACATTTACGTAGGGGACGGCAAAACGGTTCAAGTTGAAGCAATTAAAAAAAAGGTTTAGATTATTATTAAAGACTGCATTTTATTTGAATCTTAGTGAGACATTTATTATATCGTATTTTATACGAAATTTGATTTCAATTTTTGTTTTGGACAAATCTATAGATTCTTGTTCCTTCGGGAATAAAAATTTTAATTTGTTTCATAATTGAAAAGTAGTTGATTTCGGTTATTTGTTAAATTACGATAATCTTTATTCCAGTCGATACAATTGCTTTATTTAATGAATCCCTGCAATTAAGTGCATATAGTGTAAAAGGAAAATTAAACACTGAAAATTTGGCTGCGTATGGCAGAGGATAGTGCTATTTTGTAGGATACTCTAAAAGATCCAGGGGGTACAAGTTTTATGATCCCACGAAAAAAGTCAATTTTTGAGTTTGGAAATGCCCGGTTCTTTGAGAATGTAGAGTTTGTGGGGGGAGATATAGCCAGAGATTTTGTCTTTGAAGAGGAATATATTGATATTCCCACAGGTGCCATTGACGATCAGGTTTTCATTCCTGACTTTGTGCAATACACAAATCAAGACAATGTTAGAGAACCTCTCATTCAAAAAACTATTCCAGAAGAACAAACTCTACCACCTCAAGACGCTATGCCATTAAAGAGATCCACTAGAGAAAGGAGAAGTGCAGTGCCAAATGACTGCATAGTATTTCTCCAAGAACATAAGGATGACATTGGAATGATGGAAGATGATCTGATCAACTTTCATCAACCATGGAATGTTCTGATTCTTAGAAGTGGATTGATGCCATAAATGAGAAGATTTAGTCCATGAAGAAATAATGGCGTATATGATCTTATCTCATTGCCAGAAGGTGCGAAATCCATTGGTTGTAAATGGATATTTAAAACCAAAAGGGATTCGAAAGGCGATATGAGAGGTACAAAGCTTGTCTTATCGTAAAGGGCTTTACATAAAAGGAAGGCATCAACTATAAATAAATTTATTATCCAGTTTTTTTAAAAGATTGTTTTAAGACTGTAATGGTATTGGTGGCACATTTCAATCTCGAGTTACATTAGAGGAATATAAAGACGGTTTCTTAATGGTAACATTATTGAAACGGTCTATATGGTGCAGTCAGAAAACTTTGTGGTGGGAGACCCAAAGAATATGATTTACAAACTTAAGAATATTCATCTATGGGCTCAAGCAAGCATCTCGACAATGGTATTTCAAATTTCATCAAGTAATCATCTCATTTTGTTTTAAGATGAATTTGGTCGATGATTGAATATATCATAAGTTTTGTGGGAGTAAGTATATTTTTTTGGTTTTATATGTCGATGACATTTTGCTTGCCAGCAACGATATAGGCATATTGCACGAAACTAAGAGATTTCTAATTAAGAATTTGATATGAAAGATCTTGGTGACGTCTCTTTTGTGTTAAGTATACAGATACACCGAGATCGCTCTTGGGGTACTTTAGGATAATCACAAAAGGGTTATATCGAAAAGGCTCTCAAAACAAATGGCAAGCAGGATTACAAATCAGGTGATGCCCCTATGGTTAAGAGAGATAAGGTTAATTTCATTCAAAACCCTAAGAATGATTCTTAAGAAAATAAAATGCAGAAGATTCCTTATGCATCAGCAGTATGGAGTCTGTTGTATATTCAGGTATGTATGTGTCCAGATTCTGCGTACATTATTGGGATGCTAAGCAGATATTTAAGCAATCCAAGAATAGACCATTTGAAAGCAACAAAACAGGTCTTGTGGTACTTACAGAAAATAAAAGTACTACATGCTCACATATCGGAGGTCAGATCAGCTTGAGATCTTTGGGTATACTGACTCCGATTTTTTTGGGTGCAAAGATAGAATTAAATCTATCTTGTATTCCACTAACAACTAGGGTTTGACGAAGTCTAAATATATAGATATCAAGTTTCTAGTTATTAAGAAAAGAGTTCAGAGTGAACAAGTGTCTATAGAACACATCGGTACAAACTCCATGGCCGCGGATCCGCTTACTAAGGGACTGCCACCCAAAGTGTTTCATGAGCACACTGCTCGTATGGGTGTCATATCGTTTCAGGATATTCAGTTTTAGTGAGAGTTTGTAATTTTAGTGTTTCTATCATATAGACATATTTTGGTTGTTTCAGTTTAAGGATATTTAAAGTTATTTTCTGGAGAAATAAAGTTTAGTTTATTTACACTCTGATTTTGGATATGGTTTGGTTTCACTAAGGTTTCAAGAGGACCAGTTGAAAATAGGCATGTTAAGATCACAATGCATGTAATTTTCATGCTACACATCCACATCATGATCCATGTCCTTCAGTTAGATCGACATGTGTGACCATTGATGGGTCGAGTTACGTCAAGTGTAACAAAGGCCGCTTTGATCCTATGTTGATATGATTGATGGACCGGATTAGATACAGATACATTCAGTAATGACAGCAAAGATGAGCTCAATTTACAATGCATAATTATAAGGTTACACATATAGCCCAAGTGGGAGATTGTTGGATCCTTAATCCAACATTGGGCTTATATGTGAAATAATTATGTGTTGTGGACTGTCAAATGGTTAAGCCCACTTTAAAAGTGATCAAATAATGTTTAAGTTATTTGGGCTTAAATGTATCTAATAGAGTGTGGGCCTTTAATGTGTAAATACTTAAAAATAATTCTATTTTTATGATGGGCTAAAATAGAAATACTAAAGAGATAGTAGGGTTTACTATCTATATATATTGTGGTTATGGTCCCCAGATCATACGTACGTTTCTTGTCCCTGTTGAGCTCCCATCATCACAAAGAGCAGAGAGAAGACATAAAGGGGATTCTCTAAAGAAATGCGTGTTGATCTGGAAGGCCAACCACTCGGTTATAAACACACGCTATGGATTCAGGTACGCTTCCGCATATTGATTTATTAATTCTTAGTGATTCGACATGAACGGTCCTAGGGTTTATGGTTATCTAGAACCATTAAGATATAACAAAATAAACATAGCGAATAGGACCTACCATTCATATTCAAAAATTGGGTCCCCTATTTTTTAGACGTGGATTCAATACTTCTATCGGATCCCAGAAATTTTATTTGGGAGGGGGGGGGGGGGTTGGGGTTGTACAATTTTCAACAACTTAACATATTTAATATTAAAAATATAAAATTGCATTACAAAATAGAAAAAATATAAAGTTGCACTACAAAATACATACCTTTCAAAGTTCAATATTGCTAGAATTGTGCTTGACGTTCTTTCAAGTCACGGAATCCGTCAATAATTGACTCGGTGCTAATGCTTCTTGTAATTTCCCTTTCAGTGAAGATAGTCAAAGAATTTATAAGAAAATTATCTTCTATTTTACTTTGAAATTTGGATTTAACAATTGTTCTACATTATCTTCTACAATTTGAACATGTTTCCTCTTGAAAAAAAAGAGTCAATTGTAGGTGATTTTCCCATATCTTGAAAATAAGAATAACAAAATATTAGTATATATAAAATATAAGAAAACATATGAAATAGCTTTACACAAATCTTTGAAAAATGCCATTTACGAAGTCAATGGACAATACTAATAGTATTTCTTTAATATTATTATATGCATATGATAAAAAATTCAGTAAAGAAACAAACAATTATTGGAATACGGATATTTGTATATTGTATATTTGGGTTCTATTTGTCTCTTTTTCACTTTATGTCTCGTATCAAAGCCATTCCATTAATGCTGAGCAACAAAGTACAAAACTAAGAAATTAAAAAGCAGAAAAATCCTCTTGGGCTCCCCTCTTTTCTCTCTTGGCGTACTCACACAGTCACACAAATCTCCTTTGTGTGTAACTATGTTCCAACAATTCCATTTCTCAATTTTTCTCATTTCACATCATACATTCGAGTAGTTGTAATCGCCAGCGGCAACCTAATGGAAGAGTAAAACGACGGTCGATAGTGGTGGGCTAGCAGTGTGATCAAACTTGTAAACAATCGATCATTGATTCGTTGTCGGTTGTTCTCTAAAGCGCTCTTTATTATTATTATTTTTTTTTTGGGGGGGGGACCAATTTCATACACTTAATTTCTTATTTTTATATATATATTAAAAAAAAATGGTGGGGACAATGACCCCCTTCTAAAACACATACATCCGCCACTGTCTATGAGGTAAATAAGACCCCACTGACATGGGGGACACTAAACATAGAAAATATTCTGATTATATAAGATTGATTTTAGTACATTTATTCAGAATTAGTGGATCAGATTTGGATTATGATTCAGATCATGCAATTGATCATCACAAAACAAACCTAGATCCAAATTTGTTGGACAGGATCGAATTAGACTATATGTATGTGTGTGGGTCTGTGGGTGTTCCATAAAAGTAGGATAACACGAGTAATCGCCAGATAGGGAGGATTGGGGGGTGGCTACATGGCCTAAGAGCTGGAAGGTCCACCTAGTTGACAATAAAATTTGTAATGGAACATAGACTTAGGTTGTGTGCCTGTGAGATCAAAAGAAGAAACAATTTCTGCAAACAGAGGCATACATAGCCAAACACAAATGCATTAACAAAATAATCCCTCTATCCCGAATTAAGAGTACACTACTCCTCGCTAATGGGCTGAATCTTAAAATATGCGGAAGTCAAACATGGATATTTAATTTGGGTTGGACAAAAGTACTTCATTTCAAGAATGACAGGCGCCAGTGCAACAAGTTAATCCAGAACCAACACATACAGAAACAAACTACCCAAGTAAAATATGAACCATTCAGTAGTTAAGCACATAGAATAAGGAGAAGGAAGAAATAGCAAAATTAAGAACATGCATCATCTGAGAGAATGAGGGTTAAATATTGCTCACTGACAACTGAATAAACCCAAAAGAGCTTTGGATGCACTACTAAATTAGGGGTAAACTGTAATCAACTCTCTATCCTATAATCATTTCCGCTTTCCCTCTTAAATAAAATTGAACTAAAAGTACAGTTCAACTTTGACACAATTTTCATAGAAAGCTCCAAATAAAATTAAACTAAAAAGTCAGGAATTCAGCAAATGCAAAATGTCTCCACAACCCCCAAATGTTATGCAGATTTGATTTTTAAACCGAGTATAATATTTTTCACATTTGAAATTGATAGAGGGGTTCACTTCTACGGTTTTAAGAGTCAACCTCTAAATTATAGTCTCTTCTTGTTTGGTTCTCCTGCTTCCAAAGAATCCTAACGGTGACAATTCTTTCCTTAAACTTAAACTTTATACGTGAAATTACCGATTTCAGGTTCCGCAAAATGGCAATAGGATCTGATTCATTCTTCTCATCACAAATAAACCACCTTTGCAACCAATACACCAAGGATGAAGGAGAGGAAGACCATTATTCGACTAATAAGAAACAGACAGAAGCCAACTATCGGGCCTACCACTCATATACGAAATTGGGTCCCAGATTCTTTATACGTGGATTCAGGACCTCTATGAGGCAATTAAGACCTCGCTGATAGGAGGACATTAAGCAGATCTGATCGTACAAAGATTGATTATAATACATTTATGAAGAAAATTGGCAGATCAGATTCGGATTAGGATTCAGATCAGATCATGTACAGTATCATCACACAACTAACCTAGATCCAAATTTGTTGGACAGGATCGGATAAAACTATCCAATATATATATATGTTCCACAAATGCAGGATAACATGTGTAATCACCAAATAGAGAGGATTGGGTGGCAGCTACATGGGCCTAAAAGTTGGACGCTTCAGCTAGTTGACAGTTAATTTTGTAATGGAACATAGACATAGGTTGTGTATCTTTCACAAAGTGAGATCAATAGAAACTATTTCCACAGAGAGAGGCATACGTACCCAAACACAAACGCATTTACAGATACTCCCTCCATTTCAACTTGAGAGTCCACTATTCCTTTTAGGAAGTCCCAAATTTAAGAGTCCACTTTCCTCTTTTGAACATAATCAGTGTACCAAACTTCACGATAATTTACACATTCTGTTTCAAACCATTGATAAGTTGAAATTGGCGGATTCTTATTAAGCAAAAGTCAAACATGGACTTTTAACTTGGAGCAGAGGGACTACTTCATTTGAAGAATGACAGGCCAATGCAACAATATAATACAAAACCACCATATACAGAAAGAAACTACCCTAGTAAATTATCAACCGTTCAACAATTAAGCATATACAAATTGGAAAAGGAAAAAGCAGTTCATAAATCAAAATTAACAAGATGCACCATCTGAGACATTGAGAGAGGGTGAAATATTGCCCACTAACAAATGAATAAACCCAAAAGACCACCTTAAATTAAGGGTGAAGCATAACAAAATCCCAAGACTACTATGATTCACTTTACCCTTCAAGACTATGATACTGAACTAAAAACACACTTCAGTGGTTCAACTTCGACACAATCCGTTTTGTCCAAAATGGATAAAAGCTATAAATGGCATAAAAAGTTCTAACAGAATTACTTTATAAAGTTAAGAACTGAGCAAAAGAAAAATATCTCCACAACCCCATAAAAATAATGCAAATGTGTTATATTGTAAAAAGGTTTTTAAATCAAATATAATTTTCACAACTGAATTGTTGAGAAGGGCTTTAAATTATTTTTTATGGCTTTATGAAGCAACCTCAAAATAGGTTATAGATTCACTTATTGTTTGGTTCTTTTGCTATCCATGAATTCTAAGGAAGAACAATTATTTTGCTAAACTCATACTTTATATGTGAAAATACCGATTTCGGATTCCACAAAATCATAGAAAACTCAGCACCAAAGAAGCACTAAAACTAATATCATCTCTTTAATCATTTCAACATTAAAAGGATAGTTAAAACATGCAATGATATAATTTCACTAACAAAGTAACAGACAATTGCAGCGTATATTTTTTACTATAACAAGAACTTGAACATTTGGATGTCTCTGTGTATTAAGCAACAGTACCAAATCAACCGCAGAGCAAAATATAGTGAAAAACTCTACTTCATACAAACCTATATTTCTCAGTAACCTTAATACGGAACTCAAATTCAAATGGAATCATTATTATACACAACCCTATCACAGATTCAATATATTGAAAGACTAATTGTAAACATAGGAAACAGTAAAAGAGAAAACCATGAAAAGTTGGGGAATTGGCAAATTAAAACTCTCAGGGACCTCTGTCCAGACTATATATCTGAAATTACAAAATTTGGGATCCACGTATCACAAAATCTCACACCAAACAACACTAAAATCAATTTCATCTCTCTAATTATTGCAATAGTACAGAAGACCAAAATGAAATAATAGTTAAGACATGCTCGAGCACTTGAAAAGGTGTCCTCGATGCATCAAAAATGTCCTAAAAACGAAAGAATTAGTCTTTCAGTTTATTGAAAGATTAATTGTAAAGTTAACATAGTATATAGCAATGAGAAAATTACAAAGAGGTTAGAAGGATGGTTTAAATATTGTTTTTCCAAAGGTGTGAGGCTAACACTTATCCAATCGGTGCTTGAAAGTTTGCCCAGTTACTACCTTTCTCTATTCAAAGCACCCATTTCGATTTGCAAGAGTATTGAAAGATTGATGAGAGATTTCTTATGAGAAGGTTTTGGAGAGTCAAGGGGTGACCATTTGGTCAATTAGAACCTCGTTTCTAATAGTAAGGAAAAAGGAGGGCTGGGTATCGGCAACATTGCTACAAGGAATGAGGCTTTATTAGGAAAATGGCTTTGGAGATGTCCACTTGAACAAGATTCCTTTTGGTGTTCAATTATTAAAAGCAAATACGGTATGCATCCTTGTGGATGGGACTCTAACGTGGTTAATCGAGGATCTCATAGGAATCCATGGAAGGCTATCTGACCGGTCTTGCAGCATTTAAATCACTTATTCATTTTAAATTGGGTAATGGTAGTGTTATCCGTTTTTGGGAGGATTTATGGGTGGGGGTTTCTCCTTTATCTAATTCCTTTCCTCGTTTATATAACCTCTCCTGCGTCAAAAATCTTTCTATTTCTTCGGTTGTGGAGTGGAATGAGTCGGGTTCTTTCTTTTGGGATCTTCACTTTCGTAGGAATCTTTTTGATCATGAATATGATGACTTTTCAGCTTTGCTTAGTTTCATTACTAATGTCTCCTTGGCTAGAAACCTTCCAAATTCTAGAGTTTGGACAGGGGATAAATCGGGGGTGTTTTCTTGTAAATCTTTCTTCAGCAATCTCATTGAGTCTCCGGGAGATGTTTCTTTCTTTCCTTTTAAGGTTATTTGGAAAGCAGGAATTCCCAATAAGGTTAAATTTTTTGCTTGGCTTGCTTTTTGGAAGAAGGTTAATACCTGTGATGTGCTACAAATTAAAAGACTGAACATGGTGCTCGCCCCGTCTTGTTGTATTTTGTGTCAGAAGAATGCAGAAAATATTGACCATTTGCTTCTACATTGTAATTTTGTATCTAAGATGTGGTGGAAGGCGCGCAATATTTTCAGTATGGTTGGGGCTTTCCCAAAATCATGGGGGCATTTTTTGAGTATTAAGTGGTTCTTTAAAGGCTTCAAGAAGAGGGTGATAGTTCTTTGGAGATGTTGTTGTTTGGCTATTGCTTGGTGCACTTGGCTAGAAAGAAACTCCAGATTATTTGAAGATAAGGTTAGGCAGGAAGATGAAGTTTGGAGCAGAGTGGTATTATTAGCATCGTTGTGGGCTAAATCTTCAACGGCTTTTCATGATTTTTCCTTTTCAGCTCTGGCTAGCAACTGGGCTGCTGCCATCACTTGATGTTTCTAATACTTTGTAGTTCATTCTGTTTTACTGTTTTCGTGTTTTATTTTTTGTTTTCTTTTCTAGAGCCCTCTTTTGGTGGACTTCTGGTTCCCCGTAGAGGCCTCTGTATCGCCTTTTCTTGATGATTCAATAAAATGCGTTTGTGCTTTTGATCAAAAAAAATTTAGCAATGAGAAAACCTTAGATTTTCACTCGAATTGTGGGGGATAGTTCAGCAATTCAAAGCCGATCCTACCGGCCATAATTGGAACAGAAACCTCCATTAATTTCAGATTCCACGAATTCACAGGAAACTGGCACCAAACAAGCACTAAAACTAATTCATCTCTTTAATCATTGCAAAACTAAGGCGCAAACAAAAGAATAGTTAAAACATACAATGGTACCAATATGGCTAATAGAGTAACAGACAATTGCAGTATATCTTTTCATTATAACAAGAACTTTGTACATTTGCATTTCTCGGGGTATTACGCAAGCCTAGTCCATAGCCACTCGCAGAGCAAAATATAGTGAAAATCTCTGCTCCTTACAAGCCTATATTCCTCAGTAACAGCAATGCAGAAGTCAAATTTTAGTGGCATCACTCTCATATACAAAACTATAACATATTCACTATATTATCAACAGACTACTTGTCAAGTAAGCAATAGAGAAAACCTCATATTTGTTCACTTGAACTGAAAAGTTGGGGGGATTGGCTAATCAAAACTCTCAAGAACCTCCATCTTCACTCCACCACTAGGCTTTGGCTACTCAAATTGTGGGGCTCGGATTGGCAACTCAAAGCTGATCCCACCTTCACCACCGGCCTTAATCGTCACATAATCCTCCACTACCCTCCGAGATTTCTTCTTGTTGTCAATGGCCTTGTCGACCGCCTTTTCAAACATGAAAAATGTTCCTTCCATTAGGGCAAAGAATACACCGCCATACAGGGCAGCCTGGGAGGCGGGGCGGAGGCCCTTCCGAATCTCATGGAATCCCCCGGCAGTTGCCCCGGCTATGATGGAGTTCCATGGATCCTCCTTCTGACGGGCGTAGACCATCGCGCAATTGAAAGCTGAGAATAGACCTCCCCAGACAGCGAGCCTGCAGTTACAAAAGTAAGAAAAATTCTACTGTGGAACATTAAAAAATAAGGAGAAATTGCTCGCTGTATTTAAAGCTGCTAGCCTTTGTGAACGATCCACTTCAGAGGCTCAACAACCTAGGTTCTACCAGGAAGTCCACATACCCTAAGGCCACGTTTGATTCAGGTATTAGGATCAGTGGGATTAATAATACCAGTATTAATAGTACTGGACTATTAATCATGGTATTAATTTAATACCAATACCCTGTTTGATTCATGTAGTATTAATACTGGGATATCTCATGCTAATATTAATACCATGTTTGGTTCTGTAACTTGTATACGGAATTATATTTTGGACTAACATTTTTTTTTAAAAAAAAAAAAATTTGTTTAAAAAAAAAAATTTAAAAAAAAAAATTTAAAAAAAAAAATTGTAAAAAAAAATTAATTTTTTTTTTAAATAATAATAATATAGTAGTAGTAGTGGCATTTTTGAAAATATATGGTTCATTTTTATTAATTCTGGATAAACAATACCACCTCCCCCTAGTATTAAATTATAGCACAAAGAGTGGTATTAAGTTAGTACCGATATTAGTAATCCTAGCACATTTGTGCGAATCAAACAAGGTATTATAAAAAAAGTGGTATTAATAATCCCATCCCACTTTTTAATACCCGAATCAAACGAGGCCTAATGGAACTAATAATTTCTACAGGTAACTATAGAATCTCTACCGGAAATAATAATTTCTACCGGCAACTATAGAAATCTTAATGGAACTAATAATTTCTATCAAAAATAGTAGAACTCTATTCGATCGAATAATTTCTCCGGCAACTATAGGATCCCTATGGGAACTAATTATTCTAGCCAGTAACCCTATGGGAACTAATTATTCTAGCCAGTAACTGTAGAAACCCTATTTAACTAGTTATATCTACCAGCAACTATAGAAACCTATTGAAGCTAATTATTTCGTTCAAAAAATAGTATAAATAGAAGACCTGCCGCCGACTCGAGGTGCATTCATGCGAATGGCGTGGATGCCGCCGGTGAGGCGGTGGCCCTTGGGGGAGTTGTGGACCCCATCCAGGAAGAAGAATGCCGCTCCGCCAACTGCTCCCACGCTGAATGCTTCACCTGTCTTGTCTAGGATGCGTTCTGGGCACGATTCCCGAGATCTCGCCGGAGTTTCCATCGATGATCGGGTTTGTGGAGGGAATGAGGGGTTTTTTGATTTGGAGGGAGAAATGCGGAGAGTATCAGTACCGGTTTTGAGTTGAATTAACGGACAGGAAAAGTAAATTTTTTTCATGCCCGTTAATAAAATAAACCCAGCCCAGAACGCTTTATATTTATATTCATACGAAAATTTTAAGTGCGGATTGATTGATCCGTATATTTTTATGATGATTTTATGTTATAAAACATATTTTTAAATATTTTTATGATAAAAAAAAATTATAAATGACTAATTTAAAAGGATTGGTTTGTACTAGAAATAAATTTTATATTCATATATACTAAATTAATAGTGTTTAATTTTTTTAACATTAGGATGGCTCATACATAAATTGCTCTTGTTTTATAAAAATAACAATATATTATGCTTACATAAACATAATTTTTAGAAAACTTATCGTACTTCAATTTAATATTTTTGGTAGTACCAAAATTCTTTAAAATTTGTTCTTATTTGTAACTTTTTTTAAATAGTTTTAGCTTGATCAATCATTTTTAGGCGACCAATTTCAAGCTTAAACATAGATTATATAATATATGTATATATATCTTACACAAATATTTAAATTTAAGAATTAAATTAAAATTAATAGTAGAATGGTAATGCATTACCCTTATACAAATAATGTCTCAAGCTCATTAGTGGGGTCAAATTATGTGAACGTGGGCAGTTGTACACTTTATTCTTTATTAAAAATAAAAATAAAAATGAAGGTGGCAAAAATTTTATTTTTTCACAACAATAGAATAAAAGTTTAATAAGGTTAAAGTTTGCTCACTCTACTTAATATTTGTACATATATATGGTATAGAAGAGTGAAATGGCTCTGTCACTGCACAATTTTAAACCACGGCGCCTCTATCATTTTTCTTTTCTCTCATGGTTCCAACACCCAATATATAATGTACTTCTTATATTAAAAAAAAAATTGTAATTTGAAAAGAATCTCCAAATAAATTTAAAAGTGAGCATCGTTGCCAAATTTCCTTTTCATTTTGTATTTTCTGTTTGACCCATTTCAAATTAATACACTTTCCTCTTCTAATGTCGTTATTCAACTATATTAATGTTCTTTCACATGATATTCCTTTATTTAATTCCTTAGGCTCCGTTTGATTGCAAAGATGGAAAAGGAAAATAAATTTAATTAGTTTGTGTGAAAAGATAGAAATTGAGGTGAGAAATGTTACTCATGTTATGAGTACATATCCCCCATCCTTCAATATTTTTTGTGGAAAATTTTTACTCACCACCAAGCAAAGAAAATTTATTCATGGAAAAAAACTTAAAAATTAAGAGGATATCACTTCTCTCACTCAACTTATTTTCCATCTTTTCACCAAAACTAACTCAATTTATTTTCATTTTCCACCTTGTAATCAAACGGAGCCTTAAAGTTATCTTGTAAATTACTAGTTATTCAGTGAAAATAATGTTAATGCTAGATTTTAAATTTATCACCAGTACGAAGAGAATGTGTTATCATATCTTGGCACTAAGGGTATTTATATTGCGTTCATCTTTTGAACTTGTAGGATAAGAAAACGAAATATTAAAAAAAAAATTATTAAATCGTATCACATATTAATTTTTATTTATTTTTTTTTTCTTTTTTTAGCTTCACCAATCCAAAGTCAAGACTCAAGATATAGCACCAAACTTAGTTAATGCGACATTCGAATTTAAGTCTTACAAATAAAGTATAAAAATTTTAACAACTCAATCAACACTCATTAACATCACATTAAAACTTGTTATCTCCGACTACGGCCGACCGGTAATTGATTTGGCCGACCATTTTCGCAGATTTCAGTGGCTTATTTCATAAATCTGCTTGTGAATAGATATGCTTTACTGCTCTTCGGAATTTTCTTCTTTAGTCCAATTTTTACACCACTTTACCCCCAAATTTTCATCACTGTATGGTGGAGCCAATACTGATTTCGGCTTAGGAATTGCATTTTCTAATCGTTTGGTTCTAGTTTTATTGATTCCTTTGATCCTGAATGAGTACTGCTAACCATACCAACAAATCGTACAGACTTTTTATACAAACAGTTGTAACACCAGTTAAATAAAGAGTTGTGCTAATACTAACAAGTTCCACAAAAGTTGTTGTTGCTCTAGTTCATTTAACTGGTGCCATTTTAGTTAATATAAAAATCAAGAAAATCTAACATTTTTAAACGATAAAAAGAAAAGCAAAGAATATATTAAATGTGAGGCCATACTAGTTTATAGGAGTAATGCCACATCAATTTGAATAAAAATTGAGTATGTTTGTCTAGCATTTTCCATCTTAAATTGGTTCAAACTATGTTTCTCTTATAGTTTATGTCAAATGATCTAATCGTTACATGTGAAGTTACCATTTTGGATTATAGGAGCAAACAAAAATCCGAACAAAACGACCACTTAGATCCAACTTCTGCTGTTCTTTCTTATTCAATTAAAATAATTTAAGTTGGATTTTGGATCTATTTGTAGCCAGTGGCGGTCAATTCTATTGTTTTCAGTGACATGATGATTTGCCATCATGTTTCCTTTTGAAAATCTGAACATAAACAATTTATGTATATAGGTTACTGTTATAAGTGCATTAATTCTCGGTAGTTTAACTTCTTGAGTTGCATTTCAAGCATGATCATCATTTTACAATGTAGTTTTCTATAAGGCCATGTTATTTGGAAGAGCTAGGAAATGTTATTATCTTAGATGGTTATTTAATTACTATACATTCAAATACTTAAGCACGGTCGAGGAAATGCTATTAGCTAACATTGTCTACGAAGACAATGTTATAAAGGAAAATGGCTATATTATTGCCTAACATAGTTCATATTCACTCATTTTGATTCTATAATCCAGTTTGTAGTTAAATAAATGAAAGAATCCGATTAAAATAAAATTAGACGAGCCACCTCTAGCATTTCCATTTCGCGATTTATATTCAGAGCGCGAATCTGTACATTCTAATGAATCTACAGAGGATATCTCTCTCAATCTCGAATTTAGACTCACCAAAAAGATAATGATATAGAGGAAAGTTGTTATGTAATACTATATCTAGCTGTAAAAAGAAAAGGAAGAGAGAAAGAGTGGAAGAGGGAGACAAATGGAGAGAGTGGCTATAAGAAGTTTAACCATTGGTCTTACTTGATTATTGCTTGTTTAACTTAGTGTTGTCTAATTCATTGACCAAACCTATGTACTGCGAATTGGGTGCGCCGACCCGAAATGGGGTACATTCTTGACCCAAAATGTCAACTCTAACAAACTTCTATTTTGACTTGCACAGACGTATGAAAAGAGATATATAGTTTCATATATACAGACAAACATAGTTACTATTTCAAAAATATCAAGGTTTTATTATAATTTTTACATATATGTATTGTAATGACTCAAGTATATGTTGCTAAACGAATAGTCACCTGAAATAGCATTCCAACTAAACCTACCCCCATTACATTGCGTTTTAGGCTAGATAACATACCCCGTACTCATACCGCATACCAAAGCGTCTCACAAATTATGTAACATTTAACTTTTTGACTATTAACTTTTAGATATAAGATGCCTTACATGCCTTATTCCCAATTATGTCAACGTTCTTTTGTAAAAAGGATTATGTCGATGTTCTTTTAGCATAGCTTTAATATCTAGCCTAACATAATCCTACCCGTTGATGGTGTCTTGATTAACCGAGTTAAAATTTCAACTTCTTTGAGTGTTAAAAACTATCTTCCCTAAAATCTTAAGAATCTAGGTAGTAGGCTAACAATATATATCAACTCTTCAACACTCCCCTCTCACATGCGACCCACTTGCATGAAGAGAGACAAATCAAACCAAGGTGCACCTATATAGTGCACAATAACATGTTCGTATGGCACAAACACAAAGGGGGATCAAAAGCAAGCAAGAATATTTGAGCTTGACCTAGCAAAACCTGAGATATAATACCATGTTAGAAGCTAAATCTTCCAAAAATTTAAGTTATTGGGCAAGGGACCAACGTTGTATATCAGCTTTCCAACATGGAGAAACCAAAATCCATGTGCTCTTTATCTTGGCCATTCATCAATAAAACATCAGCTGCCATTGGATGTGTGATTCTTAGTGGTAGCAACAGGGCGGGTCTGGTGTGCTTTGCATTTTGTTTAAAAGGATATAGGTTGTGCGTATAACATAAAAGGGTACTGGTGGGTATGGCACCGACCCCTACCCAACCAAATTTGAAATACCTTGCCCTGAACCCAAACTCGTCCCCAAGCGAGACTAGTTGTCTTTTGACATCCTACTCTCTCTCCCCCTCCCATAATGCCTTTTGCAATCCTCGAAATTCTTTAAAATTTGTTCTTACTTGTGACTTTTTTAAAATAGTTTCGGCTTGATCAATCATGTTATGCGACCAATTTCAAGCATAAACATAGATTATGATGGGGTTAAATATTAATTTTACCATTGACCTACAAAGGTAATTCAACATTTTTTACCTCCGGTAAAATTTCATTTTTACCCCCGGTAAAATCTCATTTTTACTTCCACTAAAATCCCACTCAACTCCACTCAAATTCCACTCACCTCCATTAACTTCCACTCAAATTAAACTAAGATCCACTAACCTTTATAAAATTACATTTTAACCCATCATCTTCATCAAATTTACTTTTTTACCATTCTAGATTTTACCTATAAATACCTCCCCTCATTCATTCATTCAACACATAACAAAAACATTTCTTTCTTCTCTCCCAATATACATCTATCTCTTCCAATAGATATTAAGCCATTGGCAAATACAAGCCAATTTTCGAGGGTCTTATACTCTCTCTTTTCATACCCCAAAAAATACCAACAATCCTTATACACTCTCTCTCCTACACAATTTATTATTTTTTCTGTTCAGATATTTGTAATCCTAATTCTATACTTATAAATAGAATTAAGGAAATTATAGAGAGAGAGAGAGATTGGTAGCTTTCTGTAATCCTAATTCTATACTTATAAATACAATTAAGGAAATTATAGGGAGAGAAGTTGGTAGCTTGTATTATTATCCAATTTGATCGCCTTTTGAGCTAATACAAAGCAAGCACACACAAAAGGAGGACGTACTACCGGAATAGCATAAGCGCTACCGATGGAACCTACCTTAAAAAAAATGTCATGTGTTCATCGTTGCACCGCATTTATTTTTTATTCACCGATATTCGTTTATTGATTGGTTAATTATCTATTTATAGATTTTGACACCATCAGATTACATATTATATATATATATATATATATATATATATACTACACAAATATTTAAATTTAAAAACTAAATTAAAATCAATAGTAAGATGATAATGTTTTACCCTTATACAAATAATGTCTCAAGTTTATTGGTGGGGCCAAATGTATTTGAAGGTGGACAGTTGTACACCTTATCCTTTATTAAAAATAAAGATAAAAATAAAAACGAAGATGGCTAAAATTTTATTTTTTCACAACAATAAAGTAAAAGTGTTATAAGTTTAAAGTTCTCTCACCTTACTTAATATTTGTACATATATGTTATGTATAAGTGTGTTTCCTTTATATATGTAATTGAATTTCTTGGAACATAAAATATTCGCCCACCTCCTGAATTTTTGTTGGCTCTATCACTGCACAAGTTCGAATCACAGCGCCTCCATTATTTTTCTTTTCTCTCTTGGTTCGAACATTGAATATATAATGTACTGCTTATATTAAAAAAATAAAAAAAAGTAATTTGAAAAGAATCTCCAAATAAATTTAAAAGTGACCATCGTTGCCAATTTCCTTTTCATTTTGTATTTTATGTTTGACCCATTTCAAATTAATACACTTTCCTTTTCTAATGTCGTTATTCAACTATATTAATGTTCTTTCGCATAATACACTTTTATTTAATTCCTCGAAGTTATCTTGTAAATTACTAGTTGTTCCGTGAAAATAATGCTAATGCTAGATTTTAAATTTATGTTCAATACGAAGAGAATGTGTTATCATAGCTTGATACTAATGGTACTTATATTGCGTTCATCTTTTGGACGTATAGGATAAGAAAACAATATATATATATATAAAGAATTATTAAATCTGATATTCAGCATTCATTGAAATTAGATATTGGAGTGGATTATTTATGACATTCCAATTTTTCTTTTTTCTTCTTTTAGCTTTGCCAATCCAAAGTCAAGAAATAGCACCAAACTCAATTAACGTGACATTCGAACCTAAGTCTTACAAACAAAGTATTAAAATTTTAGCAACTCAACCAACTCTTATTGGCATCACATTAAAGCTTGTTATCTCATAAAAAGAGATTAATGAATCCCTCTAATAAAATCATTTTTTCATGTTTCAATGAAATTAAATAATATTATCTCAAAATTAAACAATCATATTTGATGGTGTCAAAATTTAGAAATAGATAATTAACCAATCAATAAGCGAATATCGGTAAATAAAAAATAAATACGATGCAACGATGAACACATGACATTTTTTTTAAGGTAGGTTCCCCCGGTAGCGCTTATGCTATTCCGGTAGTACGTCATCCTTTTGTGTGTGCTTGATTTGTATTAGCTCAAAAGGCGATCAATTTGGATGATAATACAATCTACCAACTTATCTCTCTATAATTTCTTTAATTATATTTATAAGTATAGAATTAGGATTACAGAAAGCTACTATTCTCTCTCTCTTTCTATAATTTCCTTAATTCTATTTATAAGTATAGAATTATGATTACAAATATCTGAACATAAAAAATAATAAATAGTGTAGGAGAGAGAGTATATAAGGGTTGTTGGTATTTTTTGGGGTATGAAAAGAGAGAGTATAAGACCCTCGAAAATTGGCTTGTATTTGCCAATGGCTTAATATCTCTTGGAAGAGATAGATGGATATTGGGAGAGAAAAAAGAAAATATTTTTGTTGTGTGTTGAATGAATGAATGGTGGGAGGTATTTATAAGTAAATGGAGAATGACAAAAAGCGTAAATTTGATAAAAATGAATGGCATAAGGTAGTCTTTGATGGAGGTATGTGAGGTAGGTGAAATGTGGTAGGTGTAAAGCTTGGAACATTAATATGTAAAACTCGCTATACTTTTGGTCATAAATAGTTTGACCCTATTCGGGCATTTTTCAACTATTTATTGCATACACACATACATATAAATATATATATATATATCTTATATATATATATATTTTGTCGGCACCTTTCGGCGAAATTTTTTTTTTTTTTTTGAGATCCTCCCTGTCGGAGGCACCTCTCCCTCTCCCCTTTTCAGACAGCTTTCCCTTCTCCCTTCTTCCTCTTCATCTTCCTCTCACTCTTCATCTTCCTCAAAACCCAATTCATTTCTTCCATCACCATCTATTTCTTCCAACGCCCTTTCTCTCTTTTGTAATAAGTTTCTCTTACAAAAGTAAACCAAAATAATGTCGAACACTCTCCGTTTTGTAGGTCCTCCATGTGTGGCTTGTGCTTATAGCCACAAGAGATGTCTTCTAACTTGCGAATATGCTAAAATATTTTCAAATGTGATTGATCGTAAGGATTATCACATAATCTTCACTGTTTTTGGGGTGAGGAACATTGCATCTTTTTTGCAAGATATCCCCGAAAACCAGCGTCTTGAGACTCTCAATTCATACTTTTTTGAAGCCACGGCGAGAATCGAGAATCCCATTAAAGGCTGTACTATTATCCTTACTTCTCTTGAACAGAAAGTACAAGAGTTACAAGCACGGGTGACGGCATTAGAGGCTCAGTTAGAAGGGGGTCTTCTTGCGTTAACTCGTTATGCTCATTTGCTCCTCCTGGAGGTTCCTCAAGGTTCCCTTTGTCAGCAGAAAATAACATGCCTAATGTTATTCCGACTGCCGTGAATCTTCCAGAACCTGTTCCCGAACATTTTTTAAGGCTTCTTATGTCGGAAGAGGGTGTACAAGATATCTTTTCGACTAGCACAAATCTTGCAGAAAATAGGGCTCTTCCGACTGAAGTGGATTTGCTGTCACTTCCAAATTTGTCCTATTACCAAGCTGCTTCGGGCGCCTATCACCAGGCTACCTTGGATGCCTATCACCAGGCTGCCTCGAACGATTTTTTATCTCAATCTTTGCAAGCTGATTTCGTTGCAGAGTTTGCCGAACCAACGAGCCTTGACTGGACAACTTTAGGGGATATAGGACATGATTTTTCTGATTATTCTTCTTCTGATTTCAGTACTATTTTGAATTTTGATGCTGATGATCTTCATATTCTTCAGCCTTTTTTTGAGTGACTAGATAATGTATACCTTTAGTGAGAGTTTTGTAAAAATGTTCCGGAGATATTCCACTTCAATTGTAATAAAAAAATTTTGAAGCTCATTGATTGTACCTGATTTTTGAATGATTATGTGCCCGTAAATATTGAGCTAGCGTAGGCCTTGCAGGATCTTCGCATTTCTTGTTGCAGCAACTTTGTATCCCCATTTTGGCCCCCCGAGATGGCCAAATTTGAAAAAAGATTGAACTGAAAAGTTGTAACTCTTGAAATTTTCTTTAAAATAGACTCCAGAATCGCATGATTTGGAGTTTTGAGCACAAAGTTATGCGCCTGATAATATTGAGTCACCGTAGGCCCGCGGGGTTTTTGCCTTTTTCATTCTAGAACATTTGTATCGAAGTTTTGAACCCCGATATGGACGAATTTGAAAAAAGCTCGAACTGAAAAGTTGTAGCTCTTGAAATTTTCTTCAAAATGAACTCCAGAATCGCATGATTTGGAGCTATGAGCAAGAAATTATGCCCCCGAAAATATTGAGCTACGTAGACCCGTGGAATTTGAAATTTTTGTACCGAAAATTCACTTGTAATTTCTAAAGAGCGAGAGCTTTAGAGAACTTATCGTTCCCACAGACGGCGCCAACTGATGGTGTCAAAATCTAAAAATAGATAATTAACCAATCAATAAGCGAATATCGGTAAATAAAAAATAAATACGGCGCAACGATGAACACATGACATTTTTTTTAAGGTAAGTTCCCCCAGTAGCGCTTATGCTATTCCGGTAGTACGTCCTCCTTTTGTGTGTGCTTGATTTGTATTAACTCAAAAGGCGATCAATTTGGATGATAATACAATCTACCAACTTCTCTCTCTATAATTTTCTTAATTCTATTTATAAGTATAGAATTAGGATTACAGAAAGCTATCATTCTCTCTCTCTCTATAATTTCCTTAATTATATTTATGAGTATAAAATTATGATTACAAATATCTGAATATAAAAAATAATAAATAGTGTAGGAGAGAGAGTGTATAAGGGTTGTTGGTATTTTTTAGGGTATGAAAAGAGAGAGTATAAGACCCTCGAAAATTGGCTTGTATTTGCCAATGGCTTAATATCTCTTGGAAGAGATAGATGGATATTGGGAGAGAAAAAAGAAAATATTTTTGTTGTGTGTTGAATGAATAAATGGTGGGAGGTATTTATAGGTAAATGGAGAATGGCAAAAAGTGTAAATTTGATAAAAATGAATGGCATAAGGTAGTCTTTGATGGAGGTAGGTGAGGTAGGTGAAATGTGGTAGGTGTGGAGGTAAAAATGAAATTTTACCGGGGGGGGGGGGGGGGGGGGGGGGGGGGGGTAAAAAAAGATTTTACTGAAGGTGAATTTTATCGAAAATAAAAATATTTTACTACTTTTGTAGGCCAATGATAAAATTAGTATTTAACCCCATCAATATTCAACATCATATAAGATATATAGTAAAACTCACTCTTTCATTCTCATGTTGCCACACGTCATTTCATTAAATGTATTTATATCACTACACATTAATATATCACTATAATTTCATCCTTCCTTTTTTTTTTGTTTAAATCAGTTAATTAAAAAAAATCTATTCATACTACCTATTAATATAATCCTTTTTGTACATATATTTTGTCCGCCTCTTCTTTCATATAATTTATGCATTAACAATACAGTGGCACGTGTAAGCATTTAATGTCAAATTAATACGCAATTTCACCTTCCCGTTTCTGTTTTAGCCTTTCATCTTTTCATGTGGATACTATTTGGTTTTTCCTTGCTTATATATACAGAGTATTAAATATCTGATCACAAGAAATGTAAACATTTTTCATCTTCACAATTCTTCCGTTTAGATAATGGGTCACTTTTACAATGCTCTTTAAATTTTCATATCTTGCTCTTATTCATCGTGCTTTCCTCTTTTCTTACATATACTCCACTGCAGAATTTTGGTCCTTTTAACATTTCCTTTGCAAGACTTTGGGGATGAAAGATCACATTTAGAAGGATATATCATTAATTGTAGGTAAGTTTATCAATAAATTGTTGCCTTCATAGAATTTACGCTCTTAATTTTCAATTGCTCAATCTTTAGTACAACATATAGACCGGACAAAATGTTCAAATATTCAACCAAGAAATGGTTGTCATGAAAATTTAGTGTATTTTCAGTAATTAGATTTTTTTTAAAAAAAAAATATATTATCATTCACCTAATGTTAAATTGGACTTTTTTCTCAAAATTGGAAGCTAATTGATTTTTCCACTAAATTTCGAAAATTCTTTTAATTCATTATCTCTTTTAAAAAAAACTGTTGAAAGGCCTATTAATTTAGAGAATCATCCATCTACTACTTTACGAGTAGCCTATTTTTTTTTTATCATAATTTCAAACCATTTTTCCATTTTTCCAATTTTCCCCATATTTTCTTCTTTTAATTTCTTTTTTCTAACCTTTGTATGTCTATTTTTATAATATTTTAGCATTAATAAAACTAAATAATTTTCAACTATTTTTATAGTCTGTTCTTCGCATGCATTTATAGCTAGTTCTTATAGAAAGCGTTAACAAGCATTTAATTATATGACAAATTATATTAAACCCTTTTATGGTTAGTCGAGTTTCCAGGTTGCCCCCTGAACTTTTTAATCCGACAGTTCACCCCCTTAGACCATCTCCATTGGGATGGCTAAATTGCTAAATTTAGCCATCTTGTTGCCCATCCGGTAAGTTAACCTGGCAATAAGGTTGGTAAAAATATATACTAAAGCCAAATATAGCAGTCGATCAAATTTTAGCTCACACGATCAATCAATTGTCGGGTAATATTAGAGGCACTCTCACGACACATAGTGTATCATTTGGTGTATACCACGATACATCATGTATCGGGAGAATCAATTTTGCATTTGGCAGATAAATGATGTGTCGTGCGACACATCATTCAAAATTCCCCAATTAACAAAAGGCCTGCCAGCCTTTGACTTGTGCACTAAAAGAAAACATCGAAGACGAAAACCATGCATGAATAATTTTCTTCAATGGCCTGCTCTTTCAAATAATTGACTGCATGCATGAAAAAAAGAAATTTAACAAAAGGCTTGCCACGACACGACACATATGTGTCGTGGGAATCAATTTTTCTGCACGACATATCATTTGTCGTGGGGAAGAAAATAGGTTGCCCCGATACTTCATTGATCGTTCGACGATAATTTAACCACTTCCTGTGAGTTTCTTGTTTATTAAATAAGCTAAATATACACTTTTAACTTCCACGGTTAACTTGTGCACCGGTCTTATTCTATAACACATGTACACTCAATACCATTCTGTTATGGATCTGTTAAAAATTTAACAGAAGATAAAGGCACATGATAAAAAAGTGAAGTGTAATGATCAAATTGCGCAATTTATATTCTAGATTAGGATTAACAATTCTAATATCTTGTTAATCTGAACAAGTCAAATTTCAATTATAATTCCAAAGAGTATCAACCTTTTTCCAAACACCCTTTAAAGCTCTAATGTTTCATCTTCTTCCCCAACCCACCCCCACCCCCACCACTTTGTCTGAGGTTATGTCGCTGTGAAGACTCCGACATGGAGCCCTGCCTCTTCCGATATATGAGTCGATCTCATGGCTTATCGCCGGTGATTTCGCCCAACATAACTCCACCGTCGTCTTCGTGAAGCACCTTAATCATAGATCACCTTTGTTGCAGATCTAAACTCAGATCTATGTATTTGAACACATGTATGTGTGTTTATATATCTATATATTATATATATATATATATATGTGTATATGCATAGATCCCGCAACCATTGAAATATATGTGTAAAGATCCGTATATATATATACGGTGATTGGTCTCTCTCTACTTTTCTTTCTTCATTCTTCTTTTGTTTGCTGAAATTGCAGAGAGGGGGGGTAGGGGGTTGGGATTTGGGTTCGAGTTTGATTTTGATGGGGTGGTAGTGATCCCGTGGGAAATGGTGGCTTTGAATGAATAGTTGAAAGTGTGTTAATGGTGGTACGGTGTAATTGGTGCAAAGGGGGAAGAAGATGAGAAAAGACAAAAATCTATATTTAATTTTTTTGACATGTTTTGTTTTTTATATTTTGAAATTTTCACGGGTCATAATTGGTTTATCTTGAAAGGGTCTTTTCATCTTTTTTATCTTTTCACGCATTCATTACACACGTACACCAATATTACGGGTTAAAAGTATGAGGCGGTAAATTGTCGAGTAAAAAAGTTTAAGGAGCCAACCTGAAAATACAACTAATCATAGGGGGTTTAATATAATTTGCCCGTTATTGTAACCACTGGTACTTCTTTTAATCCAAAGTGGCCAACAACCGAGGTTCTTCGTGGTTGGGCCTTCGTTGCTTTCTCTGACTACGGCCGACCGGTAATTGATTTCGCCGACCACCTTCTTACATTTCAATGGCTCATTTCATAAATCTGTTTGTGAACAGATACGCTTTACTGCTCTTCGGAATTTTCTTCATTAGTCCAATTTTTATACCACTTTACCCCCAAATTTTCATCACTGTATGGTGGAGCCAATACTGATTTTGGCTTTGGAGTTGTACTTTGTGCTCGTTTCGTTCTAGTTTTGTTGATCCTAAATGAGTAGTGCTAATCATACTAACAAATCATACAGATGTTTTATACAAACAATTGTGCATCAATAAGATAAAGAGCGGTGCTAATACTAAAAAGTTCGACAAAAGTTGTGGCACAAATAAGATAAAAAGAAAGGCATACAACATATTAAATGTATGCTCTAGTTCATTTAACTGGTGCCATTTCATTTGTACAAAAATCAAGAAAACTTAAAATTTTATAAGATAGAAAGAAAAGCAAGGAACATATTAAATATTTGGCCATACTAATTTATCGGAGTGGTGCCATATCAATTTATACAAAAAATTTGTATAAAAATTGAGTATGTTTGTCTGGCATTCTCCATCTTAAGCTGGTTCAAACTATGTTTCTCTTATGGTTCATTTCAAAAGGTTGAATCGTTAAATCTGAAATTACTATTTTAGATTTCAAGAGTAAACAAAAATCCGAACAAAACGAACACTTAGATCCAACTTCTTCGGTCCTTTCCTATTCATTTAAAAATAATTTGAGTCAGATTTTGGATCTATTTGTAGCCAGTGATGGTCAATTCTAGTGTTTTCAGTGACATGATGATTTGCCATCCTCTTTCCTTTTAAAAATCTGAACATAAACAATTTATGTATATAGGTTACTGTTATAAGTTCATTAATTCTCGGTAGCTTCTTGAGTTGCATTTCAAGCATGATGATCGTTTTACAATGTAGTTCTCTGTAAGGCCAAGCTATTTGGAAGAGTTAGGAAATGTAATTACCTTAGATGGTTATTTAAGTACTATACATTCAAGTCCTTAAGCAGAATCGAGGAACTGTTATTAGCTAACATGATATAAAGGAAGCTAGCTATATTATTGCCTAAAATAGTTCATATTCACTCATTTTGATTCTATAATCCAGTTTGTAGTTAAATAAATGAAAGAATCTGATTTAGATAGAATCAGACGAGCCACCTATAGCATTTCCATTTCGCGATTTAGATTCAGAGCGCGAATCTGTACATTTCAAAGAATCTACAGAGGAGATCTCTCTCAATCTCGAATTTAGACTCACCAAAATGAAAATGATATAGAGGGAAGTTGTTATGAAACACTATATCTAGCTGTAAAAAGAAAAGGGAGAGACACAGTGGAAGAGGGAGACAAATGGGGAGAGTGGCTATAAGAGGTTTAACCATTGGTCTTGCTTGATTATTGCTGGTTTAACTTAGTGTTGTCTAATTCCAACCCTAAGTACTGTGAATTGGGTGCGTTGACCTCAAGTGGGGCACCTTCTTGACCCAAAATGCCAATTCTAACAAACTTCTACGTTGACTTGCATAGACGTATGAAAAGAGATGTATAGTTTCATATATATGTACAGACAAACATAGTTACTATTTCAAAAATATCAAGGTTTTATTATTATAATATTTACATATCTGTATATATGTTCGTAAACAAATTGTCACCTAAAATAGCATTCCAACTAAACCTACCCCCATTGCATTGCATTTCAGGCTAGGTAACATACGCTGTACTCATAATGCATACCAAAACATCTCACAAATTAGGTAACATTTAACTTTTTGACTATTAACTTTTAGATATGAGATGCCTTACATGCCTTATTCACAATTATGTCAACATTCTTTTGTAAAAAAAATTATGTCCATGTTCTTTTAGCACTGCTTTAATATCTAGCCTCACATAATCCTACCTATTGATGGTGTCTTGATTGACCGAATTAAAATTTCAACGACTTTGAGTGTTAGAAAATATCTTCCTTAAAACCTTAAGAATTTAGGTAGTGGGGTAATAATGTATATCAGCTCTCCAACACTCCCATCTCAGGAGCGACCCACTTGCATGAGGAAAGACAAACCAATCCAAGGTGCACTTATATAGTTCACAATAACATGTTCGTATGGCACAAACACAAAGGGTGTGTTTGTCGCGCAGGATTAATGATGGAATTGGATTAATTAATCATATCAAGTGTTTGTTGCTAAAAATGATAAGATAAATAAATTATATCATGTGTTTGATAGAAGGGAGGATAGGATATAATTATCTTATCCTGTGTTTGGTGCAATACATGACAGGATTGCTCTCAAGATTAATTATATTTCTATCCTATGAGAACCGGATAAAACTATACCACCCCTATAGGTGGAATTATTTTATCCCGAAGTTGCCGGATAACAAAACAAATGTAAAAATAAATTTTTAATTAATTTATTTCGATCTTCTTCTTTATGCCTTTTAGATAATTAAATTGATTAATGAAAATTTTCGACCTCCCAAAATCACAATAACTCAATAAAATTCATTTCTTGTATAATATGGTATTTTTTTTATTATTAAATGAAGATATTTATAATAAACTTTAATTTTATAAAAAAATAAATTTTACAATAGAATTTAAAACTACACTTATTGCTTAGTTCGTAAATATTGCATGTAATATATAACTTTTCTCGTGGAAGATATTTTTTTATGTAACTTATTTACAAATAGGAGAATCACATTAGCAAAAATAAAATAAAATTTGTGGGTAACAATTAAAATTGCATGTATTTTTAAAACAAAAGCGAATTATGTTATATAATATCTGAATTTGTAATCTGAGACTTCATCAAATGCAAAGTTTATTAAATTTTTATCCAATTAGTTCTTATCCCATCTGATCCTTCTTAATCCTTATCCGACTTATTCCTTTCTTATCCTATCTCACATAATTCCTATCCGACTAATTCTGACTCTTATCCTATCCGGTCTTTATCCTATCATATCCTACCTCCTTATCCGGTACGCCAAACGCACCCAAAAGGGAACAAAAGCAAGCAAGAATATTCAAGCTTGACCTAGCAAAACCCAAGATATAATACTATGTTAGAAGCCATCTTTTCCAAAAATTTAAGTTGTTGAGCAATGGACCAATGTTGTATATCAGCTTTTCAACATGGAGAAAGCAAAATCCTTGTTCTCTTTATCTTAATTGGCCATTCATCAATAAAACATTAGCTGCCATTGGATATGTGATTCTTAGTGGTGGCAACAAGGCTCAAGGGTGGATCCAGGATTTTACATTGGGGTGGGTTGATGATAAAAGGAAATTTTGTAAAACAAATTCGAGAAAATATTAATAACTAATTTTTTCCCTTTTCCAAGCATAAGAAATTTTGAAATTAATTTTGTGTTTGGCTAAAAAATGTATAGACTAATTTTTCTCCAAATTTCAGTTTCAAAGCTTTAAAATTAGGTTCTGAAATACAACAAAAAATTAATTAAAATATATACGACGGTTGATTACTAAAATTGAGGCTTTGAAATATACGCTCTTGAAAAAAAAATTAAATATAAGTATTAGTCCAACTGGCAGCAATAATACTCTAATAATCTAAAAAAAATAAATTTGTATGTAATATATATTAAATAAATTGAAGTACTGAAATACTCTAATAATTTATATATAAATAATATATATAAATTCAAGCCCCCTCCCCCCCTCTCTCTGCCTCCCACTTAAGGCTTGAACATCTAAGTCTATTACACGGAATAGTGCATAATAATAATAATAATAATAATATATACAAATTATTATAGCAGTATGGTACTCAGGTTTTTTTTTTTAACCTGGAATAAATTTATTAGTTATATAAATAATATATAATATAATATGTATTAAGTGAACTAAGAGCGTCATTTGACAAAAAAAAAACAAAACAAAACCTTGGATCAAAGAAAATCAAGAGCATCGGTGGTTAGTTTAGATGAATAGAATAATGGCCTAAGTAATTGACAAAAGTCAAGTGGGCCGGACTTCTATTTAATTCATTAATATTCTAACTATTTTATTTTTTTAGAATGGGTTGGATAGAGTTAAGTCAGCTTGACTTGGGTTGGGCTGAACCACTGTTTAATATTTATGGGTACTATAACTAATTTTTTTGGGATGAGCTCCAGCCTAGCTGCCCCCCCCCCTTCCCGCTCCTCCCCTTCTCTACTCCCGTGACAATGCAGGTCTAGTGTGCTTTGCATTTTATTTAAAAGGTTATAGATTGTGTGTATAAAATAAAAGGGTACTGGGCAGGTATAGGGCCCGACCCCTACCCAACTAAATTTGAAATACCGTGCCCTGAACCCAAACCAGTCCCCAAGCCAGACTAGTTGTCTTTTGCCAGCCCTACTCTCTCTCCCACTTCCTTGATGCCTTTTGCCATCCCCGAAATTCTTTAAAATTTGTTCTTACTTGTGACTTCATTAAAATAGTTTTAGCTTGATCAATCATTTTTATGCGACCAATTTCAAGCATAAACATAGATTACGTAATATATATAGATATATAGATATATTTTATACATTTAAATTTAAAAATTAAATTGAAATTAATAGTAGGATGGTAATGCCTTACCCTTATACAAATAATGCCTCAAGTTCATTGGCGGGGCCAAGTGTATATGAAGGTGGACAGTTGTACACTTTATCCTTTATTAAAAATAAAAATAAAAACGCAGGTAGCAAAAATTTTATTTTTTCACAATAATAAAGTAAAAGTGTAATACGTTTAAGCTTTGCTCACCTTACTTAATATTTGTACATATACATTGTATATAGGAGTGTATCCCTTTATATATATAACTGGATTTCTTAGAACATAAAATATTTGCCCACCTTAATGAATTTTTGTTGTCACTGTCACTACACAAGTTTGAACCACAGCGTCTCCATCATTTTTCTTTTCTCTCATGGTTCGAACACTAAATATGTAATGTAATGCTTATGTCAAAAAAAAATGTAATTTGAAAAGAATCTCCAAATAAATTTAAAAGTGACCATTATTGCCAAATGTCCTTTTCATTTTGTATTTTCTGTTTAACCCATTTCAAATTAATACACTTTCCTCTTCTAATGTTAATGTCATTATTCAACTATATTAATGTTCTTTGACATAATACTCTTTTATTTAATTCTCTTGTAAATTACTTGTTGTTTAGTGAAAATAATGCTAATACTAGATTTTAAATTTATGATCAATACAAAGAAAATGTGTTATCATAGCTTGACATTAAGGTTACGTTTGATGCGCAGGATACGAAGGTAGTAAATGATTAAAATAATGATATCCTATGTTTGATATTTGTCGAGATTGGATATCCGGGCAAATTATTTATTCCACTAAACATTCTTATCCCACCGAGAGAGGTGAGATTGTTTTATCTTTCCTACATAAGATTAAATAATTATATCCGATTTTTGAATCTGGCGCGTCTGTGAGAATCCGCAAATGCGACCCCCGGGTCTCGTCCCCGTTCGTTGGGCGTCTGAAGCGTCGGAAGGGATTCCGTCGCTCCATTTGCTTGGAGTTGTTTAATGATTCATATCGGGTGTCTCTACGTCTATTCTAGATGCAAAGGGGTTCGTTCAGAGTCGCCAGTACGTTTTACGAGAAAACGGACAAAAAGGGTTGTGTAAGGGGAAAGGCTACAGATAAGCCTTTCTTTACACATTTGTCTGCGAAACCAGGATTCTATAGGGTTCGGGAACTATATTGCGGTTTGGGAAGGTGTTAAGCACCCATTCCGCCCTTTCGGTCTCTAGTGGTCTTTATATGTTTATTCTATGTTGAAAAACTTGGATGCTTTTACTGACAGTCTACTACTTTTCAAATGAAAACCCTAACTTCTGGGGGAAGACGGGAAAGGGATGAAAAACCTTTGTGTTCCGAGATCCGATTTTTTATTATTGAAAGATGTAAATACAAATGACAAAAACCTTAATATTTTTTAAAGAGTATCCCGTATTATTTCTTCAGATAATGACGGTTTTCTCGGGTTGTGATTACTTTTGTAAAAGTTCGGATCCTTGTCGGGACTAATTTAATGTGGAACTAAAACTCTTTGAGGAGAGTTATCAGACACGTCGCAGCCTATAGAGAAGACGGGATATGTTGATTTTAATTCCTAGATAAGTCGTATCAGTCCGGGTTTTGAAAACAGAATTTTATCCGGGCGATAACATACTTACTCTTCTGGTTTTGCAAATGGTTTTATCAGGGTCTTTTGTTTTGAAGACGGTAGACTATTTATAACTTGGCAATAAGTTTATTCAAATAAAACGTGGACAAAACAACAGAAGTAAAACAAGTACACAGATAGACCTGTTTAATTACTAGAAGAAACTTTATTTACCTTCCCGACGAGAATAATAATAAGAAAGAGAATATAATACGGCAGAGAGATCTCCGGCGATAACAATCTTCTCCTTCTTCAGATATTTCCGAGAATTCGATTCCAAAGACGGGACACGTCGAGTGTCGGGAATAGATTCGATAATTCTTCAGAGATAAGATGATAATATAAAATGCTTGAATAAAATCAGACTAAAGCTCCGAATTTTTCAGATTCAAGTTGCTGCCTTGAACCCTTGAGGGTGTTGGCCTATTTATACTGCTCGGGGAAGATTGTCGCGCGACATTTCCCCAAAAAGGCAAGTGTCGCGCGACATATCTGTTTGTCGCGCGACATTCCTGTATGTCGTGCGACAAACGGCTGAAGTGATGGGTCCTGACACTGTGATGTGTCAGAAAGTGGTTGGTCGGGTGCAGAGAGGGATTGTCGCGCGACATAGTGGGATTGTCGCGCAACATTCCAATGATTGTCGCGCGACAATGTGATATGTCGTGCGACAATCCTTCATAAAAATAGGTTTGTCGCGCATCAAACCCCCCTAGGGTAGTTTCGGGTGCTCGGGTGGGTCCTGGACTTCAAAAATAGTAGTCTCGTAGATCGTTAGGGTTCTTGCGGGGGTCACGGATCGGGGTGTCTACAGACCCTCTCGACTCAAGCTCCTTGCTTGCAAGGAATTGAGGCGAATGGAAGAGACCATGATCCATGGCTCCCGCATGAACTCTAAAGAAGTGTTTATGCAAAAAGTGCTTGTGAGTGCCTCCGGAGAGGGCTTCGTGTTTGGTTTTGCCTCCGGGGAGGGCTTTTGTTACCTCATTGCCTCTCTCGAGGGCTTTGACTTGTTCCGCTTGCCTCAGAGGGGAGGACTACCATTGCGCCTCAGATGGGAGGACTACCGTTTGTGCCTCTCTGGGAGGGCTTCGCCTCAGGTGGGAGGACTACCGTTGTGCCTTCTCTGGGAGGGCTTCGCCTCAGGTGGGAGGACTACCGTTTTGTGCCTCTTTGGGAGGGCTTCGCCTCAGGTAGGAGGACTACCGTTGTGCCTCTCTGGGAGGGCTTCGCCTCAGGTGGGATGACTACCGTTTTGTGCCTCTCTGGGAGGGCTTCGCCTCAGGTGGGAGGACTACCGTTTGTGCCTCTCTGGGAGGGCTTCGCCTCAGGTGGGAGGACTGCCGTTGTGCCTCTCTGGGAGGGCTTCGCCTCAGGTGGGAGGACTACCGTTGTGCCTCTCTGGGAGGGCTTCGCCTCAGGTGGGAGGACTACCGTGGTGCCTCTCTGGGAAGGCTTCGCCTCAGGTGGGAGGACTACCGTGGTGCCTCTCTGGGAGGGCTTCGCCTCAGGTGGGAGGACTACCGTTGTGCCTCTTTGGGAGGGCTTCGCCTCAGGTGGGAGGACTACCGTAGTGCCTCTCTGGGAGGGCTTCGCCTCAGGTGGGAGGACTACCTTTGTGCCTCTCTGGGAGGGCTTCGCCTCAGGTGGGAGGACTACCGTGGTGCCTCTCTGGGAGGGCTTCGCCTCAGGTGGGAGGACTACCGTGGTGCCTCTCTGAGAGGGCTTCGCCTCAGGTGGGAGGACTACCGTTTGTGCCTCTCTGGGAGGGCTTCGCCTCAGGTGAGAGGACTACCGTTGTGCCTCTCTGGGAGGGCTTCGCCTTAGGTGGGAGGACTACCGTTTGTGCCTCTCTGGGAGGGCTTCTAGATCTGTAAGAAGAAGGAAAATTGCCTCTGGGAGGACTTTCATGAGTAACTTTTGCCTCTGGAGAGGGCTTGTGATTTTGCCTCTGAAGAGGGCTTGTGTTTGTGATTTTGTAAAAATCAATTTGTCTCTCTTTAGACTGCTATAGTGAGAGAAAGAAGTTTATGTGAGGGTGAAAAGAGCTTCTCGAGGTCTAATCTTATCCGAATGTCTGTTTTCCTGTATCTTTCTTGAATTTTGTTCTCATGTTTCCCTCGAGTGAGGATACTTTTCTCAGAAGACAGTCTTCAATTTTCTTTGCTTCCCGCAGCGTGATGATTCGAAGATTTTCCAAACCATCTCTCCTGTATCGTGCTGAAAAGAAAATTTGTCTGAAAGTCCAATCTCTGATCTCTGTTCTTTCTCAGTTTCTCTTTTTGGTGGGCCCAACATCGTTTTCTGTTTTTCGATGCCCTTATTTCTCCCTCTTTTGGGAAAGACTTTTCCTGGCCCTCTCTGTTTTTGACCAGGAGTCCTTTCATCCATTTGTCGTGATCAGGAGCCTTACTCACCCTAAAACGAAGCCCTGAGCCGTTTTTGGCCTAGCTATCACTTTTGGTGTGGCTCTCCCTGTCACTCTATATTTCTGTTTCTCTCGCTTGCTTTGGGCGCTCATGCGGGTTTCTCCTCTTTTCTACTCTTTCAATTTTTTCTATTCCCGTCTTATCTCGCTATTCTGCTTTTCTTTTTTTTTTTTGATGGTTTCGGTCCTTCTGTGAGATCAGAGACTACTTTTAATCGCGGCATTCTGTTCTCGCATTTTTCGGAGAGATGATTTGGAAGTTTTCTTTCTGAAATCTTTATCATGGGTGTGCGGTTTTAGCAATTTTTTCGAAAACTGCTCCTCAGAAGTCCTCCTGCAGGAGATAAAAATGAGAAAGAGGTCAAAAAATCAGGGGAGATGGGAGATTGTCGCGCGACACTTCGGTGAATGGCTCTTTGTCGCGCGACAATGTGGCCATTTGTCGCGCGACAAACTGCCCCACTATATAAGCCTCCTGCTGAGCTCATTCCACCTCATTTTCTCCTTTCTCTTTCTCTCTCTAGCTCTCCTTCTCTCTTCTTTCTAGCGCGGAAGCTCTGCCGTGTTTCTGACTTTTTCGACCTTTTTCATACATTCTACCTATACCGATGGACCCTGCTCATCCCGATAGACTGGAGGGTGACCAGGAGGAGGTCACCTTCACTGACGCTCAGGGCGTTCTCCGCTGCAGCCCTCATCATGACGACTGAGCGGACTTGGATTGGTACGATGAGGATGGGATAGACCGCGGTCGGGCGGTGGTCTATCGAGATGCTATCCGAGCTGCTCCAGTCCCGGATGTCCCGTGGCTCTTGATGGAGCCTGTCTCTCACGAGATTCGCCGTCGATCTCTGGTATGTCTTCTTTTTGTGTATTTATCTGTTCTGTTTCTTGTCGTTTCCTGTCTTTCATTTTTAATAATGTTAGTATGCATGTCTGCCTAGGAATAACGCCCGATTTTAGCGAACACATACTTTTACCTGTGATACCTCTTAGTTTTTAGGAAAAAAACATAATATACCCCTATAACCCTATAACTCTCATAATTACACCAAAGTCCCTCAGGTTTTGGAAAATTACATAATTTTACCCCTATAACCCCATCTCTCTCATAATTACACCAAAGTACCCTCAGGTTTAGGAAAATTACATATTTTACCCCTATAACCCTATAACTCTCATAATTTATACCAAAGTACCCTCAGGTTTGGAAAATTATATATTTTACCCCTATAGCCCTATAACTCTCATAATTACACCAAAGTACCCTCAGGTTTGGAAAATTACATTTTTTACCCATGTAATCCCATAACTCTCATATTTACACCAAAATACCCTCAGGTTTGGAAAATTACATTTTTTACCCCTATAGCCCTATAACTCTCATAATTACACCAAAGTACCCTCAGGTTTGGAAAATTACATAACTTACCCTTGTAGCCCTATAACTCTCATAATTACACCAAAGTACCCTCAGGTTTGGAAAATTACATAACTTACCCTTGTAGCCCTATAACTCTCATAATTACACCAAAGTACCCTCAGGTTTGGAAAATTACATAACTTACCCCTATAGCCCTATAACTCTCATAATTATACCAAAGTACCCTCAGGTTTGGAAAATTACATAATTTACCCCTATAGCCCCATAACTCTCATAATTATACCAAAGTACCCTCAGGTTTGGAAAATTACATAATTTACCCCTATAGCCCTATAACTCTCACAATTACACCAAAGTACCCTCAGGTTTGGAAAATTACATAATTTACCCCTATAACCCCATATCTCGTTCTCTTGTCTGCAGTGGGTTGGCCGGGGTTGGGGTTCTCCCAACACTATATCTTCGGAGTGACGACGGGCACCGGCCCCTGTCCAGGAGTTGATTCTTGCGACTCCTTTTGGCTCCCTCTTCGACGCCCTCCCAGAGCGGGTTTCTAGGGCGGCAGTTTTGGTGTCGGCACTGGCTTGCCATTGGTGGGATACTACTCATACCTTCCATTGGAGCTGGGGTGAGATGACGATGACACCCCTCGATCTCTTTGCTCTGACAGGGATTCCTTCAGGGGGGTCCCTATTCAGATCGATGTCCCTTTGCGTCTGACGGCAGAGGGTATTGTTAGTGCGCTTGGATGGTTCCCGGAGTGACGGAGTTCCGGTGATACGATTCCTCGGGGTGTCTTGGTTACGCGGCTAGCCACAGAGAGAGCTCGGCTAGTTGCTTCAGGGGTTCCTATGACCCGTCAGGAGGCGCGCCAGTATGCCCGCGCCCTTCTTCTACTGACACTTCATGATTTATTCGAGGCTCGTGGTGGGGACACGGCTCATCTTTGGTGGTTGCCCTATCTTCGGGACTTCAGCCTCATGTTTGACTATGACTGGGGAGGCTTCATTCTTGCAGTCCTCTATGATGCCATGGACCAGGTCTCTCGCCATTTAGCCCTGAACCTCAAGGGCTTTTCTCTGCTGTGGGAGGTACATACTTTAGTCCTTTTGTTTTTGCTTTAGTTCTTTACATATTACCTGTTGATCATTGCTGATTTCTTTTATCTTTCCTTTTCAGAGTTGGTTTGTTGCTTATACCCGCCTGGGTCGCGCCCAGGTGGATCTCCTCGTCGAGAACGAGGATCAGTTCCCTTTTCTCCGTCGATTCATCGCGGGGAACTATAGGGCTCCCTACGTATACCGGACTCGGGAGACCGGAGCTGCTGCCGTTCATGACCTGTTGGAGGAGCAGGTAAATATTTTAGTTTTCTTGCTCTTCAATAGTTAGATAGAATATATAAATTATTGAGAATAAAAAACTTCTTCTCTTTTCAGGTTGAGTGGGCCCCTTGGGGTGATCTGGGTCCCCATTATGGGTATGGCCGTGCTCTGACCGCCTCGAGGACTAGGCGGCTTATCCGGGATGAGTACGGCTTTCTCTTCTACTTGGGCGAGAGGGTCATTCGCCAACACACGCCGTCCCAGTGGCCTCGTGTTCCATTATTCCCTCCTGTTCTGATGAGGCGGACGGGCGAGATCGATCCGGTGACGGTGCAGGCTTTGGTCAACGGACTCGGCTTCCAGACGTTCGTCGAGGAGGGGGACTATGCTGTTTTTGCTGCCCGTTATCTGATGAGGGAGCCGAAGGGGACTCGGGGACGGGTCTTCTATGAGAGGTACCGGGTATTAGGAGGTGATCCCAACTACATACGGGGACAGACCCATTTAGCTAGGGTGGTTCCGGGTCACTTGCCACCTGTCCCCGATCAGAGGGACAACATTCCGAATTCTGAGGACGAGGATCCTGAGGGAGAGAGGGATGTTCCTGCTGCGGCCGAGGGCGGTGGTCGGCCAGAGGGCGAGGGAGGTGATGCGACAGCGGTTCCGGAGCCGTCACCTCAGGCGACACCTGTGAGGGAGCAGCGTACTGAGGGTTTCGAGTTTCCCACCGGCCCTTCTGTGTCTCCGGGGGTCCTTTTTGTTGCTGCTGAGGCTGCTGAGGGGAGAGCGGTATTGTCTGAGAGGTCCTGGGAGCCTGCGGACCTTGGGGCAGACTACGAGCAGTTCGGGCGGACTCCTCCAGCTGCGGTGGCTACTCCTTCTAATGGGGTACCTCCTTTGAGGGCGACGGCCATAGTGGATCCTCCGGGGGTCCGTACCTACGCCACATTGACTCCTCTTCCGGCGACTGTCATGGGTCCTCCTGCCCGATCTCCAGGTTTCGGGGGTTCTTCATTCCGGCCTCCCTTGTTCCCGATCCGTGAGGAGGGCGGGTCCACTTCTGCTGATATTCCGGCGGGGTCGTCTATTCTGTGGGTAAATCTACCCCCACTCCCCAGGGATATCTCTTACGTTGGCGCTGGATTACGTCGATATCCCGTCCCGGAGTACCCTCTTCCTGAGGATACTTTTGACTATCTGGGTGGTCGCCCTGATGACGAGGTACTTTTCTTCAACTTCTCTTGATACCTTTATATCTATATCTATCCATTTTGACTGTGTTGATTCTTTTATCTTATGTCTTTTTACAGCGGGTGAGTGTTCGGGTGGCAGATCTACGGGCTTGGCACGCCCAGTACCTCTACAGCTGGAACCTGCTCCAGTATGTCGGTCGAGACCCTCCAGCCTACATGCGTGATTACCAGAGGGCTATCGACATCTCCTTACGGCCGGACGACCCCCTGACTTCCTCTCATGCCCGGACGGATTCTCGGAGGAGCAGTAGTCGGACTTCCAGGCGTTCCCGATCGTCGGTGATCCGTCCTATGGCACCGGTCCAGTCCACGGGGCCTTCTCAGGCGGCAGTTCCTCCGGTTTCCGGCGTCCCAGTTGTTGATCTTACTCCCGATGAGGGCTCTGGCGATAGTGGGAGCGTGTCAAAACGCGCCCGAGTAGATTAGTTTTCCCTTTATGCACTTAGTTGTTAGTTTTGGACAGATGTGTATTTATTTAGACAGATATTTAAAAACTGTTCTTTTATTGGATTTATAAAATATCTTTATCTGTGTTTGATTATACTTTTATTCTCTGTGTGTGAAAGATATATATACACATATATGTATGTATAAGAGTCGGTGATTTAGAAGCCATACCTTGTAGTGTAGTGATACTTTTCCTGTAAAAAGAGCAAAGTGAGAACAAGAAAGCATCCAAAAATGATTCTTTTGGCAAACATGACTGCTATGTGTAGGAAGAACAAAATTAGGGTGACCCCAAAGGGGTTTGTCGCGCGACAATCCCTCCTGGAAATGGGTTTGTCGCGCGACAAACAGGTACAGGTCCCTCTTTTTTGCTATAAATACACCCATCTTCCTTCCTTCATCCCCACACCTTCCCAAAAATGTCTTCTTATCGCACAAAATCTGATTTTTCTTATGTCAATGATAGAGATGCTTTGATATCTTCCGAAAATGGTCTGAACTTTGGTGCCTTTTGTCCTTTAGCGGGCTGGTGCTATCGTCCCGTCGATTTTTCCTTTCTGTTAGGTGCCTTGTATTTCTGGAGTCCTGCGGACCATCTCTTCCGCTTTGGACTAGATGAGCTCTGCCCGACCTATGAGGAGTTCTCCTGGCTGTTACGTTCTGACGTTCGTCTCTCGATGGCAGTTCCCATAGAAGAAATCGGTCCCCGCGACATGCTAATTGCTCTGTTAGCCATTCCCCAGGCGGCCTGTGATGGTTTCATTGCCGATGGTCTTCTTGACCTCCATAAAATGGTGAGGTTCTTTCATCGTTATGAAGATAGGGCCTCTTACGGCGTGGGGCGTACTGCAACGGCCCTGATTTGTCTGGTTTCTGATATGCTGCTGGTGACGGGTTCTTCCCGTGTTGATCCGACTATCCTGAGTCTGATTTACCAGGCTAGAAATGGGGAGTCTATAGTGCCGATCATTCTTGCAGAGACCCTGAATGGTCTTGATGATGTTCAATGGGGGGCCTCGCCCTTCTTCCGGGGGAGTCCGCGTCTGCTATACATGTGGCTGCTAGAGCGCTTTCGATCGGTGGGTTTCAACGGAGTTCGGCTCGACAATCCGACTCATTTCTTCCATCGGCCTCTCTTTGGTGCTTTGACCATGTCTTCCTCTGATTGGACGGTGTGGTTTTCGGAGAACTTTCGGGCTATCCGGTGGAACATTCCTTGGTGGAAGCTGAGGGCGATGGTACTTAGCACTGGGGGTCAGAACTACGTTCGGCTCCGCGGGCTCTGGTTTACTTCCTTTTATCTCCCTGGGCGTCTTCTTCGGCAGTTTAACATTCCTCAGGAGGTTCCCCTTGGTCTGAACAACTTCTCTTCTGAGTCTAAATTTGTGACCCCACATGTTTCTTTATCGGTAGAGAGGATGTGGCGTGCTAGACTGACTCGTCAGTTCAACTATGCCCGTTTTGGTATTACCCGGCCCCTCCGGGCTGATATCATCCGCTCTTGCTGGCAATCTCTGGAAGGAGAACTGATCGACGACCCCTTTCAAATGGAGTGGTTCCGGTTCATGGATACGGAGGCTAGTGATGATAATATTGTCTTTGCATATCAGATCTTGGACGAAGCTCGGATCGACTTGGCTATAGAGGACCCAGTGTGGCCAACCCCTAGGGATTAGTTTCTTTTGTATTTGTTATGTCTCCTTTGTAACCTTCGGTGTTCTGAACCACCTTTTAATAATATATAAGGGACCGCTTGCGGGAAATAAATTTATTTACAAAGTTTAAACCGGGCCTGAAGTCACTTCTCAGGTTGCCTACGTTCCCCTTTTTGATTTTTACAAAGAACAAAAAGTTTTGAGTTGGGGCTCAGGTTTACGTAGTTCTTGTCATATGCCACACCTATTGATAATACTTCTTCAGTCGATCCATGTTGACTGGTGAATGTAGTAACTGCCCATCCAAATCAGTGAGTTTAGCGGCACCTCCTGTATCGATTTCTTTGACGATGTACGGCCCTGTCCACTTCTGCCCGAACTTACCCCTCGGATCTCTGGCTGGTTCTCGAATTTCTTTCAATACAATATCGTTCTCATTGATACCCCGAGTCCTCACTTTCTGGTTAAAAGCTCGAGCGATTCTCTTCTGATACCCCTGATGGTGGTATGCGGCTTTCAATCTCTTTTCATCTAGTAGGGCTAGCTCGTTATAACGTGCCTGGACCCACTCCAGTTCATTGACTTGATTTTCTAGTATTACCCTGAGGGAGGGGACTTCTAACTCAACAGGGAGGACTGCTTCCATCCTGTATGTAAGAGAGAACGGGGTTGCCCCAGTGGAGACCCTCTCGGTGGTGCGATATCCCCACAATGCATAAGGTAATTTCTCTGGCCAGTCTCGACAGGTGTCGGTCATCTTGCTTATGATATTCTTCAGATTTTTGTTGGCGGCTTCAACTGCCCCATTGGTTTGTGGCCTGTATGGCGAAAACCTGTGTCTGGTAATACTGTATTCTTCCATGATGGTATTAGCTTCTCCTTCGAAGTGGGTGCCGTTATCTGAGATGATCTCGTGTGGGACCCCATATCGGCAAATAATATTCCTTTTGATGAATCGGGCTACTTTTTTGGCATCCAAGGTCTGGTAAGACTCGGCTTCTACCCATTTTGTGAAGTAGTCGATGGCCACTAGTATGAATTCATGGCCGTTGCTGGCTTTGGGCGAGATCTTCCCAATGACGTCGATTCCCCAGGTTACGAAAGGCCAGGGAGCAGTCATGGTGTACAACTCTTTTGGAGGAAGCTTCTGGGATTTAGCATAAATTTGGCACTTGTGACAACGGCGTACGTGATTAACGCAGTCGGTTTGCAGAGTAGACCAGAAATAACCTTGTCTGATGATTTTGCGGGCAAGTGTATGTCCGCTCATATGAGGTCCGCAATCGCCCCCATGTATCTGATCCATTACTCTGACCGATTCTTCTTCGGTGAGGCATTGAAGATGAGTCCCGTCGTAGTTTCTTTTATACAATCTTCCGGCACAAAGTATGAACCCTGATGCTAATCTTCTGAGCGTGACCCGTGTTTTCTTGTCTGTTTTCTCAGGATACTGATGGTTCTTCAGCAGGTTCCAGATATCGTAAAACCAAGTGGTTGAATCCCCTTCCCCTTCATTCTTTACCACCAAGGCCGTGCAGTGTGCTGGTTCTGATTTCTTTTGTACCGTAAGAGTTATTTCTTCCATTTCTTTCGGGATATCGATCATAGATGCCAGGGTTGCCAGTGCGTCAGCAAAACTGTTCTGAGACCTGGGGAGATAGTAAAACTCCGTATGCTTGAACTTTCCCGCGATATCCTCCAGTCGGGCGAGGTAAGGGACTAATTTCTCGTCTCTGATCTTCCATTCTTTCAGAACCTGGTGAACCATTAGTGCTGAATCTCCGTATATCTGTATCCTCTTTATACCCCTTTGAAGAGCTATCTCTAACCCGAGTATGCAGGCTTCATATTCAGCCATGTTGTTGGTGCAGAAGAAGTCCAGACGATATGATACCGGGGAGTGAGTTTGGTCTGGAGAGACTAACAGGATACCTATCCCGTTTCCATTCCGATTGGCGGCCCCGTCAAAGTACAACTTCCAGTCTTCATCGATCTCAACATTCATGATGGTTTCGTCTGGGAACTTGGCTTCTTCTAGTACATCTCCCAATATTGGATTGTGGGCCAGGTAATCAGCTATGATCTTGCCTTTGACTGCCTTCTGGGTCATGTAGGTGATGTCGAATTCGGAGAGTAGAAATAGCCATTTTGCCATTCAGTTCGAGAGAGCCGGTTTCTCGAAGAGGTATTTTAATGGATCGATCCGTGATGCCAAGATGACTGAGAAAACTAGCATGTAGTGCCGTAGTTTCTGTGTTACCCAGACGAGGGCGGTGCATGATTTCTCCAATGGTGTGTAGTTCACCTCAAACGGGGATAGTTTCTTGCTGAGAAAGTAGATGGCCTGCTCTTTCCGGGTATCAGTCAGGTGTTGGGCTAGCATTACTCCCGCGGCTGAATCAGTGACAGTTAGGTATAAGATTAATGGTAGTCCGGTTTGTGGTGGGGCTAATACTGGGGGGTTGGAGAGATATTCTTTGATTCTATCAAAAGCTTCCTGGCACTGATTGTCCCACTCTCCTGGTGAAGATTTCCTCAGGAGTTTGAAGATGGGCTCGCAAGTCTGAGTGAGCTGAGAGATGAACCTACTGATGTACTGCAGATTACCCAAAAATCCCCGGACTTCTTTCTCAGTACGAGGTTTAGGCATTTTTTGGATAGCTTGAACCTTGGCAGGGTCTACCTCGATTCCTCTCTTACTGACAACATAACCTAGGAGTTTTTCCTTGGTCACCCCGAACACACATTTCTGCGGATTGAGTCTCATCCGGTACTGACGGAGCCGGTCGAAGAAAGTTCGCAGGGCTGGTATGTGACCTTCCCTCTCCTTTGATTTGATTATCATGTCGTCCACATACACCTCCACTTCTTTGTGGATCATATCGTGGAAAATAGCGGTGGCTGCTCTCTGATAGGTTGCCCCGGCGTTCTTCAGCCCAAATGGCATAACGGTGTAGCAGTATGTTCCCCATGGTGTGATGAATGCCGTTTTCTCCTGGTGATCCGGGTGCATTTTGATCTGGTTATACCCGGCAAAACCATCCACAAATGACTTTAGGGCGTGATTGGCAGTGTTATCTATTATCAAATCGATGTTGGGCAATGGGAAATCGTCTTTCGGACAAGCTTTGTTAAGATCCCGGTAATCCACACACATGCGGACCTTCCCATTTGCCTTTGGAACGGGCACAATGTTGGCTAACCATGAAGGGTAATCGATCACCCGTAAAAACCCTACACTCAGTTGTTTCATCACTTCTTCCTTTACCTTTAGGGACCATTCTGGCGTAAGTTTCCTTAACTTTTGCTTGACAGGTCTGAACTCCGGCTTGGTATGTATCTCGTGCATGACTATCTGACTGTTCAATCCTGGCATATCCGCATAAGACCAGGCGAAGACATCCACGTACTCTTTCAGAGTTTGTGTGAATTCCTCTTTTTCTGTTTCACTCAGACTTGTCCCAATGCGGACCTCTTTTCTTTCCTCTTCTGTTCCGAGGTTAATTTCGAGAGTGTCTCCTTCCTCGCTCTGTATACGCTGTTCCTCCCGTTCAGGGTGTTCGTTCAGTCTTTCTAACTCCTTATAAGCTATTACAGAATTACAAATAACAGGATAACGCAAAACAGAGTTTTCTTCATTGATAATAGTGTTTACAGGTACAAGTTTAAAAAGTAAATCTAGGAGTGGCTCTTTCCTAGTCTTACTCTCACTCTCACCTCTCACCCTTACAATTTCACTCTTTTCCCCTTCTTTTTGGTGGTTTGGATTAGCGTAAATCAGGTGTACAGGGTCATCCCTTGGCTCGTCATCCCCTAGAGCCATGATGTCGAAGAGATCTCCGATCATTTCTTCCTCCTCATCTATCTTGTCTTCATTTTCTCCTTTCAACCTGATTGTTAATTTGGTGGAGAAACTGTGTTCGATGCTTTCTTTGACATATAGGTCCTCTTCATAGAAGATTTCCCATCCCGGTAGGTTCTCTCCGTCGCTGTTTCTCCAAGGTTCCTGAAAATCACAAAAGGGAAAGTCCTCTCCTTCCTTGACGAAAAACCCGTTCAAGGAGCTGAAACTCGGATACTGATGCCCTCGGCCCCTTTTTTGCCGATCGTCTTCTTCAGTGTGTTGGTACCCCAAACCTTCCCTTTCGTACCTCGTTACTGGTTCCAAGGCTTGAAGTAGTCCTGATTGTCCCATTCCCAGGCCGGCTCCAGGTAAGTATTTCATCATTCTTAGCATATTTGTAATCTTGGTGCTGAGACCGGGGATATTGTCAGGTGGAAGATATTCGATTATCTGAGTGCTAAGAGTTTGTACTTGAGGCTCATAAGAAAAGCCTCCTAACTGTATGCTCTGGCTCCCGATTCCCAAAACAGGTAACTCCACATCCGCCAAGGTCCTTTCAGGATCTCCTTGGATGGTAATTATGTTCCCTTCAAACGGTATCTTGATCTTTTGGTGCAAGGAGGAGGGGAGTGCTCCTATGTCGTGTAACCACGCTCTTCCCAGCAGGAGATTAAAACTGGAGGGAATGTCTATGATTTGGAAATCGACCGAAAAACTTCCGGGACCGACCATGAGATCTAGCTTCAGAGAACCCAGAACGGCCCTTATGGTATTGTCGTAGGCCCTGACAGTCATGGCGGATGGAGAAAGCTCTGAATCCAAGATACCCAGGCATCTAGCGGTCTTCAAGGGGAAGACGTTTATGGTTGACCCGTTGTCGATAAGGACTTGTGGCAAAATCTTCCCTCGGGTTCGGACGGTGATATGGAGAGCCAGGCTGTGTTTCCTCCCCAATGGAGACAGATCCTCATCTGAAAATGACAGACTTCTTTGGACTGTAAGTGACCCGATCATGTTTGGCAGTTGTTCGGGTGTGGAGTCCGGTGATATCACGGCCTCGTCCAGAAGTTTGATGAAAGCTGTCCTGTGGGGTTTGGAGGCAACCAAGAGGCCCCAAATGGTGATGTGTGCCTGGGTCTTCTTCAACTGCTCAAGCACTCTATCTTCTCCCATTTCTTTAGGTGGTAGTGTTTTCTCAGCATCCGTCGGTGGTGGTTGGTATACCCTTCCTGAACGGGTGATCTGTTGGATCCAAAGGGATGCCGGGTCTGATTCCTCTGAAGTTTCTGACGATTCCGGCTCTGTCGACCAACTGAAAGTCCCGGGGGAGGTTTCTGTCATACAGATTGTCTCCCTGGGGGGGTTTGGGATTTCCATGACTATTTCTTCTTATTCTGGGTCCATCCTATCCCAGATTTTCCGGGATTGGTTTTGATTGTAAGTGGCTGTGAGATCCCCTGATTTGCCTTTCCTAAACCCTGCCCGGGTAGGAAGTTCATTTTGGCCATCCATTGGTCAATTATGGGATTGAGGCTTGGTGCAACTTGAGCCTTTGCTGGCAGTACATCGAGTGCCCTGTAAGCTAGGTCATCTCGAATGAGCCCCATGGGATCGAAGCTTTCTTCATTAGTGGTCAAGGCATTAATCCCTGCAGGTGGAGCATGGTTAGGAAGTGGATTGTTAGTAACATTGGGCCCGCCGGGTGCGGGGATGGTTCCGGCTTCAATGAGGTCTTGAATACGATGACGAAGGGCCAAACAACGCTCCGTGTCATGTCCTGCAGCTTGATGATACGCACAATTCTCATTCATTCTCCAGGTATTTGGAATAGGGTTTGGTGGGGGGCGCGGGTTGAGTGGAGTGATTAGTCCGGCCTTTCAGAGCAGCTCCAGACTTTCTACCAGTGTAGTGGGGAGGGTGCAGAAGTTTCTCCTTTTCTTGTCCTCGGTGTTTGAAGGGCCTCCTTGTGCGGGCCAACTCATCAGAGGTGGCTGTTGTGTTGGTTGAAAGGGGTTCTGTTGATAGGGGTATGAGCTTATTTGATTCACGGCTGTAGTGGCTGTCTTTCTCCCGGTGTATGCGACTTTCTTAGTATCGGTTTCGACTTTCTTGGCCAATTCTTCCTCTACTTGTGACCCCATACTCAACAGGGCCCTAAAGTGTGGGAATACATGCTTTCCCATGCAACTCAGTACGGCTGGAGTGAAGTTCTTCTGAATGATTTCCAGCTGTTCTTCTTCATCGGGTCGTTTGGACATTTGGGAGGCCATCTCCCTCCAGCGGGTGACAAAGTCGCTGAAACTTTCTTTCTTGCCCTGTTTGGCCATTTCCAGGTGTTTACGGGTAATTTCCAAATCCTCGTTGGACCCGTATTTGGTCATAAATTCCTTGACGATATTTTCCCAAGTCTGCGTATGATGCCTTTCTAGACCAAAAAACCATCTCAGGGCGGCTCCCGTGAGAGTCATGTGAAAGGCCTGTGCTAATTCCGGCTCTCCACAACCGGACACTTGCATGGATCTGATGTAGGACTGTAAGTGAGTTTTAGGGGGCGTGGTTCCAGTGAACTTGGTGATGGAAGGGAGTTTGAATCCCTGGGGTAATCTTGCTTCTGGGTAGAGGGAGAAGGCATTCATATCTGTGATCTCGTCTGCTCCTTTTATTAGGGACACCCCCTTCTGTAGGACCCTCATCTGCTCTTTCAGCTTCTTCATTTCCTCACTCTCTCTTGACACCTCGTCGGGCTGTTCCCGTGCTATTACCGATTCTGCATATACAGCCCGAAGTCGGTTGATGTCTGGGTATTCATTAGGGATGGCTGCAGGGGCCGGTGGTGGAATGGGTCTTGCGGGAACTTGTGGCCATGGTTGGTAGTGGGGGTCAAAACCGGGTTGTACTTGGGGTTGCGGCCAGACTATGGGTGGTTCTTGCTGTTGGTAAGTGGGGCCTGAATTCGGGGCCCATTGGTTCTGATTGTTGGGGTCGGTTTGAACGGGACCAGGTACGATAGGGCCCGTTTGGGGTGGATTGGTTCCTTGAACTGGGGGGAGTACTTGTGAAGACTGTCCTTGGTTCGGATCTCGATTCGGTGGTAGTCGATCAAACCCTGGTGGCGTAGTTTGTTCGACGGACAATTCTTCTATTAGGATCGGGTACCATGTTGCTCGTTCGTGAGGTTTGCCAGATCCCTGCTGACGGTCATGAGTAAACAGTGCATTTCGGCTAGGGTTGGCTGAGCTGATGATGCCTCGGCTAGGCTCTGATCTGTCTCTCGATTCTCGCGTTCATCGGCCATTTCAGGTGTGCTTGGTCTTACTAGTCTTCCGGTGTGATCACGGCTGGCCCAACCTTCCAGTCTGTTTGTTGCTTCACGACTGTAGACGAAACCACGTGGCGAAGATGAAGGAAGACTGTGATGCGACTCGATTTTTACCAAAAGAACCACTAAAAATTGCCGAGAAGAGCCTCGGATTTTAAAAAGGGTGTCGAAAAGTAAGCCGTAAAATGGTACATCCCCTACGGCTGTTTGACAAGTGTTTTAACTCGACTCGATCTTATATGCAGCGCAGGTGTACGGATGGTTAAGGCTTCAGGCTCCCTCCTATTTGGCAAGACCTTGCGATATACCCCAGGGGCGGGTGCGTGCAAGAATCTTTTGATATACTTCCCGGGTACGTGAGTGTTCTCGTCACTCGATATACCTCGGGGGCGTACTTGGCCAGGGAGAGTGGAAGTAAATGCTTTCGGTTTATGTTGGCCCAAGCAAGCCAACTCCCTACTCACTTATAATACTTCCGAGGGTTTGGGGTAAATTCACACTCGTAGAACCAATGCATGATTTGTGATAATGCGTGCGAAAAAAGGTTGGGTTTACAAATATCATTATCTTGATTACGTATTTTTTGAAAAATTTCCTTTTTCAAAAAAAATGTTTTTTCTCAATCAATTAACATAAGTAGGGAAAGCAGAAAAAGCAAGTATTCAACAGATAAACAAAAGTCCACATATAAGAGTCTAGTTTTCTAGTGTCCCTAGCAGAGTCGCCACTGTGAGAATCCGCAAATGCGACCCCCGGGTCTCGTCCCCGTTCGTTGGGCGTCTGAAGCGTCGGAAGGGATTCCGTCGCTCCATTTGCTTGGAGTTGTTTGATGATTCATATCGGGTGTCTCTACGTCTATTCTAGATGCAAAGGGGTTCGCTCAGAGTCGCCAGTACGTTTTACGAGAAAACGGACAAAAAGGGTTGTGTAAGGGGAAAGGCTACAGATAAGCCTTTCTTTACACATTTGTCTGCGAAACCAGGATTCTATAGGGTTCGGGAACTATATTACGGTTTGGGAAGGTGTTAAGCACCCATTCCGCCCTTTCGGTCTCTAGTGGTCTTTATATGTTTATTCTATGTTGAAAAACTTGGATGCTTTTACTGACAGTCTACTACTTTTCAAATGAAAACCCTAACTTCTGGGGGAAGACGGGAAAGGGATGAAAAACCTTTGTGTTCCGAGATCCGATTTTTTATTATTGAAAGATGTAAATACAAATGACAAAAACCTTTTTATTTTTTAAAGAGTATCCCGTATTATTTCCTCAGATAATGACGGTTTTCTCGGGTTGTGATTACTTTTGTAAAAGTTTGGATCCTTGTCGGGACTAATTTAATGTGGAACTAAAACTCTTTGAGGAGAGTTATCAGACACGTCGCAGCCTATAGAGAAAACGAGATATGTTGATTTTAATTCCTAGATAAGTCGTATCAGTCCGGGTTTTGAAAACAGAATTTTATCCGAGCGATAACATACTTACTCTTCTGGTTTTGCAAATGGTTTTATCAGGGTCTTTTGTTTTGAAGACGGTAGACTATTTATAACTTGGCAATAAGTTTATTCAAATAAAACGTGGACAAAACAACAGAAGTAAAACAAGTACACAGATAGACCTGTTTAATTACTAGAAGAAACTTTATTTACCTTCCCGACGAGAATAATAATAAGAAAGATAATATAATACGGCAGAGAGATCTCCGGCGATAACAATCTTCTCCTTCTTCAGATATTTTCGAGAATTCGATTCCAGAGACGGGACACGTCGAGTGTCGGGAATAGATTCGATAATTCTTCAGAGATAAGATGATAATATAAAATGCTTGAATAAAATCAGACTAAAGCTCCGGATTTTCCAGATTCAAGTTGATGCCTTGAACCCTTGGGGGTGTTGGCCTATTTATACTGCTCGGGGAAGATTGTCGCGCGACATTTCCCCAAAAAAGGCAAGTGTCGCGCGACATATCTGTTTGTCGCGCGACATTCCTGTATGTCGTGCGACAAACGGCTGAAGTGATGGGTCCTGACACTGTGATGTGTCAGAAAGTGGTTGGTCGGGTGCAGAGAGGGATTGTCGCGCGACATAGTGGGATTGTCGCGCGACATTCCAATGATTGTCGCGCGACAATGTGATATGTCGTGCGACAATCCTTCATAAAAATAGGTTTGTCGCGCAACAAACCCCCCTGAGGTAGTTTCGGCTGCTCGGGTGGGTCCTGAACTCCAAAAATAGTAGTCTCGTAGGTCGTTAGGGTTCTTGCGGGGGTCACAGATCTGGGTGTCTACAGCGTCAAACACACATTAAAGGTACTTGTATTGTGTTCATCTTCCGGATGTGTAAGATAAGAAAACAAAATAAAAAAAGAAATAAAAAAAATTATCAAATCTTATATTTATCATTCATTGAAATTGAATATCCAATCAGATTATCTATCTCACACTAGTTACTCTTTTCTTTTTTTAGCTTCGCCAATCTAAAGTCAAGACATAGCACCAAACTCAATTAACACGATATTCAAACTTAAGTCTTATAAATAAAGCATTAAAATTATAACAACTCAATCAATTCTAATTGACATCACACTAAAGCTTGTTACCTCTAAAAAAGATTAATAAATTCCTCTGGTAAAATTATTTTTTCATGTTTCGATAAAATTAAATAATATTATCTCAAAATTAAATAATTCCATTCAACGTTCTTATAAAAAGCGTCAACAAGCATTTATTGTAACCACCGGTACTTCCTTTTAATCCAAAGTGGTCAACGTCCGAGGTTGTTCCTGGTGGAGCCCTCGTTGCTTTCGCCGACTACGGCCGACCGGTAATTGATTTCACCGAACACCTTCGCACATTTCAATTGCTCATTTCATAAATCTGCTTGTGAATAGTGCAATTTCATTTCAATGGCTCTTCGGAATTTTCTTCAATAGTCCAATTTTTACACCACTTTACCCCTAAATTTTCATCACTGTATGGTGGAGCCTATACTGATTTTGGCTTAGGAATTGCATTTTGTGCTCGTTTGATTCTAGTTTTGTTGATTCCTCTGATCCTAAATGAGTAGTGTGCTACCCATACTAACAAATCGTACAGACTTTTTGTACAAACAGTTGTGGCACCAATAAGACGAATAGTAGTGCTAATACTAACAAGTTCGACAAAAGTTGTGGCACAAGTTGGATAAAAAGAAAGGCAGACAATATATTAATGTGTCGCTACTCTAGTTCATTTAATTGGTGCCATTTCAATTCATATAAAAATCAAGAAAACCTAGCATTTTTATAGAATAAAAAGAAAGCAGAGAACATATTAAATGTGTGGCCATAGTTTATCGGAGTGATGCCACATCAATTTGTACAAAATATTTGTGTAAAAACTTAGTATGTCTAGCATTTTCCATCTTAATTTGGTTCAAACTAGGCTTCTCTTATAGTTCATGTCAAGCGGGTGAATCGTTACATGTGAAATTACCATTTTGGACTATAGGAGTAAACATAAACCAAAACAAAACGAGCACTTAGATCCAACTTCTTCGGTCCTTTCCTATTCATTTAAAAATAATTTAAGATGGATTTTGGATCAATTATGGCGTTTTCAGTGATATGATGATTTGCCATCCTTTCCTTTAGAAAATCTGAACATAAACAATTTATGTATATCGGTTACTGGGAGGCATTTGAAGGGTGGCATTTGAAGGGTGAAAAACAAAGGATCTTTCAACACAAGGTGCTGGAGGGAGGGTTTTGGGAGGCAAACGGAAGCGCAAATGATATGTGGGACAAGGCGGCCGAGGGGATCAGGAAGATAGCTAAAGAGACGCTGGGTGAATCAAGAGGGTGTGGACCTAGGGATAAAGAATCTTGGTGGTGGGATGATAGTGTACAAGATAAAGTTAAGGTAAAAAGGAAATGCTTTAAAGCTTGGTCTCTATGTAAGAATGCGGAAAATTGGGAATCTTACAAAGAAGCAAAGAAAGAGACTAAGAAGGCGGTGAGTGAGTCGAGGACTAAAGCTTTTGATGGATTATACCAATCTTTAGGCACCAAAGCTGGGGAAAAAGCTATTTACCGACTTGCTAAAGGTCGAGAAAGGAAGACAAAAGACTTGGATCAAGTGAGATGCATTAAGGACGAAGAAGGTAATGTCTTGGTTAAAGAACAAGACATACAAGAGAGATGGAAGAACTATTTTCACAAATTATTTAATGAAGGTTACGAGATTTTAGCATGTGGAGATGAGCTGAACATGCGAGAGGATGACCAAAATTTCACCTTTTATCGCAGAATTCAAGAAAAGGAAGTGAAAGAAGCATTGATACGAATGGATAGTGGGTAAAGCAGTTGGGCCAGATAGTATACCTATTGAGGTTTGGAAGGGTCTAGGTGATAAAGGCATTGGTTGGCTCACAAGGTTTTTTCAACAAGATATTGAGGTCAAAGAAGATGCCGGAAGAATGGAGGAGAAGCACCCTAATCCCGATTTATAAGAATAAAGGGGATATACAAAATTGCGCCAATTACAGGGGGATTAAACTCATGAGTCATACTATGAAGTTATGGGAAAGGGTGATTGAGCGGAGACTAAGAAAAGAAACCAGCATTTTAGATAATCAATTTGGTTTTATGCCCGGAAGGTCGACCATGGAAGCAATTTACTTGTTGCGGCGTTTGATGGAGCAATATCGGAGGGATCAAAAGGACCTACACATGGTTTTCATTGACTTGGAGAAGGCGTACGATAGGGTACCCAGAGAGATTTTGTGGAAAGCCCTAGAGAAGAAAGGGGTTAGGATTGCCTATATTCGTGTTATCAAGGACATGTACGAAGGAGCTATGACTAGTGTGAGAACACATAGTGGGTCCACAGAAGATTTTCCTATAACTATAGGACTACACCAAGGGTCAGCTTTGAGCCCTTATCTGTTTACCTTGGTCTTGGATGTACTCACGGAACACATTCAAGAGCCAGCACCGCGATGTATGCTGTTTGCAGATGATATTGTCCTAGTGGGTGAGTCCAGAGAAGAGCTAAATGGGAAGGTGGAAACTTGGAGACAAAATTTAGAAGCGCATGGCTTTCGTTTAAGCAGAAGTAAGACAGAATACATGGAGTGCAAGTTCAATAAAAGGCGGAGCACTACTAACTTAGAGGTAAAAGTTGGGGATAATGTCATACCACAAGTCACTCGGTTTAAGTATCTTGGATCCATTATACAAGAAGATGGGGAGATAGAGGGAGATGTAAATCACCGGATTCAAGCAGGATGGTTGAAATGGAGGAAAGCTTCGGGTGTGTTATGTGATAAAAGGTACCACTCAAGTTAAAAGGAAAATTCTATCGTACCGCGGTTAGACCAGCAATGTTGTATGGGACTGAGTGTTGGGCGGTCAAAAGCCAACACGAGAATAAACTAAGTGTAGCTGAGATGAGAATGTTGAGATGGATGAGTGGCAAGACTAGGAAAGATAAGATCAGGAATGTTACCATCAGAGAGGGAGTTGGGGTGGCACCTATTACAGAAAAGATGGTTGAATCTCGACTTAGATGGTTTGGGCATGTATGGAGGAGACCTGCAGATGCCATGGTTAGGAGAGTTGATCATATGGAGGGAAGCCTAGTTGTTAGAGGCAGAGGAAGACCTAGAAAAACTATAGGTGAAACTATTAAGAAGGATTTAGAGGCGAATGGTTTCACTAGAGATATGATTCACGACAGACCACTATGGCGTCGTTTGATCCATGTAGCCGACCCCACCTAGTGGGATAAAGGCTTGTTGTTGTTGTTGTTGTTGGTTACCGTTATATGTGCATTAATTCTTTGTAGCTTCTTGAGTTGCATTTCAGGCATGATCATCGTTTTACAATGTAGTTCTCTGTAAGGCCATGTTATTTGGAAGAGCTAGGAAATGTTATTACCCTAGATGGTTATTTAAGTAGTACACATTCAAGTGCTTAGGCACAATCGAGGAAATTTTATTAGCAAACATTGTTCACGAAGACAATGATATAAAGGAAACTAGCTATGTTATTGCCTAACGTAGTTCATATTTACTCTTTTTGATTCTATAGTCCAGCTTGTAGTTAAATAAATGAAAGAATCTGATTCAGATAGAATCAGACTGGCCACCTCTAGCATTTCCATTTTGCGATTTAGATTCAGAGCGCAAATCTGTACATTCCAAAGAATCTGCAGAGGAAATATCTCTCGATCTCGAATTGAGACTCACCAAAAAGATAATGATATAGAGGGAAGTTTTTATGTAATACTATATCTAACTGTAAAAAGAAAAGGAAGAGTGAAAGAGTGGAAGAGGTAGACGAATGGGGAGAGAGGCTATAAGAAGTTGGGAAGTGGATATATGTTTGTTCCTCTGCGCATGACTAATGTTTAAATGCATGTATGGTTCTAGCACTTCTAAAGTTCTAGGAGATAAGTTTTGTGGCGCAGGATTATTCTTGATGTTTCATTTAATTATTGTGATTTAATTCTTGATAGTGATGTTCTTGAGCAAATTCTTTAATGATAAGTGTGGAAAGACGAATTGGTAAAATCTAAACCCAAGCAATGGAGAACCTTTAATTGAACTGCAAAATTGGGGTTAGGCCTTCCCTAACAATTGGACCCTCAAAGAGATTTTTTTAAACTGCCACACGGTTTGACCCATGTTCACTCTTGTGAAAATGGGTAGTAATATGATGTTTGCTAGAACTCATTAGTAAACTGCCACTAGCGAGGTTTAATCATTAAGGATTATTTTTAAACTGCCCTAACATGATTTGAACCCTGCCCACGTCTGTGAAAAGTGGGCAGTGATACCATGTGAGCTAGAGCTCATTGGTCTTGCTTGATTATTGCCTGTTTAACTTAGTGTTGCCTAACCCAAACGGAGTACATTACCGACCGAAAAAGCCAATTCTAATGACCCTCAATTTCGACTTGGACAGACATATGAAAAGAGATGTTTAGTTTCATATATACAAACATTGTTACTATTTCAGAATTATCAAGCTTTTATTATAATATTTACATTATGTATTGCAATGACCCGAGTATATGTTCCTAAACGAATCGTCACCTGAAATAGCAATCCAACTAAACCCACCCCCACTGCACAGCGTTGTGGGCATGATAACGTACCCCATACTCGTACCGCATACCAAAGCATTCCACGAATTAGGTAACATTTAACTTTTTGACTATTAACTTTAAGATATGAGATGCCTTACATGCCTTATCCGCAATTATGTCAATGTTCTTTTGTAAAAAAGATTATGTTGACGTTCTTTTAGCACTGCTTTAATTTTCTAGCCTCACACAATCCTACCCATTGATGGTGTCTTGATTGTCCGAGTTAAAATTTCAACGGCTTCAAGTGTTAGAAGCTATCTTCCGTAAAACCTTAAGAATCTTGGTAGTGAGTTAACAATGCATATCAGCTCTCCAACACTCGCCCCTCACATGCGACCCACTTGCATGTGGAGAGACAAACCAAACCAAGGTGCACCTATATAGTGCACAATAGCATGTTCGTATGGCACAAACACAAAGGGAGAACAAAAGCAAGCGAGAATATTCGAGTCTGACCTTGCAAACCTAAGATATGATACCATGTTAGAAACCATCTCTTCCAAAAGCTTAAGTTGTTCGGCAATGGACCAACATTATATATCAGCTTTCCAACATGCAGAAAGCAAATCCATGTCATGTCCTCTTTATCTTGGCCATTCATCAATAAAACATCAGCTGCCATTGGATATGTGATTCTTAGTGGTGGCAACAGGACAGGCCTGGTGTGGATTTGCGTTTTATTTAAAAAGACATAGGCTATGTGTATAATATAAAAGGGTACTGGGGCGAGTATAGGGCCCGACCCCTACCCAACCAAATTTGAAATACCCCGCCCAGAGCCCAAACCTGAACCTGTCCCCGAGCCATACTAGTTGTCTTTTGCCATCCCTACTCTCTTTCCCCCTCCCTCCTCCCCCAACGCCTTTAAATAGCTTTAGCTTCTCATTTGGTTTTCCATTCATTCATCAATAGAGAAACGACTGTAGAGAGTCTTAAGCATTTCCATTAGATTTTGAGAGATAGGCTTCTGAGTTTGTTTCATGATATTCTATTAAGGTGAGAAGATCTCTTTAATGGTCTTTCTCTATTTTGTATTATATAAAGACGGTTTGTTTCAATTGTGAATCTATAGTCATTCGTCTCAAGGATCTGTAAGGGTTCCTTCACACCTTCTATGGTTGAAGATTACTCTTTCTTGTTAAAGAGGCCCTTTTGAGTGAGACGTGTTTCCTAATTCATGATTTATTCTGTCAAATCTTTCTTGAATTGGATTTTGAAGTCAAACGTTTAATGGTACTTCTCCATTTGTATTCTCTAATTCATGTTACTTTCTGTTCTGATTGTTATCTCAAGGATCTATAAGGGTTTGTTCATAACTTCCATAGTTGAAGATTACTCTTCCTTGCCGAAGAGGCCCTTTTGAGAGATGTGTTTCCAAATCATGATCTTATACGTTTAAATCTTTCTTTGAATTTGATCTAATCTGTTTCTTTATTTTTAATCTCTATATGCCATTCTTTTTATTTTGATTGTTGTCTCAAGGATCTACAAGGGTTTGTTTATTCCATAATGAAAGATTATTCTTCCTTATTGAAGAGGCCCTTTGAGATATGTGTTTCCAAATCATGATCTTATCAGTTTAAATCTTTCTGAGTTGGATTAAAAAATATTTCTTTATTTGCATTCTTTGAATCGAAGTACTCTTGCTTACTGAAAAGGCCCTTTTGGGAGACGTGTTTCCAGAATCACGATGTTATTCGGTTGAATGTTTTTGTGAATCAGATGCTAAACTTTTTTCTATTTGTACTCTTCACATCTTATTCTGAGTTTTGTCTCAACTCTCAACGATATGTGAGGGTACATTCATAACTTCTATGGTTGAAGAATACTCTTGCTTATCGAAGGGCAAGGCCCTTTTGAGAGAAGTGTTTCTAGATTTTGAATTCAGATTTATTATGATTTACTGTGATGTGTTTTTATTTGCTGGTTTGTGAAAATGGTTTTTATCAAATCTGGATTTAAAATACATGAATGAAAAATGGTTTGGAGGCTTTCTTATAAAAACTAGATCTCTTGATCGAGAAAAAGTTTTCTTCTCCTGGAGTGATTCTCTTTTTGGGATACAGTAAAGAAGTAGGAAGCAAAATCTGCTGGTAGATGTGGTATATTGAGAATATTCCAGTTCTTGCTGGACTTTTGGGGTTTTTCCCTGGAAAAAATTCTTTCTTTTCGGGCCCGTTTGATACAAAGATGTAAAATGACAACAAAACTAATTGATTTATGTGAGTAGTTGGAAAATAAGTTGAGGGATGTGGTGAGATTCTCGCCATTTCATGCTCATTTTATAAGTAGAGATGGCTTCCATCTTCTATTTTTTGTTGAAATTTTTTCTTCACCACTACCTAAAGAAATTTTTTTTCATGGAAAAAAGCTAAAAAACAAGAGGACATCTCACCACATCCCTCAACTTACTTTCCAAATTCTCACAAAAATACAGTATTTTCCTACTATTTTCCATCTTGTCACAAATGGAGCCTTTGTGTTAATTTTTTGGTTCTTTACCTTTTGGGTTTTTACTTAAATATTTCACAAATCCATATATCTATATAGGTTTGGAAGTTTTTACTGAACTTCCATTTTCTAGATGCACATCTATCTCTGTGTTCATCTCTTTGTTTATAGATCTCCTTTTACACCTAACAATTTTGAGAGATATTTGCTTCCCTTGGCTAGTGAACCCAATTTGAATATTCTGATATATTTTGAAACTTAATTATCAAGATCTAATTTATTATAGAATTTCCATATGAGAAAATTAATTGCTTTCAAAGTAATTTAAAAGAGGTATTTAATAAAGGGTATTTCGCTATAGTGTAATTTTGGTTGTTACGTTCTTCATTATTTAATTTAATGAATGAATTAGTATATTTATAATCCCAAATTTTATGCTTGTAATTTTCTCGAGTTGAAATAAGATCTAAGAGATGGGTTCTCTTTCTTGCATTGCGTCATTTTGTCTTAAAAACCGAAATCCTCAATGTAGCGTGTACAAATGAGACTGAAATTAAGCTGTTTGAGTGGTTTTGCCAAAAAACAGAATTAGCGATACTTCCTTTTTGTCCAGCAGTTCTTTTTCTTTTTTCTTGGTTTCAATTTGTACAGATATGGATATTTCTCTGTCTTCTGCTACAAAATTAACCGTATTTTTATTGAATATTTTAAATATATGGATTGCAGGTTAGCTTCAGTTAGGAATAATGGTGATATTTGCAAGATAGGGAATAAGATCGTTGTTCATGGCATTTCAGCTCCAAGATACACGTGATGGTGGCTACTAAGGTAACACATAAATACATCCTATTCCAATATCTATACGTATGTTTTTCTTTACTTCGAAAGTGACAGTTAAACAAGTATTTTTGATTGAATAAAGTAATTGTATGCACATTTAAGCATTACTATATATTGGAAGTAAATTTACTGTACGCTATTTAACACCATACAAAATCGCTTGAAGCTGATGTACAATGCACTTTAAGATGTGAAATACACTGTTTCTTACGTAGTTTTCTGTGAATATAGGAGCCCAAGGCAAATTTGTAAAATGCCCCCTTATACGTACATATGTTGGCAAAGGAATTGGTGTCCTATGTCGAAAGCATATGTAAAAGGTACTTTTTTATCCGTGTATTGTTTTTTCCTGAAATTAGTGACGATTTAAAATTTTTAGTACTAGCAGTGTACGAAGTTAGGGTGGATTTTAAAGATACCATATAAAATAATGTAAAGATCTTTTCCCGAAAAGGAGCAATGAGACACATGGGTTCCTTCCGAAGTTGAACTCAAGGGAAGGAAACTTTACATCATCTATGACCTATTTTTAAGAAAAATGCATTTAATCACTGCGGCGTACTGCCGGAGTGGTTGGTGAGACCTGGCAATGACAATTAGTGATAAACAAAGAAAAACATAAAGGAATGGTATACATATAATTGAGCATCCAAAAGAAGTGAGTGTCCCTGTCTTGCACATGCATCGTAAAACGTCCATGTGACTGAAACAAATTATAAAGAAAGCCTTCCATTTCTTATGTAGAAATTAGGCGTCCATCTCTTCTCATATATTAGGATTGGATTAAAATTTGGACCGAGTACATTATATATACACAAATACAAATTTCTGGGCCCTTAAAATTATCCAAAAGTGCATCATAATCTCACCTCATGTTGGGGAATTGAAGCCACAACAAACGTAATCCTTTCTCTGAATTGTGTTTTAGCTGTTAATCCTTGTTTATGAATTTGTTACCGCTACATACATCAATGAACCGCGCCTTTATTTTGTAATCTGATAATGGTTTGGTAGTTTCTAATGGAATAATTATTGCGTTAGTTGATGAGTTCCTGTTCTTCAAATTTTTGCCATTTTTCATTCTATTACATTTCTTTTGCAGGTCGCCTTGGGTTGACTAGACTTCCATCACGATACTAAATCCATATTTTCTACCGGAAGTAGCCCATATTCTGAACAAAGTCTGTTCAGTATCTAAATTTTATAACTCCCACTCCAATAAAATTCATGTTAGACTACAAGTTCTTTGTTGTTGAGTTCTTGTTTACTTGTGTTTCTTCAGTTTAGTTTTTAGGACTGCGGTTTACTTTTTCTTTGCATCGTCAAGTAAACGCGAGAGACAATTTTGGTGTGCTTATTAAATTATTGATTGTTGTAAGTATATGATATACGGGTCTTAAAGGTGTAACCAATAAAGACCGGATAATTAAAAACGCAATCGTAGTTTTATTGAATACTTTTGGTTTGCTTGGTTTGCTGAATTTGTATGCTACTCTTGTTGAAGCTATAGAAAAATGCAGCAAAATGCTACAACGCTGTTGTAGCTCTTTCTCGCGTTATGATTCTTCACTTCATTCTTCTGGCCTGGTTTTCATTTCAACACGTCTTTGACTCTGCATAGCTCTTGCTTCCTTCAGATAATGTCGAGTTTGACTGTTCAACTATGGATTTGCACTTGCTTCTTTTAAACCTGTAAAAAGACCGAAAACATGAAAAATAACATGAATTGCCGAGATTCGTGATTGCAAATTGAAACCTAATACTTTCGGGAAGATAGGATATCATGTAAGCACATTGAGCCGTTAAAACAAGTACAAATGTGCAATATTTTGGCTCGATCACTTTTCCTGATTATTGGCTTAAATAATGTCTTTGAATAGGGATGGCAAAAAAACCCAACCCGGATGGGGCGGGTTAGGGTTTTGCCTTCTAAAAACCCGACCCGCTTGCATATGTATAAATATATTAATATAAAAATTATATGTACATTGTATTTATTTTAAAAAAAATAGATATTTTTTAACTAAATGTGGGCCATTAGATCTTTACACTAACACATTTATATATACATTAACGCATCTCTTTCTCTATTATATATATATATATAAATAATAATAATAATAATTCGGGGCCGGGCGGGGCTCCTAGGTAAGCTTGCGGAGCGGGTTTGGTTTTTTTTGTTTAAAACCCGTTTCGAGTTCTGGGCAAGTTCGGGGCGGGCTAGGGTACATGCGGGTCGGGTTTGATAATAGCTAAACCCATCCCATACCCGACCTGTTGCCATTCCTATCTCTAAACAGTGTTGCAGTAGCTGTTGTAGATACACCGGGAGTGTTCACCTTGCAACTTGCAAATTCACAAATGCTACATGACACAATATTTTATTATTTTTGTTTGGTGCGGTCATGACCCAATTAAATACGTGGCACGGCAAGCATGATTATAATTTTTGTATCCTTTTAATACAATTAAAACATAAAGTTTCTATTTGATTTTAACAAAACAAGAAAAGTGACATGATTAATACGAAATAACTCTATTTTTATATCAACTTTGTTCCATAATTTTGATACGAACACGATCAAAGGTTGTGCTAAGAATTATAGACACGAAAAGAAACACAATTTATCCTATCACTTTCATCGGCTATGTTTTTGTTTTGTTATCCAATCGTTTTCAAAATTGACGCACCTATGTAATAATACTAGTAAGGCAACCTCAAAACAAAATTTAAAAGGTAATAAACACTAAGATATACTTCAAAACTCACAAATTACAAACAAGATAGAATATGATGATAAAATATGAGAACGAAGTCAAAATTAATGCACATATTCAATATTTTTTATTTTTTTTTACATTTTGCCAATTATTCCCCCTGCAAAAAAAAAATAAGACACGATAATCAAATCGAGATTATGCTATACAAACTAATAAATTAGTCTTTTCATGAAGGAAAGGACAACTAAGTAGTTGATCGTTATTATTATTTTTTATTTTTTTGACTAAGCGATGATGAGATCCGGTGGTTCTTTGAGAGAATGGGAGAAGAGGGGGCTAAAACCGAATCTTAACTAAGTAATTTTTGATCGGATAAATCTAATTTATAATAAAAGGAATAGAGTTTGACATTTGAATTGGAATTGAAATTGTTTTTATATGTTACTAGAACTAATAGCATACGTGATACGTTTGCAATTGAAAACCCAAGCGTTACATAAAATAAAATTATATATGTAATTAGGAAAAAAAATTGCACAAAAAAGAAAATTGATAATAGAATGTGAGGAGTTTACCTCAAAATTTAGTAAAGACATGTAAAAGTGGAGGTTGAATTAGTTGAGGCTATAAGTTAACTAATAAGAGAGAGGTCGTGGGAGCCAAAAAAAAATTGACCGGGAAGTAGCAAAAGTGGTTAACACGTTGGTTTATAACTAAATACTCTTGAATTCGAGTTTCGGCTCCTCTGCCATCTTCCTCTTCTTTAGATTCGAATACTAGGCCTATTTGTCATCACAAGCTTGCTCTTAATAATATACTAGGATATGCCCGTTCCCGAGGGCACGAAATAGTGAAAAAATAAATATATATTTATGGATAACGAAAATTATTTATTTTCATCTAGTGTACCTATGGCATGATAATTCATTGGTAGCAGAAGTTCAATTTTTACTTTTTTTCTAACGTAAAATTGTTATAAACTCAAAACTTATTTGTGTTTTAAAAAAATAGTTAAAAAATTAAAAAGAAATAGTTTATAAAAAAAACACAAACTAAGTAAAATTAAATAAGTTTTGAGTGCCATTGGGCACGGGCATAACATAAAATTGTGTGTGATTTATATATTTTATTCACTTATCGCAAATAACAAAATAATATTACATTGTCGATCACTTTCCAACAGAATCCATCATGATCAATTTAAAATTAACACAAATCAATAAATCGTATTCGTATTCCAATGTTCACATTGGTAGGTTTGGCAATTATTGCGTATTCAGTCGTATTCAACTTGGTTATCTTAGATTATTTGTTAAAATAACAAATATAGAGGAAAAGAAAGTCATTCATTTAAATCCGAAACGATAACATCTAAAATTCGGTAAAGTACCACATGAACACGATCCAAATTAACTATTGACATGTTTAGTGAAAATATTAATTAAGAAATACAAAAGGTTAGTAACCATTTGTAATGGTTATATTTCACAAAATAGAAAACATGTTACTAATTTTACCATCAATCATTCTACATTTGTGTTACTTTTTTTTAGTCACAAATTCAGTCTCACTTTTTTTTTATTATATCTCAAATTAAGGGTTTTAGATAAAATATATCATTTTTAAGAAATATTCATATTATTATATTAATTAAAATTTTACAATTTTAAAAGTTATATGCAAGGGAAAAAAGGGGGAAAGGGAGAGTGTGGGGTTGAGGGGTAAGTGATAGGTATAAGTAAAGAGAGGTAATGAAGTGAGAAAAAAAATGGAGTCTCTAGAATATATATATTTAAATAAAAATAAGTGAGGTGTGATTTTAATTATTGGATTGATGAGAAATATGCATTTTAACCTTTAGACTATCCATGTATGACAATAGTCACATAAAATATCCTTCATTAACTCTCTTTACTTAATGGTGGTTAAACTTAATGATTGAAACGGATTAATTTAACAAAATCCCAAAAATGTAATTAATCGGAAGAAATCAAAAATAAGAATAAAATCACATGTAAAAAAATAGTGGTTTAATGTTGAAAACAAATTATCTGAATTGTACATATTTCAATTGAGATGTTCAATGAACAAAAATATAGCTTTAGTGTAATTAAGTACCTTATATCTTATTGGTTCAACATTTCAAAAATACCATTGAAAAAATTGAAATGTTAACTAGAAAAGTATCGTTTTAGAGTTAAAATAATCAGCCATAGCAATAAAATCACCTGAAAAAAAATAGTTATTTAAGATTGAAAACAAATTCTATTGAATTGAGAGATTCAATGAACTAAAACACAGTTTTAATGTAATTATCTTCTATGTAAAATTAACTATTTTATTAGTTTTATTTTCTTTTCTTTTTTTAATTTTGTGTTTTGGTTATTGGCAATTTTTTTGTTAATTGAGTAGATAAAACTTAAAGCGAAGCTAAGGGAACAACAACTCAGATATACTAATAATTTTATTTCATTTTTAGACTTTTTAATTTAAAAATTATAATAAGTTTAATCTAATTAATTCGATAAGATAATATTTGTTTTATTTCTTTTTACCATAGGATTTAGTACATTAGTTATGTACATAAAAAATATTTAAGACACCTGAAAAGGAAAAGAAAAATTGTAAATTATAGCATAACTAATTATTCTTTCAATAACAATTTTCAATTCTTTCAATGGTATTTTTAAAATGTCAAACCAATAAGATATAATATACTTAAAAGTATCGTTTCAGAGTTAGAATAATCAGTCATGTTCTAATCATTTATGGTAAAAGTAAATGCATAGAAAGAGAAAATGGAGATTTTTAATTTTACATTTTTCTTCAAACAAATAGTACACAGATATACCTGATTCTCAACCATGGGGAAGGGAAAAAGGAAACAGCATTCCGTCAAAAATAATTAATATAAATTATTAAGTCACTATATTTTTTTTGTAACTCTATCTCAACTGGTGGTTAAACTTAATTAATGGTTGAGATGGATCAATTTAATAAAATCTCAAAAAGGAAATTAATGGTAAGAAGTCGAGAATAACAATAAAATCACCTGTAAAAAAATAGTTATTTAAGGTTGAAAATAAATTTCATTGAGTTTTTTATGGAATTAATTAGATTATCTTATGGAATTAATTAGATTAAACTTAATATAATTTTTAAAAGTCTAAAAATGAAATAAAATAATTAGTATATTTTGGTTTCGGTTCCCTTAACTTTGCTTTACGTTTTATCTACTCAATTAACAAAAAAAAATAATGCCAATAACCAAAAAACAAAAACAAAAAAGTTATAAAAAAGTAAAAAATAAAACTAATAAATATTCTTATGCTTAGCTCTTGTATCAAAATAGTAAATTACCTTATTAATTTTAAATTATGATTTTTACTTTCTATTCCAAAACATAAATAAATAAATTAATATTTTGAATGTATTAATTTTGTAAGTTAGAGAGGAGAGCATAACTAAATAAATTAATAATTAACAAAAAAATTGCCAGTAACCAAAACACAAAAAATAAAAGTTATAAAAAAATAGTTAAAAAAAGTAAAAAATAAAAAGAAAATAAAACTAATAAAATAGTTAATTTTACGTAGAAGAAGATTTAAAGAGGGTGCTAAATAAATATCCTTATGCTTAGCTCTTGTATCAAAATAGTAAATTACCTTATTAATTTTAAAATTGTATTAAAACATAACTAAATAAATTAATATTCTAAATATATTAATTTATGTGCCATTGTATTGTTGAACTAATCTTGACCATTGGATTGTTGAATTGATTTATGACATTTGGATTAAAAAAAATAATGGTCAAATCAATGAATAGTATTTCCTTAATTTGTATCATAGATAAAATTTATTAGGTCCGCCGATTATATATTTTCAAAATAATCAAATAATCTAAATTAAATTTCAAAAATGTAAATACCATAATATATATTAATATAAATTAAATCTCAAAAATATAAATACTGAAATATCTATTATATTTATGAATTACGTCTTTCAAAAATTTTACATATTTAGAGCGTGCCAAGAAGTTTTATTTGTAAAGCAAGTCAAGTCGACAAAGGTTTTTGTTATTTTTCTCCATTCCCATTTAAAAAAAAAAAAAAAACTAATTTTATCACAAATATTTTTTTGATAAATTTTTTTAACACAATTTTTACGTAATGTGACAAAATTTAAAAAGTTTATAATTTTTCATATTAATAAATAAATTAAATAATTTCGAATTATAAATTAAAGGGAAAACATAGAAAAGTAACAAGCCGGCCTCTAATAAATAAATAAATAAATAAAAAATAACAAGATAAAGTTAAAAAAAAATGAAAAAAAAGCAATTATATCAAAGAAGAACAAGATTCCAAAACATGAGATGAAACTCTCACTCCTCCGCTCACTCCTCCACCACCGCTTCCACTCACCCACCCTCCTCTCCCCCATCCAAACCACCACCACTCTCCGCCGCACCATGTCCACCACCACCACCGCCGTCACCGACCCAATCAGCCCAACCAACACTCGAATCGGGTGGATCGGAACCGGGGTAATGGGCCAATCCATGTGCACCCACCTAATCAAAGCCGGCTACACCCTCACTATCTTCACCCGCACCCAATCCAAATCCCAACCCCTCTTAAACATGGGCGCCACGTGGGCCCCATCCCCTCACTCGGTCGCTACTCAATCCGACGTCGTTTTCTCTATCGTGGGCTACCCTTCCGATGTCCGCCACGTCATCCTCCACCCCTCCAGTGGGGCCCTCTCCGGGCTCAACCCCGGCGGAGTTGTCGTGGATATGACCACTTCTGACCCTTCCCTCGCCGTTGAGATAGCCGGCGCTGCTAAAGCTAAGTCTTGCGCCGCCATTGACGCCCCCGTCTCCGGCGGAGACCGGGGTGCCCGGAATGCAGCGCTGTCAATCTTCGCCGGCGGCGACGAAGCCGTGATTTCGCGGCTTCAGCCGATCTTTGCGCTTTTGGGAAAAGTCAATTACATGGGCGGACCAGGTAAATGAGAAAAATATGTTTGATTTTATTTCGCTCCGAACAACATATGCCATTTTATAAATATCATATTATGATACAATATACACTTAAAAATACCCGATGCGTGTGCACGATTTGTTTTCATGCACGCGAATATACAAATTTAAAATAAAAAATATTTACTTAATGAGGAATTGGTTTGATAGATAGTTATCCTTGTTTATAATCAAGAGTGCGTTTGTTTTTTTTTAATCTTTGATTGCTGAATGTTGATCACTGAATGCTGAGTGCTGAACAATCCAAGTTAAAAAGATGTTGTTTACTTTTTATTCTAAAGGAGGTTCTAAATATTAAGGGGTTGTATAAACAATGGTTTAAATTTAGTATTAAGCATTCAGTAGGACTGATGCCACTTAATGCTAAATGCTTAGTTATTAAAAAAAAAATTAGCCGTTGACCTCTTAATAATTTTAAAAATAAAGAGCTTACTGCACATCTGAATGCTTAAAACTCTCATATTAAGCAGTTAGACACAAAAACAAACTACCCCTAAGTATATAGGTTCAAGTCCCATCAATGTTTTTTCAATTTTAAAGAACATTTAAAATAGGAAAAAACAAAAAGTTAGTGTTCTAACTACCCTAAAATGTTGGAAGGAGGGTTTACCTTCTATAGTATGGATTTGGCTCCTCTCCATTACTCCTTTCCTCCAATTTTCCTCAATGGGAGTCCCTTTGGAGGGTTAAAGGGATAAGTTTTTTCATGAAACTTGGTGGATATGATTATCTTCACAAAATTTCATCAAAAGATTCATTTTAGAAGCTCATGAGATGATCATCTAAAATTTCAATGGACGGAAATGAACATGTATATCAATTTTTATCTCTACTTATTCGTTGGAATTTGATTAGGGTAGATAGTCAGGCCATGGTTCACCTCAATGGGAGTATCTATATGTTCACATGCAGAGTTACCAGTTTCAGCCAAGAGATCTAATGTATAATTCCATTGAGAGAGAAAATGTCCCTGCTTAGATCGAGACACTTCACATTTCTTTGGACCAAACCCAAGTTCACTTAAAAGAATTTTATGCCAACTAAGCTCTGTTGTTGCATAATGAAGAGCACAATATTTAGCTTCTGCACTAGACAATGATACGACATTATGTTTCTTACTTCTCCAAGTCACCAAATTACCTCCAACGAATGACACATACACTGAAGTAGACTTCCTATCCAATCTGGATCCAGTAAAATTTGAATCTATGTGACCCACAATATCTAGGTGTTCATGCTTAGAAAACGTAACACCTTTACTTGGAGAGGACTTTAGATAAGCCAAAGATAGGATTCACTGCATTCATGTGCCGGTCACTAGGATTGTGCATGACTTACAACATTAACCGCATTTGATAAGTCCAGCCTAGTGTGAGTAAGATAATTTAACTTTCCCAATAGTCTATGTTATCTCTACTTATTCGTTGGAATTTGATTAGGGTAGATAGTCAGGCCATGGTTCACCTCAATGGGAGTATCTATATGTTCACATGCAGAGTTACCAGCTTCAGCCAAGAGATCTAATGTATAATTCCATTGAGAGAGAAAAAGTCCCTGCTTAGATCGAGACACTTCAATGCCCAAGAAGTATTTCAGAACTACCAGGTCCTTCATTTCAAACTGGCCAAATGGCTTCGAAGATTTATCTCACTAGTGTTACTACCGGTAACAATCATGTCATCAACATAGATGATAAGCAAAGTAACATCATCACAATCTCTCTTATAAAATAGAGTGTGATCTGCCAAAGCTTGTTTAAAACCATACTCCTTCATTGAGCAGCTCAACCTTCCAAACCATGCCCCTAGCGACTGTTTCAACCCACACAGCGCCTTCTTCAGCTTGCATACCTATCCTCCTTTTGGTGTAAACCCTGGGGAGAATCCATAAACATATCTTCTATCAAATCACCATGCAAAAAGGCATCTTCACATCAAAATAGTCGTAATGGCTAGTCGAGATTAACTGCAAGAGAGAGTATTACTCGAATAGTGTTCATCTTGGCCACAAGAGCAAAGGTCTCTTGATAGTCAATCCCATAAGTTTGTAACCCTTGGCAACCAGTCTAGCCTTGTATCTTTAAATTATCCCATCTGACTTATACGTCATTTTAAATACCCACTTACACCCCCATTGTCTTCTTTTCCTGAGGTAACTCGACCATCTCCCAAGTAGAGTTCTTTTGGAGGGCTTTCATTGTCTTCTTTACCTGAATAAATATAATGTAGCAGCTTTCAACTTAGGATCTCCAAAGACTTCCTGAAAATGATTAGGACTGGAAACATATGACAACTGATAGCCAAAAATTAGATGAGTCTTAGACAGACGGTGATAAGAGATGAAATCAGAAATGGCACAAACAATATTAGAAGATGATTTGGAGAAGCCCAACCTATCAGGTTCTCCTAATCTCCTATCAACAATTTTTGGATTCAAGGCAGTAATTTCTGAAGTTATAGGGTCATAATCAATATCTGAAGTTGAAGTTATAAGAGAAGGAACATGTAGCTCGGAGTTAATCTCGGAAGAGTCATTCGATGGCATGATAGTATCATCAAGAGGAATACTGGAGTTTGAAGGGGGCACTACAGTAGCATCCTTGCTCCTTGTATAACCTTTTTGGAATAGCTGGGCTGGTCTTTCACCCATTTTGTCTTCAGATTTGGATTCAACCTCCACATAATCAAATTGACCAGATTCATCTAAAGACTACCCCTTATTCGAAATCCATAACTTCTTCTCTTCCACCCATAACCGTTCCTCTTCCTTACTACTAATCCCCCCTTGAAGAGGAATCAATGATGCATCCCCAGAAAAATAGGATACTCGTTCACAGAACTAAACATCCATGGACACAATATCTTCTGGAAGGAGATGAAAGCATTTATAGCCTTCTTTGGTATTAGAGAAACCAGGGAAGACAGATTTAAGAGCACGAGGATCAAGCTTATCCCTGTGAAGGGTTTGAACATAAGCATAACACACAACCAAAAACCTTAGTGCGAAGGTTTAATGCAGAAGGAATAGAGTGAAACCGAGATAGCATCCTCAAACGAGTTTGATAGTGAATGACATGAGTAGGCATTCGGTTGATAAGAAGGCAGCGGTCATGATAGCTTTAGCCTAGAAACATTTAGGAACATGCATAGTAAAGCATAAGGCTCGGGTGACCTCAAGAAAATGACTGTTCTTATGCTCTGCGATGCTGATTTGCTGTGGAGTGTAGGCGCACGTTGTTTGGTGGAGGATACCATGTTGTTTGAAGATATCAGTAAGAGACTGATTCACAAACTTCCGACTGTTGTCAGAATGAAAAACCCGAACTTTAGTATGAAACTGTGTGAAAATCATTTCGTAAAATTGAGGAATGGCATTTATAACATACTTTTAGATTTCATTAAATATACCCAGCACACCCATAGTACAGTCGTCAATAAAATACAAAAGTTTTTATGACTTGAAGCAGAAGTAGAAAAAGGACCCCAAATGTCAGTATAAACACGTGAAAAATGAATAAGACTTTTATTGAAACAAACTTTAAAGGGAACATGATGGTTTTTAGTGTAAATGCATTGTTCACATCTTAAACTAGAAACATAAACGTTGCAAAACAAGTGGGAAAACAAACGTTCTAAATAAGGAAAAAGATGGATGTCCTAAATGGCAATGCCATAAAATAATCTTCTCTATAGCAAACGTTTCTCTCTTTACTTGAAAATCATGGCTAAATATTTTAACTCCTTTGCCCCCTCCAAGTAGCAAAGACCTCTCCTTTCCTTACCAATACCAATCGTCATCATCGTAAGATTGTCCTAAAACACACAGTGAGTAGAATGAAAGGTTACCAAAGAAATAAGATTTTTGCTAATTTTGCTAATGGAAAGAAGGCTATTAAAGAGATAAGGTGCAAGTAAGATAGAAGACATGGACAATGCGGAAGAAAGTGAGACATTCCCAGCCCCTGTAATAGGCATAGGAGTCCCATTAGCAACCTGAACAGACTTAATAGGTGAAGACATTAGACAGGCAAGTATGGAAGAATTACTAGTGATATGATCAGTAGCCCCTGAATCAATAACCCAAGTGTCAAAAGTAGTAGAAATAAAGGCCGAACCAAAGTTACATTCTTGAGAAGTCACTCAGAGACATGAGAAGCAAGAGAGGGAGGGTCAGTGAGAGCAACCTGAGCAGATTTCTTGTTCTTCCTCTTGGTTTGCTTAAGCTTATACCACTCTGGATATCCATGCTTCTTCTAGCAAATATCAACTGTATGCTTGGAATTATTGCAATGAGTGCATTATCGAGAATGAGAGTCTGTAAAACCCGTAGAAGGAACAGGACGAGCCGGTCGAGAGCTGCTCTTTTGGACGGCTAGAGCTGAAGCCTCAAAATGATCTTCTGTTCCCATGGTGACCTATCTCTATACTTCGCGTCGGACTAGTGAATAGGCTTCTTCCAGGCTTGGTAAAAGGAATGTAGCGAGAACATGACTACAAACTTGATCCATGCTGTGATCAAGACCTGCAAGAAATACGTAAACCATATCCTCAGCAATATGCTTCCTTTGTTTCTCAATCAGTTGCACACATGTCTTGGGCCTTCGATAATCCAGTTCCATAAAGATGGAGTTCAACTCATTGTAGTATTTTGCAAGAGGCCGATCACCCTGATGTAATTGAAAGGACTTCATCAGTTCATAGACTTGAGAAGAGTCAGAGAAATCAAGATAGCTCCTCTTGACTGCATCCCAAACTTCCTTAGCCGTACCTGTGAGAACCCACGTTCTCGTAGGCAGTGATTCCGTTTTGTTTTGAAAGAAGAAGGGGGTTTTGAAAAGTGTCAGAGTAGCCAGTTTGATCTACCTTCGTATAAAAGATACTAAATACAAAGGAAAGGCTATTCGCTGGTAAGGCAAAAGACGTATAGCTACAAAGCTTGGACGATCGATAAATAGAAGACTCTCTCGTGTATACATCAATGATATGCACGAATACGCAAAAATGATTACGGAAATTATTGGGGATATTGGGGATTATGTGCGAATGTGGGAAAATGAGTTAGCCACCCAATTCGCCCTTTCGGTCTCTTAAGTAGAATATGCGCGTATTTATAGTTTGGTTCTTGCGTACTATTGCTATTGCTTTACAATTTTTCGTGCTTGCTTTAGAAACCGGGATTTTGGGGAGAGGATGGGATGAAAAAGATGTGATTCCTAGTTTGCCCAGGATTTTGGAAATAAGTGTGTTGTGATTTGAAAAAGAGAATTTGATAATAGTAGATGCAATGAAACAAGTGATTTTGTAAAACTTTGGGCTTTTCAAAAACTGATTCGATATGGAATCTTATATTCGATGTGATATGAGGCGAGTTGACCTATTGTGTACTATAGTCTATTGATTAAACCATAATAGATGCCACTAGTGCTTTCATAATCGAGTATTTATCACATATACACCGCAATCTATGAGTTGTATTAGATATATTTATTTTATTTTTGATAAGAAAAAGAGCTTCATTAATAAGAAAGACGAGTACAATCAGCACAATCAGAGAAGACAGTGGATGAGAAATCCAATTGAGCGCCTAGAATCTAACAAAAACAACAAAACAACAAAAAGCCTCCTACACTGAAAGGAAACAAAAAGGGTTTAAACAAAATAAAAAATTATCCAAGGAATTAAAAATCTTGGCAGCTTTAGCCCATAGACCCACAATGCAACACACCATTGACCAAATGTCTTCCACATTATTGAAATGATCTTCAAAAATTCTCCTATCCCTCTCAATCCATAAAAACCACGCTATAGCATGAACAAAAAGCTTTTAAATATCCTTATGGACCCCATTGTTGCCTTTCAAAAACCAACAAATACCAATAAAATTAGACCACGAACTGGGAACATCCCCTTCAAAACCAAAACAAATAAAAGCCTTGGCCCTTATCCTGCTAGGGAATTCACAATGAAGAAGAAGATTTGCAGATTCGCCAGCTTTCTGACAAAGAACACACCACGAAGGAGAGATGGACAAATGAGGTTTACTATGTTATAACCTATCAAGCGTATTAATTTTGCCAAGTACTGCAAGCCAATTAAAGATCTTAATCTTGGTGGGAACACTACATTTCCAAATGAAATCAAAGTGGGGGAATTTCGGCTCCTCGTTAGAATCTAGTAAAGATTCTAAAAAAGATTTGCAAGAAAATACTCCAGAAATATGAGCCTTCCAAACCCTTTTATCATCCACAACCTGATTAAATTGATAACTCTTGAGTCTAAGAGAAATGACTTCCTCACTCTCTCTTATCATTCAAGTTTCTGAAAAAATTAAAATCCTAGTTAATACCACCGGCCAGATCCCATTTAATAAATGCTTTAATCAATCTTCCTTTATTACGAGATAACTGAAACAATCTTGGATAACCACTACGAAGAGGAGAAATACCAAGCCAACAGTCTTCCCAAAATCTTACTTCATCTCCTTTCCCAACTGTTAAAGCTGTTCTTTTTTCAAAGAGATCCCACACACTAACAATAGATTTCCAGGGAGATTTGAGAGTAGCCTTTAGTACCGAATCATTAAAAGAAATACCGTGTCTACTAGTTATTATAAAATGCCAAAGGGAGTTCTTCTCGAGAGGGAATCTCCATAACCATTTACCAAGAAGAGCAATATTCTTGTTTAGCAAATTACCCATGCCGAATCCACCTTGTTTTTTGGACTTTGACACTATTCCCCAACTAACAAGGTGATCTTTATTGCCTTCCCCTTTGCCTTCCTAAAAGAAATTACGCATCAACCGTTCCAACACCACTGCTACTTGACGAGGCATTTTAAAAATTGACATGTAATATAAAGGAATACTACCCAAAACTGATTGAAGAAGAGTCAATCTACCTTCTCTAGAGAGGTGACTTTTAAACCATCTGTCTAACCTCTTAGATATTCTCTCTACAACAGGATCCCAAAAGGCTAAAGATTTTGGATTACCGCTGAGTGGAAGCCCAAGATAATTCAGCGGCCAATTCCCAACCGAACAACCCAAATAGTTATCAATAGACTCCAATTTGTTGGAGGCAATATTTATTCCTGCCACTATGCTCTTCGCCATATTTAATTTCAACCCCGAGACCAAAGTAAAAACCTCCACTAACTTCGTTAAATTTTTTATAATCTCCTCATTGCTAGAGAGGAAAAAAATACTATTATCTGCGAATTGAAGGTGAGATAGTCTTACTTTATTAGTGCCGATTTCCAAATCCTTTTATGATCGAAAAATCACATGCCTGTTTGACCAATCTACTAAGCACATCCCCCCCCCAACAAGTATAAAGAGAAAAGGAGATAGCAGGTCGCCTGGACATAATCCTCTAGATGCTCCAAAATGTCCCCACGACTTGCTATTTATCATCACAGAAAAGTTTGCCGATGAAAGACATCCCCTAATCCATCGTCTCCACCTCCAACCAAAGCCTTTTTTGCACAAGACAAACTCTAAGAAATCCCAACGTACATGATAGTACGCCTTCTCAAAATCAATTTTGAAGATAACACCTTCCTTTTTCTTAGATATATAGTGATTATCGATTTCTTCATATAACAATACTGCTATTCTGGGATTTTGAAAAAGTAAGAAAGTAATAATACTATTTGGAGTTGGATTAGGATTTGTTATACACCTTTAGTTTTGAAAAACAATTTGAAAAGGGATTTTGAAAAGTTATCAAGCGATAGTAATTATACAGACAAGGGTCTAAATTATAAGACTAACAAATAAATGAAAGCAGAGAGAGAAAATTATATCTGAGCTTTTTCGGAGGAAGACAATGAGTCTTTTGATGTGTATCACTAGATTCTAGTGATTGTGGATGAAAAATATGAATGGAAGGGGGGGGTCTATTTATAGCTAAATAGGGATCTGGAGGTTGAGGGAATGTGCCTTTGTCATGGAGAATATGTCAGGCATATTCTTTGAGGTTTCCTTTGTCTTGGAGAATATTCTTTTAATGATTCCTTTGTTTTGGGGAATATTTTTTTATTGATTCCTTTGTCCCCACGCTATTCACTATTCACTTGGGACCTGTATTACATCCTAACAATATGTATGCATATATGAATGCTCGTGGATGTATGCGTGATCATTTTCTTGGAGATTGGGTTCTTGCGAGCGTCACAAAATGAGGTATTCACAGACCTTCTCGGCCTAGGTTCTTTGTGAAGCTAGAAACTAGGTAGGTCGATAATGAGAATGCATTATTTTGCGGCACTCGCATGAATGCTATGTGATATTTTGAAAGTAATGCTATGCAAATTATGCCATGTTATGCAAGAATAACCGGAAGCTAAAGCAGGGCAGTTTACCCTTTTACGCGGTTCACACATTTCGCTAAAGCAGGGTGGTCTACCCTGTGTTAGGGAATATTTGTTTGCAAAAAGGACACCCTGATAAAAAGTTGCAAGAATAACTGGAAGCTGTCGAAATTGGGAGCCATTAATCTTGTAAAAACTTGTACAATTAGACTTTCCCATTTTTTATCATTCCTCAAACTTTGAGGGTTGTTATATAGTGCTATAAGGAGTAACATACTCAAAAATCAGCTCGATTCGACGGTAGAAACTCTGGGAATTTAGATAACCGGGAGTTCACTTTCGAGTAATCAAATGGAGGCCTTCCTGAAGTTCAAATGAGTTTAAATTTGGTCAGTAGATAGGTTTTATCAGGGGGAACAACATACTAAAAATCATATCAATCCGATTCTCTGTTTGGCCATACAGGAAAAATCGTCTCGGGTGAATAGTGAATGACGTAAGGGATAAAGGAATCATTAAAAGAATATTCCCCTAGACAAATGAATCATTAAAAGAATATTCCCCAAGATAAAAAAATCATTAAAGAATATACTTGGCATATTCTCCCAGGACAAATGCATATTCCCTTAGCCCCCAGAACTTTATTCGACTATAAATAGACCCCCTTCCATTCATATCTCTTCATCCACAATCATTGGGTTCTTGTCGTACACACCCAAAGACTCATTCCCTCATTTCGAGAAGGCTAAGGTAATTTTTTCTCTCCGCTTTTATTTGTGTCAGTCTTATAATTTAGACTCTTGCTTGCATAATTACTATCACCTGATGGCTTTTCAAAATCCCTTACTATGAGAACCCGCGTTCTCAACGCCAAAGTTCCCGTGGGTGGCGATTTTGTTTTGTTTTGAAAGAAGAAGGGGTTTTGAAAAGTGTCAGTTTGTTTTATTAAACAAACAAAAGATTCGTGTAAAAGAGACGTATTTATGGACTAAATATCCTCTTATACATAATGTATGTGAAACCAGTTAATTCGAAAGGATTGAGAATTAAGTTACGAATTGGGAAGGTGTTAGGCACCCAATTCACCCTTTAGGTCTCTTAGGTAGAATATGCGCATATTTATACTTTAGTTCTTGCGTGCTATTGCTATTACTTTACAGCTTTCCGTGCTTGCTTTAAAAATCAGGATTTTGGGGATAAGATAAAAACGATGTGTTTCCTAGTTCGCTCAGGAGTTTGGAAATAAGTGTGTTGTGATTTGAAAAAAGAGAATTTGATAATAGTAGATGTAATGAAACAAGAGATTTTGTAAAGCTTTGGGTTTTTTAGAAACTGGTTCGATGTGAAATCTTATATTTGATATGATGCGAGTTGACCAATCGTGTACCATAGTCTATTGATTAAGCCGGTAGAGATGGTACTAGTGCTTTCATAATCTAGTATTTATCACATATATATCGCAATCTATGAGGTAGATTGGATATATAATGATTATCGATTCCTTTGTATAACAATACCGCTATTTCGGGATTTTGAAAAAGTGAGAAAGTAATAATATTATTCTGAAATTGGATTAGGGTTTGTTATACGATTTTGTCTTTGAAAAATAATTTAAAAAGGGGTTTTGAAAAGCTATTAAGTGATAGTAATTATGCAGACAAGAGTTACTGACAAATAAATAAAAGTGGAGAGATAAAATTATACCTGAGCCTTCTCGGAGGGAGAGAATATGGGTCTTTTGGTGTGTACCACGAGATTCCAGTGATTGTGGACAGTGTTTCAAGAGGCGTCTGAGGCGTGCGCCTCGATGAATTATTTGACAATTTTTGAGGGCCTCTTCACTGGGTCTATTCAAGGCGTTTGAGGCGCAACTAGTTGACTTTTTTTTTTTATATACTTACAATTAAACCCTAGATTTGCTGGGGACTGAGGGAGATATGCCTTCCCAAACCCTGTCTTCTTCTTCTTCACTCTTTGAGTTCTTTTCAATTCTTCTCTATGTCAGGTATATTCTTTAATGATTCTTGTCTTGGGGAATATACTTTTAATGATTCATTTGTTTTGCAGAATATTCTTTCAGTGATTCCTTTGTCCCCACGCCATTCACTATTCACTCAGGCCGATTTTTCCTATATCGGCCAAATGGAGTATCGGATTGATTTGATTTTTTAGTATGTTGTTCACCATAATAAAACCTATTTATTGACCAAATTTGAATTCATTTGGACTCCGGGAAGGCCTCCATTTGTTTACTCGAAGTGAAATTCCGGTTTTTTGAATATCAGGAGATTTTGATCGGATTGAGTTGATTTTTGAATATGTTACTACTTGTGGCACTATATAACAACCCTCAAAGTTTGAGGATGATCAGAAATGGGGATGTCTCATTGTACAAGTTTTCACAAGATTAACGGCTCCTGGTTCCGACAGGTTTCGGTTGTTTTGGAACTTCTTATTCGGGTGTCCTTTTTACCTCTTTCTTTGACCTGTATCACATCTAAACAATATGTATGCATATATGAATGCTCGTCCATGCATCCGTGATCATTTCCTTGGAGATCGGGTTCTTGCAAGGGTCACAAAATGACGTGTTCACAGTACTACACTACACAAAGTGTGACATCAGTTTTTCGGTCATGGAATTGATGAGCCAAGACTTGACTAGGGCATCTTCAGCCCCCCAAGTCGTCATAGCTTGATCAACCTCATTAGGTGCAGCCTCCCTTCGGTGCAGCCTCCCTTCCTATAATATAGCCCTTCTTCATTTTGCCAGCAGTATGCATCTCCAAAATCTTAGACCAAATACGATAATTAGAACCATCCAATTTAATTTGGATTGGAGAAGAAGTCTCGTGAATGGTCAGCGTGGATGACATCTTGCTGTCAAAGATTTGGGTGTTAGTTTTGGCAGCCGTGGTGTCACGTATGGCAGCCATGAGTTGTGGCTAGGTAGGTGACGGCTAGGGTTTAGGATTAGGTTTGTAGGCTAGGGTTTAGGATTAGGTATGTGACGGCTAGGGTTTAGGATTACGTATGAGGATACGGAAGCTACACAAGAGAAGAGATGGTGCAGCAATTGCAATTCTTTGGGATTAGTGTTTGAGCAAAAGAAAAAAAGGCAGCGCAGATTCTTTGCCTTGCCCTCTGATATCAAATTGATAAATGGCTGAATTGGATTGATTAATCATACAACAAGGCCCTATTAATAGCGTTATGTACATGAAGTAATAAGGAAAGAATAATCTATGACAACTATACAGCCAAAGTCAACTCTCTATATATGGCATGCGAGTTGGCATAGAATATATGCTACAGCTACAAGCTACTCAATGCCTTAAGACATGTTTTTCAGGTAAAATTTTACAGTTGCTAACACTACTCCTTAGTCCTTACATATGGTCCAATGCACATAGGATTACTAAGAATCAGGTATTCGCTGTGGAGAGAACTTTGCAACATCGTACACTATTCTAGTCCATATTGTTTTGACTGTGTAAAGATGTGAGCCCCATTCGCCACCTTAATATATCTCATAGAAGAATAAAAACTATCCCTCGGCTTAATTTTTTTTTGTGCAATGTCCGAGAGGAATCTTGTTGACATCTGCAGCTCCATAAACATTGGCCTTTAAGCATATAAATATGGCAGCCACCTCTTCACCCACAAATAATCTTTTTTGCTGGCCAGTTCCCACAAATTTCTAGCCATGCTGGCTTTTATTATGAGAATTCCTTAAGTTACATGCTCATACAGCACATATTTCCCTCTTCACTTCCTCAGAAGCAACAGCGAAAAATACACTGCTCTTCCAGACATTGGGACATAGCCCAGACATCTGTTTAAACTTGTCAAGATTGGCTTTAAGCACAGCAATAGACTCCGTATTGTCAGAAGCAAGCAAAAACAAATCATCTGCAAAGCAGACATGCGATACCTGCAAGGACTCAAATCTAGGGTGAAATTGGAAGTTAGAATCATGAATATTGTGCTGTAATAAACAGGAAAAAGTGAAGTAGACAGCAATAACTGAAAGCTACACCAAACACCGTCAGAGCCCAGATTTCTAAAGGGAAATCAAGGGAAAGCCTTTTATTAAAGTTTAGGACTGAAACTCTTCTTACAAATGCTTATCAAGTTGGTTTTCTCAAAACTGTGGCAACCCATATTTATAATAATATCGTAGAGAATAGAAACTAGAACTTTCTTGTTAGACCCTCTAGAATCCCCATATATCAACTAGACTCTAGATTCTTCGTAGACTTATCCTTTTGACTCCTCACAAAGCATTAATATCAACTACAAATACCAACAGACCATTCGTTTTTCTAAGCACAATTAATCCATGGGACTTGGACAATTTTCAATACATAGTAATCTACACTTTGACAGCTTTTGAGTTAAATTATTGATTGCACCAAAAAGCCTCCATCACTACCAAAAAGTAGGGAGAAACTGACTCCCCCCCGTCTAAGACAGCTCCTTTGCTTGAAAATTTCCTTTTAAGAACTCTGTAATGTTGATAGAGTAATGAGACGAAGACACATTCTTTAATACATGCAATTATTTGAGATGCACTTGTAAATCACATTACAACAATATGTTGGTCTGAAATCCGTCACTGCATTAGGGACATCAAACTCAGGAATTAAAGTCAAAGCTGTCCATTCCATGCCCTTAGCATCTGACCGTTGGAAAAGAATTCAAGGATGGCCGAGTTAGATCTTGACCCACACAATCCTGATTCTTCTTGAAAAAGTAGTCTGAATACCCATCAGGACTGGATCCTTGTAATATTATTCACAGTTGTCAAATCGTGAATCGAAAACCTATGAATCGGACAAAATGCTTTTTGCTCAGGTGACTCGAGTGGAAGTTAACCCTAGATTTTTGTTTATAACAAGCATCCTCGTCTGTACACAATGCAGCATATGCTAACTTACAATGGTGACATTTTATCACACTCACGTTGTTTCTTAAAAAAAAATTAGTATGTCTGTCTCCTTCATCACATGGTTTTGTCCACATAATTGGTTTTCCGGTATTTTTATTGGATTTGTGATAACACGTCATCATTGTAACAGTTATATTGAATATTTTCTCTACAGGTAAAGGCCAATTCGCCAAATTAGCAAACCAAATCACCATTGCTTCAACAATGGTGGGATTAATCGAAGGGTTAATTTACGCACACAAAGCTGGTCTGGATTTGTCTCTCTATTTGGATGCGATTTCGACCGGTGCTGCTGGTTCAAAATCGCTTGATTTGTACGGAAACAGGATCTTGAAGAGGGATTTTGCAGCTGGGTTTTATGTGAATCATTTTGTGAAAGATTTGGGGATTTGTTTGAGGGAGTGTCAAAATATGGGTCTTGCTTTGCCCGGTTTGGCGTTGGCTCAACAGCTCTATGTTTCTCTTAAGGCTCATGGGGAAGGTGATTTGGGGACTCAAGCTCTGATTTTAGCACTTGAAAGGCTCAACAATGTTTCTCTTGAATCTGCTCCTACTTCCGTTGAGAAGCCTTAGATAGGTAAAATGAGCAATTTAATTTATACATACATGTATCTTTCAATCTGATTTATGCGAAAAAAAATTAAAAATTCTAGTTGTAAACAGAAACATGGTGGTGTTAAAATAATTGGCTTATTTCCTGTATTGAGATCTGAAGTACATGTTTGATGACACAGTTTGTAGGCCTGACAAGGTTTGGGTTGTGTTCGTGTCGGTGCTTGGGTCTAAATTGGGTTGTGTCAAGATCAATGTTTGAAAAAGCGTAACGCGAGTTTGAGGCATTTTGCTCCAGCAAGGCAAGGCGGAACAAGGCGTAGGCCTCAGTTTCATACAACAAATTCAAAGTATAATGCGTCTTGATGCCAAAAGGCCTATATATAATTAGTCAAAGATATCTCAAAAGATCCGGCTACCTTTTTATAGCACATCATTCACCTTTCTATTCCATTGCTATTTATATCTATATCTCTACTTACTAAATAATAATTATCACCATCTCTTTGTACATGCTTACTAATTTGAAATCTACGACTCCTATTTGTATGTATAGTCTATGAAATCCAAAATACCACTTCTGTTCTATTTCCATTAGGATTCTAATCTAGAACACTAGTACAATTTAACAACTAAGTACCAAGTTCTATTTCCATTAGGGTTCTAATCTAAAACACTACAACTAACCGCCAAAAAAGATACAAATTCGATATATTCTATTTGTGTTAGAGCATCTCTAATTATAGTATAAAAATTGAATTGTAAATTGTATGTGTCAACCCACTTTTACAGAAAAACTTGAATGCTAAAAAAAAATATGCTCCAATGGTAAAGTCTTAGGCAAGTTTTAAAATAACCAATAAGATTTCAACAATTGTTAACCATCAATTTAAGCAATTTATTATTATTTTTTCTTGAATTTTTTTATAAATAATTTTATAGTGGCAATGGTTCTTGATTTGTAGGTATTGATGAGCATATTTCAAACATATAGTTTTTATTAAGATACATATTTTACATTTTACTTTAGAAATTATTACATTTTTTAAATTTTATTTAAAAAACGAAGAGAGATATGTGGCATTGTAAAATGCGAGTGTATTTTACACGGCTATTTCACACAAAATTGTATTTTAAAAGATTAACGGAGAGAAAAAAAATTACAAGTTGGGTAAATTTTACACCAAAAATATAAAAGATTGTTGGAGATGTTGTTAGTATTCCTTTAAGATCTCCTTTCTAATTTGTTTCATACGGCCCAAGGACGGATGCTAGTATCAGTATATTTTTGTTATTTTCGCTGTATGCAGCTTTGAAACTTAGTAACCAATTAGTAAATTTAGCTTTTATTTTTGCCATTTCCGCTATGGATGCTATGATAACAAAGGTATTAGAAAAACAATTTCTTTTTATAAGTTATAAGATTGGATGAGTAATTTGGTGAGATGTTCTCCATCTTTACTTATTTTTTTATGGAAATGTTTTCTTCCTCGCCAACCAAACAATTTTATTCCATGAAAAAAGTAAGAGAACATCACTCAACTCATTTTTCAACTTCTCACGATAACCAATTATTATTCGTATCATTTTCTGACCTATTATCATTCGGACCCTAAAGATTCTAAAATGCAAGAAAAAAAATAAAATAATTCCATCAAATGTCACTATATATTAGTTTGAAGTTATAAGAAACCAAAATAAAGTACATTCAGACTACCCTTAACTATAAGGTTCACAAAGACATGAATAAGCAGGAAATGTTTAATTTTACTAAGATAGGATAAAATATTATTTTACTATCAAGTAAATTAATTTTTCGAAAAATTTTTAATAAAAGTAAAGCATATTCCAAAATCTAAGGCGGGCAAATGCCCAGCTTGAGAACGACTCGAACCGCCCCCGGTAAAGATTAGTTGAACTCGTACCCGATTTGTTGGATTCCATGTCTGTTTGTGTGGTATATTCTTTGTTTATAGAGAATAGCAAATTATGTCTCCCCGGGTTCATGTGAATGATTTTCTTGATAGTTTCTGGCGGATCAATCCGTTTATGACTAGTTCGTTTAACGGCTTTATTCATACGCACTCATGTTGTATTCGTGTCAAGTTAGCGGGTTGTGTTGGAAATATGCAACTTGCTCATCTGTAAATGTTTTTGTCTTTAAATGTCCAACTGCAAGTTGAACAAAAGTTAGATTCTTTGGTTTGATGAAACTTTAATGGCCTACCTTGTTTCAGTGGCGCATCAAAGAATTGGATAATGAGGCGCCTGTGTATATACAATATTTTCTGCAGGAGCCAAAGCTATAAAATTACATTTTAGGAAAGGGGTTAATCTTTTGGTTAGTGGGTTGCTTAGACAGAAAATTAGGGCTTTTAAGAAACTAGTGAAAGGCTTAGGGCACAATTGAAATTTTAGTTGCAGGGCACAGCTTCTTTACTTCATTATACCGTCTAATATTGTTGTGAGGATATAGGGTCATATTGTTATCATCCCACTGCAGATTTAAATACTTGGATTTATGAAACTCATCAAATCGCAATTGCTTCAACAATGGTGGGATTAATCAAAGGGATAAAAGCCGGGCTAGATTGAGATTTGAAGTATGCCGTTAGTTGCGCAGTTTGTAGGTAGGGGTGGAACTGGGGTCTTGCAGAGCAAACCTCAGCCCAATCTATCTAATTCTGGATTCGCCCCTCTAGATAGCCCTCGTAATGAGTAGATTAAGTTTACTCAAACACTATTCATTTACGGTAATGAATAACTGGTATTAAAGCAGGTTCACATTGTGTATTCTAATTTGTTAGAATCAAAAATTAGGTGGCTGCTACAACCGATTAAGACCGGACGGACCGAAATAATTTGATACATCTTTGTATTTTTTTTTCAAGAAAACCATAAAGGCACCCACCTAGATATAAGGAGATCTAGAGTTCGAGCTACACGTGGGATGGGGTGACGGGTTTTCTTTATTTATAGTTTGAAAGAAAAAGACTTAAACCCTCATTTTTAAAATAAAATTAGGAGGTTAGCTTTAGGTGTTTTAGAGCCCTAGTGCTATTATTAACTTGAACTAATATTTTAGTTTTGAACAAACATGAAAATAGCCTAGGCCCAAACAAGCTAATTGATGAATATCAAACCTGCAAAAATCAGATGATTCCCTTCATTACTCCTTCCATCTAAGTTCGTTCGAAGTGATTTAGTTCGAGGCTTGAATGGATAAATTTTTTCATGAAACTTGACGGAAATGATATGTTTAATGAGTTGATCATTTATACAAAATTTCATATAAAATTTAAACCAAAAGTAGGCGTAATAAAAATTTGACACATATGTTTATTTTTGACCATTAAAAGTTTAGATAACCATATCACCAACTTTTGCTTTGAATTTTTCGATGAAATTTTGTACAAAAATCATTTCCACCAATTTTAGTAAAAAAATCCATCCATTCAAGGTTCAAATTAGATTCCCATGAATGAACTTAGATGGAAAATATAATGGTGGGGAGCCAAATCCGCAAAAATCAAACTCGTCTGTTGTAGTTTGAAATAACAAATTAGTACAACCCGGTTGTTAATATTTCAAAATTGATTATACCATTTCAATCTAAAAAGTAAAAACTTGGACCAATCGGGTTATGCACGTAGACAATATGTAATACCCAAACATTTTTTTCTCTATTTCTTTTCTTTCCCTGGATTTACATATTTGAATTTCTATTTAAAAATTAAGTTTTTAATGAGAATTATATTATTAAAATGTATCAATATATCAAGATCAACCTAGCAATCAAGGTTCATATTGTATATAAACTTCTAATTTGTTTCTTTTGTTATAACTAACCCAAAACAACCTCATGAGCTCACTAATGAAGAAAGTTATTTTCTTTAGACTTTTTCCTGTGGAGAATTTTTGGAGAAGGTTCTGTTACTATTTACTTTTATTGTGACCTATCTCATGACCTCACTAATGTATTTTTGAAGAAGGTTCTGTTACTATTTACTGTTTATGCTAAAAAATTTCGAGACTGGCCACATGGCATTCAAGTTGAAAGAGATAAATTGAACAATTATAGTCGTTTTCTATTAGAGGTTTATTTAATTTTATTATTGTAGTAAAAAGAAAAAGACTTACACATGTTTTAATTAAAAAAATTAGATCCAAATTTTTTGATAAATTAAATACTTTTATATACTATTTTCTTGTGTACTATTTATGCGCATCAACAATTTTCTTTTAGTAAGGATGACTACTTTTGACATCATTATGCATATTAATTTCATCATCATATTGAGATCAGTGTGGAGAAGTAGACCACTATTACCTCAAGGTCTTTGTCCTTAAGGATTGAGTATGTGCACATATACTCGGTCCTTAGGGGCCGAGCTATTTTGAGTGAAAAAAATTCGATCCTTAATGATCGCGTATGTGCACATATACTTGTATCAATCAAGATCCACCTAGCAAACAAGGTTCATATTGTATATAAACTTTTAATTTATTTATTTTCTTATAACTAACCCAAAACAATCTCATGACCTCACTATTGGAGATAGTTATTTTCTTTAGACTTGTTTCTGTGGAGAAATTCTTTTTTTTTTCTTTATTTTTGCTACATGACATAACCTTGCTTTCAAGTACATTTATTTCATTAGAAATCTTTCATAGCATTTCCAATGCAAAGACTCTTAAAATCTTTTCAAATAGTCTTTGCTATTGTCCATTAAAAAGTCTAATAAATCTTTTTAGCATTTCCATTGCAGAAAAATAAAAGTCTTTGCTAATTTAAGAGTGAAATGATCTATGAAAATCAATATATTGCTTATACAGTTTATCTATTAGTCCTAAATTTTTGAAGAAGGTTTTGTTACTAATATGTTTACTTTTATTATGAATAATGTATTTTTGTTTAAAACCATATGCGCTCTACGTTTGGAAGGATTTGAGAATCCCTTATGTTTATGCTAAAAACATTCTTCGAGACTGGCCTCATGGCATTCAAGTTGAGAGAGATAAATTGAACAAGTTTGGTCGTCGTCTGTTAGGGGTTTATTTAATTTTGTTATTGTAGTAAAAAGAAAGAGATTTACACCTATTTAATTTTAATTAAAAAATAGATTTAAAATTCTTGATAAATTAAATACTTTTATATACTATTTTCTTGTGTACTATTTATGCGGGTCAACAACTTTCTTTTGGTAAGGCTAACTCCTTTTGACATCATTATGCATATTAATTTCATCATCATAATGATTTAAGCTTGGAGAAGTAGACCACTATTACGTCAAGGTCTTTGTCATTCAGTCAATGGTTTAATTTATATCATAATTAGTGGAGCTAGTGGAGCTTGAGTGGATTGGAATTTCATTGAAAAAGTTCTTGGTAACTTTAATTTTATTGAAAGGTGGATTAAACTTATCATGGCCCGTGTTACTCAAGGTGAGACTTCTATTCTTTGGAACGGCGAAACCCTTAATGCCTTCAAGCCTACCTGTGGTTTAAGGCAGGGTGATCCTCTCTCGCTGTACATTTTTGTTTTATGCCTCGAATTTTTGTCTAACTTGATTAATGACAAAGTTAATTCTAAAGATTTGGTAGGTATCAAAGCCTCTCCGAGAGGAGAAGCCTTTAGTCACCTATTTTTCGCTAATGATCTGATCCTCTTGGCCCAAGCTACTGAGAGTAGTTGTCATACCGTGATGGAGGTTTTAAATTACTTTGTAAAGTCTTCGAACAAAAAATTAATTTTGATAAATAAAAAATGTATTGCTCCCCAAATGTTCCTAGAAGGGAGGCTCTAAAGTTCAAGTTTATTTGCAAAATGAACATCACTAATAACCTTGGAACTTACCTTGGTTTCCCGCTTGCGCATGGTAAAACCAAGAAAGGGCACTTTAAAAAGATCATTGATAAAGTTCAGAGAAAGCTCAGTGGCTGGAAAGCTAATGTGCTTTCTGTTGCGGGAAGGAGAACTTTAATCACTATCCCTAATTATGTGATGCAAACTATGAAATTCCCTTCGTAAGTCTGCAAGAAGATTGATAAGCTCAACTGTAATTTTTTATGGGGTGACACTGATAGTAAAAAGAGGGTCCACCTTGTGAATTGGGACAAAGTGTGTAAACCTAAGAATAAATGGGGGGTTGGGTATTCGAAAATGCCACAATACTAATATTGCCACTAATGCTAAACTTGGTTGGCAGGTGATGAACAACCTATGCTCTCTGTGGGTTAAATTGATGCGTGATAAATATAAATGTGGTGGAAATCCTAGGCTGTGGGCTAGGAAATCTAACACATCGCATATATGGAAATGCATTTACAATACTAAAGATTTGTTGGCCGCTAATACCAAGTGGAATATAAACACTTGTAATATAAACAATGATATATGTAACATGAAAGTAGCTGACTTTATCACCAAGCATGGTGATTGGGATTTGAATAATATAATTAGTAAATTCCCTCCTGATCGTGTTAATAATATCACCAGCACCCCCTTCCCCACCTCCTCTGTTTTGCAAGACTCGCCTTCTTGGTTGGGGAAAGGCTCGAGGAAGTTTCAAATATCCTCTTGTTATAATAGTTTGATGAATACTAACACCGTTAATATTAGTGAGAACTTCAATTGGAGCTGGATTTGGAAATTAAAACTCCCACAAAAAATCTTTATATTCCTGTGTTAAAAACAGAAAAGTTCTCACAAACAAGGCTTGTGTGACCAGAAACATTACTCCAAATCCTTCTTGTAACTATTGTGGTAATGTTGAAAATATAGAGCATATTTTTAACGATTGTAATGTTGCCCAACGCACCTGGAAGGTCCTCACATATGACTTGGCTTGATGCAACCATGATCATAATTTTAATTCGTGGCTCGACCTTAATTGCAAGAATGAAAATGACAAGTTTGGCTTGGGGATTCCGAGGGGAACTGTTCTTGCAGTCCCCTCTGGATGATATGGAAGTGTGGGAACGATAAACAATTCAACAATATCACTGTTGATCCCCAGAGCATTGCTATTAAGAGCAACCATTTTGCTATTGAAATTTTTCAAGCCTTTGATTACCAAAATAGAAATGATGTGCACAATCACTATGAGCTAATCAGTTAGGTTTGTCCACCTATAGGTACCATTAAGATCAACTCGGATGGTAGTACCTTTGGTGAATACGGATGGGCTGCCTATGGTGGTCTTGCTAGAGACAGCTACGGAAGGTGGATTGAAGGTTTTTGTGGAAGGATCAGTTATGCTACTCCCCTTCAAGCGGAGCTTTGGGAGATACGACTTGCCATGAAGCTTGCAAATGAGAAAGGGTGGCTGGAAGCTATTGTTGAAATTGACTGTCTTACTGCTGTCAACCTCATTAACAATAATGGGAAGTTGGAAACCACCAAGACAAAACGCTCATCCAAGATTGCCGAAATCTAAAGGAAGCAAGGCTTCTTGATCTAGTACACTTGCTAAGAGAAAGAAACAAATGTGCGGACTACAAATCAAAACTCAGAAGAGTCCAAGGAGAGCAAGTGATGCGAGTGATGGTACCTTCAAATGAGTTAGTCCAACTTTTGAAAGTAGATATGCAAGGAATCGCCTATATGAGAGGCGACTAGTTTCTTTTGTGTTTGTTTTTTTCCACTGTAACAAAAAAAAAAGAAAAAAAAAGAATAGCCCTGCCCTAATTTTATCTTGGACATTTAACTAATTTTTAGTCAAATAATAATAATATTTTCAAATATTTAAACAAGGCCAAATTGTTAATATTCTTCTTTCCCCATCACTCCTAACTCACTGTACTAAGAGCATCTCTAATACAAATGAAAAATCAAAATGAAAATTTAAAGCATATTGTAATTATAGCTTAAGACTTTTTTTATATGTTGCATGTAACAATTATAAATTAGATAAAAGGTGAGGTTCGGATAATATGACGTGGTAAAAATAAGGGGAGAAAAAACTTAAAAAAATGATTTCCAATATAATTATGAGTTGTGACACATAGATGACGTGGTGAAGATGAGGGCAACCTACTTTTCTCTAATAAGTTAAAACATATTAATTTTTATTTTACAATTGTTTTTTTAAAAGAATAGTTATTGAAAAAATCAGATAAGTACTACCAAAGAAAGACCATATATATTTCATATGAAAATTTTCATATATTTAATTATAATGAACAAAAAATCTACACTTTGTTGGAATAATTTTCTACCAAATCAATCGTCCATAGTTTGTGTTAACATTTTTGGAGGTTTAATTTTTGACCTTTAGACGTGTTTTCTACTCCATAGAAATATCAAATTATACTCACATATATTTCATACGTGCAAAGTACTCTTCTCTATTTTCTCTATCATTAACTTTTAAAAAACTTAAAATACCATTACTTTAAATCTAAAAATCAAAACTTCATAAATTTAAAAAGATTTACTAAAAAAGATCCATTGTGATTACAATATTAAGAAAAACTATTAAATATTATGTAGTTAATTAATTACATAATTTCATTAGATACTTTGAACCGTTAAGCTGATGGTACCCACTTTCTTCTTCTAGGTATTCTCTATGCCTGAAGGGATCGGGATATAAAAAAGAAGAGTCATGTTAACGTGTGCCCTAAGGGTATAGGTTAAGTACCCATTTTTGAAAATAATTAACTTGCAACATGCATTAAATATGGTACAGATTCTCATACAAGATTTCATTATTTTCATTTATAGTAGTTTTAACATGTGTGCCTTAAGGGTACATGTTATCATTTTTCAAAAAAGATATTGAGAATTAAAATTATTAACATTGAATGACTACTACAAATTTTTATGATAGAAATGTAAAATGGTAAAAACTCTCCCTAATAGGAGTTTATATATTTATTTACATGGGATATGTCAAGCAAGTCTCACAAATTTTTTTTAAACATCGAATCTGTGGGTGCATTTGATATAAAAGTTGAAAAATGATTAAAAACAATGCGTTTGATTGCGAGTTTGGAAAGAAAATAAATTTTAGGTAATTGAATTGTCCAGAATTAAGTTGCATGAAAAATGTCAATGAAATGTCTTTGATTGCCTTTATTTTCTACCCAAAAATATTGATTGTATTATAGCATTTTTAATGTAGAAAAAATTATTGGTATTTTTTTGACATAATTCTATAGTCATGATGGATCTTGTTTAATTGATCTTGATTAGTAGATTTTAAATATTAAATTTTTATTAAACTTTGAATTTTTTATTGTAAGGTATGGCATTTTTAATGTAAAAAATGCGTAAAAATTTGCCTTGAAATTTGTATAATTGCCTAGAAAACAAAAATTGCCTAGAAAACAAAAACACCCCTCCCCCCCAATAAAAAAATTTCATGGTTTTGATGAAAAATAAGCAATGATTGCCAAAAAGATTTAATTTGACCACCTGACAAATTTTGACAATCAAACATACAAAAAATGGTAACTTGGGTGAAAAATTATGCCAATCAAACACATCCTAAGTTTATGAGAAGTTAAACAATGAGACTAGTGATTTAATTAGAATTTTTTTTTTTTTGATAGCGAAATTTGGTTAGACGTTCTTCTACATTTTTGTTTTTCCAAGGAATCAAAATCTTTGTTTGGGTAATGGGAGAAATTTTTTTATGAAAAAAGAAAGAAAGAAAAAGATGGAGAATATCTCGGCAAAATTAGCCATCACTTTTTTCAAATTTTTGTGAAACTTAATTGTTTTTTAATTTCTTTTTATCATTTCGCAGCTTTTTATCAAGCCGACATACTCTATATGTAGAAATAATAATTGAACATTTCCATCCTACATAGAAATAATTAAATGGAGCCACTCTATATGCCTTATCCAACTAAATTAATTTTATATTAAAAGTAATAAGTCAACTAAGAAAATTAGAGAAGATATAAAGATGGTACCGTAAGAGATACTTTAATTAAAACTTTCCCATCAACGTAATAAGATTGTACAAATCGCCTAAAAAGACCATTTCACACGACCCAAATAATTAACATTAAATATGGCTTATGTGATGTGTAAATTAATGTCGAGAGAATAAAAGAGACGCACGTGGATTTTGTTTTAAGTTATTGCATCTTATTTATTACTATCTCGGTCTCAATTTAATTGTCATATTTTAAAAAATAAAAAATTAAAGAGACATAGTAATTACTCAAAAAAAAAAATATTTTTTTAAAAATGACATTTACTTTTCTCCTAATAAACAAAGTGGTGAAAGTTTAAAAAGTAATATTGAAAATAATAAAAAATGCTCTAATTAATGACTTGCTAAATATAGAAAGTGGATAATTATTTTGGGACATCCAAAAATAGAATAGTGGACAATTAAATTGGGACGGAAGGAGTATTACTTTTATATTTTACTCCTAAACATTTATTTAGGATATATTTATTGTCAAATCAATTATATATTTAACAAGGTAGATGTAACGACCCGACCCAGTTGGATCCAAAAACGCGAAAAAAAAATAAAATCCAACTTCATTTTATAATCAAAGTAATTTGTAAAAATACAATCTTCAATCTCTCCATTCTACGTATAAAAATAATACATCATCTCTCCACTATTTATAAAAATAATAATTTAAATCGCACCCGACTCATTAATTCACAACCGATTCTCTCTCGAGTCAAATGTGTCATAATCTATATATCGTATATTACTTTGACAAATCTCATAACAAGTTTGATGATAATATTACCTTTTTTTTATATTAAATTTTTACGTTTTAAAACCCTTGTACTAATTTAAGCATTTTTTGTTAAAAAAAAAATTAGGTTATATCCTGTTTGTATTATTAACTTGAAGAAATATTTTAATTTTGAACAAACATGAAAATAGCCCGGGCCCCAAGCAAATCAATCAATAGCAAAACTGATTATACCATTCCAGTTTGAAAAGTAAAAAACTAGACCAATTAGGTCTTGCGCACTCTTACTAGTGGGTCTCGTAGAAAATGTATTCTAGTTTGAAAAGTAAAAAATAAGTATTATGTTTGTTTGGTTGAGATTTTAAAATAAATTTTTTTAATAAATTTTTGAAAAGTTTGAAAAATAAATTGAAAAGTGAATTTAATTTTTATTAGAATTTTTTTAATTAATTTAAAAAAACTCATGAAAAAAATTTAAAAAATAGTCACAATTAATCTTTTTTTATAGATCTCGATGAGTAGGTTTTAAATATATATTTTTATTTATCTAATTCTGATTTTTTAATTTAAAGTTATGGCGTTTTAAAAATTTTATGAGAGAAAAAATAAAATAGTGTGAATTTTAAGAAATGTGAAGTAAAGTTGATTTTTTTATAAAAAATTTAAAATCTCAACCAAACACTACCTAATTTTTAATGAGAATTATATTATTAAAATGTATCAATCAACATCCACCTAGCAAACAAGGTTCATATTGTATATAAACTTTTAATTTGTTTCTTTTGTTATAACTAACCCAAAACAATCTCATGAGCTTACTATTGGAGATAGTTATTTTCTTTAGACTTGTTTCTGTGGAGATTTTTTTTTTCTTTATTTGTGCTACATAACATAACCTTGCTTTCAAGTACATTTATTTCATTAGAAATCTTTCATAGCATTTCCAATGCAAAGACACTTAAAATCTTTTCAAATAGTCTTTGCCATTGTCCATTAAAAAGTCTAATAAATCTTTTTAGCATTTCCATTGCAGAATAAATAAAAGTCTTTGCTAATTTAAGAGTGAAATGATCTATGAAAATCAATATATTGCTTATGTAGTTTATCTATTAGTCCTTAATTTTTAAAGAAGGTTTTTATTACTAATATGTTTACTTTTATTGTGAATAATGTATTTTTGTTTAAAACCCTACACACTCTACGTTTTGAAGGATTTGAGAATCCCTTCTATTTATGCGAAAAACATTCTTCGAAACCGGCCTCATGGCATTCAAGTTGAGAGAGATAAATTGAACAAGTTTGGTTGTCATTTGTTAGGGGTTTATTTAATTTTGTTATTATAGTAAAAAGAAAGAGATTTACACCTATTTAATTTTAATTAAAAAAAATAGATCTAAAATTTTTGATAAATTAAATACGTTTTATATACTATTTTTTTGCGTGTACTATTTATGTGGTAATGTGTGTCTACAATTTTCTTTTGGTAAGGCTAACTCCTTCTGACATCATTATGCATATTAATTTCATCATCACATTGAGATAAGTTTGGAGAAGTAGACCACTATCACCTCAAGGTCTCTGTCATTCAGTCAGAGGTTTAGTTTATATCATAATTGATGGAGAGTGAATAGCATTGTCCTAATTTTATTTTAAATATTTAATTAATTTTTGAACAAATAATAATAATATTTTTCAAATATTTAAACAAGGCAAAATTTCTAATCTTCTTCCTTTCCCACCACTCCCCTTTCACCGTACTTAAGACATCTCTAATATAAATGCAAAATCGAAATGATAATTAAAGGAATATGGACACATAATTATAACTTAGGAATTCTTATATGTTGCACGCAACAATTATAAATTAGATAAAAATGAGATTCGGATAATATGATGCGGTAAAAATAAGGAGAGAAAAAAAACTTAAAAAAATGATCCCCAATATAATTATGAGGGCAACCTACTTTTCTCTAATAAGTTAAAACTGACTAATTTTTATTTTACAATTATTTTATGAAAGAATAGTATTGAAAAAATTAGATAAGTACTATACCAAACAAAGACCATATATATTTCATATGAAAATTTTCCATATATTTAATTATATGGAACAAAAAATCAACACTTTGTTGGAATAATTTAATTTCTACCAAATCAATGGTCCATAGTTTGTGTTAACATTTTTGGAGATTTTTTGGCCTTTAAACTTGTTTTCTACTCCATAAAAATGTTGAATCATACTCACATATGTTTCATACACAAAATACTCTCCGCTATTTTCTCTCTCATTAACTTTTTAAAAACTTACCATTACTTTAAATCTAAAAATTGAAATTTTATAAATTTAAAACCTACTCATCAAAGACCTACTAAAAAAGATCAATTGTAATTACAATATTAAGAAAAACTATTAAATTTTATATAGTTAAATTACATAATTTCATTAGATACTTTGAACTGTTAAACTAACAGTACCCTACATAATTTCATTAGATACTTTGAACTGTTAAGCTAACAGTACCCACTTTCTTCTTCTAGGTATTATCTATGCCTAAAGGGATCATGATATAAAAAAGATATTGAGACTTAAAAATATTAACATTGAATGCAAAAAAAATAAAATCCAATGCTTTTATAGCTACTCGAAATATATATTGGCAAAACTATATTTTTTATACAAATGCATATATCAAAAATCATATTACAAAATAACTATATATTAGTACAACGACAAAATTAATCTATCATTGATCGATCACTGCATACAAAAATCAAAATGTGATTTAATCTATTATTACTACAATGACAAAATTATTTAATCTTGAAATTAAATTATTTAATCTAAATTTATCAAATTCTTTTAAAATTTTTTTTTTCAACGTACTGTCCAGCACGAGCAATACGTAATTAGTATAAAAGAAAAGTATTACGTAAAAAGGACATAATTAGGAGATAATAACCATTCGTTTTTTAGTTTAGCATTCTTTAATATTAGTAAGAAACAATCTCCCTAAACTCCCAATTAGGTAAGGAGATAGAAATTATTGTAAGTGGGGGGGTGATAAATAATGGAGGAAAGAAATTAATTAACATTACAAATTAAGACGTTGAGAGAGCCAAAGAGGGAGAGAACTAAGGCCATTGCTTTCTAGGGTTATTTTTAACCACTACAAATTTTTATATTAGAAATACAAAATGATAAAAACTCTCCCTAATAGAAGTTTATATATTTATTTACATGGGATATGTCTAGCAAGTCTCACAGAAAAATTTCTATCATCAAATCTATAGGTGGATTTGATATAAAAGTTGAAAAAAGATTAAAAACACTTAGTTTATGAGAAGTTAAAAAATGAGACTAGTGATTTAATTAGATTTTTTTTTATTTTTTTTTTGATAGCGTAATTTGGTTAGACGTTCTACTTTTTTGTTTTTCCAAGGAATCAAAATCTTTGTTTGAGTGATGGGTGAAAATTGTTCATGAAAAAAAAAAGAAAGAAAAAGATGGAGAATATCTCAGCAAAATTAGCCATCACTTGTTTCAATTTTTTGTAAATCTTAGGTGGCGTTTAGTATCAAAAATGAAAACTAAAAAAGCTGTTTGTTTGGTTTTAAAAATTGTATTTTAAAAAATGTTGTTTGTTTGTTTGAATATAACACATGCGAAAACTGATTTTTTTTAGTATGACAATTTTGCCATTTTATTTTGATCCTTCATCACTTGTAGTGCCCAGCCCAATTTGCCACCCACTCCTCGTCCATTTTGCCCAGCTTCCCCTTCTATCTCTCCATTTCACCTCTCTCCCCCCTGAAATCTCCCTTTGTATGTTACATATATATATGTGTGTATATATATATATATTTATTTCAGATTTGAATATGTGGAAGACAACGTATATATATATTGTGTGTGTGTATATAAATATATGTATTATGGGATTTTTTTTAAGGGGGGGGGGGGGGGTTGGTTAGGGATGGAAAATAAGGGTTAGGGAGTTAGCTGGAGCTGGTGGTTGGGGTTAGGATGGGGCGGGAGAATGGTGATTGTGGGTATTAAAGAGAAAGAGAGTGTGTGCATGTAATTTTGTTAATAAAAGAGGGTAAAATGGACATTTTACACCATTTAAAATTAAGTTTCAAATTTAAGTTGCAAAGTTGCCACTTAAAATTTTGGATGAAAATTTTAAGTTTTAAGTGGTAAAACTAAGTGGCCACTTAATTTTTTGGATTATTGAACAACTTTTTATACCACTTAAATCTAAAAAATTTAAGTTTTCAAATTTAAGTGGCAAATTAAATGGCAAGTGAATAGCCCTTTAATTTTTTTTTAATTTTTTTTATTATTTCGCTACTTTTTATCAAGCCAACATATTTTACATTAAATATGGCTTATGTTAAAAACTACTCGCCTCACCCACATTACCAAATCGAAACTTCTCTTTAAGCATTACACGAATGTGGCTTATTAGGACTGATAGACGAGTAAACTCAACCATGCATCAAATTGGTTCCACGTAATTTAGCCAACATCAATAAATAATACTCATTATCAAAATTGACTGTCTACTCAAACCCACGTCCCTCTGCTCACTCTCTCTCGAATTAAGTGTGCTTTCATTTTCTTTTTCTCCCACTATATGCTAAGAGCATCTCCAACAGGTTTTTATATTTTTGTTTTGGGTAAAATTTACACAACTTTTAAATTTTTTTCTCTCCAACAGTCTTTTAGAATACAAGTTTGTGTAAAATGGTTGTATAAAATATACTCTCATTTTACAACACCACGTCATTTTTCTCTCTCTTCGTTTTTTTAATAAAATTTATAAATATAATTGTAACATCCCGCCTTAATTGACAGGATAACACTCGTAATTAAGACTTGGAGTGTTACTAACCCATCTTAGTAGGACTAAGATAGGTGTATAAGAAGAAAATAGTTCAACAACAACAACATATACATCAAGTGTTATTAATCATGGGGTACAAAAACATATTATAACATTCAAGCATGCATCACATTTATATATAAAACCAAATTACATGATTTTTCAAAGTATATACAGTCCTCGGGCTAGCCGTGGCTTTCCGGAAAAACATATACACCACAAAAATACTTGTTGTATCAGAGCCTCTACTTCATCCCTGGCCCCGTCGCTTCTTTGCCCTTATGAGACTCGTGAGTACCTGTAATGTTTTAAAGAAAATAGGGGTAAGCTATTTGCTAAGTAAGGGGAAATACAGGGCATGGTATTTCAAAACAGATTTATTAACATAATTTCAAATCATGTTTAGTTCAGTAATGCAAACGAGAATCGATATCATCCAACAAAAAAAAGGGTATGAGCGTGCTAATGCAAGTTACCTCTCGTGTCAACCGTTTATTGAATAATAGAGAACCTGAAGTGGGAACATGATCCATTGCCGCCAGAGATATAAGGTTATTATAATAATAATAATAATACTATAGGATTAACCATCCCAATTTTATATGAACGTAAATACCAACAGAAATCATAGTGCCTTGCCAGCTGCCTAAGTTCCCGGGCTCCTCACCGGTGGCTTATATGTAGCCAAACGTTGCTCCCTCAGGGGTTTAGAGATTTTCAACACAAGGGCACCGGGCCCTACTTATTTTTCTTCTCGGTAAGCACTATACAATCATACCAAGAATCTATTTCTGAGAGACACAAGCTCTCCCAACCAATGATAAATGATGAAGGCCTTTCATGAGATGGCCAGTCCAACCCCAAGCCACACGTCCATTCAGAATCTTGCCAAAAAATTCCCGAGCCGTCGGTTGACACAATAATAATATGTTCGTGCACAACATGAGAATATATACATATAAAGAAATTTATGCCATATATACTCCAAAGTTCCACAACATATCTCTTGGTGTGCAAAATTTATCAACAAGCCACTTTAATCAATAATTATCATAAATCACCAGTCAAGCGCGATTAAAATTGAGCAATAAAAGCAAATTACTAAGTTTTGAAATAAAAAAAACCCCTACCTCGAGTTATTATCAAGAAGGAAGGAGAAAAGATAAAGATTTCAACCTCTCCTCGAGTAATCCCGCGAAGAAGACGATGAATAATGTATAAGATGAAGATTCGAGTGGTTCGGAGCTTAAATCTCGGATTAAGGCTGAAAAATGAATGAAATCTCTCGCTTTCTCTCTCTTGAGTTCTCTAAGGTGGTGGGGAGTGTTTTGGGTCGAATTTTAAGAGGAAAAAGGGGATGAAACGAACTTAAATCAAGTTAAGTCAATGCATTGTTCATACTGGCCGATCGGTATGCTAAAATGGGAGACCGGTCTGCAACTACTAAATTCCCATATTTTTAAATGCTGGACCAGTATGCAGAAATCCCATACCGGTCCGCAACGTATCACTTCCCCAAAACTAAAATGTCGGACTGGTATGCCAAAATCCTCATACCGGTCTGCATGCCAAATTTTTGCCATGCTATTCTATTTTTGTTTTGGCCATAACTTCTCGGTCGGAACTCTGATTTAGAAGATTTTTATGTCCACTGAAAGATAATTCAGAGATCTACAATTTTCGGAGAGCTTTTCTCCAAATTATGGATAGAAAATTTTCTAGAAGTACGAATTTCACACAATTTCAACTTAACATGGCATAATTAATATTAAAATAAATACAGAGTATTACAATAATAACTTCAAATGTAAAATATAATCTTAATAAAAACTATATATTTGAAATATGTTCATCAATACTTACAAATAAAGATCAATTGTGACTATAAAATTATTTATAAAAAAATTCAAGAAAAAATAATAATAAATTGCTTAAATTGATTGTTAACAAACGTTGGAATCTTATTGGCTATTTAAAATTTACACAAAACTTTATAAAAGTACTATTGAAAGCTTACCAAATTTACTGGATGCATCACACATAATTCAGGACATAAGTTAAATTAGTTTTATGGTTTGATTCAAAATATAGTTGGTAATTGAGCTTTAAAATTAGAAATATATGGAATTTATTTATTTTTGTCATGTTTAATATGTTCCATAAAATTTTCTCTATAATTTGAGTCGAATTGGTGTTCAAATAAATTTAATACTGTGAAATAAAGTTAAAAAAAATATTAAAAATAAAGTTTTTATTTAATTATAAAAAAAAAAAAAGAAAGCTTTGAAAAGTCAAAGATTCCCTTAGCTTTTTCAGAACCCACCTGCATCTCCATTACTAGCCAATTTAATGGGCCCCAGCCATGTGTACTTGAATGAATTTATAAAGCTACAACTTTTCAGGTCTTGGATCGGTCTGGCTTAAAATTCTTGGATCGATCCGGCAAAGTTTTTTTTCTTGGAATTACTTTTCTTGTTTGGATCGATCCGGCACTAATTTTGGGTTATGGATTTTATCGTAATTTCATTTTTTAATATTTTTAACTTATTTTAAAAAGAATTTTGATTCTATATTTTTGTATAAATATAACCATTGTTTAGGATTAAAAATATATGATTCTAAAGAGTATTTTTAGGCAAAAAAAATACAAACGTTAGAATCAATTTTTGAGAATTTTGAAATATCACCTAGGTTTTGTTTTCATACCGTAGGAGATCTTTTGTTCTTAAATTTTAAGAATTAGAGTTCCAAATGTTTACGGTCTTGCCGGAGTGTCTTTGGTTGTGATTGGAGTTAGGATGAGCTAACGCACGATAAGGGAGATCGTGGACGGGGGTGAAGGATTGTGATCAAGTGCATAGAAGGAGGCAATGGGTAAGCCAAAAAAGCGGGAAGCGTTATGCTAAGCCAGCTGCGTGTCACGACCCGCTAAATTTTGTCCGAGAAAACCGGAAAATTCTGGAAGGCTACGGAGGCTTATGGAATAATAGAGAAGAGTCTCCAACCTTCTAGAGTATTCTAGAAGGACCTAGATGTAGAACTTTCTAGAATAGCCTAGTTGTAAATAATCTTAGTAGATTATTCTAGAGTATTCTAGTTAGAGATATTTGTATAGAAAGTTCCGGAATGTAAATCTAGACCATTGGATTGGTTTGATCTCAACCGTCCATTCGAGAAGGCCTCACCTATAAATAGGTGGAGGGTTCATTTGTGTGAGGCATAGAGAGTGAGTTGTATTTAAAGCATTGTAAAGTGTTCTTGAGTAATATAAAGTTTCCTTTATAAACTCTTGTGCTCTCTCTTGCTTAAGTTTCATTCGGTGTGTTCGTTATTCTTAAGCCATTTGTGGGAAGGCTGACTTAGTGTAAATCCGTGAGGACGGAAGTTAAATCACTAAGAAATCCGCACGTGTCTTGAAGAGGGTGCCGCAAGCCCGTCTGACAAGCGGCAAACGTTCAAGGAATTGTTGGAACTGTTGCCGTGACAATTTTTGCGGCAAACGTATGTCATCGAGTTGTAATTTTGTTTTGATCTAGTGAAGCACTAAATTATGAGGAAACAATCGATTTTGTCCCGTCATCGATTAATTTTGTTTTGATCCTATGAAGCACTAGGGATACCTCGAAGTCCGGATTGTGTTGTATTTCCTATGATTGAATTATTTGACCTCGTAAATTCCTTGTGTTGTATGATTACTTGATTGAATTATTTGACAACACAATACATGTTTCGACAGTAAAATTGATTAAACCTATGGTTTTAATTTCGCTTATCAAATCTTAAATTATTTTTGATAAAAACCCTAAAATCTACCTAGGCAAAACGATCCCTAGATAATTTGCAATTGGTATTAGAGGAGGTTTCCTTATTTTTTTAGGATTTACATCTAGGTTGATTTGTGTTTACTTATTGCTGTTTGATTTGCTTTGCTTATTTGATTTTATTTATTTTTCATGACTACCAAGATTGATTCGTCTAAGTTCAAGGTTCCTACGCTTAATGGGTCTAATTATAATTTTTGAAAAATTCGTATGACTATTTATTTACAATCTTTAAATGAGCAAATTTAGCAAACCGTTTTAGATGGTTATACTAGACCCACTGTGAATGTAGATGGGAACAATGGACCTAAACTAGTAGCCTTCTGGACTGCTAAGGAATTAGAATCAGCTAAGTTTAATTCTCAAGGTCTGAATGCAATTATGGCTCATGTTTCTGAGGAAGAATTTAAAAAGATTTCAAACAATACTACTTTCCAAACAAACTTGGGATATTTTGACTGTAATTTTTGAAGGACAATTGTGAAAAGTTCTAAAATTCAAAAGCTCGTGAGGATCAAGCGCTTACCATTGCGCCAAAAGCTATAGCTGTTAGCAAAGGCGCAACTTTATTTCCTTGTACCCAACGACCATTAGAGCGCCATGGCATTAGATAACCTGCACACCGGATATACCCTCCGGATTCACCACGGAGAGGAGCGTAATTGTGGATTTACCTCCAACAATCCCCCCCCCCCACACAATGGCGCGCCCTAGGTATCGAACCCGTGACCTCCTCTGATACCAATTGTAGGTCGGAAAATACCCTAAAGGAGGGGTGAATAGGGTTTTAAAAACTTAATGCGGAATTAAAACGTTTTTAAAATATTTAAGTAAAGCAACTTCGTTAAATAAGTTTATCAAGGAAAACAATCAATTAAATAATCAATTCCAAGAATAAGCAATAATATAAGCAATTTCAATTAATTAATATAACAAATAAATAAAGAGATTGAGTAAGAAAGATTGAACCAATTTGAAGTCGAAGATTTTTTGTCCACACGGTTCGGCTTGTTCCCCCTACTCCGCGCTCGGTTAGTTCCTCGAGAATTTCCACTATAACCGATCTCCTTCCTGGTGAAGATCAAACCTCTACAAGTGTATTCTTCTCACACACTCTTACAAGTATTGAAACATCCTCAATACTCTCACAAGAAATCCCTCTTGCTATTCTATGAGATACACCTCTCACAAATATGATTTGAATGAGTTTTGGTGGCTAACACCAATGTACAATATCTCTCTTGTGGATAAAAAAATACAAATGAAGCTCACACTAAGAGATATCAATATTGATCAAAGTATATAGCTCAAAAATGAAGAATTTGATCAATAAGATGAATTGAATACTTGAATAACTTTGTATATATGTAAAATAAGTTTGTAGAATGATTCAAGTGTGTTAAAACATGTTTAAGACATCATATTTATAGCTTACAAAATCATATGGCCATTGGGGATGATTAAGAGAGGTTTTGGCTCCAAGGTATACATTTTCAAACTTTTTAACAGCTAGTTTTGACAAAACAATTCAAAATCGTTTTGTTAATTTCTCTCAATTAGACCGTTGGATCATGCTCAAATTTTAGTCAAAATTGCCAGGAGATGTTGTCTAACTACTGTAAAAATTTCAAAATGATCGGAGTTCGGGAAGGCTTCCATTTTACCGTTAGATCAAAACTGGGCAAAAATTGAGCGAATTTTAAACGAAAAATAAAAATATTTTTTCAATTTAATAATTTAGTTCCAAATAAAATTCTAATGATTTTTGAACCTCAAATATATGTTTATAAGATACCTATTTTTATTATAGCTTAAAATATGATCATTTAAAATTAATATGAATTTATTTTGAAACTCGGTTTTTGTAAAATGACGTTTTTCAAATAAATTCAATTTCAAGCTTGTTTGAATCAATCTTTAAAAGATGTAAGAATATGTTTGAGCTATATAATCAATCAATTAAGAAACTTTACATTAATCCTAAGCAAACACTCAATTACCGAATAGATGAGTCTTCGAATGCTTCGATTTGTTTCTTCAAATTGATTCTTCACTTGAAGCTTTTCCCTTGAAACTTTTGCATATGATTCTTGATATTTGTGCTCATGGATTTGCATTGCTAGCTTGTGGGTGATGAGATTGATCTTCTTGTCTTGTCCAACGCTTGTAGAAGAATGATTTGAATTCGGGTAGATCGGTTTTAGTCGAATGCTTCGTTGACTTGATCGGATATTGATTGAATGATCCTTGTCAAACTTCCTTTGAGCAATCATGCTATTCTTGATTTTCCAAATAAGAAATCTATAATCTTATATCAAGAACATGTTAAATTACACATGATTAATTTATTGTTATTATCAAAATAAGATTAAGACCTTCAAGGTTAACAATCTCCCCCTTTTTGATGATGACAATAAATTAATGTGTGTTTTCAATAATAAGCATAAATAGCATATGAATAATTGAAATATGATCCCCCTCAATTTATGCATAGATAAAATAAAAGATTATTAAAAGCATTGCAAATATTTGAGATAGTTTTAAAAATTAATAAAATAATTTTGAACTCAAATAAGGTTTTCAAAAGAAAACAATTGTCAATGTTAAAGACATAAAACAATTAATGGTCTTACTAATATTAATTGTCACCAACACACATTTTCTCCCTCTATGGCAACATTAAAAAGGGATCAAGGCCACGGAGAAAAAATGGTAACTCCAAGAGTGCTTCATCTATGAGGCCAAGGTGTGCATGCCTCTCCATCTTTTGCCATTTTTTTTAATGGCTCAATAAAATGTCAAAACACGAAATATAACATACAAAATAAAACAAGTATGAATATTAAAGACATAAAGCATTTAAAAGTCTTACCATAATATTTAAAGTCGGTATAAAAAATCTTAGCACAGCAGAAAAAAAAAATCTTACCGCAGCAAAAAAAATCTTACCTTTTACCGCAGCATCAACATTACGCACATTTTCTCCTCCTATGTCAACATCAAAGAGGGATTTAGACCGTGCTAGGGCGGTGGACTCTAGATGCACGCGGGCGCTGTATTTTTGACCTTTTAGGATTACAGCTTTTCGTTTTCAGGATTCTTTTAATTGCTAGATGCCTCTTGTCTCCTCTTTCTTGTTGTCTTCCTCGAGATCCATTTTCTTCTTATAACTTTTATAGGAGGTACCCATGAGTAAGGGAAAGCAAATCACAAGTATGCCGAATACCTTCCGTTGTACAGGTTCGTCTTGTGCTGCTTGCACTTATAAACGCAAGAAATGTCAGCCATGGTGTGAATATGCACAAATATTTATGGATGTGATTAGTTGTCAAGATTATCGTACAATCTTCACAGTTTTTGGGGTAAATAGTGTTGCAAATATTTTAAAAGATATTCCTGAACATCAATATCTTGAGACTCTCTATTCATTTCTTTTTGAAGCTAAGGCGAGAGTCGAGAATCCCAGTAAAGGCTATACTGCGCTTATTGTTTCTCTTGAACAGAAGGTACAAGAGTTGCAATCACGGGTGACAGCGTTAGAGGCTTTGCAATCACGAGTGACAACATTAGAGGCTCGATTATGAGAGTCTTCTAGTGCTAACCAATGCTTTTCTTTTGCTCCTCCTAGAAGTTCTACAGGGTCCCTATCATTAGTAAAAAATGTTGCACCCGAAATTCTTCCGACTACCGAAAATCTTTCAGACCATGGTGCTTTTCAAACTAATGTGAGTTTGCCGGCATATCTGACTCTGTCAGATTACCAAGCTGCTTTGGAAGGCCATTCATCACAATTTTCTCAAAGTAGTATTATTGCGGAGGTTGCCGAGCTAATGTGTCCTGATTGGACAGCTCTATTAGATATGGAGCATAATTTTGTTGATTATTCTTCTTCTAGTCTCGATGCTGTTTTGAATTTTGATTCTGATGATCTTCAGATTTTGTTCCCTTCTTTTCTTTGAATGATAAATAATAATTTTTAGACTGCAAAATTATTGTTAGTTTATAATAACATGCAAAATAAAGACTTATGTTGTTTACCAAGTTGACAAGCATCACAAATTTTATTTTTAACAAATTTAGTTTTGGGCAATCATTTAACTAATTCATTTTTAGATAACATGTGAATTAAATCCATATTAGCATAACTTAATCTTCTATACCATAACCAAGAAGCATCATTTAACACGGATAAACATTTAACATCTTGTTGAGACAAATCATCAAGTTCAAGAATATATACGTTATTAGATCTATAAGCAATAAACAAGATAGAATTATCATTAATATTTTTAACAATGCAACATTCGGATTTAAAAATAACTTCATAACTTTTATCATACAATTGATTAATACTAAGCAAATTATGTTTTAAACCGTCAACAAGTAAAACATTATCAATATAAGAAGATTTCTTACCAACTTTACTTATACCAATACTTTGGGCTTTGGCATTGTCTCCAAATGTGACGTTACCTCCTCGTTTAGGAGTGAGACTTAAGAAATTTTTCTTTTCTCCCGTCATGTGTTTCGAGCATCCATTATCCAATAACCATTTTATTTTGCTAGCGTTTGCTTTCATGTAAACCTACACCAAAATCTTAAGCAACTTCTCTTTTGGTACCAAAAATAAGTTGGGTCCTTTGGGGTTAGCGTACATAGTGGTTCCTTTAGGAATCCAAGCAAGTTTGTTTTTAGCAAAATCGTTTTCTTTGTAATGACAAGAATGTGCATTATGAGTGTTTCTTCCACAAAATGAATAAAGATTAGTAGGATTATGCGGTGTGTATGTTTTGAAGAAATTTTTGTAATCCTTTTGGTTATGGATTTGATTATAATCCAAACCGGCTTTGTCGAATACACACCTTTGCATTCCTAATAGTTTGTCCAAGTTATCCTTTCCTTTAGTAAACTTGGCTAGACTATTAGTCAAATCATCCACTTGATCTTTTAATTTGATATTTTCTATTTCAAGTGTGTTTGGAGTTTCTTTTTCCTTTCCTTTCTTTAAGGTCTTAATTTCATTTTTCAAAAGTACATTTTCTTTCTCAAAATTTTCACACTTGCTAGAAATCATCAAATTTTCCTTTTTGAGGCTTGCATACATTTTAGACAAATTTTTAAATTTCTTATGCAATTCCTCAAACATATCATATAATTCATCATAGTCATTCTCATCTGTATATCATTATTAATAGAGACATTATCATCACTAAATGAATCATAAGTAGAATATACCTCATTGTCTCTTGCCATAAGGCAAAGGTTAGCCGTTTCCTCGTCGCTAGAGTTGGCATCGGACTCGCCTTCTTCGGAATCACTCCAAGTGCCTTTAAGGGCGTGTCTTACTTGTTTGAAGGCTTTGTCTCTTTTATCTCTTCTTTCTTTTCTTCTAACCGGGCAATTTGTTTTGAAATGCCCTGGTTCATGGCAATGAAAACACTTCTTTTCTTCTTCGTTTTCAACTCTTGGTTGAATAGATCGATCATTGTTTCTTCTTGATGAAGGATCAAAGTTGTTTCCTTTTCCTTGAAATTTCTTCTTCTTGGCTAGAAATTTTATGAATTTTCTAGAAAGAAGAGCCATATCCTCATCTTCTATCATCAACTCCTCATCATCATCTAGTTGAGTTGCTTTGAGAGCTAGAGACTTTTTGGCTTTTGAATCACTTTCTTCTTCTTTTGCCAATTCCTTCTCATGGGTTTTAAGTGAACCCAAGAGTTCATCCATGCTTAGCGTCTTGAGATTCTTGGGTTCTTGAATAGCCGTTACTTTGGGTCTCCATTTCTTGGGAAGAGTTCTAAGAATCTTTCGAATCTTATCCTCATTAGAATATTCCTTTCCAAGAAGATCTAAAGCATTAGTAATAATAGAGAACCTACTATACATAGAAGCAAGTGATTCATTAGGCTCCATTTTGAAAAGTTCATAATCATGAACGAGCATATTAATATTATCATCCTTAACTTGTGAAGTTCCTTCGTAGGCAACTTCTAATTTATCCCAAATTTCTTTGGCAGTTTTACAACTAGAAATCTTGTTGTATTCATCTATAGTTAATGCACAATGTAGAGCATTCAAGGCTTTAGCATTAAATTGGATTTTTTTAATATCATTCTCATCATATTCGAAAATAGATTTAAGAGTGACTATACCCTTTTCATCAGTTTTGATAATCTTATAAGGTCCAATGAGTGTAACCTTCCATTGTTCAAAATCACTAGCTTGAAGGAAAGTACACATACGACTTTTCCAATAACTATAATTTTTGCCATCAAATAGAAGTGGTCTAGCGGTGGAAGAACCTTCGTTAATTCCGGTTCCATGATAAATAGACATGATCGTAAACTCTAAGATTGTTAAATCAAAACAAGAGTACAACCTCTGATACCAATTATGAGGATCAAGCACTTACCATTGCGCCAAAAGCTATAGCTGTTAGCGAAGGCGCAACTTTATTTCCTTGTACCCAACGACCATTAGAGCGCCATGGCATTAAATAACCTGCACACCGGATATACCCTCCGGATTCACCACGGAGAGGAGCGCAATTGTGGATTTACCTCCAACACTCATGACAGATTTTGAAACTATAACGATGAAAGAAGATGAGTCCTTTGATACTTTTCATAGTAAGCTCAACGATATAGTGAATTCTCTCTACAACCTTGGAGAAATAATTTTTGAACCTCGGGTTGTAAAGAAAATCCTACGGTCTTCGCCTGATAGGTTCCTTCCAAAAATTATTGCTATTGAAGAAAGTAAGGATTTGAATTCCTTAACGGAAAACGAATTAGTTGGTACTCTTCAAACTTTTGAATCTAATCGACTTTCAAAATATAAGATTCAAAAGGACAAGACAGATCAAACCATTGCATTTAGAGCTAAAGATAAAACATACTAAATCTAATGTATGCCCTATCTCTGATTTTCAAGAAATAGCTAATTTTGTGCGTAATTTCAATAAATTCAAGAAGCTGAATCAGAAATCGAGCAATGGTGGTCAAAATTTTAGGAACTTGGGAAAAGAGAATTCTGAGAATAAACCCTAATCAAGTGAGAATTGCTTTGAGTGTCAAGATAGATGTCATAAAGCTTTTGAAGGCCCTACAAGGATTAGGAGATTAGAGAAAGAGCTTGGCAAAAAGGGAATGCATGCCATGCTTAGTGATGATGAGAAAAATCCGAACACTCAAAAGAAATCTTATGATTATTTAGCTTTGGCTGCAAAAGTTTCCTTAAAAGGGGTGAATTAAGAAATTTTCAAGAATTCACTTTCTGATGATGAGGAAGACTTCTCGGATCTTCAATCGGCCTATGACGCTCTTTTACTAGAATGTCAAAAACTTTTCGTGAAAAATTCAAAACTTACGTCCAAAATAAAATTTTCTGAAAAAGAGATTATTGATTTGAAAAAGGACAAAACAAGTTTTGAAAATTCAAAGGCCGAGAAGATCGATTTTTTAAAGAAAATTAGACAACTTGAAAGCGAAAAAGAAAATTGTATTGGTCTAATTAGTTTTTTAAAAAGGAAAAATATGGAGTGTGAGGATAAAATGAAATAACTTAAAGAACGCGTTTGCGATTTAACTAAACAACTTGAAAACGTTTTAACTACCAAAGTTGGGTTAGAAATTAATTCTAAAAAACTTAAACTTTCAAATCAAAAGGGTGGAAATAACAAAGAAGGACTTGGATTCTCAAAATTTGATGCTAAAAAGCAAACCAAGATTGTCTTTGTAAAGGCCACTTTCCAAAATTCAAGGTTTAAGAGTGTTAATTCTTTAAAGTCAAAAAGTTTCATTGATAGAACTCCTCAAACTTCAAAGAAAGCCAAGAACGTTCAAATGGGAAAACAAATTTTTGCATAAAAACTATTTTATCCAAAAGTTTCTTATTCGAAACTTCTTGAAGATTAAGTGATACCTTCTGATGTGTAAAATCACACACTCCCACAACCATTTTGGTGTGAGTACTGCGAGAGAAGAGGTCACTTGAGAGAATTTTGTGGGCAAGCTTTGAATCAAATGCCGAATAGTGTTTCAATTCCTATTCCTAAACCTAAACCGAGAGAGAAAAATAATAAAAACAAGAAGGTTAGGCCTTTGGGTAGAAATGGACACCAGAAGGATAGGACTCCACGAATTAAGAAGATTTGGGTCCCGAAAAGGATCATTGCATCTACATAGGTGATAGGGAGTCCGCCTAGCATAGAAGTGGTTGGATGGATGGATGGATGGCTATGCTAGGTGAGTTTGTTGCTTCGATCGATTTTAGCTCATCGCATAGGTACCGAAGCAAAGTGGATTTTGATTTTGAATTTTCGATTGCGATATTGCCTTAATTCCTTAGAAAATTCATTACCTGCATGCATGTGACTGTAACTACTGTCTATTTCGGATATCTTTTGATTTTCATAATTAAATGCTTAATTTTAGAGATATGTGTGCATATTGATTTAACAATTCGATAACCGGTAGCATGTTATTTCTATAACATAAAAAAAATTGTGTATATCCCACACATTACACTGCGCGATCTTCATTGATGCATGTTGAATGAACACTTGGGTTAGGCTCTTACTTTTAATTTGAAACTTCAGAAGCTCCCATATATTGTTTATTTAGGAAGAAAGAGTATAAGAAAACCATTGTGATTAATGTAGTGAGATTTTGGTGATGCAGTTTTGAGTGAAAAATTAAAAGACAAACACATGAGAAAAAAATGTAGAGGGGATGGAAAAGGGCTACCACAGTGGAAGGAGAATCAAAAGTTACTAAAATGTAAATAGCTGGCCTCCATTAGGAGTGAAAGCCTCCATCGAAAAGAGAAAATGCTTGTACAAAAACATCACAAGTTTGAATGCAAAATTGCATTTTTTTTAAAATAAAAAGATTGCTTCTGCGGGAGAAAAGAAATTAGTTGAAAAATAATGATTTAGAGGCTTTCTAAATTCTCTTGTACTCCTTCCGTCCCAATTTAATTGTCCAGTATTCCATTTTTGGATGTCCCAAAATAGTTGTCCACTTTCTATATTTGGCAAGTCATTAATTAAAGCACTTTTTATCATTTCCAAGATTACCCTTTAAGCTATCACCACTTTCTTTATTGTGGGTCCTGCCATTTTTTTTTATTAAGAGAAAAGTAAAGGTCATTTTTATAAATAAGCATTTTCTCTTAGAGTAATCATTATGTCTCCTTAATATTTAGTTTTTCAAAGTTGGACAATTAAATTGGGACGGAGGAAGTATATGGATACGCGAGTGTTGCAAAACTCATAATTATTCGATAGCGCTTTGTATGATCCATATTCATAGCACAATGGGATATATACTTGTATTCTGTGTTGCTTGACGTATATATGCTGAATTGTTGATGAATTATATGCATAGTACATATATCATGTTAATGAAAATCACGTGTTTTGAAACTTAATTGTTATATTTCGAATTTGATACATGTTACATACCAATGTATCTCGAGTATTTGTGCTAAATTTTTTTTAGGCAATTTTGCTCTCGAAATTCCAAATCAAATCCATGAAAAAGTTGAGAATTGGGGATAAAGAATTTCTCAAGGTTTAGCTAGAAAGTTTTGAGATTAGTGAATATCTTCGCTAGCTATAATCTCTTTGTTTGAACAGGATTTGTAATATGCGGTAATTGATATTATTTGATTTGCATGATCTTGTTTCCTATCCTTTACTACTTTTCAAAATCAATACTTTGTCTATTCAGATGACAAAAAGGGATAGAGATGAAGGGGAGAATGCATATGTGAAGGGGAGTAGTAAAGTAGGAATGTTTTGAGGGGGAGAGAGATATAATTTTTTTTCCTTATTTGATTATTGTATCTCTTTACGCCTATGCTTTTATTAGGTGTTTGTTGAGTTTTGGTGCTTCAGAAGTAATAGGTAGATTTTTCAGCTCACTCTTTTACCTTGTGAAGTGAAGCATCTCACAACGAAAACTTAGAATTAGAATATGTCTTTGAGTCATCATTTATAATGGACTAATTCGACTTAGAGTTTGTAATTGATATGTTATAGACATTGCGTTGAAAACGTCTGTATTAACTATATGTATTTTGTCATCGGAATAGCCAAATAGTGAGATTGTTAGGTTTATATTTTTAGTTGACTTAATTTCGATGCCAAAAGCATTTTTTCTGTTATAATTGTTTGAGTCAAATTAAAGATTTGAAGACGCAACAATTAACAAAAGCTCGCCAAACTTTACTGGATGCACCGCACATAATTCAGGACTTAAGGTAAGTTGGTTTTATGGTTTAATTCAAAATATAGTTGGTAGTTGAAGCTTAAAATTTGAAATATAGGAATTTTTTATTTTTTTATGTCTAATATATTTCATAAAGTTGTCTCTAAAATTTGAGTCGAATTACTGTTTAAACAAATTTAATACGGTCAAATAAAATAAAATAAAATATTAAATTTTTTTTATTTAATTATAAAATAAAAACAAAAGGAGGCTTTGAAAAGTCAAAGATCGCCTTAGCTTTTTCAGAACCCACGTGCATCTCTATTACTAGCCAATTTAATGGGCCCCAGCCATGTGCACTTGAATAAATTTATAAAGCTGCAACTTTTCAGGTCTTGGAATCGCTGTTATGTATTACCGAAATTTACACAAAAAATATGGATTGCAAGTTTATATTGCAGTTTGAACTGCAAAGTTCATATTGGTGAAATATGGACTGCAATATGAACTTTGCACTAAAAATTGAATTGCAAAGTTTTGCAGTAAAATTGAACTGCAATATGAACTTTGCGACTGCAAAGTTCACATTGCAGCTGCAAAGTTCATATTGTAGTTATTGCAAAGTTCATATTGCAGTGAAATATAGACTTTCATATTGCAGTCCATATTTTAATGCATATTGGTATTTTTTAGTTTATTTTAAGGGTTGGGATGTTTTTAAATGAAAAAAAAAGAGTTGTCATATTATCAATAAAATAAAAAATTTTATTTAAAAAGGCTTTATTTTTTCTCTAATTTTTTTTTATAAATTCATAAAGCTGCAACTTTTCAGGTCTTGGATCGCTCCGGCAAGGTTTTTTTTGGTGCAATTACTTTTCATTTTTAGACCGATTCGGCACTAATTTTGGGTTATAGATTTTTATCGCAATTTTTTTTTTATATTTTAAATTTTAATTTATTTTAAAAAAGACTTTAATTTTATATTTTTTTTATAAATATAACTATTGTTTAGGATTAAAAATACATAGTTTTAAAAATTTTTTAAGGCAAAAAATATAAAAATAGTATAATTAATTTTTGAAAGTTTTGAAATACGACATAAGTTTTGTTTACATGTCATAAGATATTCTATTGTTTTTCAATTTTAAAAATCAGGGTTTTAAACGTTCACGGTCTTGCGGGAGTGTCTTCGGTTGCTATTGGAGACGAGATGAGCGAAGTGGCTAACGCGTGATAAGGGGGATCATAGAAGGAGGTGAAGGATTGTAATCAATTGCGTAGAAGAAGGTGATGGGTAAACCGAAAAAGTAGAAAGCGCTATGCCAAGCCAACTGCGGTTGGATTCTACGTTCAAGGAATTGATGGTATTGTTACGTAAATTGTGGGGGAAGTAATTTTTGTAAGTCATCGAGTCTGTAATTCCATTTTGATCATAGTAAAGTACTGTCAGTTACTCCCGATGATTAGTCTTATGTAAGTAGGGATACCTCATAAATTCCTTGTGTTGTGTGATTGATTTTTGTGTGATTACTTGATTGAATTGTTAGACAACACAACACGTGTTTCGACAGAAAAATTGATTAAACCTAAGGTTTTAATTTCGCTTATCAAATCTTAAATTGTTTTTGCTAAAAAAACCTTAAAATCGACTTAGTCAAAACGATCCCCGAATAATTTACAAGTGTTAGGAGCCAGAAGTTCCCACTACAAAAATTAAGTATTTTCCCATCAAGTATTTATTATACAACACTTTTTTAATGTTGAATCACAATTTTATTATGAGTCAATATCTCAAGTCGAGCCAAAAGCCCAAAAAATTTAGTGTTCCCAAAAATTTCAACACTTTGCATGTTAGGTAGACATCTTAGAACTACTATGTTAAGAAAAATAATAGGCAAATTTAAGGGTACCAGTTTACAAATTAAGAGTATTATATGAAATGCGTATTTCTTTTTGCCATGTATTTGCAAACGTAAACTCGTTACTAAATTTTTTTTATTTAAATTTTGTTTAATTCGGCATTTTTTTTGAAAGATTGTAAGACGATATTTGTGTCTCTATAGATCGTCCAAGACTATATGCACTCATTGATATCTAAGTTTTCTTCATTCTACTATATATTATTTTTGCAAGTCTACATTGTCAAACTTAACTTATGGCTTAATTTTTCTATAAGGTTTGATAATACAGATAAATTCAATTTTAAAGTCATTCATAACTATTTTTCAATAATGATAGATGTTGAACACCCTCACTTATTGTACGGTATTATTCATGCAATCTAGATTAAGTGCATAAATACATGCTACATTGCATGAAAACTAATTAGAATTAAACTTACAAATTTATCATGCTTATTCGATAATACAACTACAAATCTAATTTGCCTAAAGTTAATTAGTTGAACTATTCATATATTCTTTGATTCATTTTCAATTATCCCATATTTAAAACCAATAAAATGATATGCGTTTACTACATGTTTTGTAGATTATCAATTTGATGAGAAAGTATTTTCGCCGTTAGGGGTAGATAAGAAAATTCATATAGAACTACCCCATTCCAGAAGAACAGTGAGAATTATGTGGAACAATTCCACCATGTCTCATCTAGACCCACATACATCACAAAGTGAGAAAGTATGGAGAATAATGTTTTGTAAGAAATCGCAAAGACATTACCGATTGGTTTAATGATGCAGTAAAATGCAACAAAGTTACATATATGCCAGTTATAAATACATCTACCATAATTAGTGTCCCTACATGACAAATTCAAAATATGGCAGTTAATGAATCTGTATCACATTAGAAGCGTTGCAAACCTATAGGTTCCGAAGATTCAGCTCCCTAGAAGATGAAGTCTGAGTAATCATACCCTAAGAATAATCTTGAAGAGGTTTCCTATTTCACTCAAGAAGAGGTAATGAAAAAATTAACTATCTTTAAGGCTCCAGAAGAGGTCATTGTCTTGAAAAAGACGTAAGTCCTTGATGAGACTACATAAACCTTTAAAGAAGGATTGGAACCAAATATTTAAAGAGATCTCAATATTTAATAAGAAATATGTGGAATAGAAAATAAAATGTCACCAATGACTTATTTGAATATACAGTATTTACTTAAATATCAAAGGACAATGATAATAATTATATTTATAATCACGTATAATAAATAAATATCAACAAATAAAAAAGTTAGCCAAATGAGAAATTATCATTAAGGTAGAATTGGAGACTCGAAATAAATGTGGTATATTTGGACCTATAGTACAAAGCCCAAAAGGTATTAACATTTTTGTTACAAATGTGTATTTGTAAGGAAAATAAATTAGAATAATAAAATCACGAGACATAAGGCACTACTTGTGGTACAAAGTTTCCTGCAGAAACTTGGGAATTGATTATGAGCATTACATTATCTTAATTATGGATTCCAATATATAAATTTCAAATATCTGATAATTAGTTTATCAGTTGTTGAAATAATATATATGAGACTTAAATATGTTGAAACTGCTAATTTATATCGGGATTTAGAACTCTAACATTTATGTGAAAATTTCAGAAGGATTAAATATTGCTTGAAACAAAGTCAAAGGCTACGTACTCGATACAACTAAGATGCTTAATTGTATGGATTTATTCATTCTAGAAAAATGCGATAGAATTGTCTTGGTAAAAGATTTTGTCTAAGGAATAAAATATAAACAATCCTATTTGCCATGTGTCTTTACAAACGATTTGTGACGACCCGGTCCCACCTCAGTACGATATTGTCCGCTTTGGACAGTGTCCATACCCTCACGGCTTTGTTTTTAGGAGCTCACGACCAGCTTCCCAGGGGGTCACCCATCCTGGAATTGCTATGGCCGCCTACTAGCTTAACTTCGGAGTTCTGATGGGATCCGAAGCCAGTGAGTCCTCAAAAGGCCTCGTACTTAATTAGCAACCAATTTTTACTTATATGGGTTTTAAGGAATCCCCCACCTTCCGATGTGAGATACCCTCTTTGAGCTACACTTTCTCCCCCCAAGGGAGTTCTCATCACTCGTAGGGTGTCACATCCTTCCCCCCAAGAGAATCGACGTCCACGTCGACATATCGTACTCTGTGGGGTCTGCTCTGATACCATTTTTAACGATCCGGTCCCACCTCAGTACGATATTGTCCGCTTTGGACAGTGTCTATCACATACCCTCACGGCTTTGTTTTTGGGAGCTCACGACCAACTTCCCAGGGGGTCACTCATCATGAGATTGCTCTGGCCGTCTACTCACTTAACTTCGAAGTTCTGATGGGATCCGAAGCTAGTGAACCCCCAAAAAGCCTCGTACTATTAGCGACCAATTCTTACTTATATCGGTCTCAAAGAATCCCCCACCTTCCGATGTGGGATGCCCTCTTTGAGCTACACTTCATCCCCCCAAGGGAGTACTCATCACTCGTAGGGTGTCACACAAATCCTCAAAAATAATTTTCAACAGTAGCTGTTTATGTAGATACATTAATCGAGACTCCTGAAGAGTTCGAGAAAACTGTTAACTATTTGAAAAAGGTATTGTAAAAATGAAATTTTATCTCGACCTGTAGATCGAGAGGTACTTTTATGGACAAGGTACAACCACTGACCACTCTTATAATTGTTTGGTCTTTATCCATAAATGAAAATCCATATTATTTTAAAGAAGAATATGAAGAAGTATTGGTCTCGAAGTACCATACTTAAGTACAATTGGTATTTATCACAATGCACTAGATTATACATTTCCTTCTTTCTTAACTTGCTCAATATATATAGCTTAGCACCAACTAAATGATACTAGATATGTATTAAACATATCATCGGATATTCACGAGGAACCTCTGATTTGATTTGATTTGATTTTATTCACATAACTCTTATGGTTCCAAGTTGTAGGTTATGCTGATCCATGATATTTTCTGATTATCATAAGGTATGATCTCAATTGCATTCAATATTTGTTAGTGGTAATGTTGTTATTTCTTAGTGATATAATATCAAATGTTAGTTACAGTAATTTCTTCTAATTACTTTAAAATTTTAGTTCTTTATGAAGTTAGTTGAAATTAGATCAGTATATTCATAGTTCTTGTTAGTTATCTTCTATTACAAATGTTCTGAGCATTATTTATGAAAACAATACAGCTTTATAACACATTTTCATGATAGTTTCAAGGTGATTTGACTTCATTATCAAATTAAACGTAATTGTTATTATAAAGGGGGAGTAAATAATCAGGAGGAGCATCTTGAAGTATGCTACCAAATATTTGCACCATGTACTATTTTTCCTTTAACTAGGTTTTGTTCCATTGGGATTTATCTAGTAAAAGTTTTATTGAGGCAGCATATTGTGCATTTGATGTCAGTTCAATTATCTAGAAGAATATTATACTCTTTTTCCTTCGCTTTGGTTTTTTCCCACTGAGTTTTTCCTTTAGAAAGGTTTTAATGAGGTATTTGTCATTTATTGGTGCTAAAAACTAGAAGGATGTTTTAGACCAAACAGTCAAATGATCAGATCAAATGATTAGTTATAATGGACGCAACTAACCAACAGAGTCAAAGATGTATAAAAGATGTTGGCCTCGTACGAAGATACGGGTTAGTCCTCCCTTATGGAATAGAGCTAGGAGCTCGAGTAGCTTTGTATTATGATGATTGAGTTTGTGTTACAAGCTTACAAAAGTCTCTCTAACTATTCTATCCTCACAATATTACAATAAGAGGAAAGGCTAAGTCACCCAGAGTTTAATCTCTCTAACTTAGGAGCCTGAAGCGGGCTATGGAGCTCTGTCTCTCTATATCTCGCACATGTAGTAAATGCTTGATTGTTCTCGATTGTTGGAGTGTATTCCATCCTCTGCTTTAGAAGTCAAATTCTTCTTCTATATATATGAATAAGAGGAAAACGTGTTAAAGAGCTTTAGGAGCATGTTGTGGCCATCTCCTGATCATCACCACTTTTGACATTGCTTCTCCATGAAGTTTCGGTATTTTGCATGTATTGGGTGAGCATTTAATGAAGTTGAGGGAGGCTTTGCTGCGCCAGTGGAGTTGGTAGCAGTCCCCCATACTGCCCATATTTTCTCTTGACACAGTGGTTGACGGGGGAGCTCCAGAGCTCATTGGGAGAGTTTCAGTTTTCGAGCTTTATAGTTTATAGTGTAGAAATGAGCATCTAGGTTGGACACCCATATCCATTGAAGCTCTAGCCTTCAAGTGGTCTTCAAGCAAAGCTTCTAAGCTCCCCTCTTTTTACTGTCCATAATTGCGTGGGGCCTAACTAATTTGACCAGAAACGGCCCAGAGAATTCAAGTCACTGCCTCTGGCGATGATGCGCGTCACTTTTTGGCAAATTTTTTTCGTTTAGGCATTTGAATCTGTGTTTTTACTATCCGAATATAGCTCCTCTGAGCTTTTTTTACTGTGGCAGAACCTGTTGCTGACGTGGGTGGCCACGTGTCAGCTCGTGGTTGGTTGGGTAAATTGGATTATTAAGTTTACACTATCATCATTGAATTATGGTATAATGGATATATAAGGGGGAGTGTTGTAAAATATTAATATGTGGATGTTCATATGTAATATTGTAAAATACAATTTTTCCCACATTTAAATTGTGGTATGAATGAGAAGATTATTAACAATATATTTAATGTAACTTATTCCACAGTAATTTTGTATAGAAGTAAAGATGTTAGTTCTTAACATAAATAGAGCTAATCCCTACTCATAGTATATATCAGTTGAATAAGAAGATTTCTTTTATTATCTTCTTTTTCTCTTTCTTTATTATTTTAATATTTTTAATATAATTTATATATTTGAAACCTATTCATCAAGAGATACAAAATAATATCCATTGTGACCATGAAATTATGTATAAAAACTTTTATACAAAACTAGTAAACATTACATATAATGATATATTCCGTTTGTATGATTTCATTACATATAATGATACATTTCGTTTGTATGATTTTCATTGGTCCATTTAAATTTTACACATGAAAACCATTATAGCATAAAATGGATATATACAACCATTGGAAATACTTTAGATAACTTTTTTATTTTTTCAAAGATTCAAAATCTTTATTTGGGTGATGGGTGAGAATTAGGTTGAACCGTCCACTAAGAACGTTATAAATATTTTTGGGAGTCAACAAAGGTGATATTAAATCTATTCACGTGTTTTGTTTATTACCGCCTTTGTTTTGCCATTTTTCTTTCTTTCCTCCTTCTTCTTCTTCTTATTCCCACACTACACTTGTCTACGTTTCACCTAGTCTACTTTTATCCTAAGGGAGATATGCCACCAATAGTCCTTTTAGGTTGTGTTGTTTTGATAAAACTTTAAAATCACGTGAACTGATCATGAAACTTTCGCTTTTAAAGTTCAAGATTTTTAATTTAGGTGTCTTTCCTAAAATTAAGTTCTAGAATTTTTCATAAATATTTTATAAATTATCAAAAAATAGTAATGTAAGTTGAGTTTGAGTGAGATTTTTATCTATTTATGTGTTTTAGTTAGAGAGAGAAAACGTTAGTGACCAATAATAGAGGGGAAATGAGATTAAAATGATATGGATCAAATTCAAATTAAGTAATTCACCACAATATTCAAAATTTGAGTAGATTATTAAATATATCATGTAATTTACAAAATTTTAAAATTTGATGGAATTTCATAATATCGAGACTTATCCAAATGAACACTCTTGAATTTCACTTTAGTCCACCATTCTATATAATTGTGGGTATCTTTGAAACGCCCCGGTGTAAGATAATAGATTTAGTATTTGCCTTTTTACTAGTCGTCATTAGCCTATGCCTATCTAACTTCGCATTGAACACTCAAATTGCAAACCTAGCCGTTTTTAATAGGTGTGACTATTAACACTCAATAAAATTAGTTTAACACTACAAAATAACATTCGAGAACAATTTTAACAATTTTAATTGATGTTTGATAATGTATTTGTGACATATTTAAATATTAGAGTGCCAATAACTGTCCTATGTAGTGGCAAATTAATAAATCGTTATGGGTTAACAATATTAGCACTGTGCACAAAGTATTTCAGTACTCAAATTATTTTTAGTGACAAAAAAGTGTTTCAAAATATCTGTATAAAATATTACTCCATCCGTCCCAAATTACTAGTCCCTTTTAGAAAATTTAATTTATCTTTTATGAAAAGTGGATATTTATTTTAGGACATCTAAAAATAAAAAGAAGGATCAACAATTTAAAACAGAAAGAGTACTAAAAATAATTTTAAAGTGTTAAATTATTTTTACAGAATACCAATATCATTTTCGATTGTTGTTAGAAATAGAAGTGTGATATGTGATGGTGATCATGACATTATTCTAGAAAGGAGAAATGTCATAGTTGACTGACTATATATAATTGGCCAGTTGGATGCTTGGATTATTTTGTTTAAACATTAATGGTATTGAGTATGATAGCATTAATTTTTTTCAACTTAAAAAATAAACTAGGGAAAATTCAAGAATGGACTCAACTAAAAATGTGGGTTGCGTTTCCACCTTTTGCGCGCTTTAGAAGCTTGTACTCTATATTGTTCTCCATTCAACATAGGCGGCGGCTTTTTGTCCTTACATTTTGAATATGTTAGGCGTTGTTTCACTATCACCTTCTTTGAGTTGACCTCTCCTATTCACATTGGGGTTTGGTTAGTTTGATTTCTTTTGAACATTTTCATTTTTAGGTTTTTTCGTATATAACTAGTTGTCACCCGTTGTCAATGTCGATATCACCGGTGATTATTGCCAAAGTTTCGGCTTCCGCCGCGGGACATTGAAACTCTGGCAGTGGTTGACGACAACTTATAATCGTCACTAGTAGGGGCGGAGAGAATGTGAGCCTTAAGCCTTCACTTGGATTTGATTTTTTTTATATAGGTATAGTAATATAAGGACTTTTGTTTAAATATTTAAAGTTTAAGATTGTGTTTGTAATTAAGGTCTTTAAATCTTAAGGGTAAAATTGTAATTATTTTTAGTAAAAACCGAAAAGAAAATTAATATTCCAATAAGTAGATAACAAACATATCATTCAACGTTTTTAGAATATAACAGCGTGAAAAGAAATTTTGTAACTTGTATTTTTTTTTTGACATCTCTTATTGTAATTTGATATTTTTGTTAGAAAACTCTTTCTTTAATAAATGTTTAATATTTTATCATATATATATATATATATATATTGTTGTGTTATTATTTCTTCCATATATTATTATTGTTATTTTCTTTTTTTGTTGCTAGTCTAACTATCATTAAATTAAAATCATGATTCGGCCAATGTCAAAAAATAGTGATGGTTGGTAAACACATTAATCATCATGCACGATTACACGCATGAGAGAAGGAAATAAAATTATTTGATAAACATATAATTGAATTTTAAAGAAAGGGTGACCACCATCGGACTACCACTACCACCGGTGGGTACTAGTAACCACTTTTGAGTTTCAACTTCCACCCTTGAAGTTCAAGCAGTGGTCCATGGCGACGGGTGATTGTTGGTGAGACCTAGTAATCATTATGCATGAGTAAGAAGTTAAAAGAAAAATGATTAACAAAAATATAATTAACTTTTCAAAGAAATGTGTCTTAGCTCATCTTCTTTTCCCTTTTTTCTATTGGTGTAATATGTATACATACTTTTAGTTCTAACTCAATCTAACTTAGTTAAATATTTGTATTAGTCCACATCTATAAATATTTCTGGACCCGCCCTTATTCTCCTTTGCCTTATGACAATAGTATTAAAATTTACTTTTTTATTTGTTTTTGCTCATTTTAAAATTTACTTTAAATTGTGTATAAGTTGGTAATATTTGTGTAACCCCTATCATTTGTACACCATGCCACTGTTGTCTATAAGTTTTTAAGAGCATCTCCAACAGAATTTTATAATTTTGTTTTATCTTTATTTGCACAATTTGCAAAATATTTCATCTCATTTTGTTTTATCTTTATTTGCACAATTTGCAAAATATTTCATCTCCAGCAGTCTTTTAAGTTTATATTTTGTGTAAAACAGATGTTTAAATTAAACTTCCAATTTGCACTGCCATATCATCATTTTCTATCCTCATAATTTTTATAAAACTTTAAACTATAATTTTTTTGATATAAAATGTATATTTTAATTAAAATTAAATATTTGAAATATATTTATCAAGACATACAAAACAAGATCTATGTTATGATAAAATTATGTATAGAAAAATTCGAGAAAAAATAATATTAAATTGCGTAAATTGACATTTAACATGTGTAAGAATCTTATTGATTATTTCAAATTTTACACAAGAGTTTGAAAAACTACTACTGGAGTACAATTTTTTTATATTTCAAGTTTTGTTTAAAAGTGGGTTGACACATCAGATTTACACCTTAATATTTATACAACCATTAGAGATGTTCTAGTAATAAAAAAAAATTAAAACTTGTATAGCAACAAATATCTATCTCGGATAGACTTGAGCACAATGGATATCTATAATCTACAAATAAGATTGTTGAAAATAATGAATATAGTATTTAAAAAATTCAATTGTACCAAATCAATATTAATTAAATTTTACTAGGATTCGAATATATCTATAATCTACAAAAAGATCATGCTTATCTCATGGGGATGAAATTTTTATTTTTTTAATGACATAGATTAAGTAAACATATATACACTGGTGAACCACTACCGTACATCCTTCCCTTTTTTCTCTTCAATTTTATTCTTATTTTTGGTTTTGCTTCTCTAGAGACAGAGTCAAGATTTCACGTTTGGATTCGTAGAGAAGAGGAGGTGTGAAAATATATGAAACTTGTAGTAAAAAAAATGTAGGTTTTGATTATTATTTACATTTGAGAGGCGATATTTAATTTTCTCAAAAAAGGTTAAGCAAATTAATCTTTATAGCCTTAATAACTAAATATTAATATAATAATAAAAAAATTCAATGTACTCCTGCCCCCTGAATCTATCAGTGGTTTTCTCCTTTCTACCATCTCAGAAGCAATTGCTGGTAGATATTGTTGGAAATTAAACTTGATAGCTCTTTGAAGAAAATTTCCAAATGAACAAAAATTACATTTTCTTCTTTGTGGGTGGGCCCACTAAATTTTGTGGGTGGTTGATAAGCAATAAAGCAACAGAAAGACTTCCACTACATACTCTCTCTCTCTCTCTCTCTCTCTCTCTCTCTTAAGTCAATGGGAAAATTGATATGAAATTTGAGTAGTTGGGTTGGTCACGATTCTTCCCATAACATGCGAATGAAATGTAAGATAATGGATCATCATTGTTTTCTTTTACTCTTCCACTATATTTTCTAAGCGTCTTTGATTACCTTAATGTTGATTATTAAACACTCAATATTAAATGTTGAATTTAAACATTTGTATGAACAATGACTTGTATTTAATTGTAAGCATTCAGCGAGACCGATACTTCTTAATGCTGAATATTTAATTAATAAAAAAGCAGCCATTAATTTTCTAATGATTTTAAAAAAATAATAATTTATTGTACATATGAATGCTTAAAACTCTACCATTAAACATTTAGAGGAAAAAACAAACGCCCCCTAAATCACACTAATGCACTACTCCAAATTGAATATTAATTTTGTTGGGCACCTTAAATAAATCTCAAAGATGTTTTTTTATCTTTAAAATATAATTTGTTGCAATCAGACTCACTTGGTTATTTTCTGCCAATTTTCTAACTGGCAACTAGCACGAGGGAATCAAGTGTGTGTTTTTCAAGTGCAATTTTAGGTTTGTATTAATTTTAGCGAAATGCAAACCTCAAATAGATGAAAAAATCATAAAAGTTGCTGCCATAATGGGGATAATGAGACTTTTGTCATTTAAAATTTTTTGTTTGTTTTAGTCTGTAACTTGCCAAAATTGCCCTTGAGAACCATCCATGACTCCCTTGTGTTAGTCACCATTAAAAAAATTGGCATCGACTTAGTTGATTTGATTGCATCAAATTATACGTATGGGGCACAAACTGTCTTAAAAACTTGTTCAGGGTGCAAAATGAAATTAACATCTAGTTTGGGAGCTCATTAGTGTCATTTAATCTAGTTTAAACTAAAAATATTTGTCTTTTGGACATTATCATATCAATGAATTTTTTACAATGGACATGAGATTTGAGAAATTAGGATTAGGGTTTTGGACTCGAACTAAAGTCCTCATTTGTGCTATCATTCTCGTGGCTATTTCATCGTCATTGGGCGAAAGCCTAAGTCTTGTTTATCGATACATTGGACATAACATCTATAATGTTATCTTTACATTATTTTTTTCAAGACACTTAAAGTAATCTAGGTTATAAAAACCTCAAATTTAGGTTCCATTAATCATGCTTTTTCTATGATTTGTCTTTATTTGTTTTGCAAGCTGAAATGGGATTATATAAATTCCTAATTTTTTCTTTTATTTCGATTGAGAGGTAGGTTCATGTCTCTCAACACATACCAGGTTTAGGATTTTCAAATTTAAATTTTATTTTAATAAAATAACTCTACACAATTCGGGATTTTTTGGGACTAGAGATATCTAGACAAAAACAATACCTTCAAAGATGTTGTCGATGTCAGAATTTAGAATGAATAATTAACCACACAATCTATACTGATTAGTTTGATAAATAGAGATTATGACGGATTGTTAGTGTGAATGACATGTCAAAAATATGACATCTAGCTCAAACATTCAACACAATAAACAAAGACGATTATAAAGGAGGTTCGCTCCTAATTGATAGGGACTACTCCTCTGCGAATGAGCTATAAGCTTTGGGAGCCTTTATAATTGATAATAGAGTAAAACAAAACTCTAGTTATAAATGAATGAGCACTTCATGCTGGTTTAACTATAACAATGGGGTACTTAAAATGCTTTCTCTCACAAATTGCTTATCTCTATTTAAGTCTGTAAGTTTTAGTATGCTTATCAGACCTGCAGAATACAAGTATAATTGAGAAAATCTCGTATGTTCTCGATCGAGTAAGTGTATTCAATGCTCAAAACTTTAGTGTTTTAAGGGAGTAAACGCTCAATAGGGCAAGTCTATAGAGTTAGAATGGTTAGCCCAGAGCTCATTTCATCATTGCAGTGATTGACTAACTATGTCCACCTCTAATCTTCCTTTCCTCCTTAGTCCGAAGCATTTAATGCAATCATGGTGGATTATGTATCCACTACTGTCACATCCGGCATACGTCCATGCTTCCTTCACCTATTTTGACATAATTGTGGCCATAGCTGTTTTAGCTCGGTGCACGGGTCTGTAGGACCAAGTCTTGTATGGTTTTCCTGTATAACAAGAATGACCCATTTAAGTATTCAAATAAGGTATGTGTCGAAATGAGGTCTGTTATCAAATTTGGTTGAAGCTCCACGCCACATACTAACACATGCTAACGCGGACCGCCATGCCTCATCTATGATTATCTAAACTAAGAAGTTCAATATTTTACCTTATCATATGCTATCACACATATATAGATAATTTATATATGTAAATTAAGCATTAGCACGAATTTTTGTTGTACATAGAAAATGCCTAAAACACTTTTCACATTTTAAAAATTACAATAAAATAAGAGTAAACTACTCTAATGGCTCCTAAACTATTTACTCAGTTTCACTTTGATCCTTAAACTAAAAAACGCTCCATTTAGGTGTTTAAATTATTGAGCAAGTCTCATTTTGGCCTTTCTGTACAAATTTTATGTTAAGTTGGATGAACTAAGGGGCATTTTTTCCATTTCAATTCAAAATTCAATTTACTTAAATATTTTTTATGTTGGTTCCAGGAAAAACAAGTTTGGTTTTCTGCATCATTGGTTAAATACTTTTTTTGTCATCAATATAGATCTAAAAGTTTGGTTTTTTCATTCCTAACTCAACATCACTATTCTAAAATCTCTATCTCCACCATCATGGATCACCACCATCACCGTCACCACCCCCTTCCTTCACCTCCACCTTCCCTCCTAGCCCCACCATCGCTGCCGCCCCTTTCCTCCATTTCCACCTCCGCTTCCACCTTCCTTTCCACCCCCACCGTCTCTGCACACCTTCACTACCACTATCACCACCTCCTCCCATATATATATATATATATTATGTGTTTTTGTATATATCAATATAAATGGGGTATATATATGTTTGTATATCATAACTTAAATCAAGATTAAACCCAAACCAATGCAAAGATTTAATCTCAAACTCAAAACAAAGATTTAACCCCAAAATCAAAAGAAATCAAAATTGAAATCGATGTGTATATATACACATGTATGTGTGTGTATGTATGTATTTGTGTGATAGAGAGATATAGAGAGAGAGAGAAAAGGGGAAGGTGAAAGAGATGGTGATAGTAATGGTGGTGGACAAGACGGCCGGAGGTCATAGTGGTGGGGGGCTGAGGCAACAATGGTGAAAGTGATGGGGGTGGGGAGGTGGAGGCAGAAGTGGGTCTCTCCCCCCCCCTCTCTCTCTCTCTCTCTCTCTCTCTCTCTCTTTATAATATATATCATAATTTTTTTTAAAAAAATCTAATTAAAGTTAGGTTTTTTTTTAAATTAATTGAAATGACAAAGATGCCCATGATTCCGTCCAACTAATTAACAGAAAATTAATTTGGACGGAAGGGTCAAAGTGAGACCCGACAATAGTTTAAGCGCCTAAGTAGAACATTTTTTAATTTAAAGATCAAAGTGAAACTGGGCTAATAGTTTAGGGCCATCAGAGTGGTTTATTCATAAAATAAAATAATGTTTAAAGTATGACTCAAACTCATAATTTGAAGAAAAAAAAAGAAAAAAAAAGGTATCTCCAAAACTTGCAAACGCATTAAGAGGATTTGAGAAGATTCTATTTTAGCCAATAGAATTAGTAGATCTCTCATTTTAGTTATCGAAAAATGTTGTTGACTTTGATTATAAAAGGAGTAGATTTGGTTATTGATTAAAAAGTAACTAAAATTTGATTATAGTATTGGGATAATATTTTTTGCCAACATTATTAAAATTGATTCCCTTGTCTTTCCCATGGGTGGAAAACTAAAATTTCTATCGGGTTTCCTTTTGTCTATTCAGTAAAACATGGAAAGTATTAAGAAAATATCATTTTATTTTCTTTTCGGTGTTTGGTGTAATACCCTTCTATTTTAAATAAAAACATTATAAAAAATTGATAATAATATATTTAAGTAGGAGTAATCTTGTCCAAATTCCTTCCGCCACCCCCCCCCCCCCCCAAAAAAAAAAAAAAAACAATTTAAATTCTTAAATATGTGAAAACAAACTAGCCTTCAATGCTACTCCTTCCGTTTCAATTTAATTATCTAACTTTAAAAAACTAAAAATTAAAAAGATATAATTATTATTCTAAGAAAAAATGCTTATTTACAAAAATGATCTTTAATTTTCTCTTAATAAAAAAGGTGCCGGGACCCACAATAAAAAAAAGTGGTAATAGCTTAAAGGGTAATATTAAAAATAATAAAAAATACTCTAATTAATGACTTACTAAATATAAAAAATAGACAATTATTTTGAGACATCTAAAAATAAAATAGTGTACAATTAAATTAGAACGGAGGGAGTAAAATTCAATAAAGTAAAGAAAGTAAAAGTGGAGTAGGAGTCGCCCAGTCAACTACGGCAACTCATTAGTGGCCCACGAGAAATATGTATGAACTATAAACTATAAATAGATTTGAGTTTGAACACAATTTTGTATGCAAGGAATTGGTTTTCCCGCCAAAAAACCAACACCCGCCTCCCAAAATGATGAAAACACCTCCGCCATCTGTCGCCGTCCTCTCTTTCCTTCTCTTCATCCTACCCTTCCATGTAAACTCCCAAACCATCAATGGCCAAGAACAATCAATCCTTCTCAACCTAAAACAATATTGGTCCAATCCATCATCAATCGACCACTGGGCCCCATCATCCAATTCCACCGCCCACTGTACCTGGAGGGGGATCACCTGCACCGGCGGTTCCGTCACCGGAATCTCACTCGTCGATAGAGGCATCGCCGGAGATATCCCAGCGTTCATTTGCGACCTCAAAAACCTCACCACCATCGATCTCTCGTTTAATGAAATCCCCGGTCCTTTCCCGACAGTTCTCTATAACTGTTCCAAGCTTCAACACTTAGACCTCTCTCAAAACTTTTTTGTTGGCCGGATTCCGGCTGACATTGATCGGTTATCGCCTCGGCTTCAGTACCTCAGCCTCAGTGCCAACAACTTCACTGGTGACATTCCGGCAGCTATTGCCCGATTCCCGGAGCTCACCACTCTTTCTCTATATCAAAATTTGTTTAACGGCTCATTCCCGCCGGAAATCGGGAATTTGTCGAATCTTGAATATCTTGAATTGGCCTTTAATGGGTTTACTCCATCAACGATTCCGGGGAGTTTAGCGAATTTGACGAAGCTGAGAAGTTTGTACATGACCGAATCAAAGCTTATCGGAGAAATCCCGGAGAGTATCGGAAGTTTGACCGCCCTCGAGTTCATCGATTTATCTGTAAATGATTTGAGTGGTAATATCCCAAGAGGGTTCTTCTTGTTGAAGAACTTAACTGAGATATATCTTTACCGTAACGGGTTGACTGGTTCGATTCCTCAATCTGTTGAAGCCTTGAATTTGAAGGTAATTGATCTATCTCAAAATAATTTGACCGGGCCAATACCGGAAGGTTTCGGAAATCAGACGAAGCTAACGAATTTGACCTTGTTATACAATCAATTATCCGGCGAAATTCCAGACAGTATTAGCCGGCTGCCGGAGCTGAAAAATGTCCGTTTGTTTGGCAACAATCTGAGCGGAAGAATACCGCCGGACTTTGGGCGATTTTCAAAGCTCATAGTCTTTGAAGTTGACAACAACCAATTAGTCGGAGGGTTGCCGGAAAATTTATGCGCAGGTGGTGTGTTGGCAGGTGCTGTTGCGTCTGTCAACAATCTTAGTGGCGAAATCCCCAAATCACTTGGGAATTGTAGTAGTTTGTTGACTCTTCAGGTTTTTAATAATCGGTTTTCTGGTCGGATTCCCGATGGTTTGTGGACATCTCCAAATATGATGATCTTGAGGCTAAGCGATAATTTTTTTACCGGTCAGTTACCGGAAAAAATCTCGTCGAATTTAACCCTAATTGAAATCAGCAACAATAATTTCTCTGGCAAGATTCCGGCCAGTGTGTCTTCTTGGAACAATTTGAGGGAGTTGAAAGCAAGCAATAATTTGTTCGCGGGTACAATTCCTCAAGAACTCACTTCTCTTCCATTTCTGGGGACACTTTTGCTCGATTGGAATCAACTTTCCGGGCAAATTCCATCAAATATTATTTCCTGGACGTCGCTATCATCTTTAAGTCTCAGTCATAACCAACTCCATGGCGAAATTCCTGCCGGACTGGGATTTTTACCTGTCCTCACAGAGCTGGACTTGTCGGCAAATGATCTTTCTGGTCAAATTCCGGCCGAAGTTGGAAAGTTGAGGCTAACTTCTCTCAATCTCTCCTCCAATCTCCTCATCGGAAAACTTCCCGGTCCATTTGAAAACGGAGCTTTCGAAAACAGCTTCTTGAACAATCCCGGCCTTTGTACAGATAACCCATCACTAGGCCTCCAAACTTGCCGATCCAATCCAAGAAATACCCGCAAAATTTCCTCCCAGTTCATTATTGTTGTCACAAGCATTGCGTTTGTGGTTCTCGTAGCGGCTCTCCTTTTCTCTCTCTATCTCATCAAAAATTTTAGAAAGGAAAAGCGCGGGTTAGAAACGTGGAAGCTCACTTCTTTCCAAAGACTCAGTTTCACTGAATCCACCATTTTGTCGAGTTTGACAGACAATAACACAATCGGAAGTGGCGGGTCTGGGAAAGTATACCGAGTAGCAATTAACCGTTCAGGTGAATCGGTCGCGGTTAAGAGGATATGGACCAACATGAAACTGGACCATCATTTGGAGAAACAATTTAATTCCGAAGTTGAGATACTAAGCACAATTCGACACTCCAACATAGTGAAACTAATGTGCTGCATTTCAAGTGAGAAATCGAAGCTCCTTGTGTACCCATATCTTGGAAACCAGAGTTTGGATCAGTGGCTTCATCGGAAGGAAAGATCGTGGAGCGGCTCAGCCTCGGTGCACCATGTAGTTTTGGACTGGCCTAAGAGGCTGCAGATTGCAGTGGGAGCGGCTCGCGGGCTGTGCTACATGCACCACGACTGCTTGCCTCCGATCATTCACCGGGATGTCAAATCGAGCAACATACTGTTGGATTCAGAATTCAATGCGAAAATTGCGGATTTCGGTCTAGCGCGGATCTTGATCAAGGATGGTGGGCTTAATACAATGTCAGCTGTGGCGGGATCTTTCGGCTACATAGCTCCCGGTAAGTGTTACATAAACATTTGAAACAATTGGTTTTGAGGGTTCCCCTCCACAATTAAATTTAAGGGAAAGATTTCCATTTTAAAATGAGGACAATTTTTTATTTTTTTTTTACCTAAAACAGCCTTCAATTTTTTATTTTTTGGAAAAATCAATACCCTTCCAAACCACCTACAGCCCACCCCCCAACCTACCGCAGCTTTTCATTTTTCCTTCTCCACAGTTTTATTTTTTATTTTTTCTATTACAAATCTTTTGTATACATATATACTATTATATAAAATTAAGATCAATTTTAACCGCTATGAAGATGTATTAAAATTACCTACCACAGCTTTTCATTTTTCCTTCTCTACTGTTGTTTTATTTTTATTTTTTGGATTCAAACTTTAGACATTTGACAAAGTAATTCGCTCCTTACCTATTAGACCACTTAATATCTTTGTTTTATATTTTAATTTAAACTAAATATATCTGAGTAGCATACACATTGCATATGCATGCGATCTAGTATACATATTTACAAACAAATTCTATGTACATATATACATACAAACACAAATAAACAAAGTTGTTGAAGATAGTAACAATTGGGGATTCAGGGTGGGTTAGGTGGCCGCCAGAGCATCGGTGGCGGTGGTGGTTGCTGAGGCCTAACTGCCACTCATGAGTGAAAATGAAATAAAAAGGCTTGGTAATAATATAACTGACAATTTAAAACAAAGGTTAAATCCTTTTAATGGACAAATATTGAAAAGTGTCCTTGTGGTTAGGGGTGTTTTCGGTTTTGGTCGGGATACAAACTATGGTACCCCAGACCCAAGCAAATGTAAAACTTCGATTTCGATTCGGTTTCTAAATCTTGTAAACCCAAAATCGAACCAAACTTTTCGGTTCGATTTCATTCGGTTTTGACATATGTTTATTTATTTTTTTTTCTAAATCAATTTAAAATAACAATGTAATACTAATAGTAATGTAAGATTGGTTCATATTCAAATTAAAGTTACAGTTTTTTAGAAACAAGGAGTAAACATATATATATACCATGTTTTCTATTTAGTTACTATTTTATTTGTACATTTACAAGAATAAAACACATTAAATAAAATGATAAATTATCTTGTAATCATGTATGTGATAAAAAAAAATCTTAACATTATTTAGTTAATTTAATAATAAGGATACGCGTTAATGATTTTTTGTTAAGATGATCATAATATGCAATTAACAAGGAACATATTCTTATAAAATGCCCTATTTTTGTATTATAGTATAATTAACTTGTGACCTTAGAATATATATTAACATTTTTTTATTTTATTATACATAATTCGGTTCAATTCGATTTAGTTCAGTTTTGGACTAGATTGCCCCAAATTATTTGGTTTCGGTTTCGTTTTTTCATTTTCAATTTCGATTTTTTTTTGGTTTGGGGATTTACGGATCGATTTTGTCCATCCGGTCGGTTTTCGGATTCTCTTTAACACCCCTACTTGTGGCTAAAACAAAATGCCGAGGAAGCCCTCCATGTGTTATGGAGAAGTAAGGTGTCCTTTTATTTGCATTTAATTCTGAAAGGAGGGAGAACTTAAGACCCATTTTTTCTAACATGTTTATGCAATTATCTGTGAATTTCAGAGTATGCACAAACAACAAGAGTGAACGAAAAGATAGATGTGTATAGCTTCGGGGTGGTCCTACTAGAGCTAGTGACAGGAAAAGAAGCAAATAAGGGAGACGAGGATACCAATCTAGCTGAATGGGCATGGCAACATATTCAAAAAGGGTACCCCATAGCCGATGCCTTGGACTCCGACATCAAGGAGCCTTGTTACTTGGATGAGATGATTGACGTTTTTAAACTCGGGATCATTTGTACCGGAACACTTCCATCGACCAGGCCTAGCATGAAAGAGGTTTTGCAGATTTTGCTTCGGTGTAGCCCAATGCTGGCATTTGGGGAGAAGAATGTTGTAAGTGAGGTGGATTCTCTTCCCCTTCTTAAGAACTCTAAGCGTGAGAGGGAGTTAGAAGGTGAAAATGATGGTTTGGAGTCAATTGTTTGATCCTAAGGTCGAAAATGTAGAAGATACCAAATAATCAATATATGTTAAATGGATGTAGAAGATGCTAAATATGTAATGTAAGTTAGAGATATGTAGGAAAAGCATAAAAGTTATGTAGTTAGACTATCTTATGCAATATTTTATAAAGTCATTTAGGTTTTAGGGTCCATAGTTTTAGTAATTTTGAGTTTGGGAGTCCACTGTTTTTATTTCTTAGGCTTTGGGGTCCAATTTTGACAGAACTGTTAGTCAAAGCAAAAATTATGTTAGTCAATGAAATAAATGACATAATGTGTGGCACCCTCACCTTAATTAACAGGATAACACCCGTAATTAAGACCTAGAGCATCACTAACCCACTTTAAACTAACTAAAGTAGGTCAAGTGTAAATAATGAAATAATAAATCCAAATACGTCATATAACATGGAACAAGCAAACATGATACTCGTACTATGGGCGGTAATATAAAATAGGAGTGTACACACATATACACACGTACATATATTCAGAAAGACAATACAAAACTATAACAACGTGTAGTCCAACATGTCTAGTAACTTAAGCGAGCCGTGACTTGCCATACACATATGTATAACAAAAATGAGTCGGTATAAGAGCCTTCTACTTCGTTCTTGATCAAGTCGTTTCCTTAGTCTCATCCGTCTCCTGGATATCTGAGTGGTTTCATAAAAATAGGGTGAGCTCACAGCTCAGCAGGGGGGATATACATGAAATATCATGTTCAAAATATACCAGCAGTTTAATAACAGTTCAAACTGCAATCATTGATTCAATTTATAAACTAATGCATGCACATACATATGCAGGTTACCTCCTGTGTGTCAACCATTGTACCATACCGCCAAGAGAATACCAAGGTCGAGGCCGAACCGAATCATAATCATAAGAATAAGAATGGGCCTGACTCCCCATAGAATTAACCGAACATGATAATAATAGAACATCTTTTGACCCAAGGAAGATCATCATCATATCATAATAGAATTGGACCACATGTCCATCAATATCATATCAATATAACACAAGTGCATTGCCGTTATCTAGATTTTCAGGCTACCCACTGATGGCTTTAAACAGCCGATGCTTTATCGCCTTCCGGAGGTTTAGGAATTTTTAATCCAAGAGTACCAGGCCCCACTTATTTTTACACCAACAAGCACCAAATCAATACCCATTCCCTTCATAATTGAAGGGCCACAATATAATCATAATCGAATCCATCACGGGATCATATCATATCCCAGAATGATACAACAAACATAAGAAGCTTTCGGCACCATAGATACGAGATATATGCCACATGATAGGCCATAAGAATAATCCCAGCTTACTGAAAGATCTCTAAGAATCCGGTTGGCACAATAATAATGCAAAATATGCATAACATGCTAACAAATGAACATTTGAAACAACTTATGCCATATAACTACAACAAGTCTCTATACATGTCCCTTGATGTATATAATTCGTCAATTAATTAATTTCATCAATACACAACATTTATACATCCAAGGGATATCTCATGTATATCAAGTATAAATGGCATATCTTGCTTCAAATCACATGTTCATGGCTTTATCCATCATAAAACATCATCATCTTAATCATGTAATAATTTTTGAAATGATTATAATTAAAACATGATGATTTACATAAAATGAAACCATATTATCGGGTTTTTAAAATAATTAAACCCCTACCTCAAATCAATAAACCAAAAGGAAGAGAAGAAGATGAAAATCAAAACCCCATTCAGTGAAATCTTGAAATTCTTATATCACTTGGATCCTCACATTGCGTAGAACAATTTCTCCTAAAGCTGAATTGAATTCTGGAAGTTAAATATATGCGAAATCTAGAAAAAGAAAGTGGGGAAAGCTGAGCTCTGAGTTTTACAGCAAAAATGGTGGAAAAAATGAAAAAAGAAAACATTGAGATTCTTTAAAAGTTGTGCCATCGACTAATCAACAGTCGCATGTTAGGCCCAAAGCAGGCACCTGTTTGCCCTTAACAGGCGCTTCTCTAACAGCGAGGCAAACTAAATATAGGACCATCCTAAACAGGTGTTTGTTACACCCACAATTGCAAAAATCCAATATGAAATGAACTAAAACCATTTAACAACAATTTCCACGTTAAACAAACTGAACTAAACATAATTTACATTAATATCAATACATGGTGTTACATAATGTACCTATTTCCCCCTTATTCATTGCCATCTTTCTTTACACTTAGAAAAACATTAAAATATAGAATTTTGACATTCACATCCATATTTAACATAAACTAACAATGTTTTGACTTTGAAAAATAAGCACGATAAATTCACCATGCCAAAACCACAATAAATTCAACAACCAACCAAAATATTTTCAGTCTATAAAGTCTCATTCATATCCACGTTCATCACAAATTCAAAACAACAATATCACAATTGAAGAAACTGTTGTCTATTGGATTTCTCAACCATTGAACAACGCTGCCAGGATTGTTTTTCAAGAGCTGGTTTGCAATTTCTGGACATATCTTATACCCATCTGCAGAACTTTCACATATCCTCTCATGACACATCACTTTGGCTATATAAGTTGCACTGTAAGAGACCTTGACCCCATGCTTCTCCCAAATCTCAAACTACACATCTTTTGGCTTAAAATCTTTATAGTTCCTTATTTTTTTTGCAACCTCATTTGCCACCCACCTTGCATGAGCCATTGCATTCTTTTCTTTCTCATCACACTTACATGTATGGTTACCCTTAACACTTCTCAACATTGTTGTGCGTTCTCTAGGTAACCATCTCACATACACCCTCCAATTACAATGAGGGTCCTTGCAAACTAAAATGATCTTTAAATTATTGTTCTTTTATGGGCCAGGTTATTTTATCATGTAACTCGGGCCGTTGGTCACGTATTTTTTTGAACTGTTCATTTTCCTATTTTTGTAACAAGTTGTCAAGTTCTTCACATGCATTGTATTCTTCCTCAGTTATTTTTTTTTCCTTTACTTTTATCACCACTCTCATTAACCTCACCATCAGTTTCATCTTCTACATCACCCTCATCCTTATCCTCACTATCACCACTATCATTAACCTCAGCATCAATTTCACCTTCCACTTCACCCTCATCCCCACTGGACCTCTCATTCTCTTCACCCTCATCCTCACTGGACCCCTCATCCTTAAACTTCTCACTACTATGTGCAGAATGATAAAACTCTTCAGCATCTATGTTCTCAAGACTGTCTAGATTAAACTTAGTTTGGTTAGAGCTTTTTGGTTTGTTTGTATCTGGGTTCTCCCTCCCATTAAGGAGTTCACCAAACTGAATTAAGTTGTTTAAGGCTTAGTCCTCATCTTCATCAATTACAATCGAAGAAGTCATATCATTTTTACCTTTTTTCTTACTGTTAGAAGCTTGGAGAGTCTTATTAAGTAGCCTAGATGACCTTGTAGGCATAACTATGGGGTAAATTTACTGGGGGTGATAGTTCTTTTAACTTTGAGGGTGATAGTGACTTAAAATTGTTTGGTTGTAGAGGAAGTGTTTCGGGACCACCTAATTCCTCTTGTAAGTAAATGTGATACATACCATCTTTACTGTCAATGTATTCCCACATATTCATGAGTTGATTATCACTATCTATATTGGCTCTAGCTGTATCCCACACCCACTGAATTCTAAAGCCTTTAATCCGACACCCCTTTTCAATGTCTTTAACTAAATCGATTAAGCAAAACTCATCCCCATCTATGCTAAATAAAACAAAATGTTTCCCACCCATGTATGTGGTCCCCTTATTAATTTATGTACCCCATAATAAACAACAAAGTCTTTCTTCCCAAGCAGAGAAGTACTTTGTTTACTTGGTCCTACATCAAAAATACAACAAACAACATGGAGAATGGGTCAACTCAGAATATAATACACACATATATATAACAAAAAAAATAGTCAACAACAAAAACTCTAACATATAATATTTAAAAGTAACCCCAATTCAAATAGAAAACAAAAATCCTAACATATAATATTGAAAGTTATGTTATTCAATAAACAGGATATTATTGACATATAATATACACAGTAACACAAAAACCCTAACATTTTATAAAAAATTAAATAGTCCAAAATTAATATAAAATAAACTTTGAAAGCCATAATTTAAGCGAATAAATAAACCCTAAGCAAAACAAGCTTCAGAACACAATTATTCGTAAATCACATACTCGTATCCACTGTTTTCTTCTTCATCCTCATTGCAAAACCCCTAATTGGTTTGGATGTCTCATTTGTTGATGTTGAATGCCTCTCTCACTCTTTCTCTATGAATTAGATTTTAATCATACTCTATTTTACCATTTGGGGTCTATTCATATTGTTTACAATAAGCCAGGAGAAAAATTAGAACTTCACACACTAATTTTTATTGACTAACATAATTTTTGCTTTGACTGACAGTTCTGTCAAAATTGGACCCTAAAGCCTAAGAAATGAAAACTGCAGACCCCTAACTCAAGATTGCTAAGACTATGGACCCTAAAACCCAAATACCCTATTGTATATATATGTATATATATAATAAAGGGCAAGAGTTTTTAAAGGTTAAAATGTATGAGTGATAAAAGATTTAGTGGTAGAGATTGCAAGATGTTTTCTCAATAGTGAATAATACATTCGGCACGTGTTACAATTAGTATGTCTATATAATAAAGGGAAATGTTTTTTAATCTATATAAGGGGCAAAGAATTGTGTGACTGAGATTTAAGATGTTTTTGAATGGTCGATAGTCCGTTTGGCATAGGTCACAACCTAGTATATTATAAACAAGGTAAGGACAGGAGAATTCCAAATAATTGTGTAATTATTAATTGTATTTCATCTTAGGGAATGACAATATTATATATAAATCTAGGAAAGTCTCCATAATTACAGAACTACAAATCAGCAACCAGTATTCTAAAAAAAAGAAATTATTTGTGTACTAAATATATCCTAGTTGTGTACACAATCTTCTTAATATAGAAAAACCAAATCTTCCTCACACAATCCTTAATATTCAAAATAAATCAACAAATATTCTAACACTCTCCCTCAAGCTGGTTTAAAGATGTCTTCCGGGGCCAGTTTGCTGATTAACTTGAGGTAGTCCTTTAGTGAGAACATCAGTAACCCGTTCTCTAGTAGGGATGTAAGGCACACAAATCAGCTTGCTTTTAAGTTTTTCCTTGATAAAATGCTTATTAGCTTACACATGATTCGTTCTAACGTGGAGAACCGGATTACAAGCAATAGATATAGATGTTTTATTAACAGTAAATTTTTGCGGGATATGGATTAAAGATTTTTAATTCTTCTACTATTTTCCTAATCCACAAAACTTCACAAATTCCATGAGCTACTAATTTAAATTCAACTTCAGCACTACTCCTAGCCACCACGATTTATTTTTTGCTCCTCCAATTGACAAGGTTGAACATGAATGTATAGTACCCAAAGGTAGAATACCTATCAGGAACATTTCTCACCCAATATGCATTAGTATATACTTCAACTTGAAGGTGGCCAAGTCTTTTAAATAACAACCCTCTTCCGAGAGTTCCCTTCAACTATCTTAAAATTTTGTATACATGATCAAAATGTTCTCGTCCAGTCGCGTGCTTAAATTGGCTGACCAAGCTTACAATGAAAGCTATGTCTGGACAGGTGTGAGATAGGCAAATCAGTCTTCCTATGAGTCTTTGATTTTGTTTAATATTCACTACTCCATTGCCCTTAACTGCTTATAACTTATGGTTAAGTTTAATAGGCGTTTTGTTAGTTCGCACCCGAATAAACTTATTTCACCAAGCAAGTCAAGTATATACATTCATTGGTTGACAAAAATACCTTCCTTGGATTTAACAAATTACATTCCAAGAAAGTATTTCAGTTTGCCCAAGCCTTTAATCTCAAATGCAACTGCCAGCTTCTTTTTCAGTTTTCCCATTTTGTAAATGTCATTACCTGTCAAAATTATATCATTAATCTAAACAATTAAAATTACAACCTTGCCTTATTCGCTATGCTCGTAAAAAATTATATGAACAGCCTAACATTGATATTAGCCACAACCTTTCATATTTTTTCCAAAACACTCAAACCAATCTCTAGGAGACTGTTTTAGACTATACAGATGATGAAAATTTAATTCTAGAATCATTTAATATTGTATATAGACCAGACTATTTTTTTCTATAAAACCCTTAAATCAAAATCGGAAAGATATATCTTATTTGATATCGTCGCAACACAAATAGGAATTGGTATAGACGAATCGAGAACATGGAATTGATGGAACCTTATGATCTTCTATCTTATTCTTTATGTTGTCTAATCTTGTATAAAGTGTGGGTAGTGGTTTCTCCAAGATTTACTCCTTTTTCTTTCCAAAGCACAAATCATAATTCGTGAGTATTCTTGTGTTTATGAGAATAGGAAAAGCCAGCGTATATATAAGGTTATAATATGGACCGTAAGGATAAATAAGGATTTGGACTTCTTAATGAAAGCTGGAATCCTATTTCGATTATGAATTGATTTTTTTCATAAAATATAATTCACACTGCTAATGAATTATAATTACACTCACGTCCTTACCTCAAAATTATATTTCGAGCTTTAAATATTTATTATTCTATCCACGTTAAGATTACAAATAACCTTCATTGAAATTATTACTAACAATTATATTTAAATACTTATTGGTCCTTAAGCATACCAGTTAACTAATTTGACATTTCGGATTATCATAATCGACCTACAAGGTTTAATATGATCAAAATTATAAGTTTCTTAAGGGGCTATCATCAATCCCTATACCGGGACGTGAATTCTATCGATAATTAATATTCATCATATAAAATAATAGCCTTATCAAATTCACTGATTTTATTAATCCATAAATAAATCTCTTTTTATGAGTCAAAATAATAATCCATTATATATATATATATATGAGTCAAAATGAATGTGGAAAAACAAAAATTACCTAGATATATTATTTTTTTAGAAAATTGAACAAAATTATTTGTCAAAGATGAAACTAAAATAGTAAACTCTAGCTTTCTATGAATTTTAATTATGAAAAGCTTGTTTGACTTTGTTTATCATGCACAAATCATTCACAAAATAATTAATCAAACAACACTAGAATTAAAGAGTTATCCCTACTGACAAAGGACTAATCCTCGAAAACTTTTCATTATTAATCTCAGAAGTTTACATAAACTATAATCACAAATACAAACTTACAGATTTGAGTCACACAAGAAGAGTTGCAATCTCAACCTCCGATGTTATAGATTGCTTAAAATCACTCGATTTTAATCATAACGCATCATGCGTTTCGGACTCGTTCCGATCTGTCAAACTCACAAAGAAAGGTTTGGGATTTGATGTTCTTTTTAGTAAGAACTTAGCAGTTTCGCATTAAAAATCAAACCCTAGGAGGTGGAGGGTTTTTGCTTTTCAAAAGTATGATTTATGGCAATTTTTCTTAAAGAAAAAGCATACTTAAAATCTAGGATTAAAGTTTGCATATATAGATGAAAGCCAAGCTATACAACTAATTTTGAGTTGTAAATTACCCACAATGAGGTGAAATACATTGAATCTCGTGAGCAAGTGGATGTGCAAGTTGTAAAGTTAAAGGGCAAGTGGACAACTTGATTAAAAAAAAAAAAGCTTAGTAGAATATCATTGTGCGGGCCGGTTTAGCCTTCTTGCATACTAGTCCACAACTTGTAGAAGCCAGGAAAATTAATGTGCAGACTGGTTTAGGAATATTGCATACCGGTTTGCATTTTAAAATGTTGCTGCTCATTTTCCACTTTAATGTTTTTAATGAAATTTTTGTAACTTCCACTAAAAAGTTTTTATCCAAATTTCACACTGCATTAATTCTTGAATCAATCTTGAATATTCTCAAAGGATTTGATGTTTAAAAGAAAGAGAAATCCAATAATGATTTTGTTTTAGAAAAAAGTAAAGTTGATAAAGAGAATTCAAGTTTGAATTATCTTTCTTTGAACCAATGAAAATACACCACCTAAGATAAAATATTTCAATTCTTACCAAGCTAATGTGAACGTGATTTTGAGCGTACGGCTTCTAGAATCTTGTACTTTTTTCGAGTGTGAACACGAACGGCTTAAACATTTTACAAAGTAAAATAACGTTTTTTGTCAAGAGAATTTTGGCAACAAAAATCGACCTAAAAATCTCTCCATTTGGCTATTCCGAGACAAAAACACATTACAACTTAAACAATCTCGTTGACTCGATAACTACAAAAATGCAATCCCATACGTAATTACAATTACAGAAATCAAATAAGCCTATTAAAAACTACAAATTTTGAGACATGCCAACACCTCAAACTTTTGATGGTTGTAACAAAAATTCACTTCTCAATTTCTTCAACAACCTGAATTAATCTTGAAATTCTCAAGCAAATATAAGAAGCATTTGAAAGAGAAAAAATTTCTCCGCCTTAATTAAATAGTGCATGTTTCAAAATTGCATACCAATCCGGTTTAGCTTTTTTGCATACCGGCCCACATCTTTTAAAAGACAGGAAAATTGCTACGCAGACCGGTCTAAGATTATTGCATATCGGTCCGCAGCTTAAAATACTGTTGTTGCTTATTTTTCCATTTTAATTTTTTTAATAATTTTTTTTAACTTTCACTAAAAGATTTTGATTGAATTTTCACACTAATTAATTCTTAAATCAATCTTGGTTTTCTCAAAAAATTTGATATTTAAAAGAGTGATCCAATGATGATTTAGAAAATTCTAAAGTTACTTTTTTAAAAGTTGATAAAGAAAATTCAAGTTTGAATTCTCTTCTTTGGACCAATGAGAAAACACCACCTAAGATAAAATGTTTTAAATCTTACTAACCCAATATTAAAATTTTTTAGCGAATGGCTTATAGAATCTTCTACTTCATCCAGTGTGAACGTGAACGACTCAAAACATTTTACAAATTAAAATTGTGTTTTTGTCGAGAGAATTATGCCAACAAAAATATACCTAACAATCTCCCCCTTTGGCTATTCCGAGACAAAACACATTACAACCTAAATAGACTCGATGACTCGATAATTATAAGGATGCAATCCCATACATAATTACAATTACAGAAATCAAATGAGCCTATTACAAACTACAAAATTTGAGACATGCTAGCACCTCAAACTTTTGGTGGTTGAGACAATGTTTCACTTTTCAATTTCATCACGAACCAAAATTTCTCTTGAAATACACAAGTAAATATGAGAAGCATTTGAAGAGAATATTTTTATCCCCCTTAATCAAAATAGTTCAAAGTCAAAGTTCAAACATTGTTCATTTTTCAAACATTCTGCCCCTTAATTACATGCACTTTTACTTTCCCATTTTGTGAGGAATAGCCAAAGTAAGAGAAACTGAATAGAAGCAAAAGGAGATTAAAAACAATAAGAAGTTCAAATAAAAGCATAGTCAATATCCACAACCGAAGTTTGATGAAAAATACATATAAACATAAAGCAAAATTTTCATCAACCAATAAGTCTAAATGCAAACTAAAAAACAAATAACCAACAAGTCTGAGTTAAAGGCTACAAGTCCAAAACTAAATATCCACAACTAGAATTGCTGGCTATCATTGGAGGACTTATCTTCATTGCTGGCATCTTCATTGTCCTCAGCTTCTTCTTCTTCTTAAACGGGGACAGTTTGAGGAGGGACCGGAGCCTTAATCTCATCATCGGAATCGAAATGGGGGATATTAAGATGTTTACCATCTTGTCAACCTTTTTCATAATTTTGTTCATGAAGGCAAACAATCCTTTGACATCATCCGATTGAGCAGATGGCAGTGCGGTATGACGGGAAGAGCCTAGGATGATACTTCATTTGCTTACGGTGAGTTCTCGAGCCTTCATTTGAAAGAAGAAATCATTTGCATCATTTTTGGTGTGCACGTAGATAGGAGCTTGTGCGAGGGAACAGTGCCAACTAACTAGATTGTACGTCCCCTTTGTGGGCTTAACCGCAATTTCCTTCTTATATAGAGAAATCTTGTAAAAGTGTATAAGGATATGCGTGATCAAGGAACCTATAACTAACGCATTGTATGACCCTATCCCATCATGGTGAGAGAGTAAACAAGGGACAATACCCTAAAAAATGAGGTCCCCTAAATCAATTGACAAATCGGTACCAATGGTGTGCAACCTCAAGGAGTCAAAGATGTTAAACTTTGAATGGTGTGTGTCTTGACTTATATAATGATGGTATATGGCATAAAGGACTTGATTATCAGGAAGAAGGAAACCGGTATTGATTTTAGGAAGATAATCCCACTTATGTGCAGCACCCATCAAAACAGACAAGACATTATCTATATTGATTTCAACAAAAGGTTGAAATAGGAATTATAGGTTTTCAATAGGTAGAAGATAATATAATTCACGAGTAGTAGAGGCAGATATAGACACTTCTTTACCCAACCCAACTGACAATCCTTTGAGCGCTAGAGTTAGAGATTGGTTGAATTGAACCTCGAAAATAGAATTCCTGCGCAACATGGGGATTGCAAATATGGTTTTTTAAAATAAAAGTTCAACCCCGAGATATAATCCAATTTTTAACATTAATGGGAGTATTTGGATGTTTTATGTTTGATTAAAAATCATCAATTTTGAACTCACCGTAAGCCGAGCAAAACGAGCCCCATACTCTCGAGCATCATTTTGAGATTGAAATCTAGCAAAATAACGACCGGAATATCAATGCATTCAAATTGAAGTTGATACACAACTTTTGAGGGGTCGGAATAGGGCATATGTGGAATGTCGGTGGCTTTGCCTTTACTTTTTTATTTTGATGGCTTTCGTGTTGAAGGGCCATCCTCTTGAAGAGGCCGTTTGACAAGAGGCTGTGACGGAGGAGGATTTGGGGGTGATCGTGACCTGGTGGGATTCAATTCTAAATTAGGACTTTTGGTATCAGCCACGAACCAACATAACAAAGGCAGAAAACAAAATAGAACAACACATGCAATGGCCAAAATAGCAATAGACATGATTAAGTGAAGGGAAACCAAAAATTCAAGGATAGAATCAATCAAAAATGCCCAAAGATACTCCCAATGTAACAAAATTGCCGTATATAAATGCAAACAGCAATCACACACAAACCCCCCCCCCCCCCAATTTCAAGCCCTAAATAGGTATAATTAAGGAAGATAGAAAAAAAAATCAATAAATGCCCAAAATACAAATAGGAACTTAGAGTAATTTGGACCAAATAGACCTAAATATGAACAAAAATGAAGTTTAAGAGTCTTATATACCCTTGAAGAGAGAAACCAAGGGAAGAAAATTCTAAAAATAAGGGAAGATAAAGCTTCAAATTGCTTGAATCGAGATAAACTAGTGAGGTAGAGAGAGATGAGTTTTAAAAATGAGGTTTTAAGATTATGGGTTTAAGTTTTAAAACTGCCCATGTTTTCACGACACATGCCAGACTGGCATACAAAATAGGAGACCAATTCGCAGAGAAAGTTGTGTCACACCCCGATTTTTGGAAAAAGAAACAAAATATATATCACTAAAGACAAAATCCAACATATATCTCATCTTCCAAATACCATGGGTCAATGGGAGATAATCATTAAATAATAAAATACAAATAAAATAAAATAAAATCCACCACACAAAATAATCAATATACACAATAAGCTAAATAATTCCTTATATAAATAACTTTTATCCAAAATAAATCCATTCAAAATATATTCCATAATTAAATTAAATTAAATTAAAAATCTCCAACTTTAGTCAAATAAACTAATAAAAAATACCCTGGCCAACTATAAAAAATCTATACATAATATCCAATTAATAAACTCCATCATTCGACTAATAAAATAAAATAACTAAAACAAAAACATGAAGCTAAAATAAAAGGGATGTAAATCCTTCCTAAGCGAGCAATCTCCCTTTCGGCGTCTATTTCTCTTAATCATCATGTTTGGCTACACTCATAAAAGAACGCACCCAAGAAGCATGGAGACAACTTGGGTCAATACTAAATATTGGTATGAGTTGATTTGTTTCACCTAACTATGTCCATGATACAATTATCATAAATATAAATTTTCAGCTAAAATAATCATGAGATAAGACATGTAGTTCCACATACTTATTGAGACAAAATCGTAGTTTCCCGATAAAAATGTGGCGATAAGTTTCTTGACACATTCATCCACAAAACTTTAAATTAATACTTATCAGAATTCTATAGTAGACCAACCCTGCACAAATGTTAGAAACGCCTACCTTCCTTCACAAAAGAAATTAGTAACAAGGATAGTATCTACATCATAAAATAATCTGATGCGGTAAAAATTATTCCTTTCTGCCTAAATTATGCAAAATTTAGAAAAACTTAAAACATAAAAAATGTCAAGAATGATGATTTCTACAAATACTCAATAAAAATCGCAAAAAATGACCGTTTAATATCATAATCCAGTGATTCAATGCAAACACTTTTCACAAACAAAAATCTGTCATAATTTCTAAACGATAAGGAATTAGAGAAAACTTAAAATATGAAAAATGAGCATAGTAAAATTTTCTTCTAGATTCATGTGCCAGAATTGTCATTTAGAGATCCAATAATTTTGCACAAATTAAAGAAAGAAAAAGTCCTACACTCATAATCCACTAGACTCTTTGGTTAGCGTGTTCACCTTAATTACATACCACCTCGCCACACTCTCCCATGGCATACACAGATCATCTTGCCTTGTGTCTCCCCGTATAGATAGTGACCATGTAACATTCCCGCTTTAATTAGTAGGATTAACACATGTAATTAAGACCTAGAGCGTTACTAACCCACCTTAAACGAGCTAAAGTAGGTCTAAAATGAATAATGAAACAATAAATTCAAGAAAATCATATAGCCTGGAATAAACAACCCTGATTCTCATATTGTGGGTGATAATATAGAACATGAGTGTAATAGACATCTATACACATAGAATTCGAGAGGCCTACACACTATGTTAACATGTATTACAAAGTAAACAACAACTTAGGCTAGCCGTGGCTTGCCATGTACACACCTACATAACAAAAATGAGTCAGTATCAGAGGTCCTCTACTTCGTTCCCGACGCAGTCGTATCCGTCTCTTGGATACCTGAATTTGTTTACATAAAATGGAGTGGGCTCACGGCTCAGTAGGAGGAATATAACAGGCAATATTACGTACAAAATGTAATTAACTATTTAATTATAAATAATAGCTCAACCGATAAAACAATGCATGCATGTGTATATGCAGGTTACCTCCCTTGTGTCAACCATTATACCGAGAGAATACCGAGGCCGAACTGAATCATAATAACATTAATAACAATGGGTCTGATCGCCCCCAAGAGATACCGAAGCTGGGCCGAACCATAATCATAAGAAGAAGAACGGGCCTGACCGCCCCAGAGAATAAGTCGAACATAATCACAATATAACATCATTCGGCCCATAAAAGATCATAATTATATCATATTAGAATTGGACCACTGTCCATCCATATCATATCACAGAATCACAAGTGTTTTGTCGTGGTCTAGATTTTCAGCTACTCACAATTATTTCTAGACAGTCGACCTCATTGCTGTCACCCGAGGGTTTAGAAATTCTTAACCCAAGGGCACCGAGTCCTACTTATTTTCACATCGACAAACACTAGTCAATACATATTCCCTTCATCATCGAAGGGCCACAATAACAATCATATCGAACACATCACAGAACCATATCACGTCCCAGAATAATTTAGCAAATATAAGAAACTTTTGACACCATAAATACAAGATATATGCTCATATGATAGGTCATAAGAATAGTCCAAACTTGTCGAAAGGTCTCCAAGAATCCGGTTGACAAAATAACGATGTACAGTATGCATAACATGCTAATAACTGAATATTTGAAACAACTGATGCCATATAACCACAAAAAATCTCTTTACATGTCCCTTAATGTATATAATTCATCAATTGATTAATTTGATAAATATACAATATTTATAAATCCAAGGGATATCTCATTATATCAAATAATACAAATGTATCAAGTATAATGGCATATCTTGCTTCAAATAACATACACACGGCTTTATAAATCACAAAACATCATCATCCTCACTATATAATAATTCTTAAAATAAATATAATTAAAATATGATGATTCATATATAATAAAATTATACTATTGGGTTTTAAAAATAATTAAACCCCTACCTCAAAATATTTAGCTCCAAAGAATGAAATTTAAGTTGATACCCGAACTTCGACCTGCACAACTCTAAAATTATTATACCGTTGCGTAGCCCTCGACGTATAGAATAACTTTCCCTTAAGGCTCGACTCGATTCAGCGGAGTTTGGATAACCAATTTATAAGGAGTAAACTTTAGTACCTATTTTTTTTTCTATGTTTCTCTCGGCAAGAATAAACAAAAATGGTGAAGCATGAAGATTAAAAGGAAAATGGAAAAGTCGGTGGCTCATGAAAAAATCAATGTTTTGGCTTAATCACAGCATTTTACCCTGAAGTTTTATAACTTTATTATTTTAACCCTGAACTTTTGCAACTTTACAATTTGGTCCATACTCAAACAAGAAATATGTGTCTAATTTACACTAATTACATTACAGGGTATTACAGACCACTCTGAACCGGAACTCGCACGGGCATATCCTCTAAAGTTCCGACCTTCTTCGAAAGGCTAACTATACGTTCGCGTGCTAAACACTCGTCCTTCTGCGAGATTATTGCCAACTATCCACTTCTCTATCCAATAATAGAATGAGTGTACAAACATCTCAATTCCACATGAGTATGTAAAAATCCACAAAGGTGAAATCCCTTTCTTCTTATAGGATTTTTCAAAAGTATTTGGTTAATTTATAGGCAATATCAAACGATCCTGTATTTATGTCTTCATCAATGAATATCAGGCCTTTAAAAAGAATGGCATCAGCTCCAATTTCTAAGGACCTTCAAAATTTATACGGGCCTTCAAAAATAATGGCTCCAATTTTTAGGGACATTCTAAATTTGTACGGGCCTTCGAAAGGAGTGGCATTGGCTTCTGAATTTACTAGTTCTCGGTGTGGGAATTAGGTTACCAGTGGTGAATTCTTGATTTATGGAGAATCTTATTGTTCTAGCACTTCGTTCTACTTGTAATGGTATATTACATTTGTGTAAATAGTTGTTTCATAATTCGGACGGTTCGAATTGATATCGACTTGTGAATCGTGCGTCTTAGTTTTACGCGATTCATCGATTTTAGCCAACTTTGAAGTATCGTAACTTTTTCATTCCTTGCCCGATTAAGCTCTTGTTTGCGCCTATATTTAGGCTTTGATCTAACCTATAACTTTTGTGTTTTAACCGAAAGCTAATTTATACACTTCATTGTTCAAAATAGTATGCGAAATAAGCCTATTAACAAAATCTCATCATATCGTAACTCAATGGCAGACTGTTGTCTTCTATGAATTTTTAGAATTAATCCATCCAAAATTGGGGAAACCTTCCTCTTGTGTAGATGTAAATCTTTGAATTAGCTTTTTGTCAACATAAATATCACCCAAATCGGAGTTTCGAGCAAAACGTTATGACCAAAATACGAACAGTGCTCCAGACCCAAAAGTGTTATATCACGGACCTGTCTGGCATTTTTGGAGACCTATCCGGCAAGGTAATCTGGGTCATTTTGAACATTTTAAACCGGTATTTAGCCCCCCTTTCACTCATATTTTGACCTACACACCTTGGAACATTCTAGAGAAAGAAAGAGGGTCTTTTGAGAGAGATTTAAAGAGCTTTTCATCTACACATTTTCACCACACAAAACCAACACCAAATCAAACCTTTCACATCACTATTCATCATCTCTTCCATCATCCTTTCTTCCATGGCTAGGGCTCAAGCAAGGAATTGGGGATTTTGCAATTCGGTGGCTCTTGGCTTGATTCAAGCTTCCAAATTCTACGATATAGCTTCATTAAGGTGGGAATCTGGTATTAAAACTTCTTTTATAACTTATTATTAATTGATTACGATTCTTATACTTGTTTACATAAAAACCCAACTTATTAGAAAGGGGTTTTGAGTATATGATGATATGTTGTATTAATGTTAAAATTGATTGTTAGAATAGCCTACATATATATATATATATATCAAAATGCATGTTTTACAAGAAATTATGGCTATACCCTTGGTTTACATAAAAGAACCTACTATATTGTTAGCAAACCTTATTATAAAGCTAAATATCTACTTTTAAGGGTTCAAGTGGTGGTTTTTCTGAATGAAGCCCATGTTTGATATGAGATTTCACTCGTTGGAGATACGTTGATGTTATCTTTCAATTACGAAAACTAAGGATATGGCACAATTGCTTTCTAAATAAGACGGGCTATAAATCATTGAGATTACACACGAGCATTAGTCCATGATCGGTCCCAAGTTTGGTCTCTAAAGATTGGGGTCGGAAGTTGGGACACAGTTTCCTAGGTGCAAGACCCAAAATGTGCACGAAACTTACAAGAGGCCCTGTTGCCGCGTGGGTGAATGGCCATGAAATGCAGACCTGGTTGTACGTTTGGATAGCTACGTGATATACGAGATTATGGCTCGAGGTTCTTTACATAAATAGATGCAAATTCTGCCATAAGTTTCCATGTGATGTCCGTTATGTATCATCCGTAGATTTTAAAACTATTTAAACAAGTAAGAAAAAGGCCTTTTCCTCAACCACACTATATATATGTGTGAAAGACTCATTTTATAATTTTACAAATGGATTTTCTAACTTTTAATTTCTTACAAAACTCATTATATGATTCCCACTATGTCCTTTTAACTCACCCCATCTATTTTCCAAAGAGTTCTTTCTGTAGGTTCTTTTAGGAAAAGGGAAAAGGGAGGACGCTGATATGTCGAGAAATTAGTATAATTTATTATATTAATTTATAATTTAGAGAGCGTAAAATATTATTTATATTTATATTTTTAATGCTTTTTAGGTGTTAGAAACAAATTTGAAGAAGATTGAGAAAATTAAAGAAATTAAATATTGCGAAGACACTTAAAGTTTGCAATACTTTTGGACGCATAAATTTTTACTCGAAATTCTAAATAATGTGATTCTTGAGCCTAAATTGAATATATTTTCGAGAGTTACAACTTTTCAGTTCAACACATTTTCAAATTCAGCCATCTCGGGATTCAAAATTGCGACACAAATGCAATAGTTAAAAGTGGCAAAAATTCAATAAATTGTGTTTAAATTAACAGGCTTAATGCCCGCTACCACAAAGCAGCCCACTAGCCTAATTTATAAGAAGCTTCATTCCCTACCATTCAAAAGAGGGCCCAATCCAAGTAAATATCCATCAAAGCTCATTTAATTGAGCCAAGCCCATGAATAAACCTAATCCTAATTAAATAAGGACATTCCAAATTATAAATTAAGAGGATGGGCACAATGAAAGCAGCCAACAGCACAGCCGTGCATTTCTGCTCTCTTTTCTTTTATTTTTTTTTGCTTTATTCAAGACTTTGAAGATTTGAATTTTTATTTACTCTTCAGTTTAATTAATATCAAGTAAGTTTTCTTTCAATTTTGTTTGCTATTTAATTTTTATTATGCTAGCGTAAATTTGTGGTAGGGTTAGGATGAGTATATTTAATTGATTCCATTGCACGAATTTATGCCAATTGACTATACCAATTTAGTACTTTAATGTTAAATACAATTCTTCCTATTGGATGCCTATTTTAATTGATAAAAAATAAAGTTGGATTTTCGCTATTTTTTGTTGGATTCACCTTATGATTTGTTAAGAGCAAATATAGGGTGTGTTTTGACGGATATAGTGACTGTTTTGATTTTATACATTGGTTCGGCTGTGGAAGAATTACAATTGGATTTTATTAATTGATTAGACTTTATTGATTTTATTTTTCGCATCTAATAGAGTCGAGAGACCTAATTAGTACGAAATAAGAGTAGAGTCTATACGCACGAATACTTAAGAAGATGATATTAAATATATAACTCCAAAACCCTAGTCAATTAATTCATTAATTTTATTATCTTGCTTAATATTATTTAGTTTAGTTCCATTGCTTTAATTTACTTTCTTTGCTTTGCTTTATTTTATTAGTTTGATTTTCACAAATTTTTTTAACTAGATTAAGAGTTTAGTGAAACATTAATAAGATAATTATAAAACATATTGTTTGAGTTCTTGTGGGACCAACCTCGCTTGTACGATATATTATAAATCATTCGTGCGCTTGCGAGTATTAAAATATATCGCAACAGACGCACCTTCATAGATTACCTCGATACCGTTTCTTGATCGCAAGTCCTTCACGACAGAAGAGCCACCACTCTTAAGATTTAAGTTAATAATATATGTATCGTACTTTCACCCAAATCTTATGTACTATATGGAGATTGTAAAATTCATATTTAAGACCTCGTTGGAGGATAGTTGTTTAATTGTATTATTATTTCTTGCTTTTGTAAGCGGATTTGGTGAAATAGAAGTTATTCTCATTGTCTAAAATGCAAATTTTTAAGTTTCTCACAGGATTATGTTGCATTAACCCACCATCAGCTTACGGCACCCGTGACGAACCGGGTCTCGGAGGATAAATCCTCTTGACGAGATTCAGGCGTTACAAATTAGATATGTGGGTTGCACGAGAGGGGGCGTATAGAGATGTTCACGGTCCGGTTGACCTTAAACATGGACCAAACTATTGGTATCGGTCCTTTGATTTTTGGAACTAGACTGGACCGAAAATGCAGCTTAGACCGGACCACTTTTAACGGTTTGGTTTTGGTCGATTTAAATGGTTTGGACCTTTTCAAGGGTGATTTTGTTTCTATCTACCATATCTTGCTGTTAATTTGTGTTGTTAAGTTAATCCGCATTACCTATTAAATTAATATGCGAACATGAATAGACTGATAAAAAATATTATTAATTTAATTTTATAAATATTATTTTGAATAATAATTTAATACTAAAATATTCACTAAATTAATACTTTAAAATTATAGATTCTAGTATTATTAAACAATAGAAAAATCTTAATTAACTTGAAGTAAAATATCAAAAACAAAAATTAAATTCTTTTGCTCCTTCTGGGTCAACATCACCATGCCTCTTTTCCCCTATCCTCCTTCTTCTTCCCTCAAATTGATAACTTCATTAAAAATTAATTTTACATTAAAAATTTTCAACATTACAAAATCAGAATAAAGGAATTAACAACGGTGGTACCAATAAAACTCTGTATTTTTAAAGAATATTTATTTATTTTACTTATTTATAAAATGAGAAAATAAATATGATAACGAAAGTTAAGGAAATTGAAATATGAATTTTACTAGTATTAATGAGTGGTTGGATACTCCTTAATTCTCTCATATTTTCATTTATTCATTTATATATTTATTTTATTTGATATATATACATATGTGTATGTATGGGAGTAACCTAATCTAGAAGGTTCTATTATTGCTATATATATATATATATATAAATTAAGGAAATTGAAATTTGAATTACGTTCACATTAATTAGTGGTTGACCATTCATTAATTTCTTTCTATACCATTATATTAATCAATTATTTATAATTCAAATTTAAGTGTTGACTTATTGTGTTATATATGTTTCTATAATTATAAGTACAGAATATTCCATTTATATTATAAACATATATGTATATATTGGGTTATTTTGGGGTAGCTTAGAAAAAAGGGGGAGAAAAAAATAAATAAACAAAAAAAAAATAGACAACTCTCTGCCGAGAGTTGTAGAGAAAGAGGGGAAGAAAGAAAAGAGAAAAAAAAGAGTGAAAGAAGAAAAATAAGAAGTGAAATAAGAGAAGAAGAGGAAAAAAAAAGGAATTGAGCATGCGGTCGACGTCTTGTTTTCGATTTAAGGTAGGGGAGAATACCCTATTGAGTATCTACTTAATTTCATTCTTATTTCAATTATGTTTGTGTGAACATGCTTATAATTATATTTATGTGTGCTTCCTTGTCTTTGTGATGAAATATGATTATCATATGTATGTTGTTTGTTATACAATCATGTTGATAGTGATTTGCTTGCTATGAATAAATTGAGTAGAGTTCACGTATGATGATGAACCTACTGAGCTTTGTGCTCACCCCCACTAGGCTCTATTTTGTAGGATTACGATTGAGGTTGATTTGTGAATCAAAGTAATGGAGTTTTGAGTGTCATTTACCATTAAACTTTTGTATATAATTTTCTCATTTTGGTAGTACTTGGGGTTGGAACGTGTAAATCTTTTGGCCAAATTTTTTTTTATGTATAAATTGGTGATTGTAAAAGGATTTTCATTATTTTGTAATTTGGATTTGGATAATTAAAGAATTAATTATTTTCTGCTTAAATTTATTTTATTTTAAAAAAAAATTCTTTATCTCGGCCCGAAAATTGGGTCGTGACAATACCAATTGGCCATTAAGCCTATCATCTCTTAGAGAAACATTAGAAGAACAAAATTTTAATTGTACTACTTCCTCTTAAAGGTACAAGGAAAATAATGAGTAAACCAGCCTACACAGCACTACATCCTTATCGTCATTCACTTATTCCCAGCAAAAAGATCAATGGCATGTGATTTTTAAAGCTCCATTGTCAAATGGACTTGAATCATCAAAGGACTGGGTTCATTCCAAAGACAAGCTCTAGCCTCCTTCTTCCCTCTTTCCCCTTTCTCAGTTAATATATCACTGTCCCTCTTCCCCTAGCCTCCTCCTTCTTCCCTCTTTCCCCTTCCTCACTTAATACCTTGTTCTTTCTCAACTTCCAATACCGCGCTAATCTATTTTACTGTAGAATCTTCTTTGTGTTGCAAAGCATTATTTCATTATTTCGTTGGCAAAAGAATTTTTCATTGTTGTATGCTTAAACTATGTACTGATATTAGGGTTTGTATTTTTCTTTGAAAAAATACGTATTGATATTTTCAAATCAATCAATCCACAAGCAGATACAAACCCTAACCCTAAACCATTTGAATTTTTTTGAAAGGTTAATATAAAAGAAATTATATTGGATTAGGAATCTTAACTAAAATGGAATCTAAATTTATACAATTATAAATTAATTTTAATTTGGTGGATATAGTTATTAATTTTGAAAAGGGTAATATTGTCAGACTTTGTAAATTTTCATGATTTAAGAGTGGAATAACTACAAGATATGGTTGATATAAATAAAACCACCCTTTTTCAATTGGCCGATTTTATTTGGATTTGTTGAAAATTTTTAAACACAAGATCCCATTATTCATGCCATTGTTCAACCCATTGTTTGGGCTTGGGTCAGTCCACTGCCGCGGGTAACGGTACAAATTTTGTTCCCTCTTAGCTTATAATTGTAGCGTCTAAAGTAAGTAAATATAAGTCAATTAATTATAATAAGCGTTTGTTTATGGGTAGGATTTTGTTGGTTGATTTTGTTTGTTTTGAACTAAACCCATTTCCTGATTTAGAATGATGGATAGGGTTAAATAAGAAAAGAAAAAACAGAAATATATATATATATATTAAAAAAAATTGTATATTCATGTATCTGGTCTGGTTCGATTTTTATACTATTTTTGTCCCTCAAACCGAATGCTGGACCGTTTCAATTCAGTTCACTTAAACTTAGACCAGACTGAACCATTGTACATATAAAAACCGAAAAAAAAGCTCTATAATTCGGTCCGATCAAATTGGTCCATTCGGTGCGGTCGGGTTTTTGCATACCCCTAAGTAAGCCTATATACATTGCTGAACCACCGCAAATTGGTTCCTCCTTTTCCTTCTTTTCTTTAATTTTATTCTTATTTTTTGTTTTGTTTCTCTAGGGACAAAGTCAAGATTTCGCGTTTGGGTATATGGGGGAGAGGGTGCGCTGAAATATTTGTAACTCATAGTAAAAAAAAATGTAGGTTTTTTTCTTTTCCAGATCTCTATTAAATATTTAGCGGCAAAAAGTATTTTGTGCAATTGTTTTATAACATACATACTCATTTTTAGAGAAAATTTTGTTTTTTTCCTACACATTTTCTTACAAAATATTACTTTTATTGTGGCAAGTAACATTAATTCTAAAACTTTGGCTACACAGAAGGCAATAATTATTATTTATATTTGGGAGGCAATATTTAATTTTCTAAAAAACTTTAAGCAAACAAATCCTTACGGCTTTAATAACTTTATAACTAAATATTAATATTGTAATAAAAAAATTCAGATTTTTTGGTATCTGGTCACCCCTAAATCCATCCTTAATTTTTTTCCTTACTAACATCTCAAAACCAATACGAGCTAGATATTGATTGGAAACGTGATTCATATGCATTAGAGAGAGAGAGAGAGAGAGGGAGAGAGCTCTTCATGCCATCTTAAAAGAATTCGGCTTGGGACCTTTTTCAATCCATTAGGTAGGGGTGAGCATGGTTCGATTAACCAAGCCGACCAAGTCGGTTTATCGAAATCACAAACCGAGACAAAACTGAAATGGGAAGAAACCGATCGATTTTGGGCAAGGTCAGTTGTACTGGTTTTGGTTCTATTTTGGTTTTAGCATAGGGAGGTTAGTGATGAAGAATTTTATTTTCAAAACCCATTTAACTTGTTATGGAAACCTTATTTTCAAAAATTACAATAGAAGATATAATGGGGATGAAGAAGTTTAATTTCAAAACCCATCGGACATGACTCCTCTCCATTACCCTTTGGGTGCATTGAGTGCGCTGGATAAGGAGGTAGGATAGGATAGGAGTCGGAATTGGTCAGATATTAATTATATGGGATATGATAGGAAATGAATCAGTTAGATAAGAATTAAGAGGGATTGAACAGGATAAGGATTAGTCAGATAAAGATTTAATAAACTTTGCATTTGATAGAGTTTCGGATTACAAGTTCAGATATTATATAATACAACTTACTTTTCTTTTAAAAACACATGCAGTTTTAATTTTTGTGCATAATTTTTTTTAACTAATGCGATTCTTCTGTTTATAAATAAGTTTCGTAAAAAACTCTTTAGGGAAAAAAGTTATATATCACATACAATATTTATGAACTAAGCATTAATAGTTTCAAAATCTAATGTTACCATTTTTTCTAAAATTAAAGTTTCTTATAAATACATTCATTTAATAAAAAAATAAAAAAATATGCCATATTATAAAAGAAATGAATTTTATTAGTTGAGTTACTGTGATTAAGGGTGGTTGAAAATTTTCATTAATAAATTTGATTATCTAAAAAGTGTAAAGAAAAAGATAAAAAAAATTAATTTTTATATTCATTTTGTTATCCGGCAATCATGCGATAAAATAATACCACCTATAGGGGTGTTATATATTTATCCGGTTCTAAGGAGATAAAATGATAATTAATCCTAAATACAATCCAATTTCGTGTTGGGTCAAACGCGGGATAAGATTAAAATATCCTATCTACCCATGCGCCAAACACATGACATGATTTATTTATGCTATCCTTTCCGACAACAAACACCGGATAAGATTAATTAATCCTATCTTACTTCTAATCTCGCGCGACAAACACAGCCTTTCGGTCCAAGTCCGTCAAACGGGGTCTAATTTGATGGCTAAGTTGATGAATTTTGTCTCGAAATTTGGTAGAGATTATCTTTACAATAAGTAGATCATATCCACAAAATTTCATCAAGAAATTCAAACCGAAACTTGGAGTAATAAAAATTTGACGCATTTGTTCATTTCCACCATTGAAATTTTAGATCATCATATCACCTATTTCTAGATTAAATATTCAGATAAAATTTTGTGGACGTGATCTACTACTTATTATAAAGATCATCTCTACTAAATTTCATAAAAAATATTATTTATTTGATTTTCGAATTAGAAATTTTAAAAAAAATTGAATCAAAAAATAATAGAAAAGAATTGAGTCCAAATGACACCATCCAAGACACTTCCACGACATACTCTCAATCTCTTTAAAGTCAAAGGGAAATTTGGTTTGATATGCAGTTGGGTTGCTCACACTTCTTTCCCTAACACGCGGATGTAATGTGTGGATCACAATTTTTCCGCTACGGTTTCTGCTTTTTTTAAATTTTAATTTTTGAAAGCACACCGCCAGGTTAGACTTTTCAAATCTATTTTTTATTTTAATGAAATTACTCTATACAACTTGTGAATTTCTGGCCCAGACAAAAACAATACTCTCAAAGATGCCATCACACATGTATATTTATATTATTAATTAAGTGTGATTAAATTTTTTTATGTATATAAAAAATGTCTAAATTATTTCTCACACTTCAAAAATTATAATAAAATAATGTTTAAAATAAAGCTTGAATTCATAATCTGAAACAAAATAACACAAATCTTTTGTAAATCTATACATAATTTCAAAAATGACCAAATATAATATTACACGCACATGAGTGTGCCACAAATTTATTATATAATTATGTATATTACACACACACACACACCCCATCTCTCTCTGTCCTCTATTTCCTTCTCTTTATCCTACCCTTCCATGTAAACTCTGAAACCATCAAGTACCTCTTTTGTTGTACATAGAAAATGCCTAAAATATTTATACATTTTAAAAATTACAATAAATTTATGTTTAAGTATGACTCAAACTCATAATATGAAATATAATAATACAAGTCACATTAGCACCTAACCTAACACAATATTTGTTTATTTTCTTTTATAAATCTATACATAATGTCAAGAATAACTAAGTATAATATTACACACTTATCGAGTATACCACTAATTGTAGTATATATAAATGTATGTGTATATGTGCCACATTTGAAATCCCATCATTTCTTTCAATTTTAACCATATTAAATTCATTTTACCCCAAAATACACAAAAATAACACAGATCTTAATATAAGACCAATATGTGATTTGGTAGTTTAAATAGCTTATCAAGTATTGGCAAATTCTAATTCAATGGGTTGAAGCCACGGCACTCCCCTTTTCACTCAAACATTTACCAAGATAAGGGCAAAACACTATTTACCTTGAAATCACTTATTCTTAATTTTCATTATTAGATTACTCTTTCCATCTTAAATAAATGCACCACATTTCGCAGTAGTATATACTAAGTTGTATTTTTAACCACCAGTCAATTTGAAATTTGTAATTTTTTTATATTATTATAAACATTATAAAATCAATGAGAATGTTAATTTGAGAAAAAAGAATCTCCAAAACTTGCATGTGCATTAAGCGTGTGAAGTAACAAAGACAAGAAGAGAGTAAAAATGGAGTGGGGCATATACCACTTGCCACCCATTGGTCGCAGCTAAAGCAATTCATTATTGGCCCACCAGAAATATGAATTATAAGTAGACTCCAAGTTTCAATACAATTTTGTTTGACCACAATTTTGTAAGCAATTGGTTTTGCTTCAACAATCTACACCTCTGCAACTGCCTCCACCACCACTGCCCTCAATGCCACCGCCCCAGTTTTTGCATCCCTGCCGGAAAAAAACCAATACCCACCTCCCAAAATGACCAAAACACCCCCACCATTTCTCTCTATCCTCTCTTCCTCCTCTTCATCCTACCCTTTCATGTAAACTCCCAAACCATCAATGACCAAGAACAACCAATCCTTCTCAGCCTAAAACAATATTGGTCCAATCCATCATCAATCAACAATCACTGGGCCCCATCATCCAATTCCACCGCCCACTGTTGCTGGCGGGGGATCACCTGCACGGGCGGTTCCGTCACCGGAATCGCACTGGTCAATATAAGCATCGCCGGAGATATCCCACCGTACATTTGCGACCTCAAAAACCTCACCACCATCAATCTCTCGTACAATGAAATCCCCGGTCCTTTCCCGACCGTTCGCTATAACTGTTCCAATCATCAGACCCCTCTCAAAACTTTTTTGTTGGCCTGAGAGTTAAAAAATGATAACCAAGTCCAGGAGATTATATTCAACCAAATTTGCCCGCAAAGTTGATTCCGATCTAGCAAAAGTGTCGCCAGAAATGGAAGAGAACTGAGTTCTTGAGGAACTGTACCGGTGAACAATTTATTACTTGCTTTCAACTCCTTCAAATTGTTCCAAAAAGACACACGGGCCGGAATCTGGTTGGAGAATTGTTGTTACTGATTTCAATTAGGGATAAACTCGACAAATTTGTTTTTTCAGTAGCTGACCGGAAAACAAATTATTCCTTTGCCCCAACATCATCATATTTGGAGGGGAGATTCTAATTACACCACTAAAATGTTTAAAAGCTACCTCAAATTAAAAAATACCACAAAAAAAAAAATTCTTAAAAACAATACCGCGGGCGTAGTAAATTTTACCTTAAAAAGTATACAAAGCCTGAAGAATCAACAAACTATTACAGCTCCCAAGTGATTTGGGAATTTTGCCACTAAGACTGTTGCCAGACGCAATAGCACCTGCCAACACCCCACCTGGGCATAAATTTTCCGGCAACCCTCCGATTAATTGGTTGCCTTTACTTCAAAGATTATGATATTCGAAAATCGCCCAAAGTCTGGCGGTATTCTTCCGCTAAGATTAATATTGACAAACAAACGGACATTTTTCAGCTCGGCAACCGGCCATTACTTTCTGGAATTTCGCCGGATGATTGATTGTAGAACAGGGGCCGGATAATTGATTGTAGAACAGGGACAAATTATTTTCAGATAGATCAATTATCATCAAATTCAAGGCTTCAACAGATTGAGGAATCGACCCGGTCAACTGTTACTGTAAAGATATATCTCAGTTAAGTTCTTCAACAAGAAGAACCCTCTTGGGATTTTACCACTCAAATCATTTACAGATAAATCGATGAACTCGAGGGTGGTCAAACTTCCGATACTCTCCGGGATTTCTCCGATGAGCTTTGATTCGGTCATGTACTGACTTCTCAGCTTCGTCAAATTCGCAAAACTCCCCAGAATCGTTTATGGAGTAATCCCGTTAAAGGCCAATCCAAGAAATTCAAGATTCGACAAGTTCCCAATTACCGTCGGGAATGAGCCGTTAAACAAATTTTGAAATAGAGAAAGAGTGGTGAGCTCCGGGAATCGGGCAATAGCTGCCGGAATGTAGTCAGTGAAGTTGTTGGCACTGAGGCTGAGGTACTGAAGCCGAGGCTATAACCGGTCAATGTCGGCCAGAATCCGGCCAACAAAAAAGTTTTGAGAGGGGTCTGAAGATTGGAACAGTTATAGAGAACGGTCGGGAAAGGACCGGGGATTTCATTGTACGAGAGATTGATGGTGGTGAGGTTTTTGAGGTCGCCAATGTACGGTGGGATATCTCAGGCGATGCTTATATTGACCAGTGCGATTCCGGTGACGGAACCGCGGGGGCAGGTGATCCCCCGCCAGCTACAGTGGGCGGTGGAATTGGATGATGGGGCCCAGTGGTTGATTGATGATGGATTGGACCAATATTGTTTTAGGCTGAGAAGGATTGGTTGTTCTTGGTCATTGATGGTTTGGGAGTTTACATCGAAGGGTAGGATGAAGAGGAGAAGGAAAGAGAGAATGGTGGGGGTGTTTTGGTCATTTTGGGAGGTGGGTGCTGGTTTTTTTCCGGCGGGGAAGCAAAAACTAGGGCGGTGGCATGGAGGAATGTGGCGGTGGAGAGAATTGCAGAGAAGTGGATTGTTGATATTTTTGTGAGCCAATAATTAGTCGCTTTAGTTGAGACCAATGGGCGGCAAGTACTTGGTGACAGTGTAATCTCCTTGCCGAATTTCACCAAGTTTTTGGGTTAACTCGCAACCTATGGGATTGGTTTCCTAAATCAGAATACATCTGATTTATGTTATCCCATAACTCCGTGGCTGTGGGATAGTGCATGTTGTTAAAATTAAGTGTAAACAGTATTAATGGTTTTTAATTTTTTTTTTTTGATCAAATATAACTTTGACTATTAAACTTTAAAACGAAATAGTTTGGATGTTTAACTTTGAAGTAAGAGATACTTTGATCATTTATTTCAATTTGACTCTTAAATTGAATGGAATGAAATCATGTGCAATGCCCATAATTTCATTTAAAGCGTATTTTAATCATTTTAGTTTTGAAATAGCCTAAGTTGTGCTATTTGTTGAAAATATTAATATATTTTATATATTGTATGTGTTTTATTTTAGCGAAAATTATATGAGGTAAAGGCCGTTTTGTTGCAAAATTACTAAAATGACCTTACACAAAGTCACGTGTCACGCAAATGCATCAAATTTAACACCCAAATTGGATGGAATAGTCAAAGTGATAATCACTCCGAAATTAGATGGCCAAAATAATTCGTTTTAAAATTTGATGGTTAAAGTGATAGTAGATCGAAAGTTTAGTGGCAATTTGAGCGATTTACTCTAATATTAATGTCCTCGTCCATGGAATTGACAAGCCGGGTCATAACCATTGAATTCTATAAATCCCATATTGCATATGTCGGGTCCTCTAGTGCTGGTGCCTTTTTATCTCCAATAAGGTAGCCAATTTTCCCTCGCCCTCGATTGTACATTTGAACAGGTTAAAACTACCATAAAAAATTATCACCATTTGGGCGAATAGAGGTGATCTGAACAGAACGTAAATCACTGTTTGGGTCTTTGTTTGGCTGATTGTTGATGGAAGAGGTAGGCTTAGACGAAACTTTAGACATATTGGGCATTGTGCAAAGGGACGGCGAGTAAACTATATTTTTATAAAGATTAGATAGATGACCGTGGGAAACTAAACTAGGAAAGTCTCCCTAATTACAGAAGTACAAATCAACAACTAGTATCCTAGAAAAAAGTAATTACAATGTCTACAGAATATTTTCTAGTTGTTTACACGATTTTTCTAATAAAGAAAAACCAAATCTTCCTCACACAATCTCCTAATATTCAATAATAAATCAACAAATATTCCAACACACACACACACACATATATATATATATATGTATGTGTGTGTTTGTACGTATAAGACAAATGACCATTTAGCGGTTATGCTTTGTTACATCTTTAAAATTATAAAATTACCTTTCTTTAATGTAAACGAAAAAAATAAACAATAGTTCTAACATAATTTGAACCCGTGAACCTTACTCTAAACAACGTGCAATGTAACTTAAAGATATATAGGAGAAGCATATAACTTATGTAGTTATACACTAACATATAATATTATATATAAAACTCGGCTCCAAAGTGGAGGTCTTATTTTTAAGAAAAAATAGATTGTCCATTTGGAGGTCTGGATGAATAATTTTCAGAATTTGGTGGAAATGATCTCTATAATGACTAGTATCATTTCTACCAAATTTCATCAAAAATTTCAATCTAAAAGTGTGTGAGATGACAATAAAAAATTCAAGGGACAAAAATGCACGCATATATCACTTTTAAATTACATGAGCCTGTTTTTGAAGGTAGGGAAAGCTCCGCGCCAGCTTGGAAGCAAGCTACTTATTGCCTATCTCCCACTTGTAGATTGAATTTTTTATGAACTTTTGTGGAAATAATCTACTTGCCAAAGGGATTATCTCCACCAAAGTTTTTAAAAAAATTAACATGCATTTACCCTCCAAATAAATAGTGATTTTTTTTAAATAAAGGCCCGAACTCTTTGTGGGGGGTTGACTACATATGTACACACTTAGGGGTGGAGGATACGAACTTGCGGTTACAACCTGATGTAATCCTTCTAGTACCCAATGGGCATTATTTGTCATCTACTTGAAAATTGTATATTATAAGCGGGAAAGTGGTGGCCTTCATTATGCAGCAAACCCAAAGCACACACCCTCAAGCACCCTATTGAAATCAATAAATGATATATGAAATAAAGGCCATTGGATTCAACGTTGCTTCATGCATTCACTCCAAATTGAAAAATGGGGTGAATCTAAAAGCCTAAGCTGTACAAGCTCATCCTTTGTTAAGGAAAGAATAATAAAGCTTAACTAATTATCCAAATCACCAACAATGTAGAAATAGAGCAAACACTACAAGAGGTGAAAGAAAAAAATCTTTTTATGTTTCTCTAAAATCAGAAATTAATAATTTCACATATAAAGTCAACACAAAAAACTGCACCCGTAAAACAATTACGAGACTACATATGCTAATTTACCAATTAATGATTACCGGAAAGCTCAAAATCTCAAACCAAACACACTTAATTTACCAACACTTGTGTACCGAAGACAAGAGACCCAAACAATACATGTATGAAATCAAGTTTGCACACACACACACACACATATATAAGTTGAATTGTATATGGGAGAATAAATAAAGATAAAAGAGAGAATATGAGAGTTGTATTGATAATTGAGTGATTATAAAGACTCCCAAAAGAGGTACATATAGTATTCAAACTAAACCATAGGATAACAATAAAGGAAAGAAAAATAAAAGAAATAGATAACTAATTAAGGAAATACACCATAAATAAAATACCATATATATAGTATGTTTTTCCCAAGACAAATAAATACTTCCATAACTAATATAAATACCATAAAAAATATACTCCCACAAATAATATTATATTACTTTCCCACACTCACACTCAAGTTGTAACATGTTAAACAAACATGACCAACTTGAAAGCCAAAAACGGTAGCACAACTATTAAGTAGAGTACCATATCCATGTAGCCAATCACCATCGAAAGTAGTCTACACCCAAAACCACTGCCATATAAAATGTCACGACACACTAGTGTACTTTTAAACACCACACAATGGGTATTTCATCATCCATCACATGTATACTAAGTCACATTATGACTTCATCACAACATGCCGCGACTACAATATCAACACACTAATAAAAGGAGCTTCATCACTCTTCCACAAACAATATACGAACCTCCACTAAGGTTCTAAGAAATGGTGTAAACACCAACCAACATACGATTGTACCATTACTAAAAAACAAATGAACATTCACTAAGGTTCAAACCATAAAAGGTGAGAAACACCTGTTAACAAAGGGCGAAACAACCATTAACACTGAGTAGTGGACCATATCTATCAACAAAGAGTGATAAATCCTATTAACAAATGATACATTGAAGTGCGTAAAACAAACGGTATAGAAAACAATCAAACAAGAGAGGATGTTATGAGGCTCCAGAATATGGAAAGCTGCCAAACCTAGGGGTATTCACTGAGGATTAAGGCCAAGTATGAACCAAAAGTAATAGAGGTATGAATCACTGCTGCTGAACTTTGATAGGCGAGGTTGGACTTGAAATATACCACAACAGAATTGTGTAACTCAGTTTTTTAACCCTTTGTAATAACAACAAACTCAACCACCGAACCAAGATTATTTCTTTCTTATTTGAATTCGAGTTTCTCAAAAACCCTAAGATTGCAGTCATGTGCAACAAATATCAGCCAATGGGCTAAACCGTTCATGGATCACTGTGTATGAACATTGTTCACGTTCAAGTACTATTTTGCTTCACGAACACTATTCATATGCTCCTCACAAGCATTGTAGTGCCACTATTTACAGAATAATTGTTTTCAAATTGCTATTTATAGCATTATTCACATATTAGTGTTCAAAAACATTATTCATCGCATTGTTTTATCGAAATAAAAGACAAAATTGTATATATAATTACGAATGGAAAGAAGCCCCGTTCAACAATCAACAAGGTGGGCCACTCTCCGGCAGAAGATAAAAATCTTATAGTGCATCTGATACCAAGTTGAATTGTATACGAGAGAATACATAAAGATAAAAGAGAGAATATGATAGTTGATTAGTTGTATTGATAATTAGGTAACCACAAACTGCCAAAATGAGTATATATATAATTCAAACTGTAGACACCCTAATCCGTGACCTCCACAAGAACCATAAAACTGTCAAAAAAGCACATTTTTTAGTATAAGACTCACCCAAAAATACTAGAAACTGCTTCGAAAAGTTTGTAGTCCAACAAACCTGTTCTCAAAAGTATTTGTCGTGCAACAAACCCATTTTCAGAGGCATTTGTTGTGCGACAAACTAAATTGTCACACGACAAACCTTCAGATGTCGCAAGACAAAACCCCTCTGAACCAGACCATTAACTCCTTGACACATCAGTCTGTCAGAGACAACCTTTGTCAGATGTCGTGTGACAGTTCCATTTTTGGAGGGAATGTCGTGCGACAAATTCCTCCGAGCAGTATAAATAGGCCAGCACCCCAAGGGTTTAGAAGAGGAACTTTAGAAGAAGAAAAAGGCTATTATCTCTCTAAATCTGATTTTTTTTAAGATCTTCAAAGTTCAATTTATTATTATCAAGTTCTCGAAGAATCTCTGAGTTCTCAATACTCGACGTCTCATATTTCAAAGACGAATTCTCCACTGTCTCTAGAGAAGAAAATCATGTATCCACCGGATTATCTTTGGTCATATTATATTTTCTCTCTCTCATCTTATTTATCTCGTCGGGAAGGTAAATAAAGCTTCTTCTAATGTTTAAAGTTTATATATCTGTGTACTTGTTTTCCTTTGTTCTGTCCAATTTCTAATTGAATAACTTATCGTCAAGTTACAAGTAGTCTACAATTTTTTTAAAATAAAACTCTGATAAAATCAATTTTGAAAATCAGAAAAAGTAAGTATATTATCATCCAGATAAATTAAGTTTTCAAAACTCGGAACGATAAAACTCACTTAAAGGATTAAAATCGGGTATGCCCAGTCTCCTACATAGATTGCGATATATCTGATACTTTTCTCAAGAGTCCAAATCCATATTAAATCAATTCCAATCGAGAATCTGACTTTTTCCAAAATAACCAAAATAACCAAAATAAAGAGGAAACTAATATTGTTATCTTAGTAAACAATGTTAAAACCCCTTTTAAATATTAAAAATTTATGAACTTTGTCATTTGTATTTCATTTCTTATCAAAACAAAAATTGGATTACAGAATACAAGATTTTTTAACCCTTTTCCCGTTTTCCCCAAAAATTAGGTTTCTCTATAAAAACATACTTTGGGAAAGTAGTAGACTTCTTAGTAAGGGCATTCAAGCTTTTTAACATAGAATAAACATATAAAGCTACTAGAGACTGAAAGGGCGGAATGGGTGCTTAACACCTTCCCAAACCATAACATAGTTCACGAACCCTATAAGAATCCCAGTTCGTAGACAAAACATGTGGGGATAAGGCTTGCTTTGGCCATTACCCCTACACGGACTTTTTGCATTTTTTTTCATAAAACGTACTGGCGACTTTGATTGAACCCATTTGCACTTAAAAATATAAAATATGATTTATCCCTATATCAAAGCAAATGAAACGACGGAATCCGTTCCGACGTTTTAGGCTCCCAAACTCGGGATTGAGACCCGGGGGTTGCATTTGCGGATTCTCACACAAACTAAATCCTAAAATAACAATAAAGGAAATGAAATAAAAGTAAAGGATAATAACTAAAGAAAGATTCCATAAATAAAATACCATATCTATATATGGTATGTTTTGACCAATACAAATAAACAATACCAATATCAGAAATAAAATATACTTCTACAAGTAATATAATATTACTTTCCAGCAATATATATACATAAACCCATCAATAATTGATCTGAAAAATATGAGAGAGAGAAAGAGTGACGGATTTATTAGCATTAGAAGAAGAGCAACGAGAATATCCTGCGAGAAGCATACACCTTTAATTCCCATTATATTGTTTATTTATTAGAAAAATTAGCATAACATGGAAGTAACAAACTCTACGAAGGGGCAATATTGGCATAAAGATTGCCTTATGCTGCACCCTTGAGCAAATTCCATGTATGCGTATAAAAACCATAAATTACAGAATTTTATGATAATCTCTATTTATACAAAAAGGAAAGATTTAAATAAAATAGGGAAAACAAATTGTACAAAAACCAAAAAGGCGGGGGGGGGGGGGGTGCCGAGGTGGGTTTCGCATTTTTAGGACTCATTAACTTTGAGGTGCACACTGAGAGTGCGAAGCTGCTAAAAGGGCAGCTCTGATGCTTGAGTCGTCACTAGAATGCTCAATCACAATGCTTTCAGAAAAATCTCCAGTTAATTCCTTGAGAGTGCTCTCCATGCAATTTTTGAATTTGGTATGATGTTCAAAAAGTCCACCATCTAATGTTATTATTGATTTTTGCATCCGGCCCAATTTCTTTGTGGCTCTTCCCAATTTCTTAAGGATGCGTAGGATCCCCACGACGGAGCCACGATTTTAATTTAGTGGTGTTGACTATCACTAAGCAAAAAAATAAAATAACTACAAAAATAATGACACGACTATATATAAATATTTTTATATTACAATATTAAACATTTGTTACACAAATAGATGTCTAACGAAAACATATATTACAAAAATAGATGTCCAAATTTATTTATTTTGGAGTTACAGAATTCATCTTTGGGCTTTCATATTCTGAAAATGTTGAATTATATGTTCCTTTTAAATATTTTCGAACACATCATTCTCAATGTATGTCAATAAAGAATAATTCATTAACTCATATCCTTAGTTGAGAGTTGATGATCTTTATCGCATAGAACACCTTTTGTGATTTGTCATTTCTCATCCTTCGCAAGTTTTCACCCGATTCAATCTATGCACAAAGTTCAACATGAGAGATTGAGAGAGAGAGAGAGAGACCTACGAGTATAAATTCCATTTTTTTCTCTCTTATGTTTTTCTATTTGGAATATGCTACAAACTCTTCGTGTTGACTTTTAATAAAAGTAATTACAATTTTATCCTTAAGGTTTTGAGACCCTACAAACACAACCTCAAATGTTAAATGTTTACACGAAAGTCTTTATCATATATTCCTCTGCCCTTGCTTCTTAGGGATTTAATTGTTGAAGAAGCTCTCATAATCCAAGTTATCATTTTTAGAAAGTGTTTACGGACACTCTAGCTAAAGGTGGATCCAACCTCGTTCGGGGTTGTAACCCAACTCATTTTCCTTTTTCTTTTTTCTATTGATGTAATATGTAATACGTAAAGTTTTCAATTCTAGCTCAATCTAACTTAATTAATTATTTATATTAGTCCGCCTTTACAATATTTTTTGGACCTGTCCTTACTTTACTTTGCCTTATGACAATAGTAGGGCTGGCAATTTTTACCCAAAAACTGACAACCAAACCAAAAAAAAAAGGGTAATCAAGAGTTTGGTTACCAACTAAAAATCAGTATGGTATTGGTTTTGTTGGTCGGATAATGACCCGAGAAGGAGGGTGAATAGGGTTTAAAAACTTTAATGCGAAATTCAAACGTTTTTAAAATATTTAAGTAAAACAATTTAGCTAAGCAACAATATTAAGGAGATAATCAATATCAAGTAATCAATTCCAAGACAAGCAAATAAACAATCTCAAAATACAAGCAATAATATAGCAATAAAAAGATAGCTTGAGTTTAGAAATATTGAACCGGTTTAAAGTCCAAGGCTTTTTGTCCACACGGTTTTGGTTTACCAAACCATAGTCCGCGCTAGGTTAGTTCTCCGAGAATTTTCACTATTCAATCTTCTTCGGGTGAAGATCAAACCTTAATACAAATGTTGCTACGTACACAACACTCACAATGTAGCTATACCCGCTACACTTCTCACAAGATATGCTCTCTTACTCTACAAAGAGACAAACTCTCTTTTAAAATGAAGAATGAATTGTTTGTGGTGATACACACCAATACAATAACTCTCAAGTGTATTTGAAGATTACAAATAAAGCTCACACTAGAGTTATCAAGATTGATCAAAAGTATATAACTCAAAAATGAAGAATATGATCAATAAAATGAATTGAATACTTGAATAACTTTGTATATATGTAAAGTAAGTTTGTAGAATGATTCAAGTGTATTAAAACATGTCTAGGACCTCATATATATAGCTTGAAAAACCATATGGCCGTTGGGGATGATTAAGAAAGGTTTTGGGTCAAAGGTATACATTTTCAAACTTTCCAACAGCTAGTTTTGACAAAACAATTCAAATTTGTTTTGATAATTTCTCCCAATTTGACCGTTGGATCATGCTCAAAAGTTGGTCAAAAGTGATACGAGATGTTTTCTAACTACTACAAAAATTTCAAAATGATCGGAGTTCGGGAAGGCCTCCATCTTGCCGTTAGATCAAAACTGTGTGAAAATTGAGCGAATTTTAAATGTAAAATAAAAACATTTTTGCAATTTAACAATTTAGTTCCAAATACAATTCTAATAATTTTTGAACCTCAAAGATATGTTTCTAAGATACCTATTTTTATTAGAGCTTAAAATATGATCATTTAAAATTAATATGAATTTATTTTGAAAGTCGATCTTTGTAAAATGACGTTTTTTTAAATAAATTCAATTTCAAGCTTGTTTGAATCAATCTTTAAAAGATGGATGAATATGTTTGAGCCGTAGAGATTTGATCAATAAAGTAACTTTACATAAATCTTAAGCACTCACTCAATTACTGAATTAACGAGTCTTCGAATGCTTTGATTTGTTTATTCGGATTGATCTTCATTTGAAGTTTTTTCCTTGAAACTTTTCATATAGTCTTTTGATACTTTGCACTTCATGATTTGCATTGAGAGATTTGATCTTCCTTGTATTGTCTAATGATCGAATAGTGAAAGAGTGATCCTTGTCATGTTTTTCTTGAATTTTTCAAGTAAATGAACTATATACTTATATCAAGAAACATGTTAAATTACACATGATTAATTTATTGTTATTATCAAAATAAGATTAAGACCTTAGGTCAACAGGTTTTAAGCTTGATAAGATCTAGTTTATACCGAACCAAACTTAAAAAAAAAACATATGTTAAAGCCCATTAAGTTGTCTGAGCTAATAAAACTGCCAGGGTCGTATAATTTGGGCCAGGAGCCTATTATTCTTCTAATGGGTGTAAGTTAGGCTTAGTTTCCTTTTATGTTGTTTCTCTAGACCACTTGGCCTGTATGTCTGTTAACCTCTTCCTCAAAAAATATCCTCTATTTTCCTTCTCTACCACCATAGATAGTGTGGAGTTCAAAATCTATTTTGTAAAATTAGGGCTTTCCATCTCAACATTATTTCTTCACCATCCTGCTTCAGATCTCAGGTTTGAGATTTTATTCGTTAAATTAAATTAGGGCTTTGTATATCACTGACATCCCTCCTTCCCTGTTCATGCCAATTTTCGAGTGAAATTTTGGAAGTAAAAATATATATATGTAATCTACAAATAAGATCATGCATATGTCACACTAATGATCTTGAAAAAAAATCTCAGAATCTCTTTGAATCAAGCCATCTCATTTTTCTGACATTGTATGTACCGTTAAATTTTTCTTGTTCGGGAATTTTGCTTTTGTGTTTGCTTAGTTTCCGTTTTAATAGTGTTTTAGTACCAACTTCAAGAGATTTTCAGTTTTACTGAAAATCTTAACCGAACTGGCTAAAACTTCAGTAACCAACAAATCCATAACGGTATTAAAGGTTTGATTTAGAAACCAAACCGAAACCAGCCCTTATTAAAATTTACTTTAAATTGTGTATGAGTTGATAATATTTGTGTAACTCCGGTCATATATACACCTTGCCACTTTATCTATAAGTTTTTAAAAATAATATAAAAATAAAAAATTGTTTAGCAACATATATCTAACTCGAATAAATTTGAGCACAAAGCAAGGTACCGATTTAAAGAATTTTACTAGATATCTATAATCTACAAGGATTTGTATTAAATATGAGTTCTTCCTTAAAGTTATAAAATATTACAAAGCGAGAGTTTAGAACCCATTATATCATACATTTACATTCTTACATTTCATTCATTGTTATCTCAACCCTTTTGTATATATAGTTGAGTTGACATATATCCACCGTTAAATATGGAACAAATCCAATCAGTTAATAAAGGCAATAAGGTGATTTAGCCATATAATTATTAGATGTTAAAACTAAATATATTTTACGCGCATGGGCTAAAAGCAAAATAATGAAGAATTAAAAACAAAAAATCAAGATATTTATTAATTTGATAAACGGAATAGATCTAAATAAAAAGACTTTTAAAATATTGTGCTAAATTATAATTTGCCAAATCTTTTTGCTGGAACAAACAAAAATTATTTTGCCATTGTCAACATTTCCTTTTTTTCCTCCCTTCTTCCCTTAGGTAATTGAATTGCCTAGAATTGAGTTGCATGGAAAATGTAATTAAATGTGTTTGATTGCCTTAATTTTCTACCCGGAAAATATTGGTTGTATTGTGGCATTTTTAATGTAGAAAAAATTATGGGTATTTTTTTTTACATAATTTTTTAGTCATGATGGATCTTGTTTAATTGATCTTGATGAGTAGATTTTAAATATAAAATTTTTATTAAATTTTGAATTTTGTAGTTTAAGTTATAGCATTTTTAGTGTAGAAAATGAGTAAAATGTTGTCTCAAAAACCGTGCAATTGCCTGGAAAATAAAAACTAGCCCCCCCAAAGAAAATATTTTCCTTGTTTACAAGGAAAATGTAAGTGTGTGAGCCAAAAGTGGCAATTGAATTGCCTGGAAAAAAAAGCCAATCAAACACCTTAAGTTGTCAAATCAAGTGGAAAATGGGTATTTTCCATGGAAAATACTCCCAATCAAACACACCCTTAGAATAATTACTTTGTGACATATAGAATGAGTCCAAGAAGGATTGCAGCTCTAGTACATATCATTATATTCATATCCCTTTAGATACGCGTCTTTTTCTTAATTTATTTAATTATAACGCCACAAAATTATAATCATCTGTTTTCTTTCTTTCCGTACATATCCGAAGAAAACAGATTTCTGCTGACTGAAGAATGCAATTAAAGTAACCAAGTTAACGCATCACAGCTCACAAAAATCAAATGTTCCCAAAATCTCACGCGTATTTCAATGACATCTATGCTACCCATTTTTTTTTAAAAAAAAAATTCAAAAGTCTCCATCTTTAATTACTACGCTATTAACATCATTAGAGCATCTTCAATAAAAATATGTAAAATTATTGTGTAAATCTTATATGATAAGTGAGTTTTAAGTAAAAAAATTACATAGACCTATTTACTTTATAAGAGCATGTCCATCAGATAGGATAAAATTTAGGGTAAACTTAGCAATTGTTTCTTAAATTTCAAAGTCTGCACACAGCGGAAAGGGTAAAAAAATTTAGTCATACGAGTGTGGGACACTCGTATGACTTTTCTTTTTTAAAAAATAAAAATAAAAATCATACGAAAAGCTTTCATTAGTATAAGCTTAAAAAAAAAAAAAAAAAAAAAAAGGCAAAATTTTCTACAATACGAGGCTGCCACCATCGTATGGCTTCTTTTGCCATATTTTTTTTTTAAAGTTTTGTATGAGCCTATAGTGAAAAATTTAAGGGAAGGGTAAAATATACTCGTTCTCTACCCTATATAGCAAAATTTAGTTGCCTAAACTCCTCCGCTGTGGTATGAGGTAGGGTAAATTTAGCTATTTACCATATCCGGTGTACATGCTCTAATAGCCAATATTAATAATCATATGTAAAAAGAAGTGATCCAATAAAAAATAATCACCTAAAGAATAAGAAACTACTCAAATGAGGAGAGAGAATGAGAGGGTGGTGAGAGAATGTGAGTGGTGTAATTGACTTAATGAGAAAAAAATGAGTGGGTTGAGGGAGAATCCTAGTTGGCTGTGTAAATTAGATGTGCAAAATACACAGCCATTATATACAAAGCTTAGTTGACATTGATTTTACACATCCATTAGAGTAACAAAAAAATTACATAATGTATAAATTTTACACAATATTAAATTAATTATTTTTATACAATCCCATTAGAGATATTCTTACCGGTCCTCTTCACCGACATGATCACTAGAACAGTACAACTCAAAAGTCAAAAAAAAAGGGGGCAAAAATAGAAGACAAAAGTAAAAGAAACGAGAGAAGAATTAAGAAAGAAACATACCCAGAAAATATACATCTCTCTGTCACTACATCATTTTATTTTCGCTAGTATCATTTTATTTCTCAGCATTTTTATAGTTTTAGAGAGAGAGATATTAGAATATATAGATATGGTAGGATATATAGATATGGTATATGTATAAATGGTATAGTTGACTACCACCATAATTCCTAGAATTATGGGATATTATTTTATTTCCATGTACAGCCCATTCATTCCCTATTTAAGGGACTTTTGTATTCATTCATTATGATCAATATAATTCATTCTCCCATCTCTCTCTCTAATTGTCAACATGGTATCAGAGCAAAAAAACAAAACCCAAACCCTAGCCGCCTTACCCCAACCACACAGCCACCAAGCAGCCACCACGAAACCCTCCTACACAACACCATAAAACACCACGAAGCCACCCCAGACCACCACGCCGTCAGCCGCCTCAACCCTACCCTCAGATCTATCTTCTGTTCATTCGTTCATCACGTACCGAGACTTAATCAAACCACAAATCATACCATCATCATCGTCTTGAATAGACGATCCCAAAACCGTCAGAAACACCTCGATTGAAGCTCTCACTCGCCCTCACGCGCCGAGAGTATACTACACCAATTTTTTGCCACGTCCACGCGCCTCCCCATAAGCTGCCGCCGCCACGTCAGCTGCCACATCAGCTGACACGTCATCATTGACCGTTGACCACGACCGTTGACCGTTGACCACAGAAAGTCCTTCCTGGCATTTTTCGACGTTCTGAACACAGCTGCGGCCTCAGAATTTCCAAATTCTGTCTCTATCTTGGAGTATTACAAACTCTCGACCTTACAAACATGACCGGATCATCTGCATATACATCATTTGGGAACCGAACAAATGACTTACACTCTATGGCTCAGGGTTCGACTTACAAATACCCTCCATGCTCTGTCTGTAGACTAATGGGACACTCGAAAAAGGGTTGCTATGAAATCATTGGCTATCCAATTTGGTGGAAAGATTATCGCCATTGCAGAACAGGGCAGACCATAGAAAGAGGTAACAAACAGGCCTCAGGCTTACTCACTACCACAGGTACGGCTTTACATTCTGTCTTTGTTTTGAATAATACATGGGTAATTGATTCCGGTGCAATTGATCATATGACATCTAATTCTAAAATAGTTCCTCTTTTAACCCCATCATCTCAGACATTTGTTTCCACAGCCAATGGTGTCCCCGTCCCTGTAGTGGGAAAAGGATCAATCAATCTATCCGACACACTTAACCTAACCTTCGTCTTAGTTGTACCATCCTTAGATTATAATCTATTATCTGTTTCTCAAATAACTAATGCCCTACACTGTGTTGTCATTTTTTGGCCTTCTCATTGTGTTTTTAAGGATATTCAGACGAAGAAGACGATTGGTTATGGTGTTAGGCGCGGTAAATTATACTATCTGGACCTGGAGTTCAAAAGCACAGATCGCTTGCACAAAGCCTTGAACACCAGTACATCTGAAAAGAAAATTACAGATAAACTTTGGTTATGGCACCGTCGGTTAGGACATGCATCGTTTGACTACTTAAAGAAACTATTTCCCCGTTTAGTTCATAAAGTTAATTCTTATGGTTTTCACTGTGAGATTTGTGAACTGGCTAAAAGTCATCGTACTTCCTTTAAACCTTCATTGATTAAGAGTTTGGTTCCATTTATGATTATTCACTCTGATGTATGGGGACCATCTCCCATTCCTTCTTTAGGTGGTGTACGATGGTTTATCACGTTTATTGATGATTGCACTTGAATGACGTGGGTTTGTCCCATGAAATCCAAAGGCGAAGTTAGTGGTTTGTTTCAGAGATTTCATAAACAGATCAGTACACAATATAATACTACTATTCAAGTTCTCCGAAGTGATAATGGTGGGGAATATATGAGTACTGAGTTACAAGCATACTTCAAACTTCATGGGATCATTCATCAGACTACATGTCCTTATACTCCTCAACAGAATGGGGTTGCCGAACGAAAAAATCGTCATTTGTTAGAAATAGTTCGGGCATCTCTGATCGGCGCAAACGCACTAACCTCGTATTGGGGTGAAGCACTCTCATCGACTGTCTATTTAGTTAACCGCATCCCCTCAGCCGTACTTGATTTTCAGACACCCTTTGAAGCCTTAGCTAAGTCTATTACGGCTCCTACCGTGTCAAATCTTCCTCCCCGGGTGTTTGGATGTGTTACCTTTGTCCACTTACCAAAGGAGCAACGGAACAAACTTGAACCGCGCGCTCTCAAGTGCGTCTTTGTAGGGTATGCTTCTTCTCAAAAGGGGTATCGATGTTATCACCCTCCCACATAGAAAATGTATGTCACTATGGTATGATATTTCACGAAGAAACTATGTACTTTCACCGAACTGAACTTCAGGGGGAGCATTATAAAGAAGTTCAGTTATTTGGAAATATCAATGAGGAAGAGATAAGCTCAATAGAGGTGGTTCCAACGTTGACTTCGAATTCACCACCAGCAACAGAGACAACCGAAATCACATCGTCCCCTGATATGGTAACAACAGAAATCTTGCCAAATGACATTGTGCCGTCTCCGTCTCCATCACCACCTGACACAAATAACCAATCGTCCACTTCAAATATCCCTGAAACTGAGGTCTCCCAGGTATCATTTTCTTCTATTCCTATAAAAAGGCTTCCTAACCGAGCAAATAGAGGTGTACCTAAACCCACGTATGACCCAAATTTTACCAGTAAAGCCAAATATCCTATGAGTAATTATGTGTCTTATGATCGGTTAACTGCATCTAACAAATCTTTTGTGAATCAATTATCTTCTGTATCTATTCCTAACAGTGTGCAGGAAGCCTTATGTGATTCTGAGTGGAAATCAGCAATGGATGAGGAGATGAAGTCCTTGTTGAAAAATGACACATGGGAATTGACCGAATTACCAGCAGGAAAGAAGAAGGTGGGTTGCAAGTGGGTGTACACTGTGAAATTCAAAGCAGATGGAACAATCAAAAGATTCAAAGCAAGACTGGTTGCGAAAGGCTACACACAGACGTATGGGATTGATTATCTAGAGACATTTGCGCCCGTAGCCAAGATCAATACTGTACGAGTGTTACTCTCATTAGCTGCAAACTTAGACTGGCCTCTACAACAGTTCGATGTGAAAAATGCTTTCCTACATGGGGATTTAGAGGAGGAGGTATATATGGAGTTCCCACATGGATATAAGATCCCGGTTGAGCATACAAATAAAGTCTGCAAGTTGAAAAAATCTTTGTATGGGCTAAAACAATCCCCTAGAGCCTGGTTTGGGAGATTCGCGAGATCGATGCGAAAGTTTGGGTACAGCCAGAGTAATTCTGATCATACTTTATTTTTTAAGAAGAATCATGAAAAAATCACGGCTCTTATCGTTTATGTAAATGATATGGTGCTCACAGGAAACGACCATAAAAAACAACAGGCATTGAAGAAGCTCTTATCTCAGGAGTTTGAAATGAAAGACCTTGGGAGCTTGAAGTATTTTCTGGGGATCGAGGTGTCTAGATCATCAAAAGGCATCTTCCTATCTTAGAGAAAGTATGCCCTAGACTTACTGAATGAAATCGGAATGTCCGCTTGTCAACCGTCAGAGACTCCAATGGAAGAAGGATTGAAGTTAGAGGTCGAAACAGATCAAATGCCCGTTGATAAAGGGCGCTATCAGAGATTGGTAGGCAGATTGATGTATCTAGCACATACAAGGCCTGATATATCATATGTATTGAGTATTGTCAGTCAATTTTTGCATAATCCAGGGGAGAAGCATATGCAGGCAGTTATGAGGATTATCAGTTATCTCAAAGCAGCTCCTGGGAAGGGAATCCTATTCCAGAAAAATGAGGATATCCTGAAGGTTGAAGGATACACTGATGCTGATTGGGCAGGTAATATATGTGATAGAAGATCTACATCAGGGTACTTCACATTCGTATGAGGAAACTTGGTCACTTGGCGAAGTAAGAAGCAAAATGTAGTATCCCGATCAAGCGCAGAAGCAGAGTATCGAGGAATGACAGTTGGTATTCAAGAGTTATTGTGGTTGAAACTGCTACTAACAGATCTCGGTTTTCCTCCGACATAACCCATGATGCTATATTGCGACAACAAAGCAGCATGTGATATCGCACACAATCCAGTTCAACATGACAGAACAAAACATGTTGAAGTGGATAGGTTTTTCATCAAAGAGAAGTTAGAAGAGAAAGTTATTTATGTTCCTCATGTACGCTCCGAAGATCAGTTAGCTGACATTCTCACCAAGGCCGTGACAAAGAAGATATTCACCAAGCTAATTAGCAAGTTGGGCATGTTCGATATATGTGTGCCAACTTGAGGGGGAGTATTAGAATATATAGATATGGTAGGATATATAGATATGGTATATGTATAAATGGTATAGTTGAGTACCACCATAATTCCTAGAATTATGGGATATTATTTTATTTCCGTGTACAGCCCATTCAGTCCCTATTTAAGGGACTTTTGTATTCATTCATTATGATCAATATAATTCATTCTCTCATCTCTCTCTCTAATTGTCAACAAGAGAAAGAAAGAGTAAATATTATCAAGAAAATGGGAGGTAAAAGGAGTTGTGTGTGGTGGTAGTGGTGGTGAAGTGCATCAATGGATATGACCCATACAGATTCTTTAATTGGAATGTTACTTATGGTGATATTTACCCACTTGGTGTTAAACAACAGGCACCCCCCTCTGTTTTTCCTTTTCTTTTCTTTGTACAATTATTTTTCTTCAATCAATATATTATCTTTACATTTAAAAAAAAAAGTGTTAATTCGTTTATTATATTCTCAAATCAAGATTATAGGACTGGGTGAAAGAGAATTAGAAATCTTCTTTATATGTGTATTTATGAATTTGGTACGGTATCAGTTTCAATTTTAAATGTACTGAAATTGTCAGTTCCATAACGATGTTTATGGTTCGATTCAATAACCGAACCAAATCCAACCCTGGACAATAGTATTAAAATCTACTTTAAATTGCGTTTCAGTTGGTAATATTTGTGTAACCCCTATCGTATCGTATCTATACCATGTCACATAATCTATAAGTTAATAATAATAATAATAATAATAATAATAATAATAATAATAATAATAATAATAATAATAATAATAATAATAATAATGTTTAACAACAAATATCTAACTTAATAAATTTGACCACAATGCAAGGTACCGATTCAAAGGAGTTTACTAGATATCTATAATCTACAAATTAAATAAGATCATTGAAAAGAATGAATATAGTATTTAAATATTTCAATTGTACCATATTGGTATGAATTAAATTTTACAAGGATTTGAATATATCTGTAATCTACAAATATGATCATGCATACCTCATAGGAGAAGACTTTCTTTTTGTTAATGATATAGATTAAGGGGGGCGTATTCAATTTAAATTTTAAAAAAAATTAACTAACTTTTTAAAATTTGTGAATTTTGTTAAAACCATGAATTATTTTAAATTCTTATAGAATCTGATAGATTTTAATGCATGAATTCTTTTGGATTTATGTAAATTTTAATAAATTCATGGATTTTTGTAGATTTTAATAAGTTCATCAAAAAAACAAAAAATCAAAAGACAAATAATAAAATAAATTAATTACAAGTTTAAATTAACATTATCAATAATGTAAATATAATTAACAAAATAGATTATAAAAATTCATAGTGCTCTATTCAAACATCACTATGATTATCATAACCCTCTTCATTCTCATTGTTGTCTTCTTACTTTCCATTCTCATTATTTTATGGCCATCTATTTACCTAAAAAATTGAAGGCGACAAATTTTTATGATTTTCTTATAATTATTAAATTGAATTTTACACTTTATACTATGTTTTGTTTATATGTTATTATTTTTATTTTATACTAATTATTCAATTCTTAGTATATATGTCTTCATGAATGAACTTAATGACATTTGTCAAGCATTACACAAAACCTAGTTATAATAAAAAATCAAAGGATAAATAATAAAAGAATTTTGATTGCAAATTATAAATCCGCCACAAACAGTTCGAATCGAGCCTAAAAATACAATGGATTGGGTTTTTTTGCCTTTTCTATTCGATTTTCATCTTCTATCTAAAAAAATTCATAAAATGGGAGAAACAAATCGAAAGGGCAACATCGCTATAGTTTCGGAAGAATATGACTAATTGAATAATTAAAACTTTGAAAGTAACAATATCTAAATCAAATAAAAGGTTTTAGATAAAGTGAATAAATTAGAAGGATTTAAATAAATTATAGAGACAAAGAAAAAATAATATATAAGGTCTGGGAAAAGAAGATGTTTTAGATAGAGAGAATGGAGTGGAAGAGTTTAATAGATTATAAATATAAGAAGACATAATACCTAGGGTTGGAAGAAAGATGGAAACGAAATCCATGTGAAATCTTTCGCTTGAAGAGAAGATTTGTTGATGGATTTGTTATTCATAAAAATACTCTGAAATCCATCAAAATCTATCAACTTATAAAATCCTTCAAAATTTATTGAGTTTTGATTACCATAAAATTTTAAAAGACTATTTTTAATCCTAATTGAAAACCACAAGATTTTAAAAGACTTTTTAAAATCCTAATTTAATAACATAAGATTTTAAAAGACTTTTTAAAATCCCAATTGAATACCCATGAACTTTCAAAATCCAAAAAAAATCCTACATAATCTAAATTGAATACACCCCCTAAGTGTACGAGTGTTCATGGTCCGGTTGACCTTAAATATCGACTAGATCATACTGGACTACCTTGACCGATTCAGTTTCGGTCAGTCGAAAATGTAACGACTCGATCGCACCTCAGTACGATATTGTCCGCTTTGGGTAGCGTACAACCAGGCCTCAGCCCCGGAACGTCTACCCCCACGGCTTTGTTTTTGGGAGCTCACGACCAGCTTCCCAGGGGGTCATCCATCCTGGGATTGCTCTGACCCAAGTACGCTTAACTTCGGAATTCTCATGGGATTCGAAGCCAGTGAGCCTCCCAAAAGGCCTCGTACTTAATTAGCGACCATTTCTTACTTATATGGGTCTCCAAGGATCCCCCATCTTCCGATGTGGGATGCCCCCTTTAAGCTACCTTTCCTCCACCCAAGGGAGTACTCCATCACTCGCAGGGCGTCACAGAAAAGGTCTGAACTTTTTCAATAGGCCTATTTTATTTGGACTTGCTGAAAAATTTTAAACACAAAAGCCCATTGTTTGGGCTTAAGTTAGCCCATTGCCATGAGTAATGGTACAAATTATGTTCCTTCTTAGCTTATAATTGTAGTGTGTGAACTACATAAATACAAGTCAATTGACTATAACACAATATTTGTTTGCAATATATAAATTGGTTGATGGGTATTAGTAGGGTTTTGTTGGTTGATTTTGTTTGTTTTGAAGTAAACCCATTTCCTGATTTAGAAAGATGGATACGGTTAGATAAGAAAAGGAAAAAGAGAAATATATAGATTAAAAAAATTGTGTATTGATATATCCAGTCCAGTTTTTTTTGCTACTTTGGTTCCTTAGACCGAAGACTAGACCATTTCAATTTGGTCCATTTAAACTTAGACTAGATCGAACCGTTGAGCATATATATATATATATAAACACTATAATTCGGTTCGGTTCGGTCCGATCGGTCCATTCGATCCAATTTTTGCATACCGCAAAATAAGCGTATATACAATGTTGAACCATTGCAACTTATTAGTTCCACTTTTTCTTTCTTCTCTATAATTTATTCTTATTTTTTGTTTTGTTTCTCAAGGGACAGACTCAAGATGTCATGTTTGGGTTTATAGGGAAGAAGGGGCGTGAAAATTCATGTAAGTCATAGTAAAAAAAATGTAGTTTTTCCTCCCTTCCAGATCTTTAATAAAATATTTAGTGGAGAAAAGTGTAGGTGGCTGAAAATTTGACCGGACCCATAGAGATGATATTCTTCACAAGTATGAATGTACTGTTAGTAGTAAGAGAGGTAAGACAACGTTATTACAAACGTTATTTTGTTTGTAGGTAGGTTCCTCTAGTGAATTTTAGATTTGCTAGCATTACGTCATCTTTTTATGTGTGTATGTTTTTATTGCTTTAATAATGTAGTTAAGAACAAGAAGTCAAGCTATCAACTTTTTGCTATCTCTTTCTCTCTTTACCTTCCTCTAGATTCCTTAATAATATAAGTCAATCCCTTTTAGAACTATCACTTTTTATTTGTATTAGTATAGAATTAAGGTTATATGATTTTAATAGGGCAAATGACTAAAAGACAGTTAGGGGTAAGGCGTGGGCTCCCTTACATTAATTGTGAAATGATTTACATTTAAAACCAGTCACCTTTATATCACATATGTCGGGGATTGGTGGCTATGTTCTATACAAGTGGGCAAAGTACGGCGTAAGTAATTGACTCCTATCACACAAGTTAGTGGCTTTGCATATATGCTTCATGATGAGTAAACTCCATTCACATCCTGTAGCATGTTATCCATTCTCCTACGCGTGCCAACCACGCGATATGCTGATACCGAGATGCGCCGAGTTCATATATCCTCCTCGGCAAGGAGTTAGCTTTAGCGCCCAAGTGACTATCCATTGACCTTTTAACCGCTATACCCTCGAATTGGGTTCGGTTCATGGGCCTTGAAGTGTTAGGCTGGCCCAATATACTTTGGTAATAATTTTATGTCCCCTCAAAAAGTATTTTATGCAATTGTTTTATAACATACATACTCATTTTTAAAGAATTTTTTTTCTTACACATTTTGTTACGATGTATTAGTTTTGTAATGGCAAGTAATATTAATACCAAAACTTTAACTATATATAAAGTAATAATTATTATTTATATTTGAGAGGGAATATTTAATTGAGACAATTAGGCTTAAGGGCCTGCTCCAATAACAACATAAATACAAATGCCCATTATAAATTAGCATTGTAAATTAAGGACATCACAAAAAAAAGACACTATTGCCCCTTCCTTGAGGAAACACACACACACTAGACAATGATCCAACACAATCTACCAAAAGGCCGGTAACCTTAAGGGAGATTGGAATCAGATATATATAACACACACACCCCTCCACAAACCGATGTGGGATCCCGAAGGACCAGTCCCTAGACCTGCAACCCATTTGGGCGGCTTTATCCAGCCCATTGGAACGTTAACAGCTGGAATCCGCACACCACACACAAACCCAGGCCCATTATTGGCCCATTTTTTACTTTGAGGAAACACACACACACACTAGACAGTGATCCAACACAATCTACCAAAAGGCCGGTAACCTTAAGGGAGATTGAAATCAGATATATCTAACACACACACACCCACTATTGCCCCTTCCTTATTTAACTAATAACGTAGTAATCCTAAAATATAACTTCTCCGTCTCCGTCTCAAATAAAAAAATGTCAAAGTCCACAACGGTCAATCATCAGTTTTTCTTGAACTGCTCGTAGTCATCATGCCTTCTACACAATTAATATAAACCTTTATTTTCACTGTTATCATTATAAAAGAAATATACACATATAATACTACACAACAGAGGTACTAAAATAGATTTAGCACCACAAGGGAACTAAACTTAAGGTGCTAAAACAGTTTAACATCCATCCAATAATACACATCAAGGTGCTAAAACTGTTTTAGCACCATTTCTATATAGCAGAGTAACAATTTAAATGGCGCTAAAACATATTTAGCAATTTTAGCACCATTTCTATATAGTAGAGTAACTATTTAAATGGCGCTAAAACATATTTAGCACCATTTTTGAGAAAGAATAAATAACCATATGGTGGTAAAACAATTTTAGCACCAAAATGTCCAAAACTAGAATGGTGCTAAACAGATTTAACAACAAAGGGGAACTAAAATATAAGGTACTAAAACAGTTTAGCACCCGCAAGAGTAAATAATCTGATGGTGATAAAACAGTTTTAACACCAAAATGTCCAAAACTTGAATGGTGCTAAACAGATATAACACCACAGGAGAACTAAAATATAAGGTGCTAAAACAGTTTAGCACCCATCCAATGGTACACATTAAGGTGCTAAAACTGTTTTAGTACAATTTCTATATAACAGAGTAACTATTTAAATGGTGTTAAAATATATTTAGCACTATTTTTAAGCAAGAGTAAACAATCAGATGGTGCTAAAACAATTTTAGCACCAAAATGTCCAAAACTAGAATGGTGCTAAACAGATTTAGCACCGCAGCGGAACTAAAACATAAGGTGCTAAAAGAGTTTAGCACCTATCCAATAGTACACATCAAGGTGCTAAATCTGTTTTAGCACCATTTCTATACAACAGAGTAACTATTTAAATGGTGTTAAAACAGATTTAGCACCATTTTTGAGTAAGAGCAAACAATAAGATGGTGCTAAAACAATTTTAGCACCAAAATGTCTAAAACAATAATGGTGCTAAACCGTTTTAGCATCACAGGGAAACTAAACTTGAGGTACTAAAACAGTTTGGCATCCATCAAATGTCCAAACTACAAGAATGTTCAACAAAATTTACGTAAAAAATTGAATACATGAACACAAAATCAATGAACAACGAACAATAAAGAATAAATGAATAAAAGAATGAAGGCGTATTTTGAATCAAATGAAGAATAAACTGAGATATAAAGCACCGAAAAACAGAGCAAAACGAATAATAAACTGAGATTGTCGAGCGAAATTATAGAAAGAGAAAATTTTGATCGTATGGATAGAGATGAAAATTTGATCGTGATAGTTGTGTAAGAGCAAAGGTTTAAATAATGCAAAGGTTTAGGAGAGATTTAGAAGAGTAGTTTCGTACATCAACCTTTTATCATTATCCTCAAAATAAATTAGAATTATGAAAAATGTTCTTAATTTATAATCAAATTATGAAATTAGTCCTACTGATCTTTATTAAATATGACTCCGTCTTTAAAAATATAAAATATTATTGAGTGAGATCTTATAACCCATTTTTTTTATTTAATTTTCTCAAAAAAATTTAAGCAAATATATCCTTATAGCTTTAATAATTTAATAATTAAATATTAATATAGTAACAGAAAGTTTAAGTGTCCTCTGGTCCCAGAATCTGTCTTTGGTTTTGTCCTTTCAATTATTTCAATTTTATAACTAAATATTAATATAATAATAAAAATTTCCAATGTCCTCTTACCCCTAATCTTATCTCTGAATTCATATGCATCAGATAGAGATAGCTCTTTAATTTGAAGCAAATTTCCAAATGAAGAAAAAAAATACATTTTTTAATCCTTCTTTTGCGGGGTGGGCCCACTAAATTTTGGGGTGGTCGGTGCACAATAAAGAAAGACTTCCACCACATTCTCTCTCTCTCTCTCTCATAAGTCAATAGGACAAATTTGGTTTGATATGTAGTTGGGTTGCTCACAATTCTCTCAAAATTTGAATTTATTTTTATTTTGAATTAGACTTTGAATATAAATTATTTGTATAATCAATTATTTAAATTTAACATTAAGCATTTAGTAAGATTGATATTTTTTAATAATAAATACTTAATCATTAAAAAAATTAGCTATTAACTTCTTAATAATTTTAAAAAATAAATAGTTTATTACACATTTGAAAAATAATTTTAAAAAATGACTAAGTATAATATTGCACATACATCAAGTATGTCACAAATTTTAATATATAACTATGTATATTACACACACACACACCATCTCTCTCTATCCTCCATTTCCTTTTCTTCATCCACCCTTCCATGTAAACTCCCAAACCATTAATTACGTCTTTTGTTGTACATAGAAAATGCCTAAAATATTTTTCACATTTTAAAATTTTCAATAAAATAATGTTTAATGTATGACTCAAGCTCATAATCTCAAATATATTAATACAAGTCATTAGCACCTAACCTAACACCATATTTGTTTATTTTCTTTTGTAAATCTATACGTAATGTCAAGAATAACAAAGTATAATATTGCACACACATTGAATGTGCCACTAATTTTAGTATATAAAATTGTGTGTGTATGTGTGCACATTTGAAACCCCGTCATTTCTTTCAATTTTAACCATATTAAATTCCTTTTATCCCAAAATATGCAAACATAACACGGATCTTAACATAAGACCAACACGTGATTTGGTAGTTTAAACAGCTTATCTAGTATCGCAAATTCTAATTCAATGGGTTGAAGCCACGGCACTCGTGGCCTTGCCACTCAAACCTTTATCAAGATAAGGACAAAACACTCTTTATCCCAAAATCACTTATTCTTAATTTTTCGTTATTAGATTACTCTTTTTATCTTAAATAAACATTTTGCAATAATATATACTAAAGTTTTATATTTTTAACAGCTAGTCAGTTTGAAATTTGTATTTTTTATATTATTATTATAAAATCAATGACAATCTTAGTTTGTGAAAAAAGAATCTCCAAAGCTTAATTGCATGTGCATTAAGTGTCTAAAGTAACAATAATAAAGTAAAAATTGAGTGGGGCAAATACTACTTGCCAGCTAATGGTCTCAACTAAAGCAACTCATGTGAACCATAAATAGACTCCAAATTTGAACTCAATTTTGCAAGCAATTGGTTTGCTTCAACAATCCACACCTCTGCAACTCTCTCCTCCTCCACCACCACCACCACAACTTCCCTCCTCGCCACGGCCCTAGTTTTTGCTTCCCAGCCGGAAAAAACAAACATCTACCTCCCAAAATGACGAAAACAGCCCCCACCATCTCTCTCTATCCTCTCTTTCCTTCTCTTCATCCTTCCCTTCCACGTAAACTCCCAAACCATCAATGGCCAAGAACAATCAGTCCTTCTCCGCCTAAAACAATATTGGTCCAATACATCATTAATCAACCACTGGGCCCCATCATCCAATTCCAACACCCACTGTAGATGGCCGGGGATCACCTGCACCGGCTGTTCAGTCACCGGAATCGCCCTCGTCGATATAGTTATCACGGGAGATATCCCACCGTCCATTTGCGACCTCAAAAATCTCACCAACATCAATCTATCGTACAATGAAATCCCCGGTCCTTTCCCGACCGTACTCTATAACTGTTCCAATCTTCAATAGTTAGACCTCTCTCAAAACTTTTTTGTTGGCCGGATTCCGGCCGACATTGACCGGTTATCGCCCACCTTCAGTACCTCTGCCTCAGCGCCAACAACTTCACAGGCGACATTCCGGCAGCCATTGCCTAATTCCCGGAGCTCACCACTCTTTCTCTATATCAAGATTTGTTCAACGGCTCATTCCCGCCGGAAATCGGGAACTTGTCCAATCTTGAAGTTCTTGAATTGGCCTTTAACGGGTTTACTCCAATCACGATTCTGGGGAGTTTTGCGAATTTGACGAAGCTGAGAAGTCTGTACATGACCGAATCGAAGCTCATCGGAGAAATTCCGGAAATTATCGGATGCTTGATCGCCCTTGAGTTCATTGATTTATCTTTAAATGATTTGAGTGGTAATATCCCAGGAGGGTTCTTCTTGTTGGCGCTGAGGCTAAGGCACTGAAGCCGAGGCGATAACTGGTCATTGTCGAGCGGAATCCGGCCAACAAAAAAGTTTTGAGAGAGGTCTAAGTATTGATGATTGGAACAGTTATAGAGTACGGTCGGGAAAGGACCGGAGATTTCATTGTACGAGAGATCAATGGTGGTGAGGTTTTTGAGGTCGCAAATGGACGGTGGGATATCTCCGGTGATGACTTTATTAACGAGTGCGATTCCGGTGACAGAACCGCCGGTGCAGGTGATCTCTGGCCAGCTACAGTGGGCGGTGGAATTGGATGATGGGGCCCAGTGGTTGATTAATGATGGATTGGACCAATATTGTTTTAGGCTGAGAAGGATTGGTTGTTCTTGGTCATTAATGGTTTGGGAGTTTACATGAAAGGGTAGGATGAAGAGGAGAAGGAAAGAGAGGATGGGGAGAGATGGTGGGGTTGTTTCCGTCATTTTGGGGGGTGGGTCTTGGTTTTTTTCCGGTAGGGAAGCAAAACTAGGAAGGTGGCATGGAGGGGAGTGGTGGTGGTCGAAGGTGGAGAGAGTTGCAGAGGCGTGGATTGTTGAAATTATATTTGTATATTTTGAGGTATAAGGAATTTTATGGGGTTGAAATTGAAAGAATGAATTTTATGTGTTTTACATCACATAGCATATGTAATATTTTTCTGGGATTACGTCGCAGGAAAATGTGGACTCAACAAAAGAATGAATTAAATTTTCTTTTATATAAAAATATAATGATGGGAAAAAAATTAATTCCTATTTGAGGATAGTTAAACCTGCGTTTACATATCTTATAATTAAAAATTATTTTTTATAATCTGTAATATACAACAAATTAATCAAAGAGTACATGCAAATAATTTTATTTATTTATTATTAAGCTAGTATTATGATACATATATTTTTTTTTTAATTTATTTATTCCACCTGCTGCACACACATAGGGTGTGCTTCTAAAGCTGGTGTGCTTCTGAAGCTATTATATATAATAAAGGGCAAGGCTTTTGAATGTTAAAATGTATGAGTGATAGAAGATTTAGCGGTAGAGATTGCAAGATGTGTTTTTCAAGGGTGAATAATATGTTTGGCACGTTTTACAATTGGTATTTTTATATAATCACGAGCAATGATTTTTGAATCTTGAAAATGTATAAGGAATAAAGAATTGTGTGACTGAGATTTAAGATATTTTTTGAATTGTCGATAGTCCTTTTGACACAGGTCACAAGCAAATATATTATAAACTAGGTAAGGACAGAAGAATTATGAATAATTGTGTAATTGTCGCTTGTATTTCATCATAGAATGACAAGATTATATACATGACTGGGAAATATTCTAGGAAAGTCTCCCTAATTACAAAACTATAAATCAACAATCAGTATTCAAGAAAAAGTAATTTTAGTGTGTGCAGAATATCTCATAGTTGCATGTGTATACGGTTTTCCTAATATAGAAAAACCAAATCTTCTTCATAAAATCTCATAATATTCAGTAATAAATTAGCAAATATTCGAGCACTCCTCTCCACCCCCACCCCTCTTCCCCCCTAGCTAGTTTAAAGATGTCTTCCATGCCCAGCTTGCTGATTAACTTGTCGAATTATCTCTGAGGTAGTCCTTTAGTGAAAACATCGGCAACCTGTTTGCAGTAAGCATTTAAGGTAAACAAATCAAACCATTTTCATGTTTTTCCTTGTTAAAATGCTTATCAACTTCCACATCCTTCTCTCTATCTTGGAAAACTGGCTTATGAGTAATTGATATAGCTGTTTTATTATCACAGTAAATCTTCATAGGAGATGGATTAAAGACGATTTTTAGTTCTTCTAATTAATATTCTTTTCATCCAGTTCCTAGCCACCACGTTTTTTTTTCTTTGCCAAGTGACAAGGTTGTCTCCAATGAAGCTGCTAAAAGGGCAGCTTTGATGCCCAAGCCGTCACTAGCATGCTAAATCACAATGCTTTTAGAAAAATCTTCCACTAATTCTTTAAGAGTGCTCTCCATGCAATTTCTGAATTTGGTACTCCCTATGTTCCAATTTAATTGTCCACTATTTCATTTATGAATGTCCTAAAATAATTGTCAACTTTTCACATTTAGTATGTTATTAATTATAACATTTTTTTTTATTTTTAATATTACTCTTTAAACTTTCTACACTTTTTTTATTTTAGATTCCGTCACCTTTTTTATGAGCAGAAAAGTAAAGCACATTTTTAAAAATAAATAATTTTTTTTAGAATAAATATTATATTTTATTAATTTTTAATATTTTAAAATGTGATAATTAAATTAAGGCGGAGAGAATACAATATTCAAAAATTTCACAATCTAATGATATTATCGATTTTTGTGTCCCGTATGATTTCCCTGTGTCTCTTTCCAATTTCTTAAGGATGCCAAGAATCCTGTTTATTAAACTTTTCTCCTAGAATTTCAAAGAATTACAAACAAATGAGTGACAATGTATACTTCCTTTTTAGCGTAGTCATTTAACTTAACCTTAGTCGTTATGTAATTCTTTGAAAACAATAATGAAACTAAGGGCAAAAATTTCACATAGAAAATGGAGGTAGAATCAATAAAAGCTAACAAAAAAGAAGACAAATCCTCCGGGCCCATCTGGTTCGTGGAGAATTAATATTCACCTCCTTTATACAATTTACATTGCGTGACTTCATTCATCATTTTTTACAAATTAAATGATAAGATAACGCGTTAATAAATATGAGTCCTATACATGTAGCAATTAATCATCTGTTTTTTCAATTTACTAAATTTAATACTACAATAAATCAAACTTAACTTCTTCAAAAGGTATAAAATTAAAGTTCGCTAAGCAAACATTCACTATAATTCAAATTCAAACACATAATAAAAAAAATCAGAAAAAGAAAGTGATCAAAACTCCATGCATAAGGCCTGGTTGCCACCTTGGCAGCCTAGTAACGAGGCAGGTTATTATTATCGCGTTATTATTTCTTCCAGTTATCATTAATTTTTATTTTTTCTAGAAATTAGGTAGAAGGGCTTATTATATATTGATTTTTACCAAAAATCCAATGAATAATATTTTTTTGAATGAAGGGCCTATTTTTAATTGGTAATTTGAATAAAGGGCCTATTTTTAATTGGTAATTAGTGTAAGAAGTCTATTTTGTTTTATATTTTAAATGAATGTATTTGAATAAATTTAAATATCATTTAATTAATAAAAACATATTATATATTACCTAAATTACCTCTTTTTATGAAATTTTCACAAAAAATATGGACTGCAAAGTTCATATTGCAATAAAATATGAACTGCAAAGTTCATATTGCAGTGAAATATGTACTGCAATATGAACTTTGCACTAAAAATATGGACTGCAAAGTTCACATTGCAGTAAAATATGGACTGCAATATGAACTTTGCACTAAAAATATCGACTGCAAAGTTCACATTGCAGTGAAATATGGACTGCAAAGTTCATATTGCAGTGAAATATAGACTGCAAAGTTCATATTGCAGTCCATATTTTAATGCATATTGATATTTTTTTAGTTTATTTTAAGGGTTGGGATGTCATTTTATAATGAAAAAAAAAGACACATGTCATATTATCAATAAAATAAAAAATAGGCCCTTTATTTAAAAAAAAAATATTCCTTGGCCTTAGTGTGAAAATCTTTCTCTAATAAGCCCTTTTTTTTAATTGCCCCTTATTTTTTTGCGTAGTGTTAGTCAAATTTTGACTAAACTAAAATTATGTATGTATCACCGGTGAGTAATGAAAGCTGGTAAAACGTATATAGTAATCAGAGTTCTTTTTATGACTAAGGCATTTTTATAACTTATTTGTAAGAATAAGGTAGTTTTCTACTTATTTATATAAATAAGGTGATTTAGACTTTTTGTCTTTATTAGACAATTTTAGAAATTGGACTTTAGTCCTTAGACTTGGTTATAAATTAATTTGTAACCCCTCAGATTTATAGAAAGAGAGTAAAACCCCGTTTTGGTATCAGAGGTAGTGAGTTATCCCAAACTCCTTTCCTCACAGACTTCAACAATAGACGTTGACTTCTTAGATGCCCTTGGGAATATTCCCTCGCATCTACACCTCTATTTTTGGAACAAATCCAGACTACCAACCAATTCCGACTCACCACATCGGAACAGAAGGGTGTTTGACAACACAGATTAAAGGTTGTTCACACGAAGAACATATACCTTTAAAACACTCAGAAAGCAAGCAGGTTATTGCAGGAGCAATAAATTGCTTATTAGACCAAAACCAATATTTATTATTAGTTTTGCAACAGACTCATATTGATCTCCAAAAGATCAAATCAGATATCCAGCTTCTGGATTTACAGACCAAAAATAATACTAGACTAATTAAAGAATTAGACCAACAAATCCCTTTCGGATTTTGTTACTACGTTGAGAGAAATCCTCAACACAACTAGAGAAACAAAGAAGATTTGCAAAGAGCAAAATCCTTCTCTAGAAACAAAGATTGACGAATTATCAAAACATATTCGCCAATTAGATATAGAGCTCAAGAAATTATCCTCTGAGCAATCTAAGATCATACCTAGACTACATAACTATATTCCAGAAATATAAAAATGGAAATAGTTAATACAGACTGGAAAGAAGTTCCAGGTGGAATTATTCCACAAGATATATCAGACTTTTATCGAAAGATAATAGAAAAGATGAGCGATGAAAGATTCTCGCGCAGATTCATCGAATCAGAAATCAGCGGTGCTAACAAAGCAGCACTCTGTATCCTAGATAGACTAAATTTCATTTCTACAGCTATAGCAGCTACCCAAGATTGTGAGTATCAATTTGCTCAAAATCTAAGAAATGATTTACAAGCTAAGACAGAAGGATTAAGAACCTTCTATAATGACTTTGTTAAGTTTCAACAAAACTTAGCATACTATCTAGACGGAAAATGGGAGAACCATTTTAAGACTCAAAAAGCTACCATAAATGAATTTAGAAGAAATTCAGATCAGGTAGAAAGACAGTTAAAGGAAATCATGAATGGAATACAAGCCATTTATGAAAAACCTAGTCAGACAAGTCAAGCAGATTTAGACACACCTCATATATTGATGTATGTCGATAAACTTGAAAGAGGTTTCAAGGCTTTAGATGCTAGACTTACAGAAGAGATAGCTTCTAGACAAGACTCAGAGAAAATGAATGTGCACGAATTAAAAAAATATATCGCTACAGCACATAGTTCTCTAAAAGAAAATACAAAGACTATAAACGAAGAATTATATGTCAAATTGTATAAAGACCAGTTGGCTCTTAGGGAAACCCTTATTAGTCAAATCAAAAGACAAAATGATTATTCAGAATCATTAGATAGAATCGAGAAGAAAATTGAACAAAAACAAGAAATCACTTGTAAGTTCAAGGAGACTCCGTCCGTCATAATAAAAGAAGAATCCTCAACAGGAAGAATCAGAAATGATGGATTAGATAAGACTAAGAAAGTAGCTAGCCTTAACCCTAGCATTGGACATCAAAGTCTGATGATCCAAAGAGTAAGAGATTCTTCCTCCAACATAAGAACATGGTGGAGAGAAAGAAATATTTCCCACCCATTACAATGGAAAGAATGGGGAGAAATGGATTGGAAGTACGCTGAAGAATCCATTAGTAATGGACAGCTTCCTCCAGTCAGGTACATAGACTTGTTCCGAGAAGGAGCCATCCCTAAGACACCTAGCTACAACATGACATATTGTAGTAGGAACCATATCCTCGAAAAGAATTATACAGAAATTCAGATCTTTGAACCAGACTGGTTAAGATCCCGAGGAACAGACAGGAACTTTCAATTCCTAACCTTTGGACTCTTCCAAGCAAGAATCCAAGGACTGCATAGACCGCAGAATGGAGTTAACATCCTTTGTTGCCTAGTGGACAAAAGATGGAAAGATTTTCAGAAGAGCCTAGTTGGAATAGCCCAATTAGAAATGTCAGATAATATAGGGTACTTCAATGTCACTCCGGCATTTACAGTATCTATACCTACAGCTAAACACTTTAAGTTAATCTTATATGCCACAGGGTATGAAGATTACGTGTTACCAGATGCAAACATTAACATAGAATATCAAAGCTATGTTAAGTTTTCCCAAAAAGCATTCGAAGGAATGCAACCAGGTATTCCTCAAGGAAGAGTAAATGAACAAATCCTTGTTAGAACGAATACTTCAGACTTTAATAATACGTACAGTATTAGAAATACTGGACCTATGAAAGAACATGCTAAGACTCTCTGGCAGTTGCCAGAATTCCAAGAGACAAAGGCCGTACAGAATGAGCCTTTATATATTGCCCAAGATGATGTCACAGGCAATATTAATATACAGTTTGCTCCTCCTAAGTTCAAAGCAAAGAGCATTAGAACCGAGGAATCAAGATTTAGAAAAATGGGAGATTCCACTTTAGATGATCCTTCAGAAGGAGAATGTAGTAATGCTAGCACTGCTAGAATGTTACAACATGCCCCAGACTATAGACCCAGAAATTCTATAGATAATCATGATATTTTGTATGAGAAGGCCAGGATCCAAAACTTTGGACATGACCTAACAGATCAAGAAAGAGACACATACAAAAAGAATCTTGATAGAAGCAAATCAACTAGATATAATATGATGATATCTAGTGAGGTTATAAAAGACTTAAGAAATTCTCAGGACACGAAAGAACTCCTAAGAAAATTAAGACTCAAAGAAAAAGATGAAGAACATCAAGTGTTCCCAGTTGCTACGGCAATCCCAGGAGGAGACAATGCTAAGATAGGTGAAACCTCTAGAAGTAGGTTTAATCTATTTGAGACTCCTGCTGCTATAAATATCCCTATTTATAGTGACAGTATTATTAAGACTAAACCAGACTATGTCAAAGGATTACCCACGACAGCCATAGACTTTCAAAGTACAAAAAATATGGCTTCAGTAGCCATCAATCCAGTAGGTATCTACCTAAATTTGGATAATGTACAAGACAGAAAGAATGCCTTAAAAGAATGGCAAGATCAGATGCACATGTGCTTTGCGTCTAACGAAAGTTGGGATGCAGAATCATGTAGGAGATATGCTGAACAATCCCTAAAAGGAATTGTAAAAAACTATTTAGATAGTTTAAGAACAGCAACAGACGAAGCTAGTATAGCTAAGCTAGCAAGATTTAATGAGACAAGAAATCAGAGAACTGTAAACGGTTATGTACAACTCTTTACAGCCGAATTCATTGGTGCAAGTCATCTTGCCCAAGAATCAGAAGTAGACGTGGCAAAAACTAAGTTATCATTACTTAGTATATTCAGTTTAGACAAGATCAACGAATATAGTAATAACTATGAAACGTTGTATTATCAGATAAAAGAGTTCACTACAACTCTTAAAGACGAGTATTTTAGAAAACTCCCAGCTATTGGACACCTTCTTATTAATGAATATAGAAAGTGGCCTGGAGTTAATAATACTAAAGAAGATACTCTTGGTGAAAGAATAAATTTTGCCAAAGACTACATTATCGCAAAAAGACGCGAGAAAGCACAAGACGCTTTGATTAAGGAGACATTTAAAAATATGCCTTCGATCAAAGATGAAAGAGACATAGCACCTATCCAATGGGGATGTGGAAGAAGTTCTTCCAAAAGCCATAAGAAGAAACATTGGAAACAGACTTTCAAAGCTACGACTAATACAGACCCTAATAATAAAAAGTATAAATTCAGAAAATCGACTAGCTTTAGAAATCCAAAGAAAAGAAAGAAATTATTTCCTAGAAGGAGATATTTCAAAAAGAATTCAGACTCCAGAAAAAAGGTGCCTAATTATAGAAAGGGCGAAGATAGAAAACCAACAACCAATAATTCAAGAAATGAATGTTGGGTGTGTGGTAAGACTGGACATTTTGCTAGAAGCTGTTCTCAAAGAGAGAATAAAGAGATAAAACCTAGTGTTAGACTAGTAGAAGTCATGCTTACCCAAGCTGACACACAAGACTTAGACCTCATCTATAATATCGAATTATCAGATTTCGAAATAGATGACAATGCCAGTGTATATAGTGCGTATACAACTGAGTCAGATAGTGAACCTTCTTCCGAAGAAGAAGAAGAAGAATTCAAAGAATGTTTCGTCGTCACCACAATCGATGATAATGAAACATTAGACGAAGCTATTTATCTAGACTATGAAGAAGCCATTTACTGCTGTAGTTTAACAGATGTATGGCGACCTTCCCAACCAGAAAGAATGGTTAGAATACCACAGTGCTATACGAATCCAAACCATAGGTGTAAATTCGAAATGAAATGTAGCCCTGCAGACTTCACTTGTGATTATTGTTTTACAATGATATCACTTGAGTTATTCATGGTATGCATTATATGCAAACTTCATTACCATGAAGACTGTTGGAGACATGAATTTCGTACTATGTACGAAAATAAGTATGATCACATACTAGACTTAGACATAGATAAATACTATCAAGAAATTGATACAAATAGACTCAGAAAGATTAAGGAGGGAAAAAGAAAGATGGACGAAAATCCTCCACAGACTATCCCTGATATTTCAAATCCTCTAAAAGGAATTGAAATCAGAGAACAAAATAATCTGAGAGTTTCAACTAAAGAAAGTTTCATGAGCCTTATTGAAGTAAAGGTTCTTAACCCAGATTATCCCAGACTACTCTCTGCATTAATGGATACCGGTTGTACTGCCAGTATCTGTAAGGCAAATGCCTTTCCAGATGAGTATTATAGACCTAGCGAACAACTTATCTCCGGACGAGTTGCTAATGGTGATTACTTTGAATTACCATTACAGACCATACCTATTTATTTCCAAATAGGAGACAATGAATTTACCCATGAATTTTATGTCATGGATCCTCCTTGTAAATTCATAGGAAATCTTTTAATCGGAAATGATTTCCTTAGAAAGTATCAACCATTTTCTCAATATGATGATAAAATAAAATTATCTCATATCAGCGAATTTGATACTCAGACTTTGCTCATATCTAAGGATAGAGCATCCAACCTCATGCAAGTAAAACCTGCATGGAGACCCCTTCAGAGTTCTACAGCTAAGTGTGGTGAAATAGAGGAAATTACAGCCCCTCTTAAAACTAAATGCACTTGTCCAGACAAAAAATGTTATAAACAGATAACATTAATTCAACAAGAAATTGTTGATCAGACTAGACATCAGCTCTTGGCTATCCAAGAGATGAGAAAGAGAAAGAAAATAGACATCAGATCCTTAGACGTAGAAAAGGATAAGATAAAGGAATTAGCAATTCCTACCACTGGAGAAAATCCTATAGAAAAATGGGAAAAAGACAAAGCATATTGCCAAATCATACCCATAAACCCAGACGCCACCATAAATGGAGGCACCTATAAGAAAGGATATTCCCAGAGAGATAGAGAAGAATTCCAAACAGAGATAGATAGTCTACTCAAGGGTGGAATGATTCAAGAAAGCATTAGTCGACATAATAGCCTTGCCTTTTATGTTGAAAACGAATCAGAAAAGAAAAGAGGAAAAAGACGAATGGTATTAGACTATAGAGCTCTCAATAAAAATTGTGAGTTTGATTCATACAAAATACCAGATAAGAATAATCTTATTAGTCTTATCGAAAATAGAAAGATATTTAGCAAATTTGATTGTAAGTCAGGTTTCTGGCAAATCAAAATGCACCCAGACTCCATACCGTGGACAGCTTTTAGCGTACCACAAGGAAAGTATGAGTGGCTAGTAATGCCATTTGGATACAAAAATGCCCCACAAGTCTTTCAGAGAAGAATAGACGGCATTTTTAGAAAGTATTCAGATTTTTGCCTAGTATATATTGATGATGTACTAGTTGCAAGTCATATAGAAGAAGACCATATAGAACATCTTAGAATAATAATAGCCGAATTCGATAATCACGGTATTATTATCTCTCATAAAAAGATGCTTCTATTTCAAGAAGAAATAGATTTCATAGGAGTCCATATTAGAAATGGAAAAATATCTCCTCTAGACCATATTACTAGAAAGATTTTAGACTTTCCAGATAGAATCATTGACAGAAAACAATTACAAAGCTTCCTTGGGTTGCTTAATTGTGCCACAGACTACCTTAGAGATTTAGCCGAAAAAAGGAGAAGCTTTACCGCTAAATTAAAAGGAACAGAAAAGACTAATCCATTTAATTGGACAAAAGACGACATGGATATAATGACTAAATTAAAAGAAGAAGTCAAAAATATCCCTGGATTAGAGATGCCCAATGCAGAGGACATCTTCATAGTAGAAACTGATGCTTCAGATAAGCAATGGGGTGCAATCTACTATGCTTTAGACTATCAGACAAAGAAAAAGAAATTGTGTAAATATAGCTCAGGGACATTTACTGATCCCGAAACAAGATATACGACCCACGAGAAAGAAGTTCTCGCCATAGTAAGAGCAATAGAAAAATATATGCTCTTTCTAAGACCAAAACACTTTACAGTGTATACAGACTCCAGCTATGCTGTCGGATTTAGAGATCTAAATCTTAATAGATCAAAGACTAATAGACTAATTAGATGGCAACAATCTCTTAGTGATTATGATTTCAGTATAATTCATATAAAAGGGAAAAAGAATACAATTCCTGATATTATTTCAAGAGAATCTGTATTTGCCGAAAATCTAATAATCTGTTTTATGATATCAACAGACAAACAGACTAGACCAATGGAAGCAGGAGGAAGCTCCAGCAGAAAGACCAGATTCATAGATCAGGTAGAGGTCGCCAGATATCTGCAAGGTGCATATGACCCTCAGACTCAGGCTAGCGAGAGAAGCAAGCCAAAGATGCCTAGACCCATCCTC